>OY728128.1:14627500-15877500 GCA_963277665.1 Viscum album
GATAATACTATCAATAATTGTAAAGTATTTAAAATATTTTTAATATCATAAGTTATAAATTCTATATAATAGTAATATTTTTTTCATTTCCTCCATACATATTTATCTTATATTATATACATGATTTATATAAGGCCATAAAGATGGAATGAATTAGTAACATTTAACATAGTGAGGGTGTTTTGTTATCATTAATCCAAAATTTTCTTGGTTTTTCTCTTAATTTAAATCAATTAATAAGAGATATCATAGATTTTAGTAGGTTATGAAAAAAATTAAAATTTTCTTTAATCCCGGGATGGGTTTTTTTCATTTTTTTCAAATTTAAAACAAATATTTTTCAGAAAAATTCATGTTTTACGATATGTTAATAAATTAATATTTATGTGATAAAAATTATGTTATTAACATTTAATATTTACTAGTAATATATATATATATTAGGATTTATTTGGATGATATAGAAACTTTCTTTTTTTAACCCCTATTAAATTTAGGTTCAAATAGAATTAATCCTTTTAGCTCTAATCCATGAAATGTTTTATCAAAGAAGGCCCTATTAAAACATCATGTTCCACAGAATATAATTATGTATTTTTTTTGAAATGGGAAAGATAGTGAATTTAGAAATCTAATTTATTAGATATAATTTAGTTGAGATAAACCATAATGTGGTGTAGATAATGGGGGCGATGTGAATATAAATATCACTCACATAAGAAAGTCAACTTCAAGTTATATTGGGTGATAAGATTTTATTACGTGGATATTATAACAATAAAAAGTTATTATTTTTCATGTTTTATAAAAAATGTACTTGATTAAATTGTGTAATGTATAAAAATATATATTAAGATCCAACAGGTCAGGATAATAAATGTGTTAAAATAATATTTTTCATTGTATTTAATTAAGTAACATCAAGGAAAAGAAGTGTATATTGGTTATAAATGAAAAAAGGGTTGTAGTTTTGGATTCTAAATGATATTGGGGATGTATTTTGGTAGGGTTCCTGATAATATTATGTTTTTACAACATTTAAATTCATTTCTAATCCAACTCAAATTGTTAATTTCATGTGAATATGTGGTGTCTCTAATTCCATTTTAAAACTATTTTTTATTATAATTTTATTGGTGTCCTTTTTGTCATTCAACATATATAAATTTTTTACATTTTTTGTAATAAATTATCAAGCATTATTAATTCTCACTCTCATCCCACACTAATGGTAATTGAATCATCATGATATTATTCCATTTTCAAATGAAGTTTCATGAATTATACCACTACATTCAAAGTCACTTAAATCAAAAAATAGCTATCCATTTCCACTACTAAAAACCATACTCCATATCCATATTTATATAAATTTGATGGAATATAAATCCAAAAACCTATGGATGATTAAAGTTATTTCAAATTCATTTATTCCATTATTCATATCAAGTGACAAAAATAATTTTTTTTATTTTACTTTTAATTAAAACTATTGAAAAAGTAGTTTATTATTCAAAATTATTAAAATAATCATAAAAACATGACGATGGGCCACTTACATGATTTTAGTGTCCATGGGTGATATATTAATCAAAGTAATCTAGTATCCATAGTAATTTAGATTTTTTTAAATTAGTTGAATTTTAAAAAATAAAAACCCGCTATTTTTTTAATCTAACAACTCACGAAAACTAAATACTGACATAAACTCTACCATGAGTAGAAAATTCCATTAATTATGGAAATTATTATTAACAAATTCCTCATTATTAATTATGAGTTTTTTATAAATTATAAATTATTAATATTTTTCTTATTTATATATTATAATAAATAAAAATACAAGGGATCCATTCCTATGGTTTTTAAAACAGATGTAATAGGTCCCCCCCAATAAAACTCTACTCCCTAAATTTCCAAAACCATGGAAATAAGTGTAAACAATTTCTATTTTTTTATATCCAATATGATATGTGCCCTAATTGAACTTTACTAACTTGATTTGAAAACCCTTAAAAAATCAATGGTAGTAGGTTCCTTTTTCTAGTAGTATTAAAACATCATTATTTTATAATATCATTCATTATTATTATTTCTAAATACATTATGTTCCATGGTTTATGTTTATATAAAATATTATTTTATTATAATTTGTAATAGTTAATTTTTTATGGGAAAAACTATGTATTATGGAATTTTCATTCTAATTCATCATTTTGAACCCAAAAAATCTAGTACATGTTTTATTTTTATTTTTCATCGTGTAATATAAAAATTTTGAAATTCAAATTTTGAAATAATTATATATAAACAAGCGTGTGTAATTCATATAAAATAATAATATTTGTAAGTAACCTTTAATAAATCATGTATTAAAATATATGTATATTTAGAATCATATAATGGGTTTCATGATGGAAATTATATAGGTGGTGGTGTAAATATAAACTAACTATATATTCAAGGAAAGAAAAAACAAAAAACTACAATTAGTGATTTTGATGAAAAAACTAAAATATCAAATTATATTTAAGGTATGCTTTTTGAATATATGTTCACAATTGATGTGAAATATATAACTAAATTTAAAATGTTTAGTTTATTATTGGTTGGATGTATTAAAAAATATGAAACACAAAAATTTTATAATCACATAAAGAATATACTAGAATTAAATTATTGAGATATCAAATAGATAAATTCAATATTTATTACAATTAATGAAATATTAGTAATAAAAATATATATTTCTTTCACAAACTATGCAAGGATTTCATTAAACCTGACACTCAACTCTGCTTTCCATAAGACCCAAAGGGTGTTCTCAATCCCCACGAGCTAGAAACTAGTTCCTGGGAATCAAAAATAACACTTAGTAATGAATTATGTCATAAAAATCATCCATAAAAAACCCTCAAGAATAACATCACATCATATGTAACAACTTTTACCCCATGAAAAACATATATCAAAGGTAAACATTTTATATTTTGAACTAAAAACCAAAATAACAAAATGGGGAGAGCAAAAAACTACATGACTAAGTCTCCATGAAAATGTATTTTAAACAACCTCATTCCCCTCAACCAAAACATGTTAGAATAGGAATAGTAGAAACAAGATAAACCATCACTACCATAGAAAATATTTCATTAAATAGGGTCAAACATAACATGTTCTATGTACACCCATGGGGTTATGTATGCGGTGATCCAATTCCCAATACAATTTCACCAGAAGAGAATCCAATCTATAACATCACATGACCGATCAAAATTATAGTTTTTATGAAAAAGGAATAGAACATTTGAAATAATATATGATTTAAAATTAAAATGGAAAGTAAACACAATAACAAGCTGAACAATAAGCATATTATCACCTCAATACCGTAGGAAATCCTTATGGTACCAGGGTTAGTGGGGTCAAAGGATCCTCAGACCATAGTGAAATTTGAATTCAAACTAAAACCAAGAGTGTTTTTATTCATGAACCACTAGAGGGGAATCACATCCCAAGTTCTAGTTGTCTCCAATTATCATCATATGTTTAGGTATTATTTTAGTATCAATCCCTCCAGGGGAATCGGGCCTCGTACCTCACAAACCACATAATTTACTAGACCTAATCCCCCTTACCTAGTAAAAAATAATACCTTATGTGATCAATTACTTTTTACCAGGTCACATAAATCGCCTATTGCACATACCAAAATAAAAAATTAGAAGAAAAAAAATTAAAACCACCAATTACAATATGAAACCCACTTTTAAAACATTATTCATACCAAAATCAATTGATAACATGATTTTAATCACTATGAAATTCATATGACACATTTAGAAAACCTAAAAATCATATTATAATCATCCAACAAAGTTGATGCATACTACCAAAAAACATTCACTCTGAAAATTCCAAAAAATGGTTGGAAACATTAGACACACCATGAGAAGACCATAATAAGTCAAGAGAACAACACAACCATAAATATTTAACCCCAATTACCATGAGTGAATCCACTCAAGGTCCACCAACCCATTGGAGAAAGATGATCATACGAAGAAACGAATAGATGAACAAGAAGAAAGAATAAAATAAGAGAGGAGAAATGTACATAAATGTTTCTTGGGGATCCAATGAAAAAACACCCGTAATTTGAAGTGCATAGGAGCCAAGATGGTTGGGGAGGCATTCCTAGGGCTGAGAATCTCAAATTGGGTGAGGTGGGGAGGTCATGGGTTTATATTCTAGAATGGGTAAAATTAGAAGCTAAACATTTTTTAATTTTGGGAAGGCGCCATGAATTGGATGCTTAGTTTTCCTAACAACGATCCAACCATGATGAACGTATATATAAGATAAAATAGGTTTCATAGTTGTCTTATGTAGGGTGCACAACTGTTTGGTCAATTGTGCACCACAAATGAACCCACTAGCCTGGGTGCACAGTAAGCCCACACACCCATGCAATAGGCCATACATCATGATAGTGCTAATTTCCATGGTACACTATCTCCTCTAGGATTGAACAGTGTTTCTACTAACTATTCACCAAGCATTCTCTTTGTGATTTCAAAAATGAAAACACCATTTTTCATAAATGTGTTTTAGGAAAATCCCAAACACCTAGGTAATACCAAAATAAAATAATAATTCCTTAAAATGAAACCATGAATGTGAAAATCCGACCTACCATGAAAAAATTCTTCCCATTCAAAGTATTGTTAAAGTATAAATAGAGAAAAAATGGATAGTACTCCTCAAACAAATATCTCCTCTCCCATGTCTCATACTCGTGATTCATATGCTGCCAATGGATTCAGACCAATGTCATAAAATTTACCTGAATAAAATTTCTTGTATGTCCTCAATCTACACTAGTCATTCAAACACAAACACACCAAACTACATCTCGAATTCATCCCAATTTAGCATGACTGAAAATTTTGGTTTATATTTATTCAATTGAAATACATGGAACATGTCCTTGATAAACATTAATTGGGACAAAAAATCTAATTTGTCTGCCACCATAACAATTATATCGGAATCCTATAATGTTCTGACATACATGTAACACCCCGACCCCAAATTCCTAGAGCCAGTGCCTTAGACTAGTATATTTTCTAAAGATACAATCAGTTACATCCAAAAGTGTAGAATATTATAGTATTCTTGGTATTCTAGAAACATATTTTAAATTCAAATTAAATTTTGAACATAAAATAGTAAAATTATTTTCTTTGAGAACGCCATTTTCCCCCTTTTCATTACCATATATATTAATCATAATAATCTTCTTAAAAACATTGGGAAAATAAAATATAATAATGGGGTGAGAAAAAATGCTTTGTAAGGGTTAAATATAGTTGATGCAAAAATGAATCAATGAGAATAATCAATATATTATGTTATGTAACTAGAAACACATGTCGTTGAATCAATAACTAGAGCATAATATAACAGGAATAAAATACGATGATATAATTCCATATAAATAATAACATGAAAATTAAAATTAAATATTAATATTATACCATTCAAGTAGTAAAATGGAATATCAATAACTAATCTCATAATGAGGGAATTAATAATGCAGGACTTCTAAGACTCATTGGAAAGGCTTCATCGAAGACACCACATATAAACATGTAAGACATAAACCATAACCCAAACTACTTAGTCCCAATAGACCTACTAATGCATTGAGTGGCTATGGAGGTCCTCTCTCAAAATGTACTAAGTCCAATGCATTCCTATTATAAAATGGGTAAAACACAATCAACAAAAAAATCTTATTAAAAACCTGTACATAAAATTTGAATACCTTAACCACAAATTGTGAATTCTATCAAAATAAAAAACCATAGTCAAACTGAATCATAAAACATTCTATGAGATATGGTTAATGATATACTAATAGATAAACCTCAAAGAATCATAAGACTCAAAAAAGAATTTGGACATAGATGAAAATAATATAAATTAAAATTTTGAATGAATCATGAGGAAAATAATCCTCTAACATTACAATGTGTCTCATTCAACTTTAAAAAATTTAAATTAAAAGACCCATGAAGGAATTACATTAAATGAAACTTATAATATCATGAGAATAAGGAGATTCATGATATAACATGTAAAATGTGAAGTATATAAAACTAATAATAGAAGATATGCATATAATGTAATGTCCATTATTTATCGTGTAATTTTTTTTGAAAATTATATGGGATTATTTTGAGACCATGGACTGACACGAAACATGACATAAAGGCTTGGGGGCCAAGAATAAATGTTTTCATTATTTTTTATGTTTATTAACAATAGTTCTCATGTGCGTTTCTAGTAACATTTAAACGAGTTCTTGGATTTGAAATTTAAGGGCACTATTGTGTTCTGAGTAGCAGGTTTTGCTTAGGTAGGACCAAACATCGACCAACATGGGTCGACTTTGGATAATATTTTATTGACTTTTTAAAGGAAAATAAAAAAACATAGAAAATTTTTATTTTAACATTTAACAGTGATGAAACAACATTGTGATGCCATGACTAAGAAAATTTTTTCATTCATGAATGAAATTGTATGGAAACATTGCAACTGAGTGAAATAGTGATTATGAAATGTGTTTCTTCCTTTAATATCTTGGTAGGGATGCAAGATCAGATTCACAATCCCTAAAGGCTTAGGAAAAGATAAATAAAACACATTGGAAATTCCTCTTGTTGAGAAGTGATGAACAGTGGTGGATAGATGATTGGATTTAGAACATGCATCAACAGATTGATGAACGATGAATGTATAACTCACTCATCATGAGTGATCGATCCAATCCACGAGGTAGGGGGTTTATTTATCTTCGTGAATTATTTCCTCGTTCTTATTTACAGTGAAAAATGTGGGCTAACCCATGAACATGTTGATCCATAGTTTGATCATTCTTACAGGATGGTTAAAAATGAGGGATTAAAGTGGATGGATTATTAAATAATATTATGTTCATCTTCCATATTTTCTTCTCACATGAATGGACTAAGGCTGACACGAATAATGAAAAGTTCTATTATAAGTGTGTTCCTATTCTTATATCTCTTCCCTTTTATTGAATTCATCATCGGTAAACCCTCGTTGTTGAAACATGTTTTTCTGCGTGTTTCTGAATGTTTTTGGACACTTAGAGTGATGGTGAGAAGAATTTTAGCTCATGGTGATAAACAATGTGACTAGAGGGTCACATGTGTGCTTTTGTTTCAAAAAATAGAGCAGGGATGTGATACCGGAGGAACACAGAAGGAGAGTTGTTGGGGGTGGTTTTCGGTGGCCTATACACCTAGTAGAATACATGCGCTAACTCAACAGCTAGTGGATGAGGGGCCCATGTCTACATGACCATAGTTAGAGATGATATCCAATAATAAAAAGTCATGGTGGTGGGAGGATGAAACTCATGGATCCATGTCAAATAAAGGACCCACGACCGAGCTGTGGGTGGAGCCTGTCATACAGACCAGCCGTGTGAAATGAGGTCTGACCACATTGACCTGGGAGACATTGCCAGTAGGCCACATGGATATAGAGCGGACGTGGAACCCACTGCATCCAGGTGGACGGAACCGGCCTGCGTCCAAGCGGGCTGGGGTAAAGCCAGAAGCGTGTCAGGATGGACATGGTTCGTTGGTTCGAACATAGTTGACCCGGGTCAGGTCAACGAGGGTCGTTCCATCTAGGTCGGCCTACACTCATACCCCACTGGCCACATTTCACAAAAAACCCATAACTCTCCAACCATGTTATTGTTTGATCGATAGTTTGTAGTATTAGGACCCTCACAACGAGGAATTCCTTTTGAGATACTCAAAGTGAGTTTACATGAAAGTTGGTATACAAATAATTTTCTCTAGGAGTAGGTGATCCCTTAATGAGTGTGCTAAGGATTGAATCCTACTACTAGCTATGACATTTAGGAGATTTGATAACCTAGACAGTGTGTCCAACCTAGACTTCATGTCTTACCCAGACTATGTTTCTTATATAGATTTGGTGTTTTACCAAGATTGATTTGGTACTCACCTATCCATACATGGTGCTAGTCCTCCAGTATTTTATGACACTCTGTGTGTTACCAACACTCTATGTTTTATCTACACTCGATGTATTACCTTCACTTCATGTGTAACCAATACTTTGTGTGTTACCGACACTCTGTGTGTTACCTACACTCCATGTGTTACCCACACTCCACGTGTTACAACTTGAGGTTAAAGTGGATTCTTACGAAAATATTTTTTATGTACCATAGAACTATACTTAGTGATAGATTACTATATTTACTCCCTTGATAGTACTTCTTAGAGGCTAAAATGTGTGTTCATTTTTGGTAGTCTGACTTGTGTCTTGTTTTGTGCTATTTTTATAGTATAATTCGTGTGATAATTTGTTGTTTATATTGTGTTGTTCTTTTTTGATTTTGGGTCCCTAATGAGTATTCTTTTACTCACCCCTTCACAGGTTTTCCCACATATGTCGTGTGTTGTGTAGTTGACCGGAATACATGATAGTGTCATTGGTGGGTTGGAGACTTAGGGTGCTTTAGGGTGACCTGATAGGTGTGGTATTCTTCAGTTTAAATTCAGACATCTTACTGTATGTACCCTTAAAGTAGGATTTTCTACATATGAGATTTAGGATATTATACATTTCTATTTTAGTTTGGATTGTTTTCTATTCCATTTACTTTTTAGTTTTAGAACATTTCTTGGGAATGGGTGTGTGTGTTTAGGTTTACAGGAAAATGCCTCCCCTTTGTGGGAAACACCTACTCAGTGCTAGTTGCTAGCCCTTGGCCTATGAGAGGTTGGATTGGGTTAGACATGACATGGTCCCTGGTGGATGTGTCATGATATAGTGGTATCATAGGATGCTTGGTTTTACTCTTGTTTTGGGGCATCAATGTTAAGTGTTTCATGTTCGACTTTAAGGTTAGGGAACCCAATGTTGGTGTTTCAGCCAACGTATCCATACACCATGACCTTGAATTCTTCTTTTTGACTTGTTACATGAAAACACTATTTACATTGGAAATTAATGGTTCTTTCATCATATAGGAATTTAGGGTTTTCTCATTTCCTTATTGAGTTAGAGTCAGCTCACTGGGTATACTCGATAGATCATGGTATATCTTGTTCTTTTTAATGATTCTTCCAAAATGGGAGCCAACCAGGATTTTGAGGAAAGACCGTGAGGATGGTCTTCCGAGAAAAGAGGCATAAATTTGGGGATTGATTCCAGAGATAGCACCTCCAGGTGGTTTATCTGCGTTACCACCACCCATAGAGTAGCAGTTCCTACCGACATTATCGATAGAGGATGTACGCAAGATCAGTGTGTTGCATGAGTTCCAGAGATAGTGACCTCTCTGGTTTTGAGGTGAAAATGATCCTCAAATAGATGAGTACCAGTCGGAATCAGTGACACGAGTCTTCTTCTTAGTGAGGAAGTTGCCCATCTATATGGAAGTCCTAGCTACAATCCTTCTTCATGGCTCGGTAGGGAGATAGTAGAGCCTGATGACTCAGATGCATGAGGAGGCGATGATATCCTAGATAGAATTCATGAACCTATTCAAGGAGGTGTTCTTTCCTATGATGTTATTCACTATTTTTATACTGGTGTTACAACACCCTCACCAGGGTAACCAGTCGGTAGAAGAGTACTCAGTGAGATTCATGAATAGTTCTCACTATACCATCAAAATGGTGTGAGACCAATTCATCAGGGCCCATAACTTCAAACAAGGACTATTATAGGAGACAAAAGAATCAATGATATCACATAGATTCCCTATGCATGTTGGATTGATGGAGCATGCTCCACTGCTAGATAGTTATCTTATAGATAAGGCATAGATAGTGGGAGATACCACTGGGAGAAAAGTGGAAAAGTCTTTAGCAGCATGTTGCTAGCAGATGACACATGGACCCAATTGGGTCAAGAACTCCAAGGGATGACCCCTAGATACTAGTTCAGTGGTGCAAGACTCCCAGGGATTAACGAGTCAGATGAAGGATAGACTGTACTACTCATGCGATGGTCGAGGGAATCTGGCTAGAGATTGTCCAACCAGCTGTACAACCAACTAGGACATGGTCAATGGACAACTGAGGTAGCGGTAGGGGTAGGAATAGCATCGTCTACCAGATATTAGATACTGAGGAAGAGTAGGATGAGTGGAAGGAGTTTGAGTTAGGTTTGAGGATATATAATGAACACCCCAAGGTGGTCCACCCAGAGCTAAGGGAGCTGGTGGAAAGGGGTGATGCCAGCTCTAGGTGATGGAGGCTTATGTTCCTAGGATTCCCAAGATGAATTAAGGTACAATCTATGTATTTTCCACCCTAGATTCAGTTATGAATGACATGGGTTCTAGTCCATATTTTCTCACCACTACCCTTATTTGAGACATAAAGATTATAGTGGAATTGTTGACTCGATCCCTATGATTAGAGACTCCTATGGGAGGAGATTCATTGATCACACATTGGTGCCTATAGATTTCCATTACTCTTGAGTGGTGAGAGTTTTTTTCGATATCTTGGTGGTAGTGTCATGGTGTTACAACATCATTATGGGTATGAACTGGTTATCCACAGTTCATGCTCAAATTGACTATTTTAGGCGCACATTGTGGCTTGTCGAAGTAGATGGGACCATGTTTTCCTTTGTTGGTGAAAGGGAGACACAAGTAGTGAAAGACCGAATCGCACGTAGGAGGGTGCAGTGGTCACACATCAATTGTCTATCATGACCCTTATTATAGTGGATTATATGATTCCTTAGTTTCAATATGTTGTATATGAGAATGAGGACATCCTCCCAAATATGTTTTGGGGATAAATCCTCATAGAGAGGTAGACATTGGCATTGACCTGTACCCCAGGACGTAATCGATATCTGCACCAGCATATTGGATGGCTCCCATAGTGCTTCGTGAAATGAGGGTACAGTTGGAGGAATTGTAGAGAAAGGGCTTTGGGAGACCAAGTTTCTCACCATGGGCATCCCAAGTATTGATTTACAATAAAAAAGATGGGAGATTGAGGTTATGTGTGGAATTATGACACCTGAATCATGTGAATTTGAAATATAAGTACCATCTATCATGGATTGATGACCTCTTTGATCAACAGAAGGGAGAACGATGGTTCTCGAAGATAGAACATAGATCTAGCTATCACCATCATCATTTTTTGGATAAGGTCATCCCAAATATGGATTTTAGATTTTGTTATGGTCACTACACGAACTTAGTGATTCTGTTTTCCCGAACGAAATCCCCAATGGTCTTCATGGGACTCATGAAAAGGATCTTCCAGCCACAAATAGACCAATTTGCAGTGGTTTTTATTGATGACATACTAGTGTATTTGACATCTGAGGAGGAGCACAAAATACAATTGTGGATAGTCCCGAACTTACTATAAGAGTAAAAAATTTACAG
This sequence comes from Viscum album, assembly GCA_963277665.1. Taxonomy (NCBI): domain Eukaryota; kingdom Viridiplantae; phylum Streptophyta; class Magnoliopsida; order Santalales; family Viscaceae; genus Viscum; species Viscum album. Next base: position 14,639,004 of record OY728128.1, read on the forward strand.
GAGGATCCCCAAGTGTTAGTAATGGATTCAATATGTCCACTTTTTGGGATGTCATCTCAGATGATATAGTTGTAGTAGATCTAGTGAAGACTGAGGTGGTTCTTTCATGGGAGCCACCCCTGAGTTTTTCTAAGGTACGAAGTATCATTGGATTGACAGGGTGTTATGGATGTTTTGTACCAAACTTTTTTGGAGTAGAAAAAACTATCACTACTTTAACGAAGAAAGGAAAACCCATCATGTGGAAATAAGGGTTCCAAACGAGCTTTTAACAGTCGAGGTAGAGTTTGACGAGAACTCTCATCCTATGATTTTTAGAGGATGGTGTCATGTACGTGGTGTTCGGGGATGCATAAGGAACTAGGAATGGTTGTGTCATGATACATAGGAAAGTGTTGATTACCTGTGATTCACAACAATTTATACTACATGAGAAGAACTGCGTGACCCAAAAATATGAAGTTCGATGTTGTAGTATTCACATTGAAGATGAGATGACACTAATTTACAGGTGATCGGTTTATTGTCTACTCAGTACAATAAAGTCTCAATTATATATTTTCATAGAAGGACATGAAGCTATGACAATGGTGTTGGCTAAAGTTCCTCCATGACTATGAATTCATAATATTCTATACTCCTTGGAAGGGGAACATGGTGGAAGATTCTCTCAGTTGAAGATCGAGTTGAAAGCTACTGAAGAAGGCCTCATAGTAGTAGGATTCACATTAGATATCATTCGTGGATAGTGATAAAGTATCTTATCTCCAATAGATGGTGGTTATCCCTCTAATCTTACAGTGGATGAGGGAGCAAAAACTCAGATATTTTATCTACTAGATGATACATTCCCAGAAGTCCACGGGGTTTACCCTTGATGCATATTCGAATGATGGGGAGCACATCATCATTTTTAGAGGATGCACAGTTGTACCATAAATGTTACATTATTAGGTGTTTAGGGATTTCTAAATATACCCTTTTGTGGTACATCTAGGTATTGAAAAAATGTACTAGGACCCCCACAATCATTTTTGGCTGCTGGAGATAAAGAAGGTAGTGGTGGAGTTTGTCTCTAGGCTCCTCACTTTTCACCAAGTTATGGTTGACCACCACCTTCCAGTGGGTTTGATTGAACCCCTTGAGGTGCTAGAGTGTAGGTGGGATGGAATATTTATGGAATTCATGATGGTACTACCACATATGTCCATTGGTCATGATACCATCTAGGCGATCATTGAACGACGCAATAAGTCAACCCACTTCCTATCATTTTGAGAATAGGGTTCAGTAGAGAGCTTTGGACACCTCTACGTAGAGGATATAGTTCGACTCCATTGAGTCCGATAAAAAATAGTCTCAGATCAAGATTCAATCTTTACATACCAGTTGTGAAAGGGATTAAAAGAGGTGTTTGAGACTATGTTTTTCTTTAGAAAAGAATTACACCTATAGACAGATGGCCAGATTGAGTGGACTTTTCAGGTCCTAGAGGATATGCAACATTCTTATATCCTCGATTTTTTTTGTTTGTAGGATCACCTTCCTATGGTGGAGTTTTTTTATTAAAATACCTACCAATAAACAATTGGTATAGAACTGTTTGAGGCCCTGTACAGATGACTCTATAGTTCAGCACTTTGCTGGACTGACCTAGGAGAGTTAGCACTCATGGGCCCAGAGTTGATGGAGGTAACTACGAAGAAGGTGCAGGTTATCCAGGAGTGGATGAAGACTTCCCAGAGAGGTTATATGTCCTATGACGATAGAAATTTGAAACCCTTGGAGTTCAAGGAGGGAAAGAATTTGTTCCTTTAGGTATCTCCTTGATGTGGGATATAGATATTTGGAGGGGGCCCCAAGTTATATCTATGTTTTGTATCACCTTTTTTATACTCCATAGAGTGGGTGATGTGGCGTACCGCTTGGATTTACTACCGTAGTTATAGTAGGTGTATGAAATGTCTCATATTTTACAATTGAGGATATTTGTACATGATCCATCACTCATCATTGAATGGGGAGAGACAGACATTGATGATGAGGTGACTTTCATGGAGCACCTGGTGGAGATAGAGGATCGATAGGAGAGGATCCTTCATGGATGGTTGATTCAACTGGTGCATGTTTGGTGATAGAATGAGAATATCCAAGAATGAATATGGGAGTAGGAGGCATGGATTCATTATTAGTATCCCCATTAGTTTGTTTATTCCATGTATTGTCTTTCAGGGATGTAAATCCCTAAGGTGGAGAAGTATAATATCCCATATTTTCCATGTAATTGTTTTTTGAAAAATATATGCAATTATTTCAAGACCAGATGCTCAGAACGAAAATAATTCTGAGGCCTGGGGTGCCCATATTAAATGTTAAAACAATTTTTTATGTTTATTTCAAATATCAATTGTGTGTAGTTTTAGTAACGTTAAAATGGGTGCATAGCTTTGATATTTAAGGGAAATGTTGTATTCAGAGTAGCAGTTTTTTATTAGGAAGGACCTAACTTTGACTGGCATGAGTCGACTATGGAAAATCATTATTAGAATTTTTAAATGAAAATAATGTAAACATAGAAAAATATTATTTTAATGTTTAATAGTGACTTAGGGGCTCTACGACTCCATGACTAAGTAGTTGTTTCCTTTCATGAATAAAATAGTGTGGCAATGCTACAACTCAACAAAACAGTGTCACAGAATCATGTTTCATCATTTAATATCCTGGAAGAGATGTGAGATCAGATTAATGATCCCTTGAGTAATGAGAAAAATGAAAGTAAAATCATTGGAAAATACTCTATTCAAATAATGTTAAACAGTGGTGGATCGACGGTTGGATTTAGAACGGGCGTAGAAATATTAAAAAAATGATGAATCGAAGACTCACACCTCATCAATGATCAATACAATACTCAAGGTTGGAGGGTTATATTTCTTAGTTAATTATTTCCCTATTATTTTTAACAATGATGATCGTGGACCAACCCATGAAAAGGTTCTTCCACATTTCAATCATTCTAACGAGATGGTTAAAAATGCAGGATTAAAGAGGATGAATTATAAAATATTCTTTGGTTCCACATTCGTATTTTTCCAATAACATGAATGGACCGAGGATGACATGAACAAGTCCATGGTCCATTCGAAGGGTGTTCTTGTTCTTATCTCCCTTCCATGTTCTTGTGTTCTTCATCTGTGGACCCTTGTGGTCGTTGAATGTTTTTTCTGGAGGTTCTAAATGTTTTTAGACTCTCAAAGTGATAGAGAGAATCATTAGAGCTCATTGATATGTAGAAGAAAACCCTAGGGTCACATGTGTGCTTCCATTTTGAAAAATAGAGCACCAGAGTGCTACTGGAGACCCGCAGAAGGAGAGACTCTGGCAGCGCGGGTGGAGGCATGTGGTGGAGCTTCCAACTGATACTATATAGCCATCGGCTCGATGACTGGTGACAGATGGTTGCATAGTGGTGTGGCCATGGGAAGCAGGAACATGCCTAGAAGAGACCCACGATGGTTGGTGGACATGGCTCCCCAAGTTGTGTTATACGAAGGACCCGCGACAGGGCCAACGATGGAGGTAGTCACGTCAATCAACTGCATGAAATGTGGTCCAACTGCATTGATTGAGGATAAAAAACCAGTAGGTAGCATGTAGTTAGAGTAGATGCAATAGTGGTTGCTCTAAGGAGGAATGAACTAGCCTCCTTACATGATGGTCGGGCCCAGCCGGGGCGTGTCTGACCCCGTGGGTCAGGTTGGCCCTGATGGGTCGGGTCAGACCGTGATGGGTCGGGTCAGACCCTGATGGTCATGTCAGGTGGGACACGAGTCAGGTTGGGTCGAGACAGTATAACTAAGTGGGACTGGACACGGACCCCACCAGCCCCCTTTTCATAAAAAAACCCATAACACTCATACCATATGTCCATTTGACGAGTCATTTTTGGTGTTGGGACAATCACAACGAGGTAGATATTTTCATATACTCTAAGTGAGTTTCCATTGAATATAACATACGACCTTTTGGATTGAAGAGTCAGAGTTCCCAAAACAAGCGTTCTAAGGACAAAATCCTAGAACTGGCTGTGACATAGAAGCTATATGATTACCTAGACAAAATTTCCTACCCAGACTAGCTGTCTTACCTAGAATATGTGTCCAATCTGGACATTGTGTCTTAAAATGACTGAGTTGGTACTACCCATTCACACTGGGTTGTGGGTCCTCTATTCTTTGACGATACTCTATGTTTTTACATCACTCTGTGTATAATATACACTCTGTGTGTGACCAACACTATGTGTGTTACTGAGGCTCTGTGTGTTACCTATACTCTGGGTGTTACCAATTCCCCACATGTTACTAAATAAGTGTTATGTGGATTCTTATGAAAATCTTGTTTGGGTACAATATACCTATAAATGGTGTGATCAGACTCTTGTGACTCTATTAATCTTACTTCTTAGAGGCTACACTCTATGTACCTCTTTGGTAGTCGTCCTTGTGTATTGATTTATGATCTTATTTATGGTATAATTCGTGTGATTACTTGTGGTTTACTTTGTGTAATTCCATTTTGGTTTGAGATACCTATTTTGTTTTGTTTTACTCATGTCTGCGAGGGATTCTCCCACACTTTTCTAGTATTTTGAGGATGATAGAAAGGCTTGACAGAGTCCTTGTAGGCTAGAGATAGGGGTGCTTCTGGGTGACCCAACAAAAATTTTATGCTTTAGAGAGATTCAGATTGCTTACTGTATGTACCCTTCAGGTAGGATTTTCTACAAATGAGATCCATGATCTTGTACTTTTAAATATACATTGGACTAATATTCTTTCCCATTTACTTTTTAGTTTTAGTACTTTTCTTGGGGATGGGTGCCTGTGTGTGGAGGTTTATATTAAAATTCCTCCCCTTTATGGGAAGCACCTACTCGACGCTAGTCATCAGACCATGGCCTATGGGAGGAAGGATTGGGGTTGTCATGGGACAACCCAGGGTGGTGGGTCATGACATATAACATCAGAATATGCTTCAGTGAATGGATATTGAGTCAAAGTCCCTTAAAAAGATTATATTGTTAATAAAATGGATTGATTATGTGTATTCACTATAAATCCACATAAAAAAGTGGAAATACAATAATAGATAATCAAAACTAATTTCACACATAAAATTATCATTACATAATAAATGAAATAGATGTTTAACTCAATGAATGTAAATTGATTTAAGAAACCTCTTATCACTTTAATAAGTCAAATCATATTCCCTATAAAAGTAATGATTATAAAATGAAACACTGAATACCACGAAGATAGTAATATTAAAGATATGATATATGAATGTACAAAAAACACACACCAAACTCAAGAAATAAGTGGTGAATAAGGCATTTATCTCACAAAAGTAAAATTGATATGTGAAAAAACCTTTACCTCATTCATTATTTTAGTAAAACTCACTTTAAACACCTCTTATATGGGTATATCATTTTGATTTGCAAAAAATGACATCTTTGGTTGGATTTTTTTCCAAAATGAAGGATTAATAGATAATGTTAAACATTTTGGGAGGAGGTTTGTGAAGAGTTTTTCCAGGACAAAAGGCTTTAGAGGTGTGAAAAGAAGAGAAGTAGAGGTGCCCTTTTATAAGAGAGGGTAGGGGCACTTTAGGAATCTTTCATAATGTTACATTAATATAAATTATTTTTCAATTAAAAATGGATACAAAAATACTTATTTCAAGTGTAATATGGGTACATTTCACAATAATCTCATCTAATTATTTTTAGAAATGTTTAGGACACATTATTATCCTTTTGTTTTTGGCATTAACCATTAATTAATCTCTTTAACTCTTACCATGACAACATGGATTTTTACTATTTAAGGTTTAATATCGTTATTGTAAAATGAAAAAATAATCATAAATGAGTTATGGATGATAAATTTTAAATTTCCCAAAAAATTTTGTAGATTTTTAAATTTTTATGAATTTTATATCATCAAATTAATTAATATTTATTTTTAAATATAATTAATGTAAATTTTGACTATATTGATTATTTTAATTTTTAAAAAATATCAATACACAATATAAATTTAAAAATACCCTTTAATTAATAAATAATATATCATAGTAATCCATAAAATTTATGGATCACATTAATTATATCAATTTATTTTTATTTTACATTTTTTAATAACATTTATTTGATATTTAAATTAATTAAACAATTACTACATCATTATTTTGAATGCGATTAACATAATTATTTATTCCCTAAAAATTAAAAAAATTATCTCGATGAAGATAAAAAATTTAGTTTTCAAAATAATATGTATAGTCAGATTTATACTCTGTAATAATTTATATTAAAAATGATATTGTTATTAAAAATATGAGTATGGCATCTTTAACTATTCTTGTAATAAAATATAATAAATGTCAAAATGACACTCAAGTGACTTACATAGGTTATAATCTAAGCCTAAAGATGATTTTGGTCGACACTAAATCATAACAATAAAATTTAGAAATGTGTTAATGTTATTTTCTAATATTTAAAATATGATAATTTACCCTTAATTACTTGATTTACCTTTATTGTGTTAATACAAAGTACTAAAGTTACTAATAATAATGCCCAAAAAATAAGAGATACCTATTTAAATAATTAAGACACAATAATTAAAAAAAATTCAATCCATTTTTCCATGTTCAAAAAAAAATTAATTAATTTAAAATAAATCATGTTAAGAGATGGAAAAATGAGTTTATTAAGTGAAAACAATCAAAAGATGGAAACATGTGGATATGAAATTTCAATGTGAAATCAATTAAAATTAACAAAATTTGATTAAATGATAAAAGAAATATAATTATACTTTAAAAATATTTAAAAATATTATCTTACAATTCAAATTATTTAGATGAAAAAGTTTGATTAAAATAATAATTTAGTATTTTTTACTATTCATCAAAACCTGAAAATATTCAGGAAAAAAACCAACGTAAATTTTTATTATATTATATAAAATAATTAGTTTATTTTTTCAAATATAATATGTAATATTGTCCAAATTTTGACTGAAATAGGTTCTCCATTAAACTACTATAAAACTACAATAGGCTTTTATGCATAAAATTGGGTTTGTTTTTATCTTATGTCTTTAAATTTTATTGGATGAATATCAAAAATATTTCATTTAATATATAACTTATATATATTTCATTAATATCTATAAATAATTTTAATTAATTTAGTTTATTAATGAAATAAATCCTTATGGAATATAAAAATATTTATTTCAGGTTCAATTACTATAAAATTTATTTTGTAATTAATTGGTAACCAATGAAATATAATTATATTTTTATAAAAAACAATTTTTTATGTTATTTAATATTATTCACAATAACAAAATTAACAGAAAGAGTTAAAATAGTAATATTAAATATCATATCACAGTTTTTTAAGCTTGATGTTGGTGTGAAACCTAAGCTAATTAAAAATATCAAATTTATTTAAGAAGATACATACTGTAAATTCATGTGGTATAATATTATCTCATCCATTAATAAATATTGTCCTCATAATTTCAAATTTCACTTTGAAAATCAAAATTTGGTACTTCAAAATTTCATTGTGGGACACCCACATTAGGAATAAAGTTAATAAAATATCCTTTTAATAAGAAAGAAATAGAAATGAAAAATTCCCCACAAGATTAGGATTTCAAATAAGTGTACATTAGTAGAAATTTAAAACATTTTCATTGAATAAAAATATAACAATAAAATTATTATAGAGAATTATAGGGGACATAATCATTATAAAGTTAACCATCACAAATCCATAAATTTCTGATCGGTTAAAAGGCCACAGATTTCATAGAAAAAGGTGTAAATGGAAAGCATTTTTGTTTGAAAATTATTTTCCCTAGTCTTTATGGATTCATTCCTTTATTAGATTTGGAACATAAGGAAATATACTTCATTATAAGTATTATTTCATCTTTTAATCAATTTTCACCACATACACTTCTTTTTCTACAAACAATGATTATTTAAGATGAAATTTTCATTCTCGAAGAATTAGAATCAACTTATATGCATCAAAAAATCCTAAAAATATAACTATATATTTCTCAACGCTTTATACGATAACGAATAAAAATTTTAGGATAATATAAGATACTTACTCAAAAATAATTAACCTTTATATGATGAAAAATGTCGTTAATCTATAAATTTTGAAAGTAATACCAAACGGTCAACACAGTTAATTTAAAAAATAACTATACTTCCACAAAAAAATTCAGGAAAATGATTGATACCCAAAAATCACAAGGATTTGATCATATAGTATTCTAAATACAAATATTTTCAGTTAATTTATCATAAAAAATTTTAAATTACGAAATCAAATAATCTCCAGGTCATTCCAATAATTTTAATAAATTACCGGATTCACCATTAGAACATAATAAAATATTATCTAACACCAAAACAAAATTCAACATTTATTAAACATAATATTCTATTTAATATAATCTTATAGAATTATAAAAATTGAAATCAACTTCCAAAATGACATTAATGACTTAATAACCAAATTTTTTTCCAATACCAAGTTTATATAAATGATAAAAACAATTTCTCTAATATAAAAATAAAATTTATCCATAAGTTTAACATTAAGAATATCATGGAAACTATGGAATTACATTGGCTAGTTGTTGGATTTTCACACATATTTATCTTCAGTTTTGTTTTAAAACTCCACTACTTTGTCAAACACTAAAGGTTTTCACCTGTCCTTCATGTTATCCTTTTTCTAAAACAATATTAATAATATCCAAAAATGTTATAATCATCCTAAAAAATAACCTAAGTCTATTCCACATTAATTTAATGTTTTTACCATAAATATTATCTCATATTTCTAATTTTTGTATTCCTGATAATTTAAATACCCATAATTACCATAAATTCAAAGCTCATATACACTCTAACAGTTATGTTTACCTTTGAACTTATATCCGTCAAATAAAAATAATTATTCCCTGAATAACATTTTCACACATAGTAAACCAATGGGTTGAGTTCTCTAACCTATGTTTTCCTAAATGTAGTTTCCAATGTTTCTCCTAAACTTCCTTTGATTCAACTTTAATTCCCCGACCCCCGATACCTGAAGAAAATGCCGAAACATTTTATATTGTCATAATTTACAATAAATTTCATCCCAAAAGAACAAATATTTTCTTTTTATTTGTAAAATAGATATCAATTTAAAATTAAAATTTTATTTTGGACATAAAATTCAAAAAATATTTTCTTCAAGAACACCATTTTTCCCTTAGAATAACTCAAAATATAAATCATAATAAACATCTTAGAAACCTAGGGAAAATAAAAAATAATAATGGGGTATATTTAAATGCCCAATAAGGGTTAAATAAAGTTAAATAAAAAAATAATAAATGATAATAATCAATATGTAAGGGAAAATAACAAGAAAAACATTCCATTAAATGAACAACTGAGCATAATATGGTTGTAATAAAAGATGATGAAATAATTCCATATAAATAATCACATGAAAATGAAGCCTAACCAAATATATTATACTAATAGAATAGTCACATAGAATATAGATAACTTATCTCTTAATGAGTTAATTCATAATGTTGCACTTCTAAAACTCACCGTCAAGGCTTCAACCAAGTAACCATACAAAAACATGTAATACATTAGCCAAAACCCAAACAAGTTTATCTGATGAGACATATCGATGCATCCATGGGATATAGCATGCCCCATAGGAAACTTAATAAGTTTATTTAATTCCTATTATTAAAGGGGGAAAACATAGTTGTAACACCCCAAGCTTCTACGGTACGCTTCTCTTTGAATAATACAGTAGTGTGTGTTGTACGCAACTTCGAGTTCTAACACACACCACGACCAATCAAAATAGCCGTTATGAATAGTAATACCCACTTTTTGAAATTTTATAAATTTTATCTCTCAAAATGGTATTCATTTTTCGATTTGGAATATCCGAATTATCCTAGAGTTAAATTTTGGTACTTTTCAGATAACTCTCATATTTTGATGAATAATGAAAATTACTAAATTTTAACTAAAAACAACTTTTTTAATAAAAATAATTAATATTGATAAATTATGAATTTGAGTGGTTTTAAATTATATTTAGAATATATTTTTACCATTTAATACAATTTTGGTCATTGGACATAATTTCACAATTAAACCGGGCATAACAAGTATCAATCTTTTGATAGTTATTATATCTTAAAAACACGCTTTTTGTTTTGACAGCGGGAATTAATTTTAAATTAATTTCTACCACTTTTGTGTTTTGAATTTGTAAAAATGGACTCCATATTTGGAATCATGATGTCCAAATTGTGTAAATAGGTAACTTTTATTTCTAGACATTTTGAATAATTGTTTCGGTACATATTTTATTTACCATGGTTAAAGGTTAAATCCGGTAAATAAGGGTTAAAAATAATATTATAATAATACTAAATTACCCTAAAACGTGTCATAATATTATTGGTGGATACATTTCAGACCCTGGGCTTCTTTGGGTCGATTTTGGGACCCCATGGAGCCACTTTTATGTGATAGGGACACTTTATTTTAAATAAGTTAAAATAAATACAAAAATGACATAAGCATATATCTTTTAGAAAATGATTTTTTTACATAGAGTTATATATGTTGTATTTTCGACTATAAATATTCATTATAAAGAAAAAACGATTTCCTACATAGTGGTATTTTATTTATAATTTTTATACATTATATAATTTAATATATATATAACACAATGGTGATGTAGTAATTACCGAATTGATGAAAAATTAGAAAAATTGATATTATAAATACCCAAATAAATATAATTTGAGACTTTTTATAAATAAACATAATTTTCTAGGATGATATGACATGTTAGTCTTGATTTAATTAATGTTTTTAGAAGTAATCATTCTGTTATAATTTTTACAAAACTCAATTATTGAATAGTGTCAAAATTGACATAAAAGAGTTTTTAAAACAAATATTAAATTATTAAAAATCTATGGTTCGGCCAAGAGACTTATATCAGGATAGGTGTATCATTAATTGACCACTTGGGGGTCTCTTTTATGGATATAGTAAGTTTATTAACAATATAATATAAAAATACAAAGAGACATTGTAAAAGTGAAACTAATTAACTAAGAGTTAATACTTAAAGATAATGTTAATATAGTAACCAAAAAATGTATAAATACTATTGGTAGAGTGGTTTTAGACCTATACCCACCTTAACCTTTAAATAATCCACTTTGGAGCAATTAGAAAGAGATTATGAATTTATTATAAAATAATATTTCTAGCTTTTCCAAAGGTGCCCCTCAACCCTCTTATAAAAGGGCACTCCCCCTTCTCATTAATTCACAACTTCAAATCCTTTTGTCCCAGCTAACCCCTTACCAAATACTCTCTAAACGTCCTTGACTACATCCTAGAGTCCTTAGTTTGATCTGAAATCCAACCTAAGAAGCCCTTTTGATCAAATTAAAAGGAAGAACCCGAAGAAGAGGTAATGTTTTCACCACCCGTTTTCAAGTTCATTTCTTCTTCAACTTATTATTTCTTTGTTATTACCATTATAAAATAATAAATCCACTATCTCCTATATAATGTTATATTATTATAAATATGGTACAACAATATTCAGTATTCTATCCATCCTTTGAGTGACATGTCACCATACGTGTGTACGCACGACTTACCATCTCCACGTCGTGGTGAAATTGTGATTCAATATATTATTATTTGGATGGGTATAATAATGATGTGTAATTCATGTAAATAATAAATATACCATGATAATTATTATGTATATATGATATATCATCCAATTATATATTATATTAATATCAAAAGAATGAAATTTTCTCTCGTGCGTACGTAGAGATTACCGTCTCCACGACGCCATGAGATTCATTTCCAAGTTCACCATTCATCGATGATTATAAAAATATATATATTACTGATAAGTATGTAATATATGACATAATAATGCTATTTTAAATATATATATTTATATATATAAGTATTTATGTACTTACAAATATCTTATTCAATACTATGTAAAAAACGGAAATATCATTTATGCGTACGTACAGACTACCGTCTCCATAAGAGGTGTTTTCCATTTCATATATACGTATATTATAAATTTTTATATTATAAATATATATGATAAATAAATCATTTTTTATATTCTGGAAGTATTTAAATCATGATCTATGTGATAAAATCAAGAGTAACAAGTTAAAACACGTACGATAAATAAAGCGATTATTACACGAAATATTAATATGACATGGAAATTATTATTAAATGGGTAGTATAAAGTCATAAATGAATAATGTATGATATCATAAAAATTTATATGGTTCTTGTATAATTTAATGACATACTATAGTCTTCATATAGAAGGTTAAACATACCCTCTACTAAATGAAAGTACAAGTTAAGGGGTTTTCATCTCACTCTTATTCCCATGAGATTCATGCCATATTGCCACTATTACCTTTTGTGTGGTGTATGTACTGCCCATAATTATATTATTTGTGTAATACACTTTAATTTATGTGTATTTACATATTCATTGTATGATACCTCTTTCATGGGTTGTATGTTTCATAAGTTACCAAGTTGGTAAGGGTTAATTTCACAATCTCTTTATTATCCGAGGTTGTTTTAACATAAGTATCTACTGGGACATATTTATTATCCATATCCATGTTTTATGAAAGAGTTTTAAAATGTATTCTTTTAAGGGACTTTTTACTAAAACATCATTTCAAACATTTTAAATATTTATTCTTATAAATCATTCTCATTAATGTCCATGTCTTCAAAATGGTTTTTAAGGATTTATTTATATGGACATGTTTGTTTTTAAAATGTTAATTCCTTTCAAAAGTTTCAAATTGGTATGGGACACTTTGTTTCAAAAATGTCATTAAATGAATTCTTTTCCAAATTGTGTGACATTTAAATGTTTTCATGAAAAAGAGATTTTTCTCTCAAATAGTTTTGATTTCATCTATCTCAACATCCATTGATAAATTTTACACTTGTTTGAAGTTGAATTATTACGATGCAATTCTTCCATATTGTATTTAAGGTTTTGTGATATTTTTTACTATGGATTAGTTATCTTTATTCCATTAATGGTTTATGATTAATTTTTTGGCATTTCTTATGATAGTTTTAATATGAATGTTTATGTTATATTTCATCATCTTTTCAAGATGAATGTGTTGGACTAGTATGTTCTGGGTTGGGGACCGTAAAAAGTAAGCCCTCCGGGTTGGGGTCCGGTTACAGCAGACCCTCTGAGTTGGTGTACAATTATTAGAGGAACTCCGAGTTTTTTTTCTGGTTATTAAAGGCACTCCAGGTTGGTGTCCGATTATTAGAGGCACTCTGGGTTGGTGTCCAGTTATTAGAGGCACTCCGGGTTGGTGTCCGGTTATTAGAGGCACTCCGGGTTTGAGTCCGGTTACCGAGGCTCTATGGGTTGGGTTCCGGTTACAGTTATCCCTTAGGTCTTGGCACAAGGCCTTGACACAGAAATTAAAGTTCGACATTATGCATTCCATCATTATGAAAGTGGTTAGTGATATTGCTTGTGATTATTAGACTAGTAGAATATCCATGTGAATAATTAAATGGAATTACTTCATTTTATTTTTTCCATATTATGCTGAAGTTCTTGTTTAATAGTATTTTGTTTTAGTCAAACATTTCCTTAAATGTTTATACTTATTTAAGAAAGTTTCCTGTGTATTGTTATCCTTACTGAGCATCTGATCTCACCCCTTTCTATGTTTTATTTTTCCTAGGATTTCAAGAAGTGTATAGTGATTGATATGCAGGGTTAAGACAAGGGAATAATGGTGTTCGTGAAGGATTATTTTTGTTTTTTTGTTTGTTATGAAGTTTAATGTAACATTCATGTATGTAATCTATTTTCCAGGACTGCTAAACTGATTGGTCCTTCGGGACTTGATTCCTTGTAATCATGCCAATGTATTAAAATAATGCACTGACTCTGGGTAACTGGGGTCGGGGTGTTACAATAGTAAACATAAACACTTATATTAAGAAATATAATGCAAAATGTGAATAAAAAAACAATAAACTATGGATGATATCCAAATAAAACATCCACATCCAAACAAAATCATAAAGCTTCCACTGAAATATGGTATATTTTATCCTAATAGATACAAATAATGACACATGAGATTAAAAAAGTATATTTACATAGATTAATATAATTTAAATAATTTCTTGGAAATATTTTTTAGGAATATAATCTTTAAACATTATAAAGTGTCCCATACAACATTGAGAAATTTGAATTATAACCCCCATTAAGAAATAAAATTAAATAAAACGTATAATATAATGATAATAAGGTCATTCAGGATATAACATGTCAAATATAAAATGTATACTCATCATTAAATAATATAGTGGTATAACTTCAAAATATTATTCAATGAAATGATATTGAAAAAATATCCCTTACAAAGATTATATCATTAATAAAGTGGATCGATTATGATTATTGGCTATAAATCCACATAAAACCCATGGGAATACAAAATGATATAATAAAAAGTAATTTAACACATAAAATTAAAATTAAATAATCAATGAAATATATTTTTAACATAATGAATGAAAATTTAATTATTAAATAACTTACCACTTGTAATCAGTTGAATCATATTCCCTATAAAAGTAAAAATTATAAAATAAAACATCAAATAATGTGAATATAATAATAGTAATTAAATGATATATAAAATACAATAAAATATACAACAAAATCAAAATATAAGTTTTTAATAAGGAATATATCTCACACAAGTAAATGTGAGAAAAGAAAAACCCTTACCATATGCTTTCCTTTAGTTGAACTGGTTTTAACCACCTCTTATTTGGATATCTACTTTTTATGTTCACAAAATGACTTCATTGGGTTTGTTTATACCCAATGGTAGGATTATATTATGAATTTAAGGTGGTTTGGAAGAGGTTTGGAAAGAGTTTTTCTGAGCAAAAGAGCATTAGAGGTGTGAAGAAAATAGTAGGAGACATGCCTTTTTATAAGAGAGGGGAGGGACAGTCTTCGATTCCCTAAAGATGTATAATTGATACAAATTAATTTACAATTAGAAATAGATCAAAAATGAGTTAAAAAAAGAAAATTTGAATATGTGTCATAATACTCTCAAGTAATAATTTTTAGAAAATGTTAGTTCACATTATTAACCATATAATTTTCCTTTAACCCTTAATTAATCCTTTTAACTCTTATCATGACAACATGTGTTTTTACTACTTAAGGGTTAATATTGATACTATAAACTACTAAAATAATAATTAATGAGTTTTGGATGATCATTTTAACATTATTCATTCCATCTAGCTGAATTTTAAATTTTTATTAACTTTATACCATTTAATAATTTTTTATTTATTTTCCCATATAATTAATATCATATTTGACACTATTAATTATTTGAATTTTTAAAAAATTTAAATACACAATATAAATTCAAAAAAAAAACTTGGAGTCATCCCTAATATTTCAATGTCATCCATTAAATTTATGTATGAAATTAACTATGTAAATTTATATTTATATTAATATTTTTAATAACATTTATTTGATATATTGGTTTATTAAACAATTACTAAATCATTATTTTTCAAATCGTTAAATTAGAAATTTAATCCATAAAAATTAAACATTAATTTCCATATTTAATATACAAATATTATATTGAAAATTACAATTTATAGTCAAATTTCTCATTGGTATTACCGTATATTAAAAATTATATAGTTATTAAAAATATGATTAAGGCATCTTTAACACTCCTTTAAATAAAATATCATAAAATTAATTCTCTCACCAAAGTGGTTTGAAAATGTTATAATCATAGCGTAATGGAGATTATTTCTAACACACAATCATTCAATGATATTTGGGCATGTTTTAGGATAATTTTCATATATTTATAATAATATTAGTTACCCTTAATTATAGGATTTTCCATTAAGAGTGTTAGTTAAAATTACTAATGTTATTATTCATAATGGACAAAAACAAAATAAATATATTTAAATAATTTGAAACCACTGATTTCAAAAATGGAATCTATTTTAAAAAATTCAAAACACATAGGCATCGATAATTAATTTAATATTAATTCCATTGTCAGAATGAGAAAACGGGTTTATTAAGTGAAGAAGTTCAAATGATTGAAATGTTTTCTTATCCATTTTCAATGTATTATTGATTCTAATAACCTAAATTAGATTAAATGATAAAAATATGGTAATTATTCTTTAAAACCAATGAAAATATATTTAAATAGTATACATTATTTTGATGAAAAAGTGGTTTCCAATTAAAATATAGTATTTTTTACGATTCATGAAAACATAAAACATATCATAAAATTTTAAAAAAATAAATGAAAGTAAATTTTTATATTCATATTTAAGATAATAACTCTATTTTGTCAAATATAATATATAAAAGTGTTAAAAATGGTTATAAAATACGTTCTCTATTAAAAGATGGTAAATTGTATTTAGAAAAATATATTTTTTTTCTTATAATTGGGGTTTTTCATATTTTGTAACTATAAAATATAATGGATGAATATAAAAAGTATTTTATGGAATATAAAAAAAAATATTTCATTAATATCATTCACTAATTTTACTGAATTAAATTTATTATGATTTAACTCATTTGATAAGACAAAAAGATTTCTTTTATTTTCAATTGGTGTACAGTTTCTTTTCAAATTCATTGGTAACCAGTGAATTAATCTTATATTTTTATAAACCATATATTT
This sequence comes from Viscum album, assembly GCA_963277665.1. NCBI lineage: Eukaryota > Viridiplantae > Streptophyta > Magnoliopsida > Santalales > Viscaceae > Viscum > Viscum album. The sequence goes on from OY728128.1 coordinate 14,656,001, forward strand.
ACTTAAGTTGGTTAATACTATTCATAACAACCAAATTAATGACTAATGTTAAAATAATTTTATTTAATAGTATATTACGGTTTGTTTAATCTCTATGTTGCATTAAACGTAAGATATCAGAGAAATTGATTTTATTTAATAAGATAGAAGTAATAGAATCTTGGGGTGTAAAAATACATCGACATTAGCTTATATTTAATTACAATATGACACTAAACCAATCATGTTTCCACCATCAATAACACTTTATCACCTACTAATAATTATGAGGATTGGTATCACTAGTTGATATAAGATTTCTGAAAGCTATGAGTTTTTAGAAAATGTTGCATGATCAACTGAAATTTATCAAATATCACATGCACATGGATTAGTCCCAACAATTAGTTTTCACCAAAATATTCCCAAAAAAAGTACATTGAAGTGGCATAAAATAAAGCATATCAAAGAGAGATATCTTTATTAAGGATTGGTAACTACTGTTTTATGAAAACTCCTCCAAACCCCAAAAGTTATTCCATGAGCCTCCAAACTCCAACATGCATGCCTGAATATTGTCTTCCAATATTTGATAAACATACTATTTTTTATGGAGGCAGATACCTCTTTTATTAAGTGAATGCAAAAAATAAAGTAGCTTAAATGAGTTTAGGAAAAGAAGGAAAACCCAAAATTAGTAACTACCTACCAATATTTTTCAACACTCATTCTCCTAGCCGATTTTCTTCTTCCGAAAGGGCATTCCAGAAAACTCGTCCATGACTTCTCCCTCAACCACTCGATAATCCCCTCCATGAAGTAATAACTTGAATCCTATTGTAAATTTTCTCTGCATCTATGATTTTTGAATCAGAGTTTTCCTCTTATCGTTACTTGTATTTGTCAGGGGGAGGTGACTTTTTCAACAGGTATTACCTTTCCTTCAATGGTCATTGCATCAATTGGATCCACAATCTCTTGGTGATTTTTCTCATTAGGATATGTTGGATTTGAATCCTGATTCTCATTGTCACCAATAATCTATTTAGATAAAGATTCAGTGTTACCGGTAATCGAATTATCAACCACCCATGAAGTGGATACAGGGGTTTTTTCCTTCTTGTAGGAAACCAGATGAAATCATTCACTATCCATTGCTTGATTTTAAGGTTTATAAAGGACTGGTGATTAAGATTAAACAATTTTATTACCTTTTCTGTTTCCTAAAGCATTCAACATTTCTTTTGAGAGCTGTTGATCCACCTCTAATAGGACTTCTTCTTCATTCTATTTTCTTGTGTTACAAGTATCTGTGATGCAAACATTTTCCTCCTCAGAAAAGATAGCAGCCCAAGTTTTCAACTTGTTTTCAGAGGTGGAGGCATTCAAGTGGTCACCCTTTTTAAGAACAACACCCTACCAATCTATCGTGTGCCCATTTCCCATTTTGTCATCACTATTATAAGGACGTTGTAGCTGAGTAAGAACATCAGTTTTCTGAGGAGGTGCTTTTCCCATTTGGAGACACTTTCTCACATCATGGCCACGCAAAGCACAAAAGCTACAAACTATAGAGCGCCTATAGGTATATGGTTCATGATCAATAACATTTAATTTCTTAAAGAATTTTGAAATTTTTTCATAAATAATATTCAACTCTGTAATATCATCATCAGTTGCAAGAATCACCTTGTCCACAAGAGTGGACCCCAGTTTAGCCTACACCATGAATCTGGAGAAGTGCCTAAAATGAGCAAATGTAGTTTCCTTGTCAATTTTGATCGGGATACCGATGGATAGGGAAATTTCATACATGATTTTAGGGTTCCGTATAATCCCATTTAAACCATAAACTTGTACCCGTATTTGAGTTGTGGTGTTACCAACCTCAAAGGGATTGAATTTTTTATCCCATTCACAGAAATGAATAATCCTAGGATTGATCACTATTTAACAGAATCCCCTAGCTTGGACTTTTAATTCTTATGAAGGGAAGATCATATAGAAATATCCTCTTCCTAGCGATACACACATCTAGGATGGAAAACCAAAAATCGATGAAATTTGTGCCTTGAGATAATCCATTTTGAGAGGCTGAGAGCCTTTAGGCAGAAATAAGCGAGGAATAATTGGAACTCACAAATTTGGAGTCGCTCAGATACCATGGTGGGATAGTCTTTGATGTGTGAAATATTCCCTTCTCTTCAAATTGAAGTATCATTTACTCATTTGAATCTTGCAAAAGAATGATTAATTGAATAAAATTCATCCAAAACACCATGGGTGCGGATTGCTTGAGTAGTTTCATAAGGCGCCTCAGCCCCATAAAGCTTTGTTGAAGTATCTGCGACTTCAATTGAGTAACTCCACCCATCCTCACACTATAAACTAGGTCCTGTAGGCGCATTAGAAGGATCCATTGTTGTTCGACCTGTAATCTCCGCAGAGAGATGCTTCCCACCTTCACATTGGCGTCTTGATCCCTCAAGCGCATCACATGTAACCGATGCCATTTTCTTCCCATCCCCAAATACTGCTCATTGAGAATCGCTCTTAAATGGTTCAGATGAAACAACTACCATCACCAAGACCTCGCGCTACTCCACATAGATCTCAACTGAGGATCTCGAAATCCTTGCATCATGACCTACATTTTCAATAGGTGAACTTCGCCTACCATCACGCCGATATCTAGGTCTCTCGGACGCATCCCACAAAGTTGTTTTCGAGAATGTTTGTCCCCCATCCCCAACTAATGGTCACTGAGAAGCCTCCCTGAGAGAGGTATGCTAGGACGAAATTACCGCAACCTCCTTGACCTTATGCTATTCTACCCAGATTCCAGCCGAGGAGTCTGACATGAGAGGATTCCCGGAGAAATACATTGTGGAGCACAACCCTAGATTCCATCGCCATGGGGGAGGCCAACCAGGACCCTAGTTTGTAGTGCTATCCCAAAGTTCTCACTGATTCAAATACTAGATCTGACCAATTATTTGAGAATGGTATACTAGACAAACATGATCTGTGAACTCATTGCCTCCTGAAGGCCTTCCCAGAACTGAGTCGTAAAATGGGGGGTCCCTATTAGAAACAATAGCTGACAGTACATCATGAAGCCTCACTGTCTATTAGACATACAATAGTCCAAATTCAACCACAATGGTTGAATCATTGATCATAATAAAATGGTATGGTTTGGTTAGATGGTCAATCAACACCCTTATGTAATTATTTGTCTGGGGTGTTTGAGGAAATCCCACAATAAAATACATGGTGACATCATCCTATTTCAAGGTAAAAATGGGAAAAGGGTAAGGAAAACCAGAGGGCCTATAATGCAAGGCATTAAACTGATGACATGTATAACATGTTTATAATACTTCTTTTATATCTCATCTCATACCTAGCCACAATATTTTATGATGAATTTAATATAACATGTTGTTTTTCCCATAATGAATAACCAATTTTGACTAGTGAATATCCTACATCAACACATTATATAAAGATAAAAGCACCACAATGTGACCTTCGAATAAAAAAACTCCATCAGAAGACAATAATCACTCACCGGACACATCCCCACCATTTAGATACACCATATACTGATGGCACAACTCATTTCTCAGATTCTCTTCCAAAATCAACTCCATATGATTGGGTTTTAGGATAACACTATCCATAAACATACCTCCACTAAACTCTCTAGAATCCAAATGCATCTGAAAAAATCCCCATTAAATTACACTCACCACTAGACTATATCAATGTTATATCTGTCATTTTCTTACTCAAAAAAACTTCCACTACATTGCCTTTTATATGTGTATATACAATATCAAAATCATTTCCCAAAAGGTACTTCATACAATGACACTACCAAAAGTTTAGATACTTTGGGAGAATATGTATTCCAGTACATTATAATATGAGTAGACTATAAAATTCTCCCTGAAGAGGTAGCAGAGACATTTCTTAAAATTATTTATCACTAAGATTAATTACAAATCATGGGAGGGGTAATTCCTTCCATGTGGTTGGATTTTGTGAGAACAATATTCCACCATTTGGTCATATTGCATTAACACACACCAATGACCCATTCTTGATGCGTTACAGTAGACCATGTATCCCATTTTCAGATTTAAGAAAGATAAAAATAGGGGTTGTAGTCGATCACCACTTAATATCCTCAAAAGAAGATTTATATTATTGTATCAACTAAAACATTATCCATTTCCAGTTACAAATGGTCATGGGTGAAGAAATTCAACCTAAATCTCGGACAAACCACATGTGATAACCTTCCAAGACCCAAAAACATAAGATTTTGAAGACATTCCTCTGTAAATCCCATGTGATCAATACACAATTCTTCTCAAGGTCCACTCAAATCCCAAGATTTGAAATTACATAACCCAAAAACATTACCTATATATTCTATAAGGTGAACATAGAAATCATTTAAAAGGATAGTGATCTCAAATAGTGATCAACATGGTCCTAAAGTGCTTCTCATGATCCTTATTGGTCCTAGTGTACACAAGGATACCATCGAAAAAAATTACAACAGGAGAGTCAATATACCGATGGAATACCTCGTTCACAAGAACCATAAAGACTACAAGAGAATTTTTCTACATGATTTGCATGACCAAATACACAAAATGGTCATACCTACATTCGAAGGCTATCTTAGATCCATCAAACACTCTGAATATTACTTGGGGATAACCATAACACAAGTAAAAATTATAGAACCACCTTTCTGCCTTGAGGTGATAAAAGGGGTCATCAATATGTAGAAATGGGCATTTATTCTAAATTTTTAACTTATTCTATTTTCGGTAATCAATACACAACAAAAAAGACCCATCAGCCTTCTTTTCATAGAGAACAGGGGTGTCCCAAGCTGAGATGGTTGGGAAATTGAATCATTTATATATCAAATTTCCAAGAATTATATTTGACTCTCTAAACATGGTGGGTTCCACATGATATAATGCATAAGATATCAACTATGTTCCTCATGATAAAGTGATGATAAACTCTACATCCTTCTTTGGACCCTACCCTAAGAAAGAAATCTATAAATATCTTTTGGAACACATCAATCACATGTGGTAATCCATCTATGAAACCTCCATCATCATCATCCATCATGAGTGATGAAATCTGATGAATGAGACTAACCAACTCCAGAAGTGGAGGTCTATCAGGTCTTGTCTAAGGATACCATTCACCTTTAAAAACTACGCAACTCTATATAGTGATGAAAATCTCCCCTATTTCTGATAAAAATCAATGTTCACCTAGAAACACATCATAATGTTTTTAATAAGGATTCCATCAAAGTTTTCCGTTTAAAGAACCAGTAAATTCTATTCTAGATTGACCCCTAATAGATTTAGAGTATTATATGGACACCTGATACCCTTATCCCTCTTCTTACCAAGAGGGGTCACCAAATATACCTCATAAAACAAAAGATCAGTAAAAAATTTAGATAAATACATATTATTAATATATATAAATGAATTAGAATCCCATTTATTGAAAAAAGAAACATCTATGGATGATGAATTAAAACATATACCTCAAACTAGTGAAGTTATTGCATCAGATTACACTAACACTAGATCCATAGCATGAAGTTGGATAATCCCTTCTTGTTTCTAAGGACGACTACTAGCTTGGGGATCTACCTTAATATGACTATTTATAGATAAAGATCCAAATCTACCACCATGCCCTCCAAATTGAGAATCCATTGTCCATGATGGATCTAACTGTCCTTTTGTCCCCTAGAAGCTATAGAACCTGTACTACCCTTATAATAGTGTACATATATGAAAACCCACTACAAGTGCACCATAATTTTTCATCAATGACAAGGAATAGTTAGGGATAATAAAACTAACCACATACTCAATGGTCTACAACATCAATGTCATAGGATTTACACAACACGAAAATCCACTAATGATGAAATTAGAGATGGTTGACCTAAGCTAGCACCCCCTTATTCACTTTCTCATCTCACATTCTATTATTCTTAGATTAGTCACACATTCCCTGAAACACTATTAAAACTACACTAGGAAAACCATAATTTACACTATTATCAATCTCTAACATCTAGCTTGATCGACTACCAAGTCGAATGTCTTTAAATTAAACAAGAATACATGAGACTAAATTTATTGTCGCAACCCCATTTTAAGGCATTGATCCTTTGACCACTAATTGGATCCACCTCAAGTGAAAACTGATCTAACTCAGTGAATTGTTTCGAATAATCCAACATATTATGATACCCTTGTGTAGAGTTAGAAACTCTTAAGACTTAGATAAGGCCATGGTATTTAGGAAATATTACTCATTTAATATGGCCATGAAGTCTTTCCAATACATCTACTCATGTTTCCATTCCTAAACCACTGATCCCCACCACCTCTAACTAGGAAATTAGATCAAGAGTGATGCACATTTAACTATTACTACCTTGAGAAAATCATGAAACCCAAACAACATTTAAATGATAATAATCTAATAATGTTCCTCTTGGGGATCCATTATACCCTGGAAGGAAGGAGGATTGTTCTTAAGGAATTTCTGAGGCTTGTCATTTCTTGAGCCTGGTTTGGCTTCCTTAACATGAGAAGGACTAGAGACTACTCCCTGATCCAATTCTCGGAAAACCAGAAGCATTGATTCTATATGATTATAATCAACAAGTGATGGAGAAATATCTCTAGCCTCTTCCAACAACTCCACATGAAGTCTCTATTAAGGTGTGATTATGTATCCATTTGAAATCACAAAGAAAAAATCAATACAACAACCAAAAAAATTTCTAAATTTTTTAAACACCTTTATAAATCATAATCAAAACCATAAAAAACACAATAACAAGACAAACCACTCCACCCTCACTAACTATCCATGCATAGCCTATATCTTGTATATCACACCTGGAAGAGGAGTCAAACAAAATCCAAAACATCCCATGTTGTTCTATGGTATGTCTGGACTTGTAGTGGACAAACACCCAAAATGAAATGAATACCTCAAGCCCTAACATCTTATCTTCAAACAATAAATATTATCCCAAGTATCATGACCTGAGGAAAAATGATGAAATCTACATTAATACCATTTTATCATGAACTAATTAGGGATACCATCAAACCTAACACCTGGCCTAGCCTACTAAAATGTAAAAAGGGTGTTCCTGATCCTTATGGGATGAAAAATACATCTGGGGAATTAATCATCACATTTGGGAATGATTTCACCCATAAGAATCAACCCTAACAGCTCAAAAGAATATAATCAAAAAATAAGAAAAAAATTATCCAAAAGAAGTACAACTATCACTAGTTAATCATTTTAATTTTTTGAACCAACAACTAAAATACCATAATGAGCAAGTTATACCACAATAGGACTATGTCTCTATGAAATAAGTGGTTCATCACCTTCATGACACCTCCACCAACACATAAAATAGGTGTACACTACCTAATAGATCCACCATCTCTACACAAAACATCATTATTTTACCTAGTTCAAAAAATAAAATGAGTATATACACCCTTCGGTGTATGTAGGGTGTGAGAAAATGACCTTTTAGATACCACCAAAATAGATTCCATGATATAATATCATAAGAATAATAAACATGCTAGTTTTTGTGAAAAATAAGAAGTTATCATTTTAATGAAAACATTATTTGAAATTAAAATGGTAAGTAAACTCAAAAACAAGATGAACAATAAGCATATCATCACATAAGTTTCATGGGTAATCCCTAATTTACTTGGGTTAGTGGAATCTTAGGATCATTATACCTCATCAATAAGCACATAATAATATAAACACACATAGTCCACATGCATAATATATAAGATGGGAATCACAAACCAAGTTGTAGTGGTCTCCAATCATCATAATATTTTATTTAGTATTTTAGTGTTAGTCCTGCTATGTAAAATGGGCCTCATCCCTTCTAGGATGTCGAGTGTACTAGACATTGTATGTATTGCCTGGTTACCATGGATTCCCATTTTTCTCAATTCTATTTTAAAATTTCACAAGAATCACCTCTTATACATACACACATCAAATAATGGAAACATATAATAAAAACACCATTTTAAATATAAAATATCCTTTAAAACTGTTACAAACCCCAAAACATTGGAAAACATGATTCAAGCCACCAGCACAATTCATATAACCCATTTAGAAAATATATAATTCTTACCAAAATCATACAACAATATTGGATCACAGATCCATCTACCATTAGTGAAGAAAATTTTAACAAATTGGTTGAAAATACAAGCGCACCAACATGAAACCCTAATAAGGCAAGAACACTACAAAAACATCAATATTTAACATAAAAAACAAATATTTCACCCACCCTAGATCAACTAAATCATTGGAGAAAGAGGATTCCAAGAAGGATGGAAGATAAGTTCAAGAAGAGGGATGGAAAGAAGAGTGAAGAGGTTTACTTGAATATTTATTTAAGAACGAAGTCCAAAAACACCAAGAATTTTAAGCACAAGGGAGACAATATGGAGAGGGCATTGCCCCATGAAATTAGAATACTAAATGGGATGATTTGGGGTTAAATATTGGGAAGGGTGGAATATAATTTTCAATAGTTTTAAAATTTGGGCTAACTTCATAGTGTGGGTGCACAATTTTCTAAATTGGGTTCCAAACATTCAAAACCTCTATGTAAGATAAAATGTGGTTGAAAATTTTTCTGTGAGAGTATGCATTATCATGCATTTGATTGTGCACCTCATATAGGCCCATTGGTCTTGGGGAATGGTATCCTTTAGGCTAGCACATGGTTTCAACTAACTGTGCTCTAATAATGTACCACATTTTACCCAATCCAAAAACAACCATTTCTCTCCAAAACTCTCAAAAAGTCCCATGGAACATGATAAAGACAAAATAAAAGATGAATTATCTCAAAATTAAAACATGCATATGACAATTTCAAAAGTTTCAATATAAAATATTGTTGGGTTATGATAATTTACAAGGAGTTGAAATATATTATAAAAACATAAATCCAAAATTCTAAGATATATCCTGGAGTGGTTTAGACTAAATATAATAAAATTTTAAAATTATTATTTTGTGTTTCTTAAACCATTTAACATAAATTTATGTGATTGATATCATTGAAAAATATTTAAAATATTCGTAATTGAATTAGTAATACAATATTTATATGAATGGTATAAAAATATAAAAAAGATTCCCTATCCTTCATGGTATTGTAGCACCTTAAATTAAAAAAAATTAATAAAAATATATTTAACAAAGGATTATAACACTAATATGTCTTGAAATTTGAAATATAACTTCATATATAAAAAACCATCAATAAATAGATAAGGATCTATTGATATATATATTGAACTATTTAATAAATGTTTTGGGGGAAAATACACTATTTTATATCCAAAAGTAACATACATTAAAATAGAACATCCATATAAGTATTTAATTTTTAAACACATAAACAATGCATTTAAAAATAATCATATGATGTAATAGATAACAAATTTTAATATAGCTTTCATAGATGTAAATGATAAATTTAGTCTTTGATATGATATGTCATATAAAATGATGTTATATTCCATATCATGATCCATCACTACTCAATTCATGTAAGTATATATAACTCATATTTTTTAATGTGATATGAGATTTAATTAACATATATATTTACAATTTACAAATTCACTAATGTATCAGAAACTATATTAAAATTTATCATTATGTAACATCTTATTTACCCACTTATGAAAATGTACTAAAACTCATTTGTATATAATAAAAACTTATTGGGATAATTTTTCATATAACTACCCTAAATTTGGGAATCTTTATTAAAAAAATTATTACCTATTTATAAAACATTTATGTATAACCATGTAGGAATTTTTATAGTAAAAACTGTTTTGAATTCATAACTCATAACCATAAGTAAAGAGTAACCCCCATAAAGAGTTATTTATTACCAAAATATAAATAGATCTAGGATGAACTCCATAAAAAATATATATTACCTTTTAAGAATTAAAAAAATTATCTCCATATATAATTGATAAACAAATAATTCCTTCTATCCAAGACATTATGTATTGGCACAAGACATGGAATATTTAAATAAATTATCTGTTTACTCATATGTTTTTATTATAAAAATAAAAAAAACATAAAATAAATAAATACTTCACATTTCAAGTATTTAATATATGGTAAAATAACATGAAACACAACAATATATGTTTACAAATTTCTCTTTATTACTGCATCAAGGATGTTTTGAACAAGTTGATTAGAGAAGGTTTCTGAAAGATTGTTTTACAGGATTTTTTGTCTTTTTTTTCAAATAAGATAAATAAATTAACTTTTTAAAATATATAAATAAGACTCAAAAATAGTTTTCAAAAAAATTAGACTCAATTTTTTTAAGAAACTCCATAATATCAAGAAGAATACATTTAGAAGAAATGTTTCTGATCAGACTCTGTTGGGGTTTAGAATGGGAGAAGATCATAATGAGGCACTTATTGTAATCATATTCATAAAAAAATAAATAAAAATATGATTATTATTGGGTGTTTTTTATTTCTCATAAATCATAAGTAATTTATGAATCTTATGATATATGATTTATGAAGAAAAAGTTCAGGAATTAAATGTTTCGAAGATAGAAGAGTAAGAAAAATATGTTTCTTATGATTAGGGAGGAGAATACGTTCATGAGACTCAAGAAGGAAATGATGTTGATTAGTATCATGAAGAAAATGATGTTGATGAGGCTTAAGAAGAAAAATATGTTGCTGAGATAAAGGATGAAAAATAATTCGTACTAAAGAAATCATATTAAGAAAATCTTATTGATGAATTTATAGAGAAGAATTCATACTAATGAAATTGTACTGAGTAATCCATAAAGAATAAATCATAATAGGGTAATCATATGGATGTATTCATTATGAATACATCATACTAAATAATTAGTACTAAATAATTTATACTGGAAAATTCAAACAGAACAAATCAGACTTGTATTTCTTAATGAAAAATCATACTATTATTTCAAAATGAAAAAATAGTACTAGGACTTCATAATGAAATTTTTTAATTCAATTTCATAATGAAAACATTATACTAGGTAATCATAATGGAAAATAAAAATTGGATTAATGTTTGATAAAGAGTTAAAAAATTATATGAAGATGTTATAAGTTTCAAGAAGGATAGAGAATAGGTGAGATGATTTGATGAAGTCATAAATCCATCTGAAATACAACGTTCGTTGAAGAAATAAAATAGAAAACTAGATTTTATAGGGGTTTAATGAGTTAATAAAGGATTTCAAATTTAAGGAAGATAGAAGATTTATGAATGTGGGTGGTGTGGTAATACCATCTCATGATCCTAGTAAAACCATTATTTCTATCTTATAAAAGTAGAATAACACTTGGTCTTTTCATCTGACTTGAATTTATCTCAGAATAGAAGAGAGATACTTCACATTTCTAGCAAGTGAATAATGATTTAAGGATTGTTATTAATAAAATATGTTTTTCCACATGACATAAGTGGAAAATATTGTTTTCAGTATTGATCAATGTATTCATCTAAAACATCATGGGAAAATAATTATTATATTATTCTAGACTGGAAATCAGACTGATTATTTTGTACATAGGATAGAATTGGTGTAGGTTTGTCTCAAACTTATTCATATAGATTTATATATTTTTCATACTAGGATAAATTGAACTACGATAATTGTATAAGGATATTCTTAGTGGGAAAATATAACTAGGGTTTTCATACTAGTATATTCATACTTGTTTTTTTTCATTCTGTTATTTTCATACTGGGACTTTTTTATCGAGATTTTTGACCTTGTATTTTCTTACTATGATTTTAATAAAAGTATTTTCATACTGGGATTTTCATACTAGTATTTTCATACTGAGAAAATAGAACTGGGATTTCATTATAAATCCCAGGAAGTTCTTAATAATTTATGAGTAATAATGTGAAAAATTGAATAGAATTTTTATATTATTTAATGTTGATCCAGAAGCACCATGACGTGTTGGATACAAAAACATTATTATATCATTTTTTGATATATGAAGAACATTTTTTTAATGATCATAGAGTTACATGAGTGTAGGGGTATAAACCACTCATTTTATTCAATACAAATGGATTTTTTTGTAGTGGGTTGTGTGGTATTGGATTATATCCAAAGCTTGCTAAGAACAACATGCACATGTTTAGTAGCGAACCTTGATAATTGTTTTGTTCTTGTGGTTATGAATTTGATTTGTTTTCAGTAGAGACTGAAATATTTAATAGGAGGTAGAGGTTGTTTCTTAATAAAGGAAACATAAAAGTAAAAGATATCATTGAATGACCCCATCCACCCCTCTCTGATACTAGAATATTTGTTGGGTAATCTCAGTTGGTATTAGAGGGAGGTTCCCATTATTTTCAATTTTCTGATGTTTTTGAAAGAAAATTTGAGAGGGAGACAATTAATTGTATCAACAGTAAAGGTATTTAAATCTAAGATGGTAATAACTATGATATATGGAATGATTTATTGTTTCATTATCTATTTTATCATTTTTATGATGTTTATGAAGTTACAAGAGATAGATTTCCTCTTATTGATGATAAGGTTCCTCAAACTCCCATTGAAATAAAGAATATCGAGAAACTTGGAAAAGATAAAATGAATCACATTTATCACATTATGAAAGATATTTTTTAATAGTGAAGGGTTTTACCACTACCAACGGTATTTGGGATATGATTAATAATATTTTTGAAGGAAATAATAAAGTAAATAAGGAGAACATGCAAATATGAAGGCTGAAGTATGAAGATCTCAATATGGGTGAATAAAATCAGTTAGTGAATTCTTAACTTGGGTAGATGACATTTTCCACACTATTAGTTGTCTTGGTGAAAATTTGGATGATTCTATATTTGTGGATAAGATCTTAAGAATCCTTCTTGAAATGTTTGATGATAATATTTCTTCATTTGAAGATAGAGACCCTAAAAAATTGTCTCTAAAGAATTTTGATAGCTCTCCCATCACTTATGTATTGAAAATGGAGAAATCTATGAAAAAACCAAAGCTGATAGAGATATTTCTTTTAATGCTTCCAAAAATGAAAATTCAAATAATATTCTTTTTGAAGAAGAATATAGTGATTCTGATTCCAAAAATGAGTTATGTAATATTTTGGATGATATTTTATCCTTGTTTTATAAAAATTTGAGAAGTGGTATAGGTAAATACAAAGGAAAATTTCTCTCGAATTTTTTTGAATGGGGATCCATTGAGAAATTTATGGCTATTTGTCCTTGAAGAATGAAAGAGAATAATATTGATGAATTATAAATAAGGACAAGAACGTCATGGAATAAATATGGTGATAAAGATAAATATTTTTCCTGAGGGAAAGATAAAATGTTCTTTAAATCTAAAAGAAGAAAATTTTTCACTAATGATGAAGAAGAAGAAGATAGTGAAGTTGAATCTAAGAAATATATTATAGAAAAATATAGATAGAATACTTTTATTATAACATTGAATAATGAAGATTTCATGATCCATAGTTCTGAAGGACAAGAAACTCAACTTGAATCCCATTTTAATGAATAATAGAAATAATATCAACGAAATATTTTAATTATTAATAAGGGATATAGAAATTTGATAAATGATATTTCCTCAAAATATAATAAATAATTTCTTCTTGATGAGAAATACAAGATTTTGGAAGAAATTGACATCTTGAAGAAATATGTTGATAATGAAAAGAATTTTAATGAACATTTGGAAGTGAATTAGAATGAAAATTATGAAGAGATAGAACATTCCCAATAAAAACATGTGAAATATGAATATAGGGAACAATGTTTAAAAAAATATATCTTTGAAGTTAGGGAAATTTCTCATAAGGAGGAACCTGATAAGGATCAAAATTCACCTTCAAAATCTAGGAAGAATACTAAAGTTTGTCTTGAAATGAAATCTATAAATGTTTATAAAATGAATAATGATATGAAAGTTATGTATTTGGAAATGACCAACATTTTTATGAAGTAAAAAGTTTCTAAAATAATGAGTCTAAAAATATTTCTAAACATTATAAAAACAAAAAAAAATCCATTACTTCTGGTTCTTATATGGTGGGAAATTAATCTATGTTGAAGAATAAATATTCCATTGAAAACAAAACGTTTGGTTGTAAAAAGGTTCAATTAACAAGTTTGGTGAGAAACATACCCAAAACACCAGTAAATCTAAACGTTTCATAGGTAAATAATCATTCTACGAATACTGCTAGTATTGTGGTGGATTTATACATATATCAAATATGTGTTGTTTTAACCAAAAAAAATAATACAATTCCAAAGGATATAAATGACAAGGTTTGAGGGGGAGTCAATCCTCTCAAAAAAAGAATGATAAGGATGCTTGAAAGAGAACTAGGAAGGTTGATGTTAAAATTGAGAATATGCTCCAACCATAGAATCTATTTGTGAAAGATGTACATAGATATATTTTTATGGATTTTATTGTTTTTTTACTGAAAAAAATTCATAATTATTATTTGAAGCAGGAGGTAAAGGAAGAAGAAAATACCCTTGTTCTTGAAACTGATTTGAAATATATAAAAAAATAAAGACCTTGGATTCTTGAAAGTGGGTTTTCTTATCATATTATAGGAGACATAAATTTTTTGAAGGATGTGAAAGACTACATAGAAGGATAGGTGGCATTTGGAAATGATGAATCTTTGAAAATTAAAGGTGTTGGATTATCCATCTTTGGAAAATGAAAAGATAAAATCCAAGAAAACATTATATGTTGATGACATCAATCAGAATCTATTAAGTTTTTCAAATATTAATGTTGATGGAAACAAATTTATATTCATAAATGATGAGTTTATTTTGAAAAGTGAGGAATATGGAATGACAATTATAATAGACCAATGTATAAAAGTAAACGTGTTCCAAGTTAGAGAAATTCAAAACTCTTGTTACTTGGGTATGGTGGAAGAAAATCAATTGTGCAAGAAATGGATAAGACACATATTTAAGAGAAGAATAATAATGTTTCTAATGTGAGATGGTGTCTAAGATATTCCTTATATTCCAGGAATAAGAGATTGATGCTCCATAATTTGTTAAAAAAGAAATATGACTAATTTTGTGCATAAGAATGTTGATATTTGTTAAAAACGAACCCCATAAATTATTCATTCTGATATATATGGTCTAATGAGAAAAAATCAAAAAATTGAGATAATTATTTAATTAAATTAATTGATAACATTACTCACATTACTAGTGTTATGTATATGAGACAAAATATAGATGATCTGAAAATGATTAAAATTTTATCGAGGAAAGATGAGAATGAATGTCAGTATTTGTTGAAGAAGTTAAGAACTGATAATGGTGGTGAGTAATGAAATAAATAATTTTAATGTTATATTTATAATCGTGGAATTAGGCATCAGTACAGTTCAGCTTATACAACTCAACAAATTGGGGTTTTTGAAAGAAATAATAGAATTTGGGTGGAAATGGGGAGAACTATGTTACATGAACAAGGTCTCACTCATTTATTCTAGAGGAATGAAATGAGTTCTTCAACATATATTAAAAAAATACTTTTCAATAGTGAATTTTTGGATATGACTACATGTGAATATTTTTATGAGAAAACACCAAGTTTGAAACTTCTGAGAGATTTTGGGAGTCCATGCAACGTAAAGATTAACAATGAAAATTTTGGAAAGTTTGAGTAGAGAGGTGAAGATGGAATTTTTCATGGCTATGCTCTAGAAGGAAGAGATTATAGATGTTTCAACAAAGAAACAAAAAGAATAGTTGATTCTATTAATGTGATATTTATTGAAAATGATAAGGAAGATAAATAAACATATGTTGATAAAGAAGTTGAGTAGGATAAAGAAATTTTTGTTAACAATTCTGACATGTATACATACAATTTTAATCCTACTCAAGAAGAATAATCAGACTCAACTATTTCTGGTTTTGTGGAAGATAATTAAAAATTTCATCCTAATATGAGAAAGAAAGCGGAAGATTATAATAATATTGGATATCAACATCAGAATTGTTTCATAAGAAGAACATAAAATGCCATTACACACACTTATTTGTATTCAAAATTGAATCAAAAATATGTTGATGATGATTTTGAGCATCTAGAATGGATTCAATAAATGAATGATGAATATGATAAAATTGATAAGAATCATACCTAGGAACTCATACCTAAGCTAGATTACAAAAAAAAATTACAAAGTGGGTTTTCTCGAACAAGATGAATGAAGGTTGAGACGTTATAAGGAACAAGGAAAGAATTTTTTTAATGGGTATTCACAAAATGATGGTATTTATTTTGATGAATCATTTAATATAATGGAATGATTAGAAACTATTATAAAATTTATTGTTATTTTTGCACAATGAAGTTATTTTTTAAAATTGATATCAAATCCATATTCTTGAATTTTGATCTTGATGAGGAATTTTACATTGAGATACCATGTGCCTTTGTTGTTGGGAAAGATTAATGTTGTGTGTGTAAGTAAAAAAATGATTTGTTTTGATTAAACCAATATTCAAGGGAATGGTATTCTGAATTTGATAATTTCTTAAATAAGATGAGCGTCAAGAAGGAAATAGATGATATAAATATTTACATTAAAGAAATATTAGAGTTTTCTATTATAATGATTATTTATGTTGATGACATTATCATTAATGGGAATCAAAAAATCACATGTGGAAGATTTTCTGATGAGATGAAAAAGTTGTCTAAAAATTCTATTCTGGGGGAAATGAAATTATTTCTAGGGATTCAGATTTTATAAATGAAGAAACACATTTATATTTCAAAATAAAATTATTCTAAGGAATATATTAAGAAGTTTACAATTGAAAATTAGAAACTATTTTCCAAGCATATTTTAGAGGGTACTATGTTTAGTAGAGATGGATAAAGTAAGTTGATCAGAAAAAAATCATAAGTTGATTTGATGTTTTTTATAGTTGAATGGATTAAAACCTGACATTTTTTTTCTCTTACCTTATGTGAAAGGTTTAAATTTCATTAAAAGAGTAACATTTTATGGATGTAAAAGGAATTATCTAATATATCAAATGCACAATATATTTTGGAATCTGGATGAATAGTTCGGAAGTATAAAATTGTTGGTTTATTTAGATGTTGACTGGGCCTGAAATTTTGATGATAAAAGATCCACATGTAGTAAATTGTTCCTTATATGGAAATGTTTTGTTAGTTGGCATACAAAGAAACAAAATTCAATAAATCTTAGTACAATAAATTTTTTGTATGTTTCTTCCAATTAATATGCTTCCCAACTAATGTGGATTGATAATCAGTTATAATATGTGCTATTTATAGTAAAATTACTCATTCTCTTGTGTTGTGATAATCAATGTACAATAAACCTCATAAAGAATCTCCTTCAACATTAACATTCAAAATGTATTGATATCAAGTACCACATCATCATAGATAATTTGGAGAAGAATAAATTAAAGTAAGAGTATATTCTTACATCATAATAATTTAATCACGTATTCAATAATCCATTACCAAAGGAACCTTTCTTTAAATTGAGGTTGAACAAATAAATCCAACAACATTATCACAAATCTTGAGGAATGTGAATTTTTCCCTATCACATCTTAACTTTGGATGGTATTGTTAAGGGTGAGAATTTTATTATAAATCTATCCTTATGTAAGCATGTAATAAGTGGGAGTTGTGCGTAAGCTGTGATTTTAGCAAGTAAGTGTGTGAACAATTCTAACTATTTGATAGAGTTAGTGTAGGAAAAAAGTAAGCTGGGAAATAAAATATGAGGAAGAAAATATTTTTAACAGAAGATTAAGAAGAAATGATGAGGATGTTTAATAATCACTAATTTTGGATATCACTATTTGAAAATCAATAGTTTTTATTTCCTACAATGAGTTAGATAATGTAATAATATATTTGTAAAGTCCTAGAATTCTTGTGATTTTTTTAAATACATGGAAATTTTACGAGTCCGTAGTTTTTAACGGCGCTTGATTCTGAGGCCTGGTGTTCCCAGAATCAATTTCTGATGTTTTTCTCGAGTACGTTCAGTAAACGTGCGAGCGGGATTTTATATCATTTGAACCAGTGCTCAGAATTAAAATCTGAGGGCATAGTTGAACTCAAAGCACATGTTTTCACTTATGAATATTTTCACCTCGACGGCGGATGGTCGGGAATAAAAGTTAGTTTTTTCCTTTTTACAAAAAAATAATAAAATATAGTGCATCCACACATTATTTTATTCCAGCCGCCATGTGAGTCAGGGTAGTTGGAACCTCTACTTGTGAGTTGGGAGGTGGGACCGCCACACCCTAACCTCCCATGAGAGGTTATGGTGGTGGGGCATACCCGAACCCAACCTCCCATGTGAGATTAAATGTGGTAGGAACCACACAAGGCCACCCAACCCCTCCTTAAAGTGAGGAGACATTAACCTCTCAACTCTCCCTCATTAATTAGGGAGAGCCTCTTCACATTTCCCCCATTAATTAACTGAGCCTGACCACCCTCATTAATTTGTAGGGTTGTCTCATTTTATAAATCAAATTTTGAAATCTTTTGATTTTTTGCCAACTCCTCAATTAATATGCCAACATACGTGTTTTAATTGGGTGGATCTTGGTTATTAATTAACCCTTTTGAATTACGTGCCAACACATAAAATAATAGGTAGAATATTATTTTATTTGGGGTTAGCATTTCTCTTCCTGTGAGTTTGTTGGAAAAAGCTCCCAATGGAGAATGTGAAGAACGCGAAGAACGCCGGTGACACACTTCTTCTCCAACCTTCTTCCTCAAACCCCTCCGACGTGAGACATGATAATCTACCACGGATTGTCGGCCATCCTTCCATAATGTCAACGAATGGCTATCGGCAAATCAAAGGCAGGGATATTTGTGTTATTTTATATTTGAATATAAACCTCTTTCTTCGTCGAACAATGATATGGTATAAGAATTTCCAAATTCAATCACCGTAACGAGGAGGGCTCAGGTTGCGCGAACAAAATCTGACCCCCCCCCCTTGTTTGTTCTTGTTCAATGACGACGACTTAGTAAAGAGGCGATGGCGGCGAAGATGGAGAACAAGGTCCACACTACCGCCGGCCTTCGCGAACCGCACCGCCCCTGTGGTGCCTCGGCGCGCTTCCCACGCCCTAGCGTGCTGCCCCGGCGCGCTGCCCACATGCCCCATACACTACCCCACCCCGCCGGCATGCTGCCAGGTGCATGCGCGTCCTACCAGTGCGCTGCCCAGTGCCCCCGCGCGCTGCAGACGCAGTGCCCGGCACCCCCGTGCACCGCCGACGCGCTGCCTGGAAACCCCGTGCTCCGCTGGCGCGCTACCCGGTGCCCTTGTGCCCCATCGGGCACTGCCCAGTACCCCCACCCTCTACTGGCACCCCGGCGACCCGCCATGGAGCTGCTGGATGCCACCACGCCCCGTCGGCGCACTGCCCGGTGCCCCCCTCCCCCGTCGGCGCGCTGCCCGGGGCCCCCGAGACCCGCCGGTGGCATGCCCGGGGCCCCCGTACCCCACCGGCGGGCTGTCTTGTGCCCCCAAGCCCCGCAAGTAGCCTTCCCGACACACTTGTGCCCCGACAACGCCCGGTCCAGCACCCCGCGGCCTGCCCGGCCCCTGTCGGCGGCCTGCCCGACACCTTTCGACGGCCTGCCCTGCACCCCGACACCCTGCCCGGCACCACGTCACCCTGCCTGGTGCACCCGCGGTCATCCAGTGACCAGTTGGCCTGTCCACGCCCCATGTGGCCTACCTTCTTGCCTTCGTCCACCAGCCTCTCGAGCCAACCCACGACGTCCCCTATGGTGGCGCTGTCCGAACCGGCCCTGTCTCTCGTGCTGAGTTATCGAGCCACCTATGTGGCGACTACCAGGCCAAACCGTCCTCATAGTCTACTAGGCCAGACCCAGCGGACTGGGTCAACACATAGTGGGCTGCCCCGCCCAATGGGTTGAGTCAGACCCATCGAGTCAGACCGAGTCGACCCAGACTGGGTCGGCCCAGATGGGGTTGGGCTGTGTTGGTCCGACCAGGTCGGACCGGACCCGGGCCCAATTACTGACCCATTAATTTCTTGGGCCATATCTTTGGCACCAAACGTCCGTTTGACGAAACATCAGTAGCACCAGTATTCTTAGAGCATAGACGTCCCTTTGAGTATACCCCACTAGAGTTCAGGGTATAGTTGAGTCACGGTCAGGTTTGTTCATACACAAATCCAACCCGGCCCCCAGGACTAAAATTCTAATAACCCACAGACCGGGCGTCTGATTGACGTGTCGTCTGTTGCGTTGTGACCCTTATGAAATTGGGGTCCTTTGATATACTTCAACGTGAGACTTTGTGACACTTGGGGTATTGAATAGTATCTCATGGTGAAGATACTTTCGGTGACGAGCAGACAAAGTGTGGAGACCTAGTAGTTGTAGACCTGACGACTACATGACCAATTTGACTCAGAGTGATTCGATTAGCCCAGTGGATGGAGAGATTGGGATTTGGTGGTAGACCCACGACATATAGAGGTCCTAGTAGTTGGCAGTAGACCTACGGTACTCGACAGGAGGAGTACCTAGTAGGCTATTAGGGGGAGAATCTGGTATTCAGCGGAAGGCCCATAGCGGAGGATCACCTAGTAGTTGGAAGCAGAACTGAGTTATTCGATAGTAGGAGTACCTTAGTAGATCAAGTTTAGTGAGAAGTGCCTCGGAGGCACGACATTCCCATTGTACTCGACAGAGAAGGATTTCTCCAGTAGCTGCTGTTTCGATAATGAAAATCCTGGTTTGAGCTGAGTCAATGACCTTTGTGTTTTCCTCATGATTGATTTGGGTTACTTGATTACTTAGGTATATGTATGTTCATATACCTAAGTAATGGTTATACATTGATTTCATAATTTTTGGTTTATCCTTGATGGATTTTGTGAGACCTTGAGGGTCGCAGGGTCTCTACTAAGTGTCGTTATACTCACCCATGCACGGGCTATGCCCACACCACGTTGTGTCAGATGTAGACGACAGATAGCACTAACGGAGTCCGAGATCACCAGGACTGGACGGTACCTAGAGGAGGAACTTACGAAGTTTTGTTACACGGTGGATTCTAACAGTCCTGGAGTTCTTTGGAGGCCATCCGTACCTACCCTCCATGTAGAAACCCATGAGGATGATCCAGGAGCTACTTTATCCTTTCAGTTATTTGTCCCTTTTTTAGTTGTACATGTTTTCAGATGTATTTGTACATTATAGTTGGGCTTGTGTTTTGGCCCACCTTTACTTTCAGTTCTCTTTTTATACATACTTTACTTAGTTTTTTCTTCTGCTTGTGCTCTGGATGTGTGTGTTTATGATTTATAATGGCAATGCCTTCCCTGTTTTGGAAAATTACACCATTGGTGCTAGTCGCCAGCCCCTGGCCTATGGAAGGTGGGCTTGGGGTAGTCACGATACAGGCCCTGGGGGATGTGTTGTCACAAATTGGTATCAGAGGACAACAATTAAACCACTTAACTTAGGACTCTGATATTTCTTTTTGTGAAGCAATAGTGTTAAGGGTACTATTTGGGGTTTTCAGTTCCGGGAGTCTAGTGTTGGTGCGACCGGCCAACGTATCCATACACCAGGACCCTGACATCTTATTTTCAACTTAGTACATGAAAACACTGATTGCGTGTGTGTTTTCAAAAGTTTTCCTTCAGTCAGATCAAACAAGGTCAGCTCACCAGGTATAGTCTTTTGACCATGTTACATCTATTTCATTTAGGTTGCCTCCCCACAAATGATCATCTAGAGCCCCGAGAGTTGTATGCATCGACAACCCACTGAGCGACGAGGCCTAAATTTAGGGCCCTCTTCCATTTGTGGCACTAGTGGAGGCACCAGCAGTACTACTTCCCATTGGGCCACTGATGAAACCAGCCCCAAGAGCAGAGAGTGCACGCTACTTGAGCGCGCTGCATGAGTTCCAGTGCCAGAGGAAACCTAGGATCAGGGGAGTGACGGACCTGTAGGAAACTGAGGATTGGCTGGAGGCTGTGGTGAGAGTCTTCAGACTGGTAGGGACACCAGATGACTTCATGGTTATCCTTGCTGCCAACCCCCTTCGGGCAGCATCAGGCAGATAGTGGAGCCTGATGCTCCAGATGTACGACGAGGTGACACTTTTTTGGGCAGACTTAGAGAGCCTATGTCGGGAGGAGTTTGTACCAGCCAACCTTCGAGC
Organism: Viscum album; assembly: GCA_963277665.1. Classification (NCBI taxonomy): domain Eukaryota; kingdom Viridiplantae; phylum Streptophyta; class Magnoliopsida; order Santalales; family Viscaceae; genus Viscum; species Viscum album. The sequence goes on from OY728128.1 coordinate 14,678,476, forward strand.
GGTGCGCATAGTGGATGTCACGACCCGTCCTTAGGACCCGTGTCGTGACTACCCCAAGCCGGCCTTCCATAGCCCAGGGGATGAAGACTAGCACCAAAGGCATAAAACCCGATAACTAGGAAGGCATTGCCTTTATAAAAGTAAAAAAACATCACAGAGTATAGGAGGAAGTAATACACTAACAACAAAAGAATGTTCTGAAAAGTAAGTGGGCCAGAATACAAACCCAACTAAAAGTACAGCTACAACTGAACGAAAGTACAATAGAAAAAGACAAACAGCTGGAAGAACGAATGTAGCTCCAGCGTCGTCCACCTCAGATCCTACCTAAAGGGTAGGTACAGATGGCGTAGCTCCTGGATCGTCCACCACAATCCTACCTGATGGGTAGGTACAGATAGCCTCCACAATGCTCTCGCCCGTCGACCTCCTCTGAGTATCGTCTCGCCATAAAGTCCACCTCCGGATACTGACTCGTCGTGAGGTCCACCTATGGGTATCATCCAGTCCTCGAACACTTGGCCTCTGTCAGCGCTGTCCGTCATCTGCATCCAACACAACGAGGTGCTGGCATAGCCCGTGCAGGGGTGAGTATACGATACTCATTAGGGACCCTGAGACCCTCAAGGTCTCAATAATTCCATCATGGATAACCAAAAATAAGGATCTCAAACAGTTAACCCTTACTTAGGTATAAGCCCATACTTATACCTAAGTTAGCAAGTAACCCATCTCAATCATGAGGAAACAAAAAGGTTATGAAATAAATGGATAACCACTACCTAGTTATATGCCCATACATATACCTAAGTTATCAAGTGACCCATCTCAATCATGAGGTAAACACAAAGGTCATAGACTCAGCTCAAACCAGTATTTTATTCATGATGTCGAAACCATGGCTGCTGGAGAACTCCTCCTCTGTTGAGTATAGTGGGTCTGCCTCTACAACAAAGTGCGCCCCACTAAACTTGTACTTCTGTAGTACTCGACTTGTCGAGTACTGTGGGCCTGCTGCTACAACCAATTGCTTCCCACCATGGGTCTGCCGCTACAACCAAGCGCTCCCCCTCATAGCCTGCAAAGGTACTCCTTCTGTTTAGTACCGTGGGTCTGCCGCTACAACCAAGTGCTCCTCCGCCGTGGGTCTGCCACTATAACCAAGTGCTCCCCACTGGGCTATCTGATACACACCGAGTTGATAGATCAGTAGTCGTAAAGTCTCAGCCAGCTACTAGGTCTCTGCACTCTACTAGCTCGTCACTTATGAGGGTCCGCTCCACGAGCTATTGGTCGATACTCCAAGTGTCACAAAGTCCAACGAAGAAGTTTCTCAAAGGACAGCCTCGTCATAGGGGTCTCAAAACAACAGACGGCGCATAATCGAACGCCCAGTCTGTGAGTTATTAGCCTTTTCATCCGAGGGCCCCGGTTGGTTTCCTGTACGAACCCGCCCGACCACATCTCAATCGTACCCAGAAATCTCATAGCGTATACACATAGGGACCGTTTCTCAACATGATTGTCAATGCCACTGACGGTTCATCAAACGGACGTCCGGTCTGGATGTTATCAGCTTTTCCGTTCTAGGGGCCCGGTTGGATTTCAGGATCAATCCAACACAGACACTATCCATCTACGTCCAAACCTCAGGAGAAGTATGACAAATGTTACTTCTCATCAAGAGGAAATCAACAAAGTCGAAGGCACGTATATCGGACATCCGAAGTTCAAGTTATAAGTGTTTCCGCTCCGAGGGCCCAATTGGTTCCATGCTCGAACCAACCCAGCTGTATACGAAGTTCTTTGAAACATTGACTGTAATATACCAAAACGACCATCTCGATACAAGGATCATATCGCAACTGACGGTGCATCTATCGGAAGTCCGTAGCCCATGTTATGGGCATTTGAACAAAAACTGCCCGAAAATATGTGGTTCGGGCCCGGTTCGGCCCGCCCAGGGACCCTCTGGGTCGGCCCGAACTGGGTCGACCGGACCCGGGTCCGGTTTCATCCCACTAGGGCATGGTACGGCCCGGCCCGGGCGGCCTCGTTGGCCTGCCTCGCTGGCGCGACCCGCATGGCCTGCTCGGCTGGCCGAGCTGAGTAGAACAGGGGGGAGGCGCGCGCCCCCTGATTAAAGTAGAGGCCCCCGCATGGGGGCCGCTCCCTGCCAGCGACGCGGCGCTGGCCTCCGCATCTACCTCGGTCCCGCGCGGCCATGGGACCACCGCCTTCCACTGCGGCTGAAGCCGCGGCGGACCTTCTAGCAGCGCTCCGGGCACCGCCGCCTCTGGTTGTGCCGGCGCGGCGCACCGACAGCCTCTTCCGCGGACCACTAGAGTTGCTCTGGTGGTCCGTTTTCTATTCTATCTATGTCGGTGGTCCTCTTGGGATCCATAGATTAATGCGAAGGGTTCAAAATGCCTTTGCAGCCCACCTCATCATCGCCCGTTGATCCGCACATCGACAAAAAACTTCGGAGGGTTCGGGCTTTGTTCGTTAGCTCGTGCCCTCCGTGTTAGAGGTTTTGAAAAAACAAAATCAAACTCATCCAATTCCGAATATTCACCCCGCGACCACCCCGCATGAACGAGTGATCCGTGGATCAACCGATAGAGATTGATCTGCGCTCGTCATCCTTTTCTTGAATGATAAAAGGGAAAAACAAATATAATCCCCCTACCTCAAGCGTTGTCGTCGAGCGAGGTTTGTCGCAGAAAGGGACGTCACGGAAAGAGACTCCGTAAGCATCGCAGAAGGAGGATCGTCAGCGTCGCATTGTCGATCTCTCAGTATGGAGTCTCTCACTGGCTATGAGGAGGGAGGAAGACGGTACGACGAAATCCCCTTTGCAGTGACGGAGTTCTTCATCGAAGGCTCAGTGTTTTTTGCGTTGTTCAATGAGGAAGAAGATGTTCTCCAAGAGTTAGAGAAAATCTCTCCAGAAATCCACTCTCACAACAATACCACCCTAATAAAATAAGCATTGCCTTATTTTATTACTCAAGCCAAAGGTTTTTGAAATTCAAAATTGAATCATTCAATTAATTGAATTAATTGAAGAGTTATAACCACCCAATTAAAGAGGCGCTTAATACTTAGTTAAAAGCAAGAGTTGACTTTCATTTAATGGGGGTGCAAGTGAGTTACTTAATTGAAAGAGGGGGTTTGAGGAAGTTGAAATGGTGGGGCTCATGTGGGCCCCACCCCACAAATATCCTACCTAGTGGAGTGGGATATAGTGGGTCCCACTCCAACCACTTATCTTAGGTTAAACTACTTTAAATAAAAAAAATTGGTTGCACCATTTTATTTTATTCTTTTAATTAAACCAAAATTTTAAGCATCACACCCGAGAAAACGCAACTCCAAAAAAGGTGTTCCTAAGCAATTACCGGCGCTTCGATTCCATCAGTGCCCTCAAAATTTGATTCCGAGCACCGGTTCAAAAGTTAGGAAAACCCCCTCTTTCATTCACTAAACTTACCCGAGCTAAACTTCGGAAAATGATTCCGGGCACACCGGGCCTCGGAATCAGGTGTCGTCAGGAACTGCGTTCTTGTCAAAATTCCAAAGAAATTAAGAAAATATGTTCCTTGAAATTTCTGGGTCTTTATATTTCTCCCACCTCAGAGATTTACGTCCCCGTAAATATATAACACAAACTAGGGAAACAAATGTGGTACTGAGCACGCATCTGAGCCTTCCGCCCCCATGTGCTCACCTGGAGGTTCTCGTGCTTCCAGTGAAAGCACACCTGAGGAATCCACTGTCCTCGTAGGACCCGCTCCTGTCGATCCTCAACCTCTAATGGAACCCTTCAAAAGTCACCACATCACCAACGTCCAGCTCCTCATGGTCGATGATATGCGAAGGATCGTGCTCTTATCTCCTCATCTGGGATACATGAAAGTCGTCATGCACCTGGTGTAACTGAGGTGAATGGGTCAAACGGTAAGCCACCTCACCTACCCTACTGAGGACCTGAAAAGGTCCACTGAATCTCGTAGATAACTTTTCACCTTGGCCACATCTCCGTAAACCTCGTCGAGGTGAGACCCATATAAGGACGTGATCGTCATCCTCAAACTCTAGAGGTCTCCAATTCCTATTTAGAACTAAAACACAAAACTCCTACTGCCACGAGGGTAAGGTTAACCGACTCAAGAGTGATTGGCTGCTCCCTCCTATGCATGAGTTTATCCTGTGCTACCTGGGGTTTCCTTTTCACCGACCAAGGAAAAACCCCATTCCAACTTTGTAGATAAAGCACAACTTTTTTTCCTAATACAGTCAATGTGTGTATAAATTGTGGATCCAATTCATACTCAGACCATCATCGTAAGGCCTTGACACTGCCACCAAGAGATTCCAACCAAAACTCTTGCCTCGAGGGTTAGACCACACTGTCGGCGTATGTGTGATTATCGAGTCTCCTCCCAAGGTATCTCCAGACGTGAGGGTCATGTCTACGGCATACGAGAAACTCTAGGTCTGGGACAAGATTCGTGGAAGGAAGGAATGATTCGTATCAACATATGTTACTACGGTAGCTATTAGTGGACACAGACTGTCCCTCGAATCATTCTTAGATCCATTGGGTCACTCTCCTTGACCGCATGCAGCTAATCTCTTCCCCTGCCACCCAGATCCCCGAGCTTGGCGGGGAAAACAAAGGCGGGTGATTGTAGCATGTTAAAATGTACACCACCTCATGATGCTCTGCTAGCCCTGCCTCCAAGTCTGCTGCTCTGAAGACTCATATGTCTTTAAAGCGTCCTCTTCTTGAAACATTTAACACGCCCGAGTCTCTAAGACTAGCATGAGTTTCATGTTTCTTGCTACGCTGTGTTGTCTTAATCCGCTCATGGATGATCTGCACCTTCTCTGCTATGATCCATAAAGGCTGCTCAGATTTCTCCTTGGCCGATAAGATAAATCTAGTCTCATCCCCTGGATGGACCACGTTCTTTACCTAATACAGTCAATCCTAACATGAACGGTACATTCATTCCATGGACGATGTCGTAAGGCCTCGGCATTACTTTTAAGAGATCCAACCGTCACTCTCGCCTTCAAGGGTCGAGTCACACTATCGGCATCAGTGTGAGGTCACTAGGTCCCCTCCAGTAGAAATATAGAAAGTGACGGTCATGTCAACAGTTTAAACCGGGAACTCTCAGAATCAACCAAACAAAACGACATGAAAGCAAGTGTCACTAGGATATGTGTCTTTTATTAATGATGCTTATAATACAAAGACACAAACAAAAGAGCAACATGGAACTAGAAGTACCAAGAACAAAAGGAATCCACTAGTTCCGCTCCTGTCCACCTGATTCCGGAGCTCTATTGCCTTGTCCACTGTTCGGCTGTTGCTCAAACACCCATCGGTGCTTCTGCCTCGGTGGCTCCTCTAATGCATGCGGATCAATAGTGCGGGGGGTCGGACAGTCACGTGCCAGGTGACCCTTCCTGCCGCATTCATAAAATTTCCTGCTCCTCATATAGCTGGCTCTGTTCTTCTTGGACCTCTACATCATCTTTTTACTGCCCACAGATTACTCAGCTACTGATGTAAAATCCTGCGGCAAAGGCAGCAGCTCCTATACACGCTCGGGGTGCAGAGCTACTGGTACAAACTCCACCCTGAAAAAGGGCTTGAAGTCTCTCCATGTGAAGGTTATCTCATCAAAAAACTGGAACAAGTGGCTCCACCACTTGCCTTCTACTGCCTGAAGGAGGCTGGCAGCAAAGATCCCCATGAAGTCTGCTAGCATCCCAACTAGCCTCAAGACTCTCACCACAACCTCTAGCCAATACTTAGCCGCATGTGGGTCTGTCTCTCCCCGGAACCTGGGTGGCCTCTGGCGCTGGAACTCGTGCAGCACGCTCAAGTGTCATGCATCGCCTGCTGCTGGGGCTAGTGGAATCGGTGGCCCAACGTATGGTAGTACCGCTGGTGCCTCTGCTGGTGCCTCTACTGTAAGAGGGCCCTGTACCGAAGCCTCATCGCTCAGCAGGCTATCAGTATGCATATCCCTATGGGCTCTAGCTGGTTGTCGGTGATAAGGCATCCTGAAAGAAAGAGACGTGACACGGTAAAATGATTTATACCTGGTGAGCTGACCTGGTTTGAGTTGTCTTTAAAACTTTGGAAACACACACGCAATCAGTGTTTTCTTGCACAATGTCGGAAATTAGAAGTCAGGGTCCTGGTGTACGGATACGTCGGCCACCGCACTAACACTGGACTCTCTGAACTGAAGACCACACTCGGTACCCTTAACACTATTGCTTCACATATAAAAATATCGGAGTCCTTAGTTCTGCGGTAGAACCGAACTTCTCTTATACCAATTTGTCATGACCCGTCATCGGGACCCATGCCGTGAATACCCCAAGCCCGCCTTCCATAGGCCAGGGGCTGGTGACTAGCACCAAAGGCGTAAAACCCGATAATTGGGAAGACATTTCCTTTATAAAAGTAAATAAAACATCACAGAGTACAAGTAGAAGTAATACACTTAGAAAAAAAGAAAGTGCTGAAAAGTAAGTGGGCCAGAATACAAACCCAACTGAAAGTACAGCTACAACTAAACAAAAGTACAACAGAAAAAGACAAACTGCTGGAAGAACGGATGCAGCTCCTGGGTCGTCCACCTCGGATCCTACCTAAAGGGTAGGTACAGATAGCGCAGCTCATGGATCGTCCACCATGGATCCTACCTGAAGGGTTGGTATAGATAGCCTCTACAACGCTCTCTCCCGCCGACCTCCTCCGAGTATCGTCTCGCTATGAATTCCACCTCCGGATACTGACTCGTCGTGAGGTCCACCTCCGGGTATCATCCAGTCCTCGAACACTCGGCCTCTGCCATCGCTGCCCATCGTCTGCAACCAACACAACGAGGTGCGGGCATAGCCTGTGCAGGGGTGAGTATACGATACTCAGTAGGGACCCCGAGACCCTCAAGGTCTCACTAAATCCAACAAGGATAACCACAAAGAAGGATCTCAACAGTTAAACCTTACTTAGGTATAAGCCCATACTTATACCTAAGTTAGCAAGTAACCCATCTCAATCATGAGGAAACACAAAGGTTATGAAATCAACGGATAACCACTACCTAGGTATATGCCCATACATATACCTAAGTTATCAAGTGACTCATCTCAATCATGAGGTAAACACAAAGGTCATAGACTCAGCTCAAACCAGGATTTTATTTATGATGTCGAAACCACAGATGCTGGAGAACTCCTCCTCTATCGAGTACAGTGGGCCTGCCGCTACAACCATGCGCGCCCCACTAACCTTGGACTACTGTAGTACTCCACCTATCGAGTACTGTGGGCCTGCTGCTACAACCAGGTGCATCCCACCATGGGTCTGCTGCTACAACCAAGCCCTCTCCATCATAGCCTCCAGAGGTACTCCTTCTGTTGAGTACTGCGGGTCTGCCGCTACAACCATGCGCTCCTCCACCGTGGGTTTGCCGCTACAACCAAGCGCTCCCAACTGGGCTATCCGATACACACCGAGTCGATAGATCAACAGTCGTCAAATCTCAGCCAGCTACAAGGTCTCTACACTCTACTAGCTTATCACCAGGAGGGTCCGCTCCACGAGCTACTGGTGGATACTCCAAGTATCACAAATTCCCACGAAGAAGTATCTCAAAGGACAGCCTCGTCATAGGGATCTCAAAGCAACAGACTGCGCGTCAATCGGACCCCTGGTCTGTGAGTTATTAGCCTTTTCGTCCCAGGGGCCCGGTTGGTTTCATGTACGAACCAGCCCGACCGCATATCAACTATACCCCAAACTCTCATAGGGTATACACATAGGGACCGTTTCTCAACGTGATCACCAACGCCACTGACGGTTCGTCAAATGGACATCTGGTCTGGATGTAATCAGTTTTTCCGTTCTAGGGGCCCGGTTGGATTTCGGGTTCAATCCAATGAGGCCACTATCTATCTGTGTCCAAACCTTGGGCGAAGTATGCCAAAAGTTCCGTCTCATCAAGAGGAAACCAACAAAGTCGTCGACATGTCTATCGGAAGTCCGGAGTTCAAGTTATAAGTGTTTCCGCTTTGAGGGCCCGGTTGGTTTCATGCTTGAACCAACTCGGCCATATCCAAAGTTCTCCGAAACCTTGAGTGTAATATATAGAAACGACCGTCTCGATCCAAGGATCGCATCTCAACAGACATTGCGTCGATCAGAGGTCTGTAGCCCATGTTATGGGAATTTCAATGAAAGCTCCCCGAAAATAGGGGGTTCGGGCCCGGCCCGAACCGGGTCGACCCGATCTGGGTCCATATCCGGCCCACTAGGGCGCGGCCCGGCCACGCCTCTGTAGCCCGGCCCGACCTGGGTGGCCTGGTTGGCCTGTCGTGCTGGCGCGATCCGCATGGCCTGCTCGGCTGGCCAGGCTGAGCAGAACAGGGGGAGGCGCGCGCCCCCCTGATTGAAGTCGCGACCCCCACATGGGGGCCGCTCCCTACCAGCGATGTGGCGCTGGCCGCCACATCTCCCTCGGTCCCGCTCGGCCGCGGGATCGCCGCCTGCCGCCATGGATTCAGCCTTGGCAGACCTTCCTGGGAGCGCGTCGGGCACCGCCGCCTCTTGGCGGACGGTTGGTGCCGACCGCCGCCTCTAGCTGCCGGCGCCGCCGTGCCGGCGTGGTACACCAGCATGCTCTACCGCGGACCACCAGAGTTGCTCCGATTGTCCGTTTTCAATTATTTCTGCGCCGGTCGTCCTCCCAGGAGCTGTAGATTACTATGAAGGGTTCAAAATGCCTTTTCGGCCCGGCTCATCATTGCCCGATGATCCACACTTCGACAACAAACTGCTGAGGGTCCAGGATTTATTTTTTAGCCCGTGCCCTCCACGTTAGAGGTTAAAGAAAACATAATCAAACTCAACCAATCTCGAATATTGACACCGCAACCACCCCGCATGAACGAGCGATCCGCGGATCAACCAGCAGAGATTGATCCGTGCTCGCCGTCCTTTTCTCGAATGATAAAAGGGGAAAAAATATAATCCCCATTCCTCAAGAGTTGTCGTCGAGCGAGGTTTTTCGTGGAAAGGGACTTCACGGAAGGAGACTCCGTAAGCGTCGTGAAAGGAGGATCGTCAGCATCGCGTTATCGATCTTCAAGGATGGCCTCTCTCACCGGCTGTGTGGAGGGAGGAAGACGGTACGAAGAACTCTATTTTGCAGTGATAGAGTTCTTTGTCGAAGGCTCGGTGTTCTTCGCGTTCTTCGATGAAGAAGAAGATGTTCTTCAAGAGTGAGAGAAAATCTCTCCCAAAATCCTCTCGCACAACAAAACCACCCTAATAAAATATGTGTTGCCTTATTTTATTTCTCAAGACAAAGGTTTTTGAAATTCAAAATCAAATCATTCAATTAATTGAATTAATTGAAGAGTTATAACTACCCAATTAAAGAGGCGTTTAATACTTAGTTTAATGCAAGAGTTGACTTTCATTTAATGGGGGTGTGTGTGAGTTACTTAATTGAAATAGGTGGTTTGAGGAAATTGAAAAGGTGGGGCTTGTGTGGGACCCACCCCACAAATATGCTACCTAGTGGAGTAGGATATAGTGGGTCCCACTCCACCCACATATCTTAGGTTAAACTACATTAAATAAAATAAAATTGGTTGCACCATTTTATTTTATACCTTTATATAAACAAAATTTTATGTACCACACCCGAGCAAACGCAACTCCAGAAAAGGTGTTCCTAAGCAATTACCGGTGCTGCGATTCCATCGGTGCCCTCGGAATTCGATTCTGTGCATCGGTTCGAAAGTTAAGAAACCTTGATCTTTCTTTCACTAAACGTACCTGAGCTAAAATTCGGAAAATGATTCTGGGCACACAGGGCCTCGAAATCAGGTTCTGTCAGGAACTGCATTCTTGTAAAAATTCCAAAGAAATTAAGAAAAAAAATTCCTTGAAATTTACGGGTCTTTATAGAGGAGATACTTCATCTTCAGCAGGGAAACATGAGTGTAGATCATTACTCAGCGAGGTTCACAGACATCTCGTACTACTCCACTGATATGGTACGAGACTCGTTCTTTAGGGTCTGGACCTTTGAGTAGGAACTTAGATGAGAGATTAGAGCTTCAGTTATCTCCCACAGCATCCTGAAACAGACGAGAGTGTTGGAGCGAGCCCTCCTTGTGGAGAGTTTCCTTGCTAAGCAGTCTCTAGCAGCGTGACCCACCAGTAGTCGACTTGCAGTAGAGTCTTCTGCAGCTGGAAATAGATAGATGACGTAGAGTTATAAGAGGACCAGACCCATAGGTGGTCGACTGCATGAATTAGGATCTATGGTGTGGGGCACCCAGAGTTGAGACAGGTCCAGTCATTCTAGTAGCGGACAGTGTTACTACTACAGTGGGCTTGGTCACATGGCTCGTGACTGTCCGACCAGCCGTCCTGACGATCAGTAGACAATAGTGGAACCACCCAGGTAGAGGAAGTAGTATGATCAAGGTGGTCTACAGGGTACAGGAAGACGTGGCAGAGGAGCTGACCGTGCAGCAGGCAGTGGAAGACGTTACGAGGTGCTACCACCACAACCACCAGGAGGTCCACCCAGACCATACGAACCAGGTGGACAGGATAGAGCACACCTTCATGAAGTAGAGGCCTACGATCATAGTGCTTTGGAGATTATTTGAGGTACTATATCTATATATTCCACCATAGCTGCAGATCTTATAGACACATGTGACAGTAACTCTTTCATTTACACTTCCCTTGTTCGGAGCTCGGAGATTCTGATGGAGGCGTTGGATTGATCCTTACATCTATAGAATCCTACAGGAGTAGACTCGATGATTATGTACTGGTGTTGGCTGTGTGAGCTTACTCTAGGAGGATAGATCTTCAGCCGGGATCTCCTCGTAGCAGCTTCGAGGCCTTATAACATCATCTTGGGTATGGACTGGTAATCTACAGTCCATGCTCAGATCGAATGTATTAGGAAAAAAGTATGGTGTGTTCGCATGGATGGGACCAGGTTCACCTTCGCCGGTGAGAAGGGAAGCTTTGCAAAATAGGTTGGACTTACTCAGAGTAGGGTGCAGCCGATCACTCACCAGTTGTCTTTCCTTACCCTCGGAGTAGTTGATGTGGAGGGTCCGACATATCTTGTAGTGGTGGACTAGTACCCAGATGTTTTCCCTGACGATGTTCCAGGATGACCTCCTCGTAGAGAGGTGGACCTCTACATTGACATGTACCCCTGGGAAATCATCGATATCTACTCTAGCATATCAGATGGCTCCCACTGAGAATTGCGAGCTCTAGGTATAGCTAGATGACTTGCAAGCGAATGGATTTATCCGGCCCAGTGTTTCTCCCTGGGTAGCCCAGATTATGTTTTCCAAGAAGGCACATGGAATCTTGAGGCTCTATGTTGACTATCATCACCTGAAGTAGGTGACTGTGAATAACTAGTACCCACTCCCGAGGATTTACAACATCTTTGATCATCTCAAGGGAGCACCACAGTTATTAAAGATAGACCTCATATCACGCTATCACCAACTCAGAGTTTGAGATGAGGATGTGCAGAAGATGTCCTTCAGGTGTCGTTACGACCACTTCGAGTTCTTGGTTATGCCCTTCAGCATAAACAACTCTACAGAAGTATTCATGAGTCTCATGAACATGATATTCTAGCCATACCTCGATCTCTTTGTCGTAGTCTTCATTGACAACATACTGATCTACTCGACTACTGAGGAGGAGCATGCCTACCAATTTCAGGTAGTACTAGACACACTCCAAGAGCACCATATTTATGGTAAGATCTTAAAGTGCCAGTTTTGGAATTGAAAGATTCACTTTTTGGGATAGATCATCTCAGAGGCTGGAGTTGCAGTGGATCTAGAAAAGATCAAGGTGGTACTTGCTTGGGATCCACCCAGGAGTGTGACGGAGGTATAGAGTTTCATAGGCTTGGATGGATACTATCGGAGATTAGTTCTAGACTTCACCAGAGTCACAACACCACATTTAACCTTGATGAAGAAGGGTAAACCCTTCGTGTGGTCAGAGAGATGCCAGAAAAGCTTTCAGGTCCTCAGGCAGAGGCTGACAAGTGCCCCCATCTTGAGGCTTCCAGAGGAAGGAATAGGGTACGTAGTCTACTGTGATGCATTAGGGACTAGAATCGGGTGTGTCCTGTTGCTGGAGCGAGCAGTGATCGCATATGATTCTCGTCAGCTAAGACATCATGAGTATAAATATGCTATCCATGACATGGAGTTAGCAGCAGTGGTCTTTGCCATGATGATGTGGTGGCACTATCTGTTGGACAAATATTTTACCATATACTCTGATCACAAGACTCTTAGGTATATCATCTCACAAAGGACCTGAACCTGAGTCAACAATGATGGCTTGAGTTCCTCTAGGAATATGACTTTGAGATAGTCTATACTCTTGGGAGGAGGAATGTTTTTGCAGATGTGCTCAGCAGGAGGACTGGTATAAAGCTGCTAGGAGAGGCGAAAGAGCAACTGGCTACCTCACAGTAATCCTTTGTGGATAGAGATGGAGCATCCTATCTACATTCTATTATAGTCACTGCCCCAATTATTCAGAGATTTAGGGAGGCTCAACATGGGGACGCTGACTGCGAGACATGACATGCTCAGATATCCATAGGGCATGCACATGATAGATTTTCTAAAGGTGGGGAGCACGTCGTCCTCTTCAGAGGACGTACCATGGTACAAGTTGCACTTCAGGAGGAAGTGGTGAGGGGGTTCCACAATTCCCCTCTAGCGGTACATCTAGGAGTGGTGAAGATGTACAAGGTCCTTTGAAAATAGAACAGGTGGCCAGGTATGAAGAAGGCGGTAGTAGTGTTTGTCCCTCGGTGCCTCGCTTGTCAGCTAGTGAAGGCAGAGCACTAGGTACCAGCAGGCTTGGTTCAAACCTTAAAGTTCCCAGAGTGGATTTGGGATGGGATATCCATCGACATTGTGACAGGTCTTCCACGTACATCCAAGAGTCATGATTCGATATGGGTGATCATCGACCGACCCACCAATTCTGCCCACTTCCTACCGATCAGAGAGTAGGGCTTAGTTGAGAGCATGGAATGCCTCTATGTGTAAGAGATAGTTTGTTTTCAGGGTGTAAATTCTTCTATTGTATATGACCATGACACGTGCTTCACTTACCAGCTATGGAAGGGGTTGTAGGAGGCTTTTGGGACACAGCTACGTCTGAGCACCACCTTCCATCCTCAGACAGATGGTCAGACTGAGAGGACCATTCAGACCATCGAGGACATTCTCCGTGCATGTGTCCTAGACTTCGGTCGCAGTTCGAAGGATCACTTGCCTTTGGTGGAGTTTGCCTAAAATAACATCTATCACTGCACAATCTGTATGTAACCTTTTGAGGCTTTGTACGGACGATCTTGTAGATCGCCAATATGCTGGAAAGACCCAGGGGAGTCATAACTAGTGGGACCAGAGATGGTGTGAGCTACCACGAAGCATTTGCATATCATCCAGGATTGGATGAAGACTGTACAGAGTAGGCAGATGTCATATGCTGATTTGAGACAGAGGGTTCTGGAGTTCGAGGATGGCGACCATGTCTTTCTATGGGTCTCACCTCGACGTGGTGTGCAGAGATTTGAATGAGGTGGCAAGTTATCTCCTCAATTCATTGGACCTTTCCAGGTCCCCAATAGAGTAGGTGAGGTGTCTTATTGCCTGGAACATCCACCACATCTACATCAATTGCACAAAGTCTTCCATATATCTCTATTGAGGCGATACGTGCATGACTCGACCCACATCATCGACCATGGGGAGCTGGACATTATGACGGGGTGAATTTCTCGGAGGTTCCAGTGGAAATTGGGGATGTACAGGAGAGGGTCCTACGTGGATGATCAATACCTATGGTGCGTGTTCGCTGGTATCACGGGAACCTCCAGGAGAGCACATGGGAGTGGGAGGCTCAGAAGCGTGCTTAGTACCCCCATTTGTTCCCTTAGTTCGAGTCGTATATTATTGGGACATAAATCCCTGAGGTGGGGAGAATGTAAAGACTCAGAATTCCTATGATTTTTTTAAATACATGGGAATTTTATGAGTCTATAGATTCTGATGGCACTTGATTCCGAGGCCCGGTGTGCCCAGAATCCATTTCTGATGTTTTTCTCAGGTATGTTCAGTAAATGTGCAAGCATGATTTTATATTATTTGAACCGGTGCACGGAATTGAAATCTGAGGGCACTGTTGAACTCACTATGCCTGTTTCTGGTTATGAAGGCTTTCACCTCGATGGTGGATGGTTGGGAATAAAAGTTAGTTTTTGGATTTTTATAAAAAATAATAAAATAGAGTGTAGCCACACTTTATTTTATTCCAGCCGCCATGTGAGTGTGGGTATTTGGAACCTCATCTTGGGATTTGGTGGTGGGATTGCCACACCCTAACCTCCCATGAGAGGTTATGGGGGTGGGGCTTTCCCAAAACCTACATCCCATGTGAGGTTAAATGTGGTGGGGACCACACGAGGCCACCTGACCCCTCATTAATGGGAGGAGACCTTAACCTCTCATCTCTACCTCATTAATGAGGGAGAGCCTCTTCAACTTTTTTACATTAATTAATTGATCCTCACCACCCCCATTAATTTTTAGGGTTGTCTCATTTAATTAATCAACTTTTGAAATCTTTTGATTTTTTTCCATCTCCTAAATTATTATGCCAACACACGTGTTTTAATTGGGAGGAGCCGGGTTATTAATTCATCCTTTTAATTACATTCCAACACCTAAACTAATAGGTAGACTATTATTTTATTTGGGGTTGGAATTTATCTTCCTATGAGTTTGATGGAAAAATCTCTAAAGGGATAACACGAAGAACACCAACAACACTCTTCTTCTCTGAACTTCTTCCTCAGAACCCTCCGACGTGAGACGTGACAGTCTACCACAGATTTTCGGCCATCCTTCCACGATTTCAACGAATGACTACCGGAAAATCAAAGGTAGGGAGGTTTGTGTTATTTTAAATTTGAATATAAACCTCTTTATTCGTCGAAGAATGATATGGTATGAGATTCGCCAAATTTTATCACCGTAACAAAGAGGGATTGGGCCTCACGAACATGGTACGACCCTCCCCTTGTTTGTTCTTATTCGATGAATAAAGCTTGGCAAAGAGGCGATGACGACGAAGATGAAAAACAAGGGTCGCGCTACCCGTGGACTCCGCAAACCAAACTACCCCTGCAATGCCCAGGCGCACTTCACACGCCCTAGTGTGCGGCCCCTCTGCACTGCCCGTGTGCCTCACGCGCTGTCGGGCACTGCAGGGGCGTTGCCCGGTGCCCCGACGCCCTGATGGCCTGTGGCACATCGCCACCTTATGACATCGTTGCATTGGACGGTGCCCCTATCCCCACCGGCATGCTTCCCGGTGCCCCTGCACCCCATCGGCGGCATGCCTGGTGCCCCCGCGCCCCGCCGGTGGCCTGGCCGGTGCCCCCGTTCCCCACCGACGGCCTTTCCGGTGCCCCCACACCCTGCCGAAGACCTGCCCGGCCCCTGTCGGTGGCCTGCCTGGCACCTCGGCACCCCGCCCAGCACCCTGGCGCCCTGCTCGGTGCACCCACGGTCTTCTGGTGACCAGCCGGCCTGTCCGCGCCCCACACGGCCTGCCTGCTGGCCTCCCAGTCACCAGCCTCCTGATACAACCTGCGATTTCCCCCGTGGTGTCACCGGTAAAACCGGACAAGTCTCTCAAGCCGAGTTACCGAGCCGCCGACGTGGCAACTACCGGGCCGAACCGTCCTCGCGGTCTACTGGGTCCGGCCCAGCAGACTGGGTCAAAACATAGCAGGCTGTCCCGCCCAATGGGCCAGGTTAGACACTAATAGTCTGACAGGTTCGACCTAGACCAGGTCGGCCCAGAATGGGTTGGGCCGAGTTAGTCTGACCAGGTCCGACCAAACCCGATCCCATTACTGACCCATTACCTTCTTGGGCTATATCTTTGGCCAGGACGTCCATTTGACGAACTGTCAGCGGCACCTCTATTCTTGGAGAATAACTGTCCCTTTTGATTATAACCCACCAGAGTTTGGATTATTGTTGAGTCACGGTCAGGTGGGTTCGTACACGAATCCAACTGTGCCCCTGGGACTAAAATTCAAATAACTCACAGACCGGGCGTTCGGTTGACGCGACATCTATTGCGTTGAGACCCCTATGACATGGAGGTCCTTTGAGATACTTCTACGTGAGAATTTTTGACACTTGGAGTATTGGCCAGTAGCTAGTGGAGTGAATCCTTCTAGTGACGAGCAGCCAGAGTGCGGAGACCTAGTAGTTGTAGACCTGACGACTGCTTGACCGATTCGACTCTGAGTGATTCGATTACCCAGTGGATGGAGCGCCTGGTATTTGGTGGCAGACCCACGACGGAAGGAGCGCCTATTAGTTGGAACAGGACCCGCGGTACTCGACAGGAGGAGTATCTCTCTAGGCTATTAGGGGGAGCGCCTCGTATTTGGCGACAGACCCACAGCGGAGGAGCGCCTGGTAGTTGGCAGCAGACTCGCGGTACTCGACAGGAGAAGTACCTTAGCAGGCCAAGGTTTGTGAGAAGTGCCTCGGAGTCACGACATGCCCATTGTACTCGACAGAGGAGGAGTTCTCAAAAAAATGTGGTTTTGATAATGAAAATCATGGTTTGAGCTGACTCAATGACCATTGTGTTTTCCTCATGATTTAGATGGGTTACTTGATACCTCAGTTATATGTATGGGAATATACCTAAATAATGGATATCTGTTGATTTCATACTTTTTGGTTTATCCTTGGTGGATTTTGTGAGACCATGATGGTCTCGGGGTCTCTACATAGTATCGTTATGCTCACCCTTGCACGGGCTATGCCCGCACCTCATTGTGTTGGATGCAAACGACGGAAAACACTGACAGAGACCGAGAGCGCCAGGACTGGACGATACCTGGAGGAGGAACATACAAAGTTTCGGTACACAATGGAGTCTGACAGACATGGAGTGATGTGGAGGCCATATGTACCTACCCTTCTGGTAGGAACCCCAGTGGACGATCCAAGAGCTTCTTTTACATTTTAGTTGTCTGTCCCTTTATCAGTTGTACTTGTTTTCAGTTGTATTTGTACTTTACAGTTGGGCGTGTATTCTGGCCCCCCTTTACTTTCATTTATCTTGTTATATAGATTTTACTTACTGTTTTCTCCCTCTTATACTCTGGTTGTGTGTGTTTATGATTTAAAAAGGAAATGACTCCCCAATTTTTTGAAATTACTTCTTTGGTGCTAGTTGCCAACCTCTGTAGGCTATAAGGGGGAGAACCTGGTATTTGGCGGTAGACCCACAACAGAAGAGCTCCTGGTAGTTGGAAGGAGACCCGCGGTACTCGACAGGAGGAATACATCATCAGTCCAAGGTTAGTGAGAAGTGCCACAGATTCGCAATAGGCCCAATGTACTTGATAGAGGAGGAGTTCTCCACCAGTCGTGGTTCCTATAATGGAAATCCCAATTTGAGCTGAGTCAATGACCATTGTGTTTTCCTCATGATTGACATGGGTTACTTGAAAACTTAGGTATATGTATGGTCATATACCAACGTAATGGTTATCCATTGATTTTATACTTTGTGGTTTATCATTGTTGGATTTTCGGAGACCTTGATGGTATCAGGGTCTCTACTGAGTATCGTTATACTCACCCCTACGTGGGTTATGCCCGCACCTCGTTGTGTTGGATGCAGATGATGGAAAACGCTGATGGAGGTCGAGGGAACCAAGACTGGACGGTACCCAGAGGAGGACCTTACGACGTTTCAGTACATGGTGGAGTCTTATAGACAAGGAGTGCTATGGAGGCCATCTGTACTTACCCCTTAGGTAGGAACCCTGGAGGACAATCTATGATTTCTTTCACCTTTCATTTATTTGTCCCTTTTTAAGTTGTACTTTTTTTCATTTTTATTTGTAATTTAAAGTTGGGCTTGTATTCTGGCCCCCCTTTACTTTCAGTTCTATTATTATACATATTTTACTTAGTGTTTACTTCTTCTTGTACTCTGGTTGTGTGTTTTTATGATTTATAAAGGCAATTCCTTCTCAGTTTTGGGAAATTACACATTTGGTGCTAGTCGCCAGCATCTGGCCTATGGAAGGCGGACTTGGGGTAGTCATAATTTGGGCCCCGGGGGATGGTTTGTGACAATATTTTTTGACAAATAATCCATTTCATGAGGTTATGAAGGTCAGTGATTTATGAATCATTGTGGACAAAAAATACAAAGGGGGATATTGATGGGACTAAGTCAACTGGAGAAGGTTTCTAGAATTTGTTTTACATGATTGTTGTCTTTTGTTATCAAATAATACAAATAAAATAACATTGTAAAAATTGGAAATATAACTCATAAATAATTTTCAGAAAAATCAGACTCACTTTGTATATGAAAGTATATCATCCTGAGAAGAATCTGTTTGGACGAAAAGGTTCTGATCAGACTCACCTTGGGTCAAGAATGGGATAAGATCATAATGAGGTTCTGATTATATTTAGATTATGCCTGGATCTAATAGTAATCTGATGATTCTTTGTGTCTTTTATTTATCATAAATCATAAGTATGTTATGAAACTCATTATATAAGGTTTATGAAGAAAAAGTAAGGGTAAAATGTTTTTTTATTAATGATCAATAAGAAAAAATGTTGCTGAGGATAGGGAATGAAAATATACTGATGAGGCTTAGGAAGGAAAATATGTTTCTGACGGTAAGGAAGGAATATATGTTAATTAGGCTTAGAAAGTAAATGACTTTGGTTAGCCTGAAGAAGAAAATAATTTGTACAAGATAAATTGTACTGAGGAAAACATAGTGATGAATTCATATTGAAGAAATTGTATTGAATAATTCATACTGATTAAAAATTACTGAGGAAATCATACTGAATAATTTTTACTGATGAATTTTTACTTAATAATTAAAACTAAATAAGTCCTATAGTTAAATTCCTAATTAGGAAATCATACTAAATTAATTATACTAAACAATTCTTACTAGGGTTTCATAATGAAAAACTAATTCTGGGATTTTACAATGAAAATATTGTATGGTGATTTTTTAAGGAAATATTTTTACGTGATTTCTTAATGAAAAAATAATTCAATGAAAATATACAAGAAAATAATAATTAGGTTGACGATTGATAAATATTTCAGGTGTGAGATGATGTTTCAAGAAGTTTTTAGAAGCTTTGAGAATAGTTGACAAGCTTTGACGAAGTCATAAACCCATGTAAAATTAAAGAATGTTTGACAAATACAAAGAGAGACCCTGATTTAAGGGGGAATTGAATGATTCAATGAATGATCTGTGATTTAATGATCATT
Organism: Viscum album; assembly: GCA_963277665.1. Taxonomy (NCBI): domain Eukaryota; kingdom Viridiplantae; phylum Streptophyta; class Magnoliopsida; order Santalales; family Viscaceae; genus Viscum; species Viscum album. Next base: position 14,697,968 of record OY728128.1, read on the forward strand.
GGAGATTCAAGAATGTGGGTTAAGAGGGAAACCATTTTCAATATCTCGCCAAAACCATTATTTATTTCATATAAAAGGAGAAGAAAACATTTTTTTCGAGTGACTTGCATTTCTCTTGAAATAGGAGAGAGAATCTCAAAATTTCTAAGAAGTGAAGATGTTTTTATGGATTTTTCTTTCATAGATATGATTTTCTACTGGATATAAGGTGAAAAGATAGTATTCCGCTCTGATAGTCATATTTAGATAAAACATCATATTTGGCTGATTGTTATATACTATCAGATCAATAATGAGAGTGATTACTTCACACATATAATAGAAGTGGTGAAGATTTGTCCCAACTGTATTTGGATAGAGTTATATATTTTTTGTATGGGGAATAATTGGATTGGTTGAATCGTACTAGGATTTTGATATGGGGAAAATCATAAAGGCATTTTTGAATTGGGAGTTTCGTACTGGGATTTTTGTTCAGTGATTTTTTTACTGGTATTTTTATACTAGGATTTTCGTATTGGGATTTTCATTCTAGGATTTTTATATATGGATTTTCTTTGTAGGATTTTTGAACTAGGATTTTCATATTTGTATTTTTATACTATGATTTTAATACTAGTATTTTCATACTTGGGTTTCATTAAAAAGTCCAGGAAGTCCTCACCAGCTTATGGTTAATAACATGAAGAATTAAAATAAAAATTTATATTGTTTAATGTTGATCTAGAAGGACCATAAGTGGTTTTTTAAAAAAACATTCTTTTATCATATCATGTTATTTAAAGAACATGATCTATTGTATTAATCATATATCTACACGAGTTTAAGGGTATATCCTACTCATTTTATCCCACATAAAAGGATTATTTTCGAGTAAATTTTGTGGTATTGGATTATTTCACAACCATACCAAGGACTAGCAACTTTTGTTGATTAGTGAACCTTGTATTTTCTTTTATTACTTTGGTTATGTGTTTGATTAGTTTTCAGTAGAGAATGAAATATTTAACAGTAAATAAAGGTTATTTCTTATGAAATGAATCTTAAAAAGAAAATGATATCACTGATTCACCCCCACTCCTCTATGTGATACTTGAATCCTAGTTGGGTAATCTCAGTGGAATTATATATCTTACCCATTATGAAAGGGGATAAATCTTGTTTTGGATAAGAAAAACTGACAACATGACCAATAACATACCGAACTGACGATGGTTAGGTCATCACAACAATTTCCTAAGAATGGTAAAAATGTATGAAGGTTTCCTTGCAGTGTACCATGTTAACATCAAAAAATGAGGATTGTTAAGTATACTAATGAAATTATAAATAAAATTTCACATCGTACATTAAACAGAGTTGGTCCCAACAAAATTTTACACATGTGTCTATTTAGTAATTGTAGTTTACTTATACGAGCCCCTACTTATGAAAATCTTAACATATTGTCACAACCAATGAATTTCATAATAATCACAATTTAGAGATAACTCATGGGTTTACCTATAATGGTTTAATTATTATTAAACTACCTTGTTTAAAATAAAATGTACATGGATCAATAATAATGTTTAATTTTAATTAAATGCAATAACATAATACATTTGTATATATTAATTAATTTATAATATAACTAACATTAAAATATATATTAAAAATCCATATACATTAAATTCAATCATATCTCATCATAATACATATGTAACCTAAATGAATTTTTTGTTTTTCTATTTTGTGTGATCATATTTGAACATGTTACATTAATAAATAACACTTACATCGACACATATCTCCAATTATAGCATCATTAATCTATAATAAAAATGAATACATTATCCCTCATACTAAAATCATTAAGAAACTGATAAATATTGAAGAATATGTATGTATAATAGTGAAACTATAATTTTTAATCATTCTATTATATATTTAAACTATTAATCCAATTTTTTTAATAATTTCCAATGATAATTTTGTTTTCCACTATTTGGGTAATTTATTATCAATTATATATATATATACATATATATATATATGTATATACAAAATTGTGAATATTTTGGTATATTAACATACATTAGTAAATATTTATACACATTTATGTTTATAAATTTTTATATCATAAATGTGTAAATGTATATATATATATATATATTGATATTAATATTTACACATGATTATATATATATATATATTTATATTTATGTACAATTATATATTTGAGTGATTTTATAAATTTATGTAAAATAAATGCGTGTTTGTATATATTTTTGTAAAAACAGTTACATGTATATAAATTTATATATATATATATTTCCATTTATTATTTTATTATTTTATAATTTTATATTTTATAATTAATAATTTATTTTTATTCAATTGTTATTAATTATTTATTAATTATTTATTATAATTTATTTTTTGTATTATATTATTTTAATATTTATTTAAACTTGATTTATTATTTCTAGATTTATTTTTAGTATTAAATTATTGTAAAACAACCGTTTAATATTTATTTTTTTATTTTTATTTATTCAATATTTATTTATTAATCATTTATTAATAATTTATTATTTATTTATTTATTTATTTATTGTTCAATTATAGTTTATTTATTTTTTATTTTTTCATTATATATTAATTAATTATTAATTAATTATTATTTATTATTTATTTATTCATTTTTAATTTATTGTTTATTGATTATTATCTATTGTCATATTTATTTATTATTTTATTATTTATTTATAATTTAGTTGCCATTTATTATTTATTTCTTTTAATAAATTTTTACTAAATATCTATTTAATAATAATTTAAAATTTATTCATTATTAACCTATTTTTTATTATTTATTTATTTATTTATTATTCATTTTCTATTTTCAATTTATTTATTTATTATTTATTTATTATTTATTTATTCCTTATATAGTAATTATATTTTATATATTAATTTTTTTTATTTATTATTTTTTATGTTTTAAATAAATATTTATTAATTATCAATGATTTATTATTTATTATTTGTTATTCCTTAGTAATGATTTATTTATTTATTTATTTATTTGTTTATTATTTATTATTTATTATTTATTATTTATTATTAATTATTAATTATTTACTATTTAATTTTTAGCGTTTATTTTTTATTTTGTAATAATTTTTTAATTTTTTAATTAATTAATTATTAATTAACTATTAATTTGTAATTTATTTATTTATTTACTTATTGGCTATTATTTATTTCTTATTTATTATTTATTAAATAATTATTATTTATCATTTGTGTATATATTTATTTTTCATTATTATGTAATTTTTTCTATATTATTTATTTAGTTATTATTTATTTATTTTTTATTAATTGTTATTTATTTATTTATTTATTATTATTTGTAAATTAATTATTAATTTCTTTTAAATTTATCATTATTTCGTTATTATTTTACTATTATTATATTATTAATATATTTTTAAAATAATAGTTTATTATTTATTTATTTTTTAGTATTATTTTAGTATTTATTTATTATTCATTTTTTAACATTTATTTATTTATTGTTGGTTTATATATTGTTTATACGTCAATAGATTTGTAGGTACATTTCATTCTATTTTTCCACCACATGAAGAGTCTACTAGAGTGGTAAAGTCTTTGACGAATATGCAAGAGGTGAGTGGTTCAAATCACACCCAACAGATAAATAATAAATTAACTTGTTACGAGAATTAAAAAATTAACAAAAATTAAAAAAAAAAACAATAAAATAATTATGGGAATAAGAAAATAATAATAATAAAATGTCAATTCTAAAATAATACTAATAATAAAATAATAAATTATTTGTTTCCAAAATAATAAAATAATGATATATTAATATATACATAATAATGAAAAAATAAATAATAACAAATAAAAAAATAAATAATAATAATTTTTTAAGAAAATCATATAATATTTGAGAATTAAAATATTAAAATAATAAACCAAATTAATTATGAAAACATAACTTTTTTAAAAAAAATATGAAAAAACCACCATGAAATTATTTAGCGGGTGTTTAAACCGCCACTAAGTGATTCCCCCAATTTTTAAAAAATGCTACTAAATCATTCTATAACATCTCTGAAAAATACGTTAAATAAATGTCAACGCATGATTTAATAGTGTTTTTAGAAAACTGTCACAGAACAATTTAGTGATAATTTAAACCACCGATAAACACCAATTTTGGGGTAGTGAAGTGAACTAAGAATATGATTTCAAGGTATTAATGATGTATAGACTGAACATGTGGGTAAATGTTCAATAAAGAAAAAGAAAATCTAGTTGGAATGTTTAATAGGGTTTCAGGAAGTAACTGAAAGTTCATTGAATCATTGGGGTTTAATAAAAAAAGGAGTAATGATTCCATAATATGGGATTTCCAAATACTCGAAGGGGTTTGTAAACTTCATTGAATTTCCATTTCAAGTATTGGTGTTATAGAAATCAAATCTTCATCCTTAAAGGGAATTCGATACAAAATATTTACATTACAAGTGTTTTAATTATAAAAGAGTTCAAATTAAGGGATTAATTGATATAGAATGTTGTTTTCATTTAATTGATGAAGCAAAGGGTCTCCACTTTAAACAATTGAATATAAATTTTTTAATTAAACATATACCACTATTATAAAAATAAAATATAGAGGCAATTATTTTTTGGATTTCATGGGAAATTGATACACCTCCAATTGTTTTAATGTTTGTTTAAAAAAACAACCATTAAATAGTTATAAGTTAAATATTTAATGATGATTTTTTATAATGGTTTTAATCAGCATTATAAATGTAGTTTTTAGTGGTAGTTATGTTTTAGTTTTTAGTAGTTTATCTTACTGTGAAATTTAGCGGTGGGTTTTTCGTAGAAAAATTATTTTCCAGCATTTTTTTAATTATAAAGGTTTCTGTTAAGGGAGGATAAAACCATCGCTAATTATATAATTTTAACTTTTTTGGATGTTTTAACCACCCCTATTTTAGTCATGGTGGTCAAAAATACCATTATATAAATAATGGTGATTAAAACTGTTGAATTTTATGAGGTTAAAAGAATGCCAAATAAATTACTGCATGTTCCACCAAAAACCAATATACTATGAATATATATAGAAAATAGTTAATTAATACATTATCATAGAAATATTAATTTCAATATATCAATAAATATTCCATTATATATAATACAACATTAAATTACATCATAGTTTACAAAACGTCATGTTCATCAAAATGGCAACACCAACATGAGGCATGACTACCCAACAATGATGAATGCCCCTCATAACAACCTAGAATTTTATCAATGGAAATTACATTCTTATTTTTATTTCATATTGTATGAATATTATATAACACATATAAAACCTAATCAAAAAAATTATTCTCTTTAATTAAAAATAATATAATTGGTATTTATAGAAATTAACGAACCTATACCAATGGAATTGTAACTTCACCATTCGAATAGTAATGTGACTGTTAGGAATAGTAATTCAGCCTTTAGAATATAAACTTCACCTTTTAATATAACAAAAATTTGGTCTATTATAAATTAAAATATGATATATTTATATCATGGCATAAGTAAATCAATTTTTTAAAAATAAAAAATTTTGAGTTTGTATCTTTGTGAATTTAAATCTTTTTTAACAATTTAAAATATAATATATTCAACTAAACCAATAATTATTTTCATAAAATGGATACATAAATTAATATATTGTTGTATTATAATTATAAAATAATTTTGTTAGACCTTGGTCAATTTTTCGAAGTGTCATAAAATAAGATAAATATTAAAATCATTATTTTTGGAATAAATGATGATTTGAGTTAAAAATTAAATATCCCATATTTAGAAAATTATTTCAAAAAATGTAGACCCTTTTGGAAATATACAAACAATAAAATGGTGGTGGTTAATTTTTTGGGTTTTCAAAAATAGTTGATTTCTTAGTGAATAATAAAATATGTTAATTTACGGTATTTAACATTATAAGTAAATAAATAAATAATTTTGTCATTCTTGTGACATGGATGATGTAAGTGACCATTTTCTAGAACTCAAATGCTCTATTTTTTGTACATAGTCACAAAAATAAATACCATTGGTAGTCTTCAGCAAAAATAATAATAAAATGAATAAAATAATCAAAACACCCCTCTCCCCCCTAATAAATACCACTACTTTCCACCTCTTCTCCCCATAATATTTTATAATTGTAGGTTACTAATACTATACCCAATTATTATCGAAGTACCATTTCTCATGTCCTAGTCTTACTAGTCTCATGAAAAGTCTATTTATAACTTCCTTAAAGAGGTTGACAAGGAGATGATTTTCAAGAGGTAAAATACTGCACTCTTCACTTATTAAATATTTATTTTTATAACCCATAATTTCCTCCACTGTCAAATGTAAAATTATAAATACATTACCAAAATTAAACTGAAATTTTATTATATTAATAAAATATCCATAATAAATTCCCATCTATTCTATTTTTATCTTAATAATAAAAAACATCGTCTGTGATGTGTCAATTCACCCCCTTCGTGGATGAAGCTTTTTAGTATTCCATTTCCACCGTCAAAGCTATTTATAAAAAAATTAATATGGATAAAACACATTGAAAATTTATATTACATAATTTCTATGTTCAGGAACAAATATATGTTCATATTACTAAATAATAAAATAAAACTAATTCGTAATGATTGAGGAATCGCCAAAATAAACTTATCATTATTCTATTGACATTTTACCAAATAAATATATTTCATATCTAAAAAAAATTATATATGGTACCGTTTATATTTATGGATGTTACTTAATACCATATAATTCCACTTATCTTGTTTTTTTTATATTTTACAATATCTTACATAATTTTACACAATTAAACCGATCCTAAATTCCATAAAACAAACACCCCTTAAATGATGAAGTTGAATCTTAAAACTCATAAAATGCCAAAAATGAACTTAATAAAATTAAAATAATTAAATATATGTTTAATAGGTTCTGAATTAAATAATTAATGAATATAATTTTATTATCTAGAACATTAAGTGAAATTGATGAACACATTCAGACGTATGGTAAGGGATATCTCTGAACCTTCGTTTTTCATCGGGATACGCTTTCTCTCTCTTTACAGCTTTTTATTTCATTATTCTTCTCATTTAAATCTTATAAATTCTATTTATATGTTCCAAAAGTATGTATCCAGATCAATTCACCCTTTTTTGTGGAGAAATACATATTTGAAAAGGTTCACTTCTCAATTCCTCATGATATGAAAAACCGATAAAAGGGAAAATACCAATTTCTTACCAATTTTAAAGTTCAATTTATAATATATTTTAATCCACTATTGTTTTTATAAATTTCCTAATTTCACCATAAAAATATATTTTAGTTCATTTCTATTTTTACAAAATAATTAGGCCTCTTCCCTCATTAAGTCTCTTTAATTTTTTCCCTTGAACCAAACTAATGTGGATCATTTATAATGTTTATTGAACAATCCTGTTTTAGGTTTTTACTTCAGTTGAAATAATTTATCATGATCTATGACTATTTTACCCTATGAATGTTCACATATGAATTAAATACATTCTTTCTTGAACACATTTATAATACACCCATTTTTATGCCTTATGACACAATCATGATACCCATTTCATTCCATGGGTAACCCATATGTGTATTACTTATGTTTGATTCTTCATGTGGAACACATATTCATGGACATGTTATGATGGGTTCGACCAGATAATATTTCAATGAATTAGGTAATATTTAGTCTCATGAGACGTCATGTATGGGATTATTGTTTAAACCTAATCAACTATGGAACTTTTTCGACCATGTGATATAGTCCTCGAAGTCGGCCTTAAACCATGTTTATGTCATATTATATGTTTATTCCACATTCATATGTTTCCATGATTACATAATACCATGTTTTACATGTTATTCTTCCAAATTATTATTCATGCTCCATTCCATTTAATGTCATCGTGTTATACCTTCTAACCCATGTGATCTTCTTTATTACTATGTTTATTCACTTATAAGGCTTTTTATCTCATCCCGTGTCCATGTATTCACCATGTTATTTTATGAAAATATAGGAGCTGATAAAAGGTAGAAGCACATTATGGTCAATTAATATAAATATGTTTTATTTTACTTCGATGTTTCTAGTTTTATTAACTTAATCCTCCAAATTCACTAGACATTACAACCCATGGTTTTTATTTTATGGAAAATTATGCATAAAATCATCTAATAATATGTGTAAGAGGATAGGGTCTCTATACCACCCCTCCATTAATCGATCATGCTACTTCCCATCACCTCTTTTACCACATCCTACCTATGGTTCCTGGATTTAATAAAGTTAAATACAATTTAGTATTGAGTGTATTCAATTAATAAAAAATGAAAAATAATTAAAATGATATATTATTAGATCCAAATTCAGTTTATGTAATAGTCCAATAAGGAACTAAAAAATTGGTGGCCACGTTCATTCCCAGAAATATAATAACATAAGAAATCCTTAGTTTATATTATGACACATAACATGATATGTTATGGAAAAACAGTAATCAATTATTATAACATATGACAGACTCCATTGAGTTGAACATCCTTTACCTATCATACTATTTTTTTTGTAAACATCTAAATTTTTTTATATCTAATCTATTCCATTATGATTAGATCTAAAATATCTTAAATCACTAAATCAACCTTTCCAAAAAAGTTATACATTATTGTAACCATATTAACTAATAATTATAGCAATGATGATAATTAGATCAATGACCGAACTCTATTAAAAAACAAGACATTTACAGATTCAAACTACCATTTTATTGTAATTAATTAATTTAAATATTTAATTATCAACATTACTTAATATATATAATTACTAATCAAACACCACATCATAAAAAATTATTCACTAAAATAATTTTCTCAAACATGATTGAAATTATAAACAATAACTCAGTAGTAGATTTCATAATAAAAAATATTTCATCATTATATTCTAATTTCATATCCTCTAATGTGAATCCAAAAAAATAAAATTTTATATATACATCATAGAATATAATTTCATCAAAATTAATAAAAAAAAATAATATAAATGTTTCTTTGAATAAGTTATATTGCTTGGAAACATAAGATAATAAAACAATTCTTTAGATCACATCATTGATTTATACTATATAATTTATCAAATTATAACACATGTATGATGTGGATTATTAAAATAAATAAAGACATATTTCTATGAGAGATAATAATGAAATAATTTGTTTCATTATAATTAGAAAATTCACTTTCAAATAAATACTAAAATGATGAATATAAGTGTTAATTTATGAATTTTAATTTTTATTATCTTTCCTTCTTAATTCTATGATATCATCAGTTGAATTCATACATATAGATGAAATGATATTTGGATAATGTGAAATCCTATTAAATAGGTGTGCAAGGTATGTGATGAATTGTACCATGTGTAATAGAAGAAGAATGAGAACCCATTTATGGTTATTAGATACTAATATTAAACATATTTCTCCATAACATTACTAAAAGAAAATATTCCTTTCATTTATAAATATAAAAAAATAATCCTTTTATTTAATAATATAATAAAAAATTCATTGTCACACCTGATTTTTTTCTTTTCATGTCATGGTTTTGATCCGGTTCATTGAAAATCCCAATCCTTTTATTGGGTGTCTGGAGAGATTAATTTTTATTTTTGAACTACTATGTCTTTTTAATCACCCTAATTTGGGTTCTCCATTGCTTGATTAGGATTTTTTTGAGAAAGGGTTGTTACTTCAGGATTTGGGCCAACCGTCAGACCATTTCCAGATTTAAAAACATATTTGGTTTCTTTTATAAATCATTCATTTTTTTATCATTTTTGATTCAATACACTTCCCACTTGTCCTAAAATAAAATATTAAAACTACCATATCCTTTTTTACCCATAATAAATTCATATGAATGGTGAATTGGGGTTACTTATTTAGGTATTAGGCCAGCCCATGAGCCCATTTCTAATTTTTTTTAAAAATAATTTGTTTATTCTATATCTAATTAAAATTTTAATATTTTTAGTGGTTACACGTCCCAACAGAAAAAAATACCCATATCCTCACCGCCATTATCGATTTTACCTCTTTGGATCTCATATGAGTCTTGGATTAGGGAAAACATCTCAATGTATCTCAAATCATCCAGAATTGCAAAGGTAAATTCTTTCATCCATAAGTAATTTCATTCGCACTAGTTTTCACACAAATCATCTTTTCCTGGTTTTTACTGACCTTAGGAGACTCTATAATAAGTTTCAAGACATTCCCTTTTCTCTAAGGGTGCATATCTAATGGAGTACAAAGAGTTTTCTAGTAGAAAAGGTGAGATTCCTTCTCCTTTCTCCTCCATCTTCTTCCTCCATCCATTATTTCTTGGTTTTATAATCGCCACTAGTCATGATAAACCTAGGGTTCAACTATCCAATTCTTTTTATGGGGTTTTTGTTTTTTTTGTGTCTGGTCATCATAGTTTTAGGGTTTGTAAATGCTTAGATAGTGATATTGGGTGTGCGTTTCCATTACGCCAAGGATTTGAGGTATGATATCCCATTCACATGCCTTTATCATTAAGATTAATCATTTTATTATTTTTTTCATATGATATATATGTTGATTTTTATTTTTCATCATTTGGATAATGTCTTTTGTGGGAAAAATGGTTGTTTAATCCTTTTTTGTAAAATGTAGTGTTGTTTTGTCCAAAAAGGGCACACCAAGTGTTTGTTTAAATGTTCAACTATATTTTGAAACTATTTCGTGCTATTTAGAACCTGGTTTATGGTATTTTTAATATGTTACAGAATCCTATATAAAATATGGAATGAAATTGGTGTTTTATTCATTGTCACGTGCTTAAAATAAATTGTTTTTTAAGGGCATGTTATGTTTTTGATAAATTCCCTGGTTGGATTTTATGTGTTATGTTTGATTTAAAAATTATTTGTCTGGATTTATAAAGGAATTGGAAGAATGATAAATGGTATTTTGTGTCCTCGTATTTCTTTCCAATTTTTATTTGGTTTTATAATCAAATCAGTTTTGGTTTACAATAGGTTTTGGCCCGAGTTGTCAGAAAATGGCTCGTTTCACATCCTTATGAAAATGGTTGTGTTTTGAATATGTAACCTGAATGTTTTATGGGATTTATGAATGTGTTCTGATTCTATAAATGGTGTTAATACACAACGTTTATAAAAGTTAAATTCATACCTTTTTCAAAGGTTAGTTTTGAGAAAGGCATAAAGGCCCGCTTTGCATTTGTTTTTTAAATGGTTTCCATGTGTATTTAATGTTCTATATTTTGGGGAAATATTATGGTCCATGAAAATGAATTATTAATTGGCTTTGGGGATACCAAATATGGGTTGTTATGTTATTTATGGGTTTTTGGCCATAAAATAGAATTTTTGAATGGATTTGATGTGCAAGGCCTCCTAATAATCCTTGAAATTGTTTTATGAATCTTTTTAGTGGTTTATTGATTCATTAAAGAAGTGTGAAGCATGTTTGTAGGATGTTTGTGTGTATATGGTTTAATGATGGAATTTTTATGTGTAAAATGTATTTTATAATATGTCTAACTTGATTTACCATGTAAGGGAACCTCAGGTATCTAGGTGGGTGGACGTGTACTAGTATGCTAGTGATTCTGTGGGGATTGGCCTCTGTTTCACGTAGCAAGTTTCACGATGATAACAATAAATAAATATGATGATGATGTTGTTGGGGGACCACTTGTTTATTGGTATGATCCCTACTAGTGGATCATGTGCACGAGAACATATATTTATTATGGTTACTTTCACCAAGATATGGGGTAGCTGGGGATCATAACTAACTAGTGCCTAGGGGTGTTCCCTGGACATGTGCTCATTGGCTATTTTTTACTCAACATTTTCATACAGTGTGTTTGGTTTTTAAATTAAATAGTGTGTGATCTATTTAAAAGTTCAAATTCTTTAAAGCAGCCCTCTTGAAAACTATTTTCATTTTGAAGTTTCACCTCTTTGAAACTTGTCAAAAGTATTCTTGTTTATAAAACAAGCATGTTTTTGTCTGGTAATTTTATTTATATAGGAAGGGACCTCATTTTGAAAAAATAACATTATACTTGTATTTAAAACTACAAATTGATGTTTCTTTATATTTTAAAGTAGGTGCGTTTGGAATAGAATATCAGGCTAATATACTGAGTTTTAATACTCATGCCTATAGTATTCTTCTATTTTTAGCCCATGGGCAGGGTTTAGCTTGAGTCCAATCACCTTGGGAATCATGTGATCAATATGTTGGAGAGTGAATAGAAGGTAAACATGTATTTTTTTGTTTATCAGGGGTTTTCAGATGAGTGGTTGGTTTAGTTGTACTTATGGTTTCTTGTATAAATAATGTTCAGTTCAGTTTTTATATAAAGGTATTTTGGGTTGTCCATTGCTTTCTACTATTTATTTCATTGTTTATATATGGGTGAAATCATTCCCTTGTGTACTCTATTGATGTCCTTGGTTATTATCTCCATCCTAGGAGGATCAGAAACACCTCTCAGGACTTGTCATGGGCTGGCCCTTGTGACCGGTTCAAAGTCTACTCAGGTTGGTTCGTGACAAAATGGTATCAAAGGAAGTTGGCTCTTAGGTGACCTTTCTTTTTAGAGTGCCCTTGTTTTTTGGTGGTATGTCAAGGTAGATGGATTAGGATTTTTGGGATGTGGGGGGAAAGTGTGGGAAGAGTTCCACAAACCCATTCTCGTACTGATCCTCGAGTTTTCACAAGATATTCAGTTTTATTAGTTTCCTTTGTTCCTGTTGATTGTTTGCTATTGGGATATGACAAAGGGGAGTCAGAAAAATGGTCTCTATGAGCTCTAAGGTCCTGGAATTCCATGTGGAGTTGGGTAATGGTCCTAATAAGTCTCTCTATGTTGGTGTTGTGTTTGACATATGGCCGCCAACCATATGGTCTAGTCACCCACCGACACTAGTTCCCTTTTGTGGGTTTCTTGGACCTTTCATGAATTATGAAATATTGTTTTAAAAATACTTGTATTGAAATTTTTAAAGTGGGTTTTAAAGGATGTATTGGATTTTTAAAATTGGAAAAAGGGGTCTTCAAAAATTAACCATAACAATGGTTTTGGAAGGTTGTGTTTTTGGGAAAAAAGAGGAAGTGGAAATGATTTAATGGGATTGGATTATCCATAATCTAACATTATTGTTTGTTGGAATAAAATGTATGGAATGTGTGAATTATTTTAAGGTTATTATGAATATTATTTTTAAATGGGGAGTTTTGGGATGTTTAAAAGTGTTTTAATATAATGAATTTGTTTTGTAAATTGGTTTTGAGCAGTTGGTGTTTTCCTAGAATGTTTATTGGTCAGAATGACTATAAGAATATGAAAAGATGAATTATTGAATTTTTTAAAATGGTAAAGGCTTGTTTGGGGTATCTTGGTTGTTTTAAAAGATCATAAAAAAGAATAGGGGTAGGTTTTTTTGAAAATTTTTCTTGATGAAGTGTGGTTTGTTTTGTGAAATATGAAAAGGGTTTTTTGACTTAGTGGTTGGTGTTCCTTTTGAAGGAACAAGATTTTTGGAATGACGTGGTTTTCTTTTACCCTTTGGTATTTTCAAGGGTTTTCACATGCATGGATTTATTGATTTCTTGAAATATGGCCTATATGGTAGGGATTTTGTGTGACTAGGATGGCATGCAAATGTGCATGTGGGTGAGACTTGAGGAGACACCATTGGTGAATGTGGAATCCCCCCATGTTAGTTTGTTTTTCAAAAGTGTTTTGAGCTAAAAATTATGGAATTTTTTTATAAACAAATGGTTTTGTGGCTAGTTTTTTCTAAATCATATAATTGTTTATTTAATAAGCTACCTTGTGATATAGATTTCATACTCTTATTGTATCTTGATACGAGATCTTGTTGGTCACTCGGGATTGGAGTTATGTTCATTGGGTTTCTAAAGATGTGTTTTATGTTGTTATGTGGCCATGAATAATTCTCTTTTGGAAATATTTCCTATTGATCGACCTAAGTATTCATTTAAAATGTTATGTCCACCTTTTATAATGATTCCTTAGCACGTTTGTTGAAATAGAGTTCTCTTTGGGATTGATTTAAAGTGTCTTCCCTTTATGTTGATTCACATGGTTTTAGTAGTTATGCTCGATGATGTTTAGTGGGTGTTTTTGTGTGCCTTGTTCATTCTGATCCTCATTCAGAGGGAGAGAATATAGTGTTTTGTACCTCCATGTTCATGTTTAGACAAAAATGTGTTGTTGAGGAAGAGGGTTTCATGGTATCTCTGGATCAATTGTTTCATCTTGGGAGTCTTATATGGTACTGTGTGGAACTAAGGGATGGAGTAAAAGTTTGGGATTATGAAAGCCTGATTGCGAGTCAAGAGATGCTTCATCCATTAGAGCTCCATCCATAGGTTTCAGAGTGAAGTTGGCGTGTAGTCAGGAGTCCTAGGATTGTGGGTAGTAATGATAAGATAATACCTATACCATTTCTGTGAGTTAATTACTTTGTTTTATTTGTAGTTATAATGGCCCAATGATTGGGTCACCTTCTCTCCCCTACCTAATTGGTGGGGGTTTGGATCTGTGCAGAGACTGTTGGCCCAGTTCTTGCACCTCCATTTGAGAGTGTGTAGATTAAATGTTCATGTTGTGTTCCTCTCGACATGGGTTGGTAGGTTGTTTTTGGAGAGTTTTGGTGGACTTGTGTGAGTGAGGCACGATTATAGCTCATGTTGAATTATTGTTTGTTCATTGCAAGTTGGGTTCTAAGGGTTGGGAGACCCTCCACGGGCCTCATTGATTTTTCTTCCTAATAACTTATCTAGAGCTAGTTTATTATTAATGTTGGGGAGTACATCCCTTAATCCACTAGAATCATTGGTTTTCGTGAGTTCTCATTGTTTTTGGTGAATATTGGGTTCACTCGTAGATGGAAAAACAATATGAATCTTGGTTAGGTTGTGGAGGTAGTGAATCGATCTTTCATTTGATTTTCATGTAGTGGATGAGAGTTGGTTTTTTGGTTGAGGTAAGAGGATTAAGCTCCATTAATGGTTGATGGTGTTTCATTGGATTAGTATTCTGGAAAATATAGGTAATGAATCCTTAGGTGTTGATCAATTGGCTGGAATGTGCTATGTCTTTCTGGGGGCGAAAATCTTTAATGGTGGGTTGATTTGTCACACTCAGTTTTTTTTGTTTTCATGTCATTGTTTTGATCTAGTTCATTGAAAATCCAGATCATTTTATTGTGTGTTTGTTGAGATTAATTTTTAGTTTTGAACTACCATGTATTTCTAATCATCCTAATTTGGGTTCTCCATTGCTTGTTAATGAGTTTTTGGAGAAAGGGTGGCTACTTCATGATTTGGGCCAACCGTGAGCCCATTTCAAGATTCAAAAACATATTTTGTTTATTTTATAACTCATTCATTTTTTATCATTTTTGACACATTACACTTCCCATATGGCCTACACTGACATATTAAAAATACCATATCTTTTTTGACCCCATATATATTCATAATCATGGTGAATTGGGGTAACTTATTTACATATTGGGCTAGCCCATGGGCCCATTTCTATTTTTTTTAAAAATAAATTGTTTATTTTATATCAAATACAATTTTTAATATTTTTCATTGATTTCAGCTCCCACTAGAATCCAATATCCCTATACTCACCACCGTTATCTAGGTTACCTCTTTGGAGATCATATGAGTTGCTAATTATGGATAACCTCTCAATGTAACTCCAATCATCCAAAATTGTGAAGTTACATTATTTTATACATTAATCATTACATGCATACTATTTATTCCCCAAATAATCGTTCCCTAGTTCTTCAAAACCTTATGAGAGTCTCCAAGAAGTTTCAAGACAATCCTGTTTCTATAAGTCTACATATCTAATGGAAGACGAATAATTTTCTATTCAAAAAGATGAGATTCCTTGTCCTTTCTCCTCCCTCTTCGGTTTCATTTCATTATTTCTTGGTTTTATAATATCCACTATCCATTATAGACCTATTGTTATGATATCCTATGATTTTTTATTGGGTTTTAGTTCGTTTGGGTCTAGTCGTCAAATTGTTAGGGTTTATAAACCCTCAGATGGTGATATTGGATGTGCGTTTCTGTTACGCAAAGGATTAGAGGAAAGATATCCCTTGAATATGAAATTATCATTAAGATTAATCATTTTCATATTGTTTTCAACTGATATATATGTTTATTATTATTTTTCATAATTTGGATAATTTTCTTGGTGTGCAAAATGGTAGTTTAATCCCTATTTTTGGAAATTCACTGTTGTTTTGTCCTAAAAGTGCACACCATGAGATTGTTTAAATGTTCAACTATGTTTCAAAACCATTTTTGAGGCTTAGAGCTTATTTTATGGTATTTTTAATATTTTACAGTGTCTTTTATATAATATGGCATGAAATTGGTTTTTTATTCTTTTTCAAGTGCTTAAAATAATTTTTTTTATTTAAAAGGGCATGTCATGTGTTCAGTAAATTGCTCGGTCAACTTTTATGTGTTATGTTTGTTTTAAAAATTATTTGTTTGGATTTATAAATGTATTGGAATAATGATAAATGGTAGTTTTTCCCTCATAATGCTTTCTAATTTGGATTTTGTCTTAAAATCAAATGGGGTTTTGTTTACAACATGTTTTGGCCATAGTTTTCGGAAAGTGGCCCATTTCACTTCCTTATGAAAATGGTTGTGTTTTTAATACGAATACTTAATTTTTAAAGGATTTATGAATGTTTTTTTTCTGTTGTAAATGGTTTTTATACACCTCCATGATATTTGAAGTACTCGTTTCCAATTTATTCAATGAAAAAAAATTACGTGGCCTGTGAAATGAAATAAATTCCACAAAACATTATATAATCTCAAGGTAAATATTGTAAAATTTTGATATATTGAAAGATAATTAAAAGGAATTTATATTGTGTTTTTGTATAAATAACAAGTTATTTCTATCCAAGGAAGATGAAAACATGGCATGCATGGATTGTCCGCTTGAACCACATATCCTTGGAAGTGTTGGTGAAACATGAAGTAGCACACGATATCCATAGGCATTCACATGGTCATTATTATACATGAATAAATTATAAAAATGTTATTATCATTTACATGCCATAAAATGAAAAATTGACGACATCATGGGGATTATAGAATTGGTACATTTTAATGTTTGTGGGCTATTATCGGTTAGATTCCTTGATGAAAAATGTCTAATGTTTTATTCATTGATTATTGTACTATATCATAATATTTTATGGTTTCCACCCAAAAATATGAAATGCTTAATTTCATCACTTTCAATGAATATTGTCTGAGAAGATAATTTTTCAAAATATTGTAATATAAAAAACTAATAATAGTTCTATTTTAGAAATAGTTAACTGGATTATTATAATTTAAAGAACTAAATAATACATCATGTCTCAATAGTGGGGTATCATCAATAAAATGGAGTAATTGAGAGGAAGAACCAGATAATCAATAATAATTTTTGAATGATACTCATTGTAAATTTATAGCCAACGAATTTTAGAAAAAAATTGGTCTCCATACCAGTCTATATAATAAATAGATCTGTGTTATACTCTCATGAAAAAAAATACTCCATACGAGATGAGGTGTTGTAAGAATCTAACATATATGTACTTCTTAATCTTTAGAAGAAATTAATTAAATCCCAACAAATAGAAAAACCATAGGATGTTTCAATCCCCAGAATATGAATTAATTTTCCTTGGAAACTAATATATGATAATTGAATAAAAATGATTCAATAAATGATCGGGATTTTTTAAAATCCAACATGTTACTATAGAGGATAATGAGAAAAAATTTCAATAAAAAATAGAGAAAATTACAAAATTAATATTTATTTGATTAGTACAACATAATTGGGATAATGGTTTTTTATCGACTGAAATGAAGATAATGAAAATGAGGAGGTTGAAATGAGTTCTTAAGCTACGAGAAATTTAATCTTTCAAGTCTAAATTGATCATAAATATATTATTAGTGACCATAAATATATAGTCAAAATGAGAAAAATAAATTATATATATCAAACAACACTATTATCATAAGTATAGAATAATAATTTTATTATGGAAATTAAAGATGAAATTTGGATAAATGGTGTGAATGTAGAGCTTATGAAATTGAGAAAAATTATATCTAGGATATTATTTTGAGGCTATAGGAAAATAATTTTATTAGAATCGAATTGGTTTTCCACAAAAAATTTAATGTGGAAAAAATGTGTTTCAAAAAAAGCATGTTTGGTGTCTAAATGTTATTACCAAATTGAATAGATTAATGTGTAAAATATATTTTATCCTCGGTACATTTTAGAAATGATACAATTATTTTTTTACATAGTTTTTCAAAGTAAAATAAAATTTTTCCAATGAATTTCAAATTTATATTTCATATTGGTGTTGTAGAAGTGTGATTTAGTATTTAATAGAAAAATTTATTTCATATATATAATGCTTATTGAAATGTATTTTTGTTGAATAAGGTTCCATGTAGGCTAATGTAAGAACTAAAATAATGGTATATTAGGCACGACCAATACTTGAGAAAGTTTAGTATCAATAATGCAGGAGTAGATCATATTATATATATATATATAAGTATAAGGATAAAAGGATGGTTATGATTATATATATGGTTGAAATTCATTTTGGATTATTGAACAAGGATTCGTGCAATTAGTTCACTGAATTCATGAGATTCTAGTTCTAAATGACATTGATTCATGAATTTATTTTCTCCCTTTCACTGTAGATGATATAAACAAAGGAATGGAACTATTATTTCATAATATAAATATTACACAAAAGTTTTAGTAATATTTTAAAGTGGGATTTCAAGGATATGAGAACACTAGTTAATTCTAAAGTGTAGTTTTCAATAGTACATAAGAAAAAATAGTTCAATGTTACAATGTATAAGAAAATCATGTGATCCTATTTTACTTAACTGTGAAAATTGTAAGAACCCAGACCTTCTTCTCAGGTATGTTTTCCTTTTCTGATCGTTCTTGCGAAAAAAGGAAATTCTGGAAATTCTTGATGTATACGCCATGTACTTTATGAGTACACACTATGTACTCGGTTACAACGGCTAGTCGTGTGCTGGATGTCTAGCGGCATTGTACATGACCATGTGTGGTGACCTGGAGGCCACCTAAAGTGGGGCTCAGTATGGGCATGTACATGCTTTGTACTTCAAAAGAACACGCCATGTATTTTTTTTCATTAAACGTACCGGGGTCGCGTCTAATCTCCAGAAAGGCCTTCTTCTCGACCTAGTTCATCCGAGAGCGCCCGTATGACTATGATCTTTCTTCGACCCCCCAAGCGAGCATCTAATCTCAGATTTGACCACTGTTGAATGCATTGGGATCGCCTTGGTAATCTCTTCCCTCAACTATAGCTTCATTTCATGATTCACCCTCCTTCTCAAGTTATCCTCCGTTGAACGTTTTAGATGTTTTTGAAGATCTACAGTGTTTTTGGTTGATTCCAGGCATGAGGTTCACATATAGTGATCTCCCAACACCAAGGTTGGTGGTTTGTTCCTTTCAGTTGAATGTATTTGAGTAATATGTGCAATTTTGTCCAATACCCTTGAATAGGGTATTGCGAGTTTACTGTTTTAACCCTGTAAATTTCCTACCATGATTGTATACTTGAGTAGAGGTTAATTGAATGTGAATTGGGTTGATTACTATGATTTGGAAGTGATTTCCCATGCATGTTCTGTTTACAACCTTTTGGTCCTGTTTAGCCTGTAAGGCTTCCTTGATGTTTCCCATGCCAAGTACTGTAGGATAGAGTGAATATTTGATATGACAGGCTTGATATGATATAGACTATTTATCTAAGTATTTCCTGAGGTTAACATTGGTTGTATCACATTGTTATGATCGTTTTACTTACAAAGGTCCATGAGAAACTGGTTTAGTAGACTATAAGGGGAATTGACCGTGTGAGCTTCCTTAGAGAGTCTTTAACCACTTTTGACTATAAGGGGAATTGACCATGTGAGCTTCCTCAGAAAGTCTTTATCACTTTAAACTATAAGAGGAATTGAATGAGAGTGCTTCCTTCGAGAGTATTTTTTATATCCATGTAATTTGAACTAGAGGGGTAGAATATGTGTGCTTCCTAGAGGGTTTCTTGTGTTCTAGGTAGGACCAGAAAGGATACGCTCTGAGTACTTCCTATAGGGTTACCTATTATTGTTTTCCTACTGGATTAGCAGTTTACATGATATATGAAACTGAATTCTTTGAAAATGTGGATTGTTTACTGTTGAGTACTTCCTTATTTACTGCTTCCTATTATTTATTACCTGGCATATATTCACTGACTTTTAGGCATAGATCTTTGGAGGTTGCCTAATGGTATTTAGTTTCACACCCTATTTGTGCCATTCTTTTGGGCCCAAACAGATTATATTTCTATAGGTATAGACAATTGAAAGCACCCTACTACATCAGGTACTTCAGTGTTGTAGAGCTGGAGAGCATGAGACCAAGATGAGGATTGCAATGCCGAGGAGCTTTCATTTATATTTCTTTGGTACTTTGTTTTAGTATTGTTTTTATTCCAGCATTTGATTTGTTTGGATAATTTCCTAGACATAGGTATCATGCATCATATGTGTGTGTGTGTGTGTGTGTGTGTGTGTGGTCCAGTTTATTAATTATAGTCTTCTGTTTTTTCCTTTTTTATGCATTATTACTACTTCCGCTATTGTATATCTGTTTTACTTCCATTGTGTCACTCTGCCAAGGAGGGAATAGTTTCCCCACTATCACACCCAAGGCCCTCGCTGCTAGTTGGTATTCTCTAGAATTCAGGGAAATGTGCTTGAGGCCATGTGACCAACTAGGTACAGAGCACATCTAGGCGAATTCCGAAAACGGGATGTTACAAATTTGTATCAGAGGTTTATTTTATTCTTGAATTACTGTTTGGAGCCTATATCTAGGGATAGGACGAAATAGGTACCTAGTAATAAGGTGTGCTTGGGAGTAGCTAACCCATGTACAACCATTCTACCTTGTTTATTAGAAATATTCTGGTATTCCAACTTTACTATTGATTTGATTTCACCATAGGGTGATTCACATGATTTTTGCTGTTATTGTTCATGATATTTGATTCTATTTCTTTTGCAACCCGATGAGATGAGGGTAGGCTGTCTCTTTCATCATATTTTAACTTTCTAGAAATCACATGTCATGCATTTTTTCCATGCCATTTAGGGTGCATAAGTGATTTCATGTCGTTTTGATAGATGTTGTGATAGATATTCATGATGTTGTGATATATGCCTTGATAGAATACCAACTTTTGATAGGGTATTTATTTGCATGAGGCTTTCTTTGAATGAACGCCAAACTTTGGTTCCTGAGGTGTTATGGGCCCACATGGATATGAATTTGGTGGATCGCTGCCTTTTCCTTCTTATATATGACATGTATAAGATTCCAAGCATTGATTCACAGGGAGTATGGGCCCTCACATATCGGAATTTGGCACTTAAATGATCGTTCCAGTGTTTTTTTGGGCTCCAAAGTAGTTTTAAGGCTTACTGTCATGAAAAAACTAGAATACACACCGTGTAGTTTTGAATACCGGCCATGTGTTCTTTTATTTGGGAAGAAACTATTGTTTTAATTACATGTCGTGTACTAAATGTACATGCCATGTAGCCTCTAACAGTGTCTCAGACTGTGTGATCAAGGAGGGGAGGTTAGATTTTTGGTAAAACACGACGTGTACCGGATGTACATGTCGTGTTGTAGAACTGTGTAACCAGACGTATCACTAATAATAGGGTTCATTTGAATCTCTTTTAGTACACATCAGGTCCTTTTGGAACATGTCTTGTAGTGTGTGTCAGGTATCTGGTTGTGTCTTTAACAACACGGGTCAGTGAATCGTGTCTAGTACATGTCGTGACTGGAGAGAACACACTGTGTAGTATTCATCTAAGAGAATCGTGTAGCTTAGTCATGTAGGATGAATCGGGTAGGGGAAGAGCAGTATAGTACATTCCATGTGTTAGGACAACACACTGTGTGTATGGGGTGTTACATGACCTGGGTTGGAAGAAGTACATGCCCATGTGAAAGGCTTAAGGGAACACACCGTGTAGGCATTATACAAGTTGTGTATCCATGTTTTGTAAAACATGAATGCTTTATTTCTCTTGTTCCCTTCTTACACTTATAGGATTCAGTCCCTTTCAATATTGATCTATGTTGTGCCCTTGACCTTGCATAGTCATGCCACCAAGACTTCCTCCCGTGGTATTCCAGTTACAGGGCGGTGATCAAACACTAGATATGGCAAATCCAGGATTGTCCGCAGATCCCCGCAATGTGTCAGTCTTGGAACCATCAGTTATTCCTGACACATGTGACAATGCATAGTATAGGGTGGGATTTCTGAGGATGATGTAGACCTTCTAGGGGGTGCTTCCTCCTACCCCATCGATGACAGAATTGATTCAGGTATTTCAGTAGTAGCATCCTCTAAATTTCTCTGGGGATAGAGGACCCCAGGCTGCAGAGTCTGGGATAGAAGCCACACTGATGATCTTCGAGAACCTGGAGATGCCTCCAGAAAGGAGGGTCATTCTCATTACCTGCATGATTTGAGACTCCACTAAGAGGTGGTGGGATGTGATCTCACAGGCGGGACTCCATAATAATATGGAGTGGGATAAGTTTCGGTTCACCTTCTACGATTACATATATCCGAAGACATTGAGGGCCGATCGAGGCCGAGAGTTCATGAATCTGGAGCAGGGTACTCTTTCTGTTATGGAGTATTCCTTTCTCTTCACTGAGTTGTAATGCTTTACACCAATTTTAGGGGGAGATTAGTTGTTCCTTGTATTGATGATTGAGGATAGTCTCAGGAAGGATATCTTATCTCAGGTGAAAATCTTCAGGTTGACTTCAATATCCTCCGTAGTCAACCAGGCGCTGATCAAGGAGCATAATCTGAGGGATTTTGGAGCTGTGGGACAAGGTGGTTCAACATCTAGGGTTAGTGATTCTCCATCCAATAACAAGAAGTGCTGCAAGGAGGCTGCACTACGAGATCAGAGTAGGAGGGATGCACCATCTAGTAGTTAGATTGTGTGCTACTAGTGCAGGAAGAGTGGTCATACGAGGCCACATTACCTGAGAGACACTATTGTGTGCCAATATTGTGGCAAGGTGGGACATCTTCAACGTTTCTGTTAGATCTTCTCACCAGAAGATAGTGATAGGGGTTTTTCTATGACTCTGCATTAAATAGAATCACCACCAGTTACTCCTCGGTCAGGAAACTGGAGTTATTCTGGCCATTCAAGACGAGGTGGAGGTCATGGCCATCGTATTCAGTCCCCAGGATTTCAGGGACAACATGGTGGATCAGCTTATAGTGGTCAGGCAGGGTCACAGGGCTGCGATGTAGGTCATACTATTACGGTGGAGCGGACCCAACAAAAGTAGGATCCCAAACCCTCTACAGTTCAAGGTACGATCCTAGTTACCTCAATCCTATCTTCTTCTCTTTTCGATACATGGGCTTCCCAAAGCTTTATATATTTTTCTATTGTGGAGATCCTTCAGCTCTGTATGTCTTTTTCTTGCTGATATCACTACGACAAATCTGGGCTATAGCCACAGACCTATAGCCACGATTTTATAGGTCCGTGGCTATATCTATTCTACCGCCACGATTCATATCCCTCTCTGTGGCTAAATCATAATTCGTTTTTTTTCTCCCAATTATCATCGGGCGCCTCCTCTTCCCTCTCGCCGCGCCCTCCTCCTCCCCGATGCCTCCTCGCCACGCCCTCCTCCTTCCCGATGACTCCTCGTCGCACCCTCCTTCTCCCCGATGCCTCGTCGCCGTGCCCTCCTCGTCGTGCCCTCCTCCCCGACGGCTCCTCGCCGTGACCCACCTTTCCGACGCGACCCTCCCCACCGACGCCTCCTCGCAGCGACCCTCCTCCTCGACTTAGCTCTTCCGACGGCTCCTCGCCGCGACCCTCCTCCTGGACGCCTCCTCCCCGACGCCTCCTCCCCAACTCCTCTCTTCCGACGCCGAGGCATGTTTTTATGTATGTAAGCATATCAATTATATAATATTCTTCCTAGTTCATGAAGTTGCAGAAATGTTCTCTAACCTTGGGAGGTGATGAGCATTCTATGTATCATCGGTTTGAGTATGGGTTGATGTTAGACATACATTCCAAGGTTTATCACATTTTCTTCCTAATTATGAAGGATATAAAATGTATATTTTTATTTAAATTGAACTTGAGCTGAATAATTAGGAGATAAAAGGATCATAATGATCTAGTAGAAGTAATAATAAGAAAGGATATTATTCTATAAGTTGTGGATGATGATCAATTGGTTAGGGAAAGACTTTATCATTCCCTTCTTCTAGAGTCAAAGGATTCATTTTTTATATGTGGAATAAATATACACACTCAGATGGTTTTCCATTTTGACCCTAGGAAGTATCACTCATGTAGGTATGGGCCTTCTTCTAATGATTTTTCATTATGGTTGGAGTGGCGGTTATAATTTTACTTTTACAAAGGAATTGTAAGCACAGTTAGTGATTTCTAGTAGAGTGGGATATATAAATTATCTAGGAGGTCAGTATGTGGTGGATTTAAAGGCACTAAAGGGATGGTTTAATAGTTTTATATAGATCTAGGGAACCATATGTAATTTATGTCAGGTCATTGTTTTAGTTTTATGAGGTTTTTTATTTTATCAAGCATTGATGGATTCATCTCATTATTTTATGTCCGTTAATATCATATATAATATATATTTTTCTATTGTGTTCCATTAATTAGTTTTATCATTTATAATGATTTAGGGATGAGGGAGGAGGTTATCATATGGGATCTTTCTTATAATGTTGAAATTTGCAGGATGCAGTGCAATGCAGTGATTCACAATAGGTGTTTTCTCATATATTCGTTGAATTATTTGTAGTTCTCTCCAAAAATTTGCATTTCCAGTTTCACTTGAGTTTGTTAAACATTTTTACACTACGTCTCAACAGGATGCAGTGCAATGCAGTGATTCTCAACTGGTGTAGGAGGGCAGTGGGGGGTGTCCAAGGTCTGTCCAGGGGGCTTTTATTTTCCCCTTTCATAGAAATTAGTAGAAAGTGTATACAATTCCAAAAATAACTCCTCTAATTGGTAATGACATCCATGCCACATATCCATCATACAAACTGATGACATGTTTTTGTATTGAGGAGAAGATACTATAATCCCATGCACCATTTTCTAGGGGGTGTCGTAGGGCACAACAATGTGAGATTTTTTACTTTTACATCACTTCACACCAAGATTTCACTTATTTTCAGTTTACTGTGCTAGTTCTGTTTTATCTTGTTTCACCCCCTAATGTGTAACATGAATACATAGATCGGATGTTGTAAGACTTGCACAATGTTGGGAGACATTGAGGGAGGCAGTAAAAGATACAATGTACTAGAAAAATTCTGGTCACAGTGTGCTAGTTATATTTTCCTCTGCATCTCTTTTCCTTTGTCTCTAGTTTTGACCAAGGAAATTCTAGGAGGAAAAGTTGCATGTCGAGGAGTTTATGATAGACCATATGTCACTGCATAGTTCTTTATTGTTATTTGGTTAAGTAGAGTTTTGGTTTTTATCTCCATGGAGTTCTTGGTTAGAACATGGAAATTTTTGAGGTTTCCATACTCTTCAGGGTTAAGGTGCATGGTTTGAGGAAAATAGTATGACCTCCCTTCGTGAGGATAATTTTAAGTTCATTTTGAATTGCACACAATTTTTTAGCATGAGTTGTGCATAGCCAAGTGTAAACCATGTAGCCCCTTGGTGAAACAATGTAGGATCCTTGGTCCAGTGTAGGGGGCTAGGGAGGGGGGACAGGTGCAGGTGGGCTGGGGTAGCAGGGGGCTGGGGGGGGCTGGTGCAGCTGGGGGCTGGTGCAGGTGGGCTGCAGGGGGGGGCTGATGCTGGTGGGCTGGGGGTGGTAGGGGGCTGGGGGGGGGGGGGCTGTTGCAGCTAGGGGTTGGGGATGGGGGCTGATGCAGGTGGGCTGCGGGGGGGGGGGGGGGGGTGGAGGTGGGCTGGGGGTGGCTGGGGGCTGGGGGTAGCTGGTGGCTGGGGGGGGCTGGGGAGGGTGGGGGAGACTGGTGCAGCTGGGCTGGGGTGGACTAGTGCAGCTAGGGGCTGGGGGCTGGGGTTGGGGGCTGGTGCAGGTGGGCTGCGAGGGGGGGGGGGGGGCTGGTGGGGGGACTGGAACAACAAGAGAGAAAATAAAAAATCTGAATGTGAGGAATTTTTGTGACAGTCAATGCTTTGCACAGGCACATTCAGGTTCACAAGCCCAAGCTTCTTGGAATTTCTGAACCTAAAGCTTATTTTTCATTAGGCTTTGCTGGAAATAATAAATTTGGTTTTAATTTGGTTGCTTCTAGTGGTTCCACTAGTTAGGGGGATCTTTTATGGGTTTTTTCTCATTATTCTTTCGGAAAGGTTGAAGTTATTTCCATTGATGAGCATATTATCTCCTGAATGTATGTGATTCAATTTCCAGCGTTTCTCTTCCTAAAATTTCTTCAGATCACCATCCAATTCTGGTTAGTTTCAAGAGTAAAGAGCAACAAATGCCTCTTCCTTTTTGATTCAATAATGCTTGGTCTTTTCAGACTGAATGTGACAATCTTATTAAAAGTTTCTGGTTCAGCATGAATTGTAGCTGGGGTGAATCGGCCTTCTCTTACAAGTTGAGGTTACTAGAGTCCCAACTAAGAATTTGGAGCAAGGCCAATTAGAGTGGGTTGGATAAAGAGATCCTCACTCTCTAGTCGACTCTGCAACATATTCAATATGAAGATACTAATTCTGATTTTAGTCAGGACATTTCAATAGAATTGGGTGTTATATCCAAGCTGAAATCTCTTATTACAAAGAGGGAAGGTGTTCAAAAGGAAACTTTCATAATCAAATGGATACAGGATGGGGACAGGAACACAAAATTCTTCAACTATATTCAATGAATTCGAAGGGCAAACTGGCCTTTATATTTTCTTAGAACTGGATAATACATCTTGCATAACAAGGAAGCAATCGCTGAACATGTTGTTGACTATTTCAATAAGCTTTTCAATGGACCTGGAATGGAGGGGACCTTAATGGATAGTATTGTTCCTTCGATGGTTTCTGATGAGGATAATCTTTTTCTCACAAGAACCCCCCATGAATTTGAGATTAAGGATGCGGTCTTCAGTTTCAATGCTGGTAGTGCCCCTAGTCTGGATGGATTTGGCGATTCTTTTTATTTAAAGTATTGGGAGGATATTAAAGTGGAAGTTTGTAAGCTGGTCTCTTCTTTCTTCACCTCAGGGATGCATCCCCATGGCTTCAATGCCCAATTTATCACTTTGATTCCTCAAGTTGAGAATGCTTGTGAAATTCACCTCTTCATGTGAAATAACTAGATTGAGTCGAGTGATATTCTTGAGATATTCGATCCAATGAGTAATAAACCTCTATGGGACATTCCATGTTCTTGATTACAAAGTCTTGGAATCAATTTCTGAGTCAGACTCAATCCATAAGTAGCACTGTCATGCTGAGGTGAAAAATTAGTTCTTGATTATTGAACAACCTTGAATTCCTTGTAGTACACAAAATAAAAAAAATTGATTCCACTATTTCTAGAAGAAGATTCTATACCTGCTTGCTGCATATAGCCTTGGAGACCTGCTCAAGCAACTTGGGTACCTATAGGTGAGTGTTAAATGACATCCCAAATATAAATCCAGCATATTCCTATAGTTTCTGGTCAAAGTTATATCTCAAAAATAAGTATTGATCATTTTCTCTATCCTGGAAGTAAATAGATCAACCAGAAACAATATACGACCCTGATTTTTTAAGCTAATAATGAGTTGCAATTTGATTTTTTCATATTTTATAGAGAATAAAAAATCTGGATAAATGTATGAATGGTGATCTAAAGTCTATAAGCTATTTTGGTGGTCTATTTGGGATGTTTCATTCCACCCTATAGTGAACTCTAGTATTAAACTATCCAATTTGGTTTTTCTTCCATATGATGATGTCATAGTCCATGAAAGCATAACTCTAAATATTCAGATTATCCTGTGTACTCAGCAAAACATCATGACTTTGATATTGTGAAATAAATTCATCAATGACCATATGAGATAAATCTAGTGGTATGATAACAATGTACTGCAGGGGGTGCTTTCCAGGCAGGTGGGAGGGGTGTCCAGCAGGGGGAAGGGTGTCTAGGCGGGGGGGGGGGGGGGGTGCTGTCCAGGCAGGGGGGGCTGTCCAGGAAGGGGGGAGGGGTGTCCAGCAGGGGGGTGCTATCCAGGCGGGGGGGGGGGGGGGGCTGTCCAGGCAGGGGGGAGGGGTGTCCAGGAGGGGGGGGGGGGGGGCTGTCCAGGTAGGGGGAGAGGTGTCTAGGGGGGAGTCCAGTGTTCAGGGGGGTGTCCAGTGTCCAGGGGGAAGGGGGGCTGCAGGGGGGCTGTCTAGTGTGGCTTTACAGGGGTGGGGGATGCATGGGGGAGGGGTGTCCAATGTTCTTTCCACATTTTAGGTGATTTAGAGGACAAGGTTCAGGATTAAATGTATCCATGTATGAGAAGAGTAAGATAGGGAGGGTCAACTAGAAAGATAAAAGGGATTACTCATATTTTTCTCTACCAATGGGGACTAGGTCTATGAATATGTCAAAGGACAAATGGAAGGAATTTAACCCACCTCTCCAAGGAGGTCTTTTAGTAGTGGGATATTCTTGATAATCCTTTCAAAATTCTTGTGAAATCATAAGATGATGAACCGATTAAAGATACCCTTTCCTTTACTTTGAAAAATTATAAAATTGAGGATTTTTGTTTTGATAAGAGGTTGGAGGAGGTTGAGTAAATCACTTCTAACTTAGAAAAACTCCTAGGATCACCGTTTTTTATTTAAAAAGAGCAAGATAACCAAATTAATGATGTTTTTTATTTAATTGAACAAGCTTTCCTTTTATATTATTGTGATTTTTTTGTGTATGATTTTGATTTCCCTTCTCCCTATGTATGTTGTGTAGATTCAAGTGAACTTCATGATTTACTAGAGGTACATGATAAGGTTATTAATACACCTGATGAGAAACTTTTGAAACTCAAAAAATCTAATTGTAATTCAATGTTTGGGAGTGGTTGAAGAGAAAGAGGATATTTTGAAGTTGCGCACTAATGAGAAAGTGGATATTGATACATATGTGGTTTTTAATAATGAATTTATATAGGATATTGAATCGGATGAAAAATCACATCCAAGAATTGAATTTTTACTATTTATGCACATCACTCCTCAATAGGAACCATGGCTATATCCTGTGTACAACCACGGAAATTTTGCTGTTTGTGACAATTAACCCACCCCACTCCCCAATTTATCGTGTAAAATGTGTCCTTTTTTTCTGTCTACAGTTGACAGACTGATCACATATATATAAGAAGTTGTTATATCTCATTTCTTTTCCCACTATTTTCTTATAGGTGGTTTCTTATGATAAGACCGGTTCTATCCACCACCATCGAAGATAATGAGTTCAAGATGGGTAAGGTTTATTCCATTTTTATTCTTTCAGCCACCTATGTCCAATATATGAGTAGTCATTCTATTTGACATTACCGTTTATCTGCTTATAGGGTGCTTCTTCTGGTGCAAGATCCCAAACAACTGACTCAGGTACTATATCAATGTCATCATTGTACCTAACGGTATGTAATAACTTATTCCATCATTCTTTTTGTTTTATGTACTCTGAATTCTTTATTCAAATTACAAAATTGTAAATGTACTTTTCAAAATATTCTCTTAATAAAAAATATAATTTTATCTTATGCAATTTAATTTCTCCATGCATCCAAATCTAACATATCATTCTTTATACATTGAACATAAAATATTATCTATACTTTCAAGGGAGTTATATGATTATTAGCTGCTTTATTGTATTTATTACTCGCTCGATTGTATTATTATCACATGATCATCAGTAGTTGCATTTTTTTGGTGCTCCAACTCTTGTGTATGTAGATTCATATCATAGTCTTTCAACTTTTCTACTACCGGGTATGTTATACCTGAATCGTCTGATCAGAGGGTGTCTACTTAGCGTACAATTTTATTGGACCATCCGATGATCCTCCATTGGATATTGTATTCTCACAGCACATATTCTTTCCTCTGATTGCAGTGTACTCCATCCGATGATCAATCCGATATTCTCACTCTGCCCATTCGTGTCATTGCACGACCCCTTCATTTGGTTGCTTTACATTAAAATTCTCATACTGTGTTTGGTTATCTTGAACCATTTCATCTATGATTATAACCTTCTGATAGTTACTGCATGCGAAAGTATTGTTAGATCGCCTCTATCCGAGCAATGGAGTCTTGGTTTATCCGAGCATCTCGGTCGGTGTATTTATGTCTGAACATCCCCCCTGCCTGCAACACCCACCTTGCGGGCACGCCGCGGTCGTGGCCGCGGTCACGTCGCGGTCACGCCGCGGTCACGCCGTGATTTGGCCCTGCTCCAGCCACATCCAGCCCACACCAGCCCCTTTACACCTTTATTTCATCCCGCTTCCAACAACATTCCAGCCCGCAACAGCCCCCCCCCCCCACCACCTTCGAATCAGCCCGCACCATCCCCTCAACACCTGCAACCAGCCCCCTTCCACCCGCATTCCAGCCTCCTCCCGCTCCCTTCGCTCCTGGCCAGAAGATGCTACCCCGAGGATGTCGCTGGATCGGGCCAACACGCTGCGGTCACGCCGCGGTCACGCCACGGTCACGCCGCGGTCATGCCACGGTCACGCCGCGGTCACGCCGTGGTCACGCCGCAGTCACGCCGCAGTCACGCCCCAATCACGCCGTGATTTTTCCCTGCTCCAGCCACATCCAGCCCACACCAGCCCCCTTCCACCTTCATTTCAGCTCACTGCCATCGACATTCCAGCCCGCAACAGCCCCCCTGCCTCCTTCGAATCTACCCGCACCATCCCCCCAACACATGAAACTAGCCCCCTTCCACCTGCATTCCAGCCTCCTCCCGCTCCCTTCGCTCATGGCCAGAAGATGCTGCCCCGCGTATGTCGCTGGATCGGGCCAACATGATGCGGTCACACCGTGGTCACGCCGCGGTCATGCCGCGGTCACACCACGGTCACGCCATGGTCACGCCACGGTCACGCCGTCGTCACGTCGTAGTCATGCCGTGATTTGGCCCTGCTCCAGCCACATCCAGCCCACACCAGCCCCCTTCCACCTTCATTTCTGCCCGCTGCCATCGACATTCCAGCCCGCAACAGCCCCCCTTCCACCTTCGAATCTGACCGCACCATCCCTCCAACACCTGCAACCAGCCCCCTTCCACCAGCATTCCAGCCTCCTCCCACTTCCTTCGCTCCTAGCCAGAAGATGCTGCCCCGCGGATGTCACTGGATTGGGTCAACACGCATTGGTCACGCCGCGGTCACGCTGCGGTCACGCCGCGGTCACGCCGTGGTATTAATATTTTTCCCTTTCAGAGCATCTTTCAACGAAGTATTAATAGAGGATGGCTTGAAGAATATCTGTAGAATTCTGCACTTATCAGTGGCATGGCCTATCATCCTGCAATGCTCATTGTACTTTGGTATGTTTTCTAATACAAAAAATACCTCAATAAGATGATCATTTATATCAATAGAAACACATTCCAGGGGGTGTAGAGAGGGCCAGGGGGAGGGGTGTCCAGTAGGGGGGTGTCCAGTAGGGGGAGGGGTGTCCAGGGGGTGTAGGGGGTGTCCAGTGGGGCTGTCCAGTTGGGGCATGGGGGCTGTCCAGTGGGGTGCAGGGGGAGGGGTGTCCAGCAGGGGGAGGGGCTGTCCAAGCAGGGGGGAGGGGTGTCCCGCAGGGTGGAGGGCTGTCCAGGGGGTGAAGGGGGTGTCCAATGGGGCTGTCCAGTGGGGCTGTCTATTTGGGGCATGGGGACTGTCCAGTGGGGTGTAGGGGGGAGCATGGGGGACTAAGGGGGGAATGGGGGTGCATGGGGGTGTTCAAGGGGGCTATCCAGGGGGTTGCAAGGGGGTGCAAGAGGGATTTCTAAGAACCTAAGCCCATGGAGGTTATGAATGTCTCTATAGAGAAAATGCAGTGCTATCCAGATCTGTAAAATATCATAAAACATCCCACAGATACTTCACAGGCACCAGGTATAACTATTTCACCACCTATAGATCGTGAGAACGGTGTTATAAAATCTGTTAACTCTATTTCAAATCATAATTCCAATGTTTTGATTAATATAGTACTACATGAAATCTGATGATTTATGTTGATGACATGATTACATTACAATTTGTAAGAACATGAGCCTCATCATTATTATAAAATCAAAAAATAATGGTAAGTTTGAAGTGAAAGACTTAGGCATATCTAATAAAACCTTAGGAATTGAAATTGTTAGAGATAGAACAAATAAATTTTCTTACTTATCTCAAAATGGTTAAATATTAAATATTAAAAATAAACACATGTTTGAAGGGGCTGGTGCAGGTGGGCTACGGGGGGGGGGGTGGCAGGGGGGCTGGGGTAGCAGGGGCGGTGGGGAGGGGGGCTGGGGTAGTAGGGGGCCGGGGGGGGGGGGGGCTGTTGCAAGAGTGATGAGGGGGAGCTAATACTAAATTTCTTTATATTGTAGAGTATGCGCTAAAAGAATCTATACCATGTCCAGCTACTATAAAGGTATGGTGTTTATTTTTTATCTCTATGTTGTTAGAGTAAATTGGTATTGAAGTTACTCATTCTTTTATATCATCAATTTTAGTTGAAATGTAGTTCTTAAATCCAAATACTATATAATTCTTGTTGGATCCATACATGCCTTTAGTAAAGAGGTCCATGTAATGTTTTAAATTTATTGTGTGTTATGTGATGGTTTCTAACTTTGAAGTGGTGTAGGATCTCTTAGTGCATGATCTGGAGGTATTTGAAATTATTATTTGATTAGATAGAATGATCGATGCTATTTACTAGATTGAATTTTCTCATTTTTAAGTTCAGTTTAAATCTCTTTTGGGGTCTCTCTTGTCTTTTAGATTATGTGGGATTCTAGATTTGGGATAGTATGGGGGTTTCCAGACAGGGGAGGGGGTGTCCAAATAGGGGGGATGTGTTTCTAGACAGGGGGGATGTCACTGGACCGGGCCAACACGTTGTGGTCACGCTGCGGTCACGCCGCGGTCACGCTGCGGTCACGCCGTGATTTGGCCCTGCTCCAGGACGACACCCTGCGGCGGTTACTCCTCCTTAGAGAAACATTGAATGGTTAGATCTATAATTTTTCATATTTTCTCATTCCTAAACTATATCTCCTCTCAGCGCTGCCTCTCATCCATCTTTCCACAAAACGTGCATAGCAGGTGGTGTAAAGGCTCAATTCAACTGAAAACATTGGTTTGGAATTGTCTGCCATATTTTATTTTACATGTATCACATAATATTTGTTCGGTAATTCTTCTATTTCCTCATCCTCTTCACATGTTTTCCGAACCAGATCATCCTCATCCTCTGCACATGTCGTCTGAACCGGATCAGCCTGTTCTGATGGAAATTCAATGTCTGATTTTGGCTGTTTTAGATGAAATTCCTTCCATAATTACCTCATCTCATGTAGCACTCATTGGAGGAGGATGATCACTACCAAGTTGAGTTTTAAAGGCTGTAAACAATCTGTTTGATGCAATTCCAAAGAGGTTGTTCTATTCTAATGGCCTATTTCATGCTGGAGTTCCCACATTTCCCCCACAAGCTGGCAAAGGGAGGTTTGTTTGGGCCTATGCAAACAGGGCTTGTTTGTTATGGACAAAGATGCAACTGGAGACCTGGTTTTCTTGAAGAGTTTCCATGAAGGGTCTTCACTGTAGAAGAGACTAGCTCTGGTATGCATTTGGTAGTTGCTTCCATGATGGTTCTCACAACCGTTTGACTGAATTTCACACCAAACCAAGCCCTGATAGTGACTCTTTTTCGATGCACTATAAAATCCCATGGCCAACCCACCAAAATAAAAACAGCTATTCCAGTTCCATTTCCACTCTCACTAAAAAAATCCAAACTCAATCCCTACTACAATTCCAAGCTCCCACTTCAATTTAGCCACTATGAACTCCTTTCCAGTCCCCCACCATTTTTCAATCCACCTAGGCAACCCATCCAGAACTTGACCACCAATCAGGCCTACCCACCTCTCAACTTCTAAGCCACCAACCCCACATTTTCCACCAGTCATCCCACTTTAAAACCATTCCAAACCTCACCCATTTCTAACCAATTAAACCAGACCCCTTAACATTTGAATCCCTTATCTAAATTCCTGTTCCAACTCACTTATTTTAGATCCAATCAGCCCTGCCACTTCAGAAAAACAAGAGCAGCCTACTTAAAATCCATTCCAACTTAGTTTCCTTCATGCTTGCCCCCAAGTATATTGGGAAAATTTTATTCATTTTTCTTCATTTACCTCTTCTCACTTACTGCTGATTTCAGCAGCCGGATTCGGTCTTTTAGCAATAGCCCATGACATCCATCCGTTGTCTAGGGGGTCCGGAGGGGGGGGGGTCTGTCCTGGGATGTCCAGGGTATGGGGGGTTGCTATCCTGGGGGGTCTGTCCATGGGGTGTCTAGGGGGTCCAGTGGGGGGGGGGGGCTGGATATAGGGGTGGGTGTAGGGGGTGGGGGCTGGATATAGGGTTGGGTGCAGGGGGAGGGGCTGTGCAGGCAGGGGGAGGGGCTGTCCAGCTGGGGGGTGGGCTGTCCAGTAGGGGGAGGGCTATCCAGTAGGGGGGAGGGGTGTCCAGTAGGGGGGAGGGGTGTCCAGTAGGGGGGAGGGGTGTCCGGCAGGGGGGAGGGGTGTCCGGTAGGGGGGGCGGGCTGTCCAGCAGGGGGCGGGGCTGTCCAGTAGGGGGAGGGCTGTCCAGCAGGGGGGAGGGGTGTCCAGGAGGAGGGAGGGGTGTCCAGCTGGGGGGAGGGGTGTCCAAGTAGGGGTGGGGCTGTCTAGTAGTGGGGGCGGGCTGTCCAGCAGGGGGCGGGCTGTCAGGTAGGGGGTGGGCTATCCGGTAGGTGGGAGAGGTGTCCGGAAGGGGGCAGGGCTATTCATCAATCTATTTTGTTGTCTTTGATTTTGACACCACCTGCACACTGTAAGAAGTAGTCTGATCAGGAGAAGGCTCCCCTATAAGTATACATACTTATTCAGAACCAGGTGTAGTAGCTTTTGCATCAACAGAATGGTCAGCAGAAGCAGGAATCCCACACTACACTTTCCCAAATTCAAAAAAATGAGAAACAGAGGCAGGCTGGTTTTGTTTATTAACAATATCCGCCTCCTTCACTGTGTCTTGTCCATATTCCTTCAGATTTATGTTTACCTGTGCACTAGAGGCATCACTAGAGACAGCAGAAAGTAAATCTTGTGCCATGAGACTTTCATTGTCCACACCAGCCAAGGAGGAAACCTCCTTACTAGTGTCAATCTGAGCAGAATCAGATTGACACAGTGAAGGGGGCATGGGTTCCTTGCTTTGAGAAACCACTTGAGCATAGGAATGGACAGTAGTAGTAACAGGGAGAACAGGTGCAGTATCCAAAACTTCTTCCACAATGTCAGCCCATGTTTTATGGCTGGGCGTACAGACCTTCTCATTATCATTCTTAGAGTTATAAACAACCATCCCTTGATTAACAAGCTCAGCAAACTGCCTATTAACAGGGTTTTCAGAACCAGATGTGCAAGCTTTATTTATTTTTATTGTTTTCCTCTCCAAATCAAGGTTGGAACATGATTTATGATCATGTCCTCGTTGAGAACAAAGGGTGAAAATAACAGATCTTCTGCAGTTTTTAACCACATGATCAATGACCTTTCAATCTGGGAAAAATTTTGGTATGTTCTCAAATTCCACTATGTTCCAGCTCCTCTTCATCAGTAGATAAACAAACTTTTTCTACTAATGTGGAGCAAAGGTCTATTTCAATTAGACATCTAGTATAATGGCCAAATCGAGCTATTTCAATTTCTCGATCCATCTTAACTGGAACTCCAATAGCTAATGCAATGTCATATAGAATTCTAGGATGCCATAAGACCCAGTTTAAGCCATATATTTTAACCCATACCTGAACTAAGGTCTTACCAATTTCATATGGGTTGAATTTCTTATCCCAGTCATGTATATGTACTGTACTTGGCTTGAGTGAGAGGGAGCCAAATCCCCAGTCATGTATATGTACTGCAGGGGGTGCAGGTGCAGGGGGTGATGGGGGAAGGGGGGCAGGGGGGATGGGGGATGGGGGGATGGGGGCAAGGTCAGGGGGTGCAGGGGGTGGGGTGTTGGGGGTGCAGGGGGCAGGGGGGAAGGGGGGACGGGGGTATGGGGGCAGGGGTGCAGGGGGCAGGGGGCAGGGGCAGGGGGGAGGGTGGAGGGGGGCAGGGGGAAGGGGGGGTGAAGGTGCAGGGGGTGCTAGGGGGAGGGGGGGATGTCCAGCAGGTGGGAGGGATGTCCAGCAGGGCGGAGGTGTGGGGGGAGGGGTGTCCTGCAGGGGGGGATGTCCGGTAGGGGGGAGGGTTTTCCAGCAGGGGGGAGGGCTGTCCAGCAGGGGGGGTGTCCAGCAGGGGGGAGGGTTGTCCAACAGGGGGAGGGGTGTCCAGCTGGGGGGAGGGGTGTCCAACAGGGGGGAGGGGAAAGCTGAGGTTTGGGTAATGCTGGTGTGCAAGGGTGCGTGGGGGAGTGAAGTTTGGTGGAGGTGTCCAGGGTCTGGGGGGGTCTGTCCTGGGTGGGGGATGGCAGTTGGGGGGGTGTCCAGGGTCTGGGGGGGTCTGTCCTGGGGGGTTTGGGGGGGGGGGGTGGCAGGACTGGCAGGGGAGAGGGGGGAACTATCAGGGGGAGGGGGGGAAAGTAGCAGGGGGGAGGGTACTGGGCAGGGGCAGGGGGTGTTGTGGTTCAGTGTAGGGATGGACAAAAGAATTCACCCAGCCAGGTACCAAGTAGTGAACAACAGCTCTGTATAATATCCATGCAACTGCTAACCAAGGAAAAGAACCAATCTGGAAACTTCTATGGCACACTTCTGGAATGTTTACTGCAAATAAAAAAGGTTTTCCTCGTTCGTCTCCATACTCAGCCTTTGAATCATCTCCTTTCCTTTGAACTCTAGCACCACAAATTTATGAATCTTCAACACATGGTCTAGGCTCTAGTGATGACTTATTACTAGGCTCCAACCCCATCGAGAGAGTTCGTATGACTTGGCCATCGAGAGCAGAAGGTAAGACAAACTTTCCCAATCTGCGACAATCAATTGTACCTGGCAGCATGTTCTGAATTGTCACTTCATCATCAAGTGGAATCAATTGCAGTCCAGGGACATATTGTTCCTTCACGTCAACCCTTCGCTGAAATTTCATTTTCATACCGTGCAAAACTGGAATCATTCATCTCTTTGCATTACTGTTGTCCTGTGGGGGTGCAAGGGGGTTGTCCGGGGGGGCAGTCTAGTGAGGTGCAGGGGGGTGTTCAAGGGGGCTTTCCAGGGGGGTGCAAGGGGGCTGTCCAGGGGGGGCATGGGGGTGCAAGGGGGCTGTCCAGGCGGTGCGGGGGGGGGGGGGGAGGGCTGTCCAGCAGGGGGGGTTTCTAGTAGGGGGAGGGCTGTCCAGAAGGGGGGGGGGGGGTCTGCAAGGCAGTTGGGAGGAGGGCAGGGGGGGTCTGCAGGGTATAGGGGAGGGGTGCAGGAGGTGTCCAGGGGGGTGTCCAGGGGGTGTCTAGGGGGGTGTCCAGGGGGTGTCCAAGGGGGTGTCCATGGGGTGTCCAGGGGGGGTGTCTCGGGGGTTGGGGGGTATTTTTTTATGGATTTGGAGACCCTATAGCCATGGTTTTAAACCGTGGCTATTGGTTTATTGCCATGGTTTTTAACCATGTCTCTAGACCTAATGCCACGGTTTTATACCATGGCAATAAATCATGTCCGACCTTTAGTATATCCATGGTTCAAACCATGGCATTAGGTATACATCCACGGTTTGAAACGTGGCTATAGGACTGGGCCTATAGCCATGCCAAAATTATCCATGGTTTCTCAAACCGTGGCTATTACCTATAGCCACAGTTTAGAACCCTGGCTATAGCCCGAATTTCCAGTAGTGTATCTTGATTCTAGAAACTTCTATGGGGACTAGAATGGATAGTGTAAGTCTGTTCAAGGAGTGATATCTTGAAGTTGGTTAGTGTCTCTTCTTATCATACTCTATGTCCTTGAGATACTGGCTTTGACATCATTCTTAGAATGGACTGGTTAGTTCCCTTCTAGGAAGTTGTCGACTGTTATCATCATAGGTTGAGTTTCACATCACTAGAGGGAAGATCGTTTCTTCATAAGGAGAATGGGATGTCTAGGCGAGCAGAGTAGGACTCCATCAACATGGGTTAGGAGGAGTTATATCCAAGATTTCTAGTAAATACCTAGAATACTAGGGGACATAACAGATATACCTTCCTCCAGTAGTGGGTCATTTTTGGGATGTCATTCCAAAGGAGATTTCAGGTTCGCCTCTGGAGAGAGAGGTGGAATTTTCTTTTGATAATGTTCTAGGAGCGGCACCAGTGTCCATTCCTCTTTATAGGATGGCTACACCAGAGTTACAGGAGCACAATAAGCATTTGGAGGAGTTGTAGGAAAAGGGTTTCATCTGACCCAACACGTCTCGATGTGGTTCGCCTGTCCTGTTTGCGAAGTAGGAAGACGGTACCCTCAGGATTTGTGTGGATTATCAGAAGTTGAACCAATTGATGGTCAAGAACCGATATCCATTTTTGAGGACTAATGATCTCTTTGATCAGCTTCGAGGAGCCCGAGTGTTCTCAAAGATTGACTTGAGATCCGGTTATCATCAGTTGCGTGTTAGATTATATGATATACCACTTATAGCTTTTCAGGGTATGTATGGTCGACACGAGTATGTGGTTATGCCATTCGGTCTAAAGAACACGCCTGTAGTATTCATTGCACTAACGAACCGAATGTTCCATCTGTATTTGGATTCGTTCTTGGTGGTATTCA
This sequence comes from Viscum album, assembly GCA_963277665.1. Lineage (NCBI taxonomy): Eukaryota > Viridiplantae > Streptophyta > Magnoliopsida > Santalales > Viscaceae > Viscum > Viscum album. The sequence goes on from OY728128.1 coordinate 14,737,465, forward strand.
TTGATGATATTTCGGTGTACTCTCTCACTCGTCATGACCATACTACCCATCTTGAGATCATTATGAGTACACTGAGAGAGCATCAATTATATACTATGTAACGACATGAAATTTTGAATAAATCTAGTTTCCTAATTTTGTGTGTTATTTTATTTTTTATACTCAAAAAAACTGTTTCATTTGATAACATGAGTATAATTAAAATGAGACTACTAGGTTTTGACTGTTATATGACCATTGGTCAATATGTCCTTTGGAAACTAAACGTTTTTATTATTGTCTCTAAATAAAAGTGATCTTGGTTAATTAATATAGAAAGAAGATTCGATGGCCTCACCCAGTATTCTTGGACCGATCGAAACCCATCTAACAAAACTTCGGAAGGAGGTAGCACCACTGGGCTTTTCTCTGGACCAAACCCAACCCGAACATCATCATGTGAAGATAGAACAGAATCGTCTTCACAAGAAGTTCAAATTGATAGAAATTACAACTCGTGCGATGCTGGCTGAGCCTCCCTCAGATTCTCCCACCTTAGCACACCATACACTTAGGTCCTATGCTAGTGTGATAAGGGGATATGTAAGGAGACTGTGACTGCCTTGTGTAATCCTTGGTTTAAAATAAAAATTTTGATTTCTTCTTATGATGAAGTTTATGAATTTTGAAATGACTGGATATATATAGTATGCATATTTTTGGTGAATTTTAGAGGAAGGTTATTTTAAAAAATGTTTATGTAAACCTTAAATAATTAAAAATGTGTAATGATTTTCAAAAAATGGTCTGCTACAATTATGTTCAGTAAAAAATTTAGAGTCTAATAAGATCTACATGATTTTTGATGAATAGTGATTTATGAATAGTGATTTTATGATTAGGATTAGTAATGTGACCAAATGGATTAGTAATCTCACTTAAAGAAAGCATTAAAATAATCTAGGCACCTTGATTAAGTAATGTGATTCAATAAAATAGTTAAACAACGGTTTCATAAATTATTATTCAAGTATTCGTTTTTTCGGGTGAATAGTGTTTTTTAATAAAAAATAAATTAAAAATATTTAGAAAATTATTTTTATAAAATGGATTTCATTTTTGAACTCAGAGCATCAATATTATATTAAGGTAATTTTTGGGGTTTTTTCTAAAAAATGAATTTTTAGTGAATAGTGTTTTTATTTAAAAATTAAATTAAAAATATTTAGAAAATTATTTTTATATAATGGAGTACATATTTTTAATCATAGCGTCAATATTTGGTTATGGTGAAATTTTGGGATTTTTCTGAGAAAGATGAATTTTCAGTGAATAGTAAAAAAAGCAGTTTTAGGGTTTCAGTATGTTTAATGACATCATAACTGTGTCATGGTGATGTCATGAGATATTTTAAGGGTTTTACGACCAAAGGTGATGAGTATTTGTATTGGGGGCCCCATTTGTCCGAAATTCATGAGAAATATCATGGGAGAGCATATGGTTTTGAGAAAACCACTTTTGAGGTGTCCCTTGGCCATTAATGCCTTGTCCCCTCACTTTCCCTATAAATACCAAGCCATTCTCACATCCTTTGGACTCCAAAACCATTCGCAACGATTTTTGGGTCTCCTTACCTCCCAAGGAGACCTCCGAAGGTTCCCTCAAGCCTCTCAAGGTCCCAACCTTTGAGTTTTAAGAGTTACGTTTAAGGTAAGGGATCTGACCCCTCTCTTTCTTTTCAAGTGATCTCTTTTATGTCATTTCTTTTATGCTCCATATTATTATGTTGGAGGAGGTTCTTTTATATTTATTATACTGTACTTTTTATGTTCATATGATGAGATACCCCCTCTTACTCTCATCATTTCGTTTTAAGAATGTTTAAGTGGTGTCGTTAGTCTGCCGAATTTTTAAGGGATTCTTTCACCCTTATCATTTTAAAGTTCTATTTTCTTGTAAAGTCTTTCAGGTTACTTTTTATTATGTTGGGGTATGATCTATATATCTATCATACTGATATTTTATGATAATATGATGAGAGACCCCATTTGATCTCTTCAATTAAGTATTTTTAAGTTTTAAGTGACGTCGTTAGGCCGCCGAGTTTTTAAGTGGTTCTTTCACCCTTCTCATTTTCAAGTTCTACTTTCATGTCAAGTCATTCAAGTTCCTTTTTATTATGTTGGGGTATGATATCTATATCAATCATACTGATTTTTTATATTCATATGATGAGAGACCCTATTTTATCTCATCAATTCATTTTTGGTTGAAGTTTATGCGATGCCGTTAGGCTGCCGAATTTTCATAAGATAAATATTTTTTTTGTCTTCCTTTCAAGTTCTTTGTTTCATATGGTATATCATTAAAATTTCATTACCATGTTCTTAAATACTTTATATTCTGTTCCCCTACTATTTTATGTATCATTTTTGAGTGGGTGACCCATGTCCCCTCTCTTTTCAATGTTTTCTAAAACCATGTATCATAGCCATTATGCTGCATAATTTTCATCTCAAAATGCCTCCCTCTTTATCTCAAAATTATTTTAGGTTATTAAGTGAATACTCAAAGCTCTTTTTTCTACAGGGGTATTCACATATATATATATTTTTTTATTTTAAATTATGGGATTTACATACATGAAACCCGCTTTCCCTTTTCCGTGGCTTTAAAGTGACCTAAAGATCATGTCTTTAAAGCAGTTTTTAAAACGTTACGATTATGAAATGAAACCCATTTCTTTTATGATATATTGGTTGTTAATGAAATGATTGATTATGATATATTTGGCTCACATGATAATAAAGACATTTCAAGGGTGCGCCCAGATAGCGCTCCAATGCATTGGGTAAAGACTTAATATCTAGAGATGAATTTTTAGACAGATACCTTGGTGAATAACCTTGGTAATTTTTAATGACACCATGGGGACGGACCTTGGTGAAACGAAATGATTTTAAATATTAAATTATGCATCCACATCTTCAAGTTATGAAAAATTTTATTTTTATTATGATATATCTCATGATTTCTTTATCATGCCTTAAAGTTCTTTTCATGACCTTATTGAAGTATCTCAAGTTCATAAGTAAAATGATTCTCTTGTTTCCCTTACTGGGCCTTCTACTCACCATTTCTAATGATGTATGTCCCCAGGTTATGAGATGCAGTAATGAACCTAGGATGAACTTAAGGATAATCCTTTCAAGTGTTTAAGAAGAATGATTTATGTTGTTTTCATGTATTACGTTCATTGTTTCGAAGACACTAAACCTTGAAGATCCTCAATTTTGAATAATGTAATGAAAGTTTATGTTATAAAAATGCAGGATGATATAGTTGGTATCAGAGGATGGTTTAGTTATTTGTGGAAATCAGGATATGAAAACTTCAGGAAGAAGCCTATAGAAAAGTTTATATATAGGAAATCTTCCAGGTATTTTGGTGAGTCTTGAGTAATGGGTTGCCAACAAAATACATCCATGTCTAGATATGAGCAGGTAGAGGTGGCTCTGGCACAGATGTACATAGGGGTAAAACCCAAAAACACCGCTTTGAGCTAGACTCGAACGGGAACTGGGACACGACAACAGGCCTTGCTGTACTCTTGGTTACGACACTCCCAGGGGATATGCTTTGGTAAATTCATAATCTTAGTATGAACCATTATTAAAGGAACAAATATAAAATAAAATAAAGATTCACATAAGAAGATATGATCATGGATAACCTAGATTGGAACCTAGGGGATCACAAGTTAGGGTATACTTTCCTTCTACATGTTTATCCTTCTATGTTTAAAGTTTCCTTTTAATGATTATTGGATAAGTATTCAAGCCCCTAATTATACTTTCTTTTGTTAGTTAATGGAAGGAAATGGAATAACATGTCCCAACAACCAATGTGATAGGAAATTTGATGATTTCCATATTGATGTGAAAGAGATGATGAAATATCAAGTTGAACATATTGTGATTATGCCAAACCAGCTATCAAAAATCACAATTAACAATTGGTACCTAGTTAAATTCCCAAATTCATCAAGGAAGAAGAAGACAATGTCTCAAGGATGTTCATATGATAAAGTTGATAAGGGAATGAAGACCCAATTTCCTTTGTGCAAAAACTATGGAAAGGGTCACCAAGTAGAATGTCACAAAGGAACCGGGAGATGTTTTAAGTGTGAGAAGATAGGGAATAAAGTATCCAATTGCTTTAAAAAAAATGGATACAGTGATGAATGGAGATAAGGTTCGATCTAATGTGCCTTATACTTTTCGATGTCATAAATGTGGATAAGTGAGACATTATCCAAGGAAATGCTCTCTTGGAATGGGTGAGAAGTATGATGAGCATCAACAATTCTAGAGGACAAGGGAACAATTCAAGTCCTATGCTGAGATGGATCATGATGACTGAATTACATGTAACTTCTTCGCAATAATTGTCTATGCCATGTTGTATTTTAGTTTTTTCTCTATGAGCATATCTTTTATGTTTTATAAGGTCATTGAGTCACTACCTAAGATGATTTTATATCATTAAGGAAAACATCTATTGTTATGTACCACATGTTTATGTAGTGAAGCTGTTATTCCTAAAAAAAGGGGTGATTAGGGGATTAACAGATGATTATTATTTTGGAAGACGTTCACTATTTTGGGGACCCTATATGATCGAGGTAAATAGATTACTACGGTATTTTCTTTGAAGAGTAACGTTTGACTTATATTTTGAAGAATAGATGAATTTAAGGTGAACTTATGGTATTATAGGTTACTTATGGAAATGATTGACCTATCTTGGGGAAAATATGTTTAGGTTGTTTACTTTTGTTATAAGATGTTAGGAGTGGTTGAGTTTGTTTGAAGATGAACGATAAAGTTTATCTTGGAAGACTATGTTATCATGTCCTTCTTGTATTTGGGTTTCAATCTTAGTTTGGTTTATTTTGTGGATTTTTAAGGACAGTTATTTACGTAATGGTCTATAATGAACTTTGGATAGTACCATGGAACTTTAAAGATTTAAATTAGTTTCCCTTCCTCTGGTGTTATTTATTTTGGAAGAGTTGTTTTATCATACACTTTATATTTTGGGATAATGTTTTAAAGATAGAAGAAATATATAGTTAATATTTGTTGGATTATGTGATTCTCTATAAGATGATTCTTGTGATTTGATGAGACCAAGTAGTTTTGAATGCTCATCATATGGAGAAAAGATTAGTTTTGGTAGAAACATATTAAAGGGTGAAACTCAACTTTAAGGTAGGTATTTTTCCCTGTGTTTTATTCTATGTAGTAAATGAATTCCTCAAAATTATGAAAAGGAACGTAAAAAAAAAACATTGTTGGTTTACATTTCCTACTAGGTAATCAAAGACTGTTTACACACATCATATGTTTGGGATTTTCTTATGGTTAACTTTCTCCTAATCATGTATTCTATCACACTCCCTCAGAACTTGACCCTTTGTCTTCTCCTCCATGTCCTTGTTTTCCTACATGGAATCCTACTGTGGGTTAACTCGGGTGACCTTTGTACTTCCCTTTCTTTCTTTTAAAGTAATAATTTTACTGACTCCTTTTCCGATGTGGGACATTCAATGGAATTTCAAAATTTTAAAAATTGCGAGGACGTAATTTCTTAAGGTGGGAAGATTGTTACGACCCAAAATTTTGAATAAATCTCGTTTCCTAATTTTTTGTGTTATTTTATTTTTTATACTCAACAAAACTGTTTCATTTGATAACATGAGTATAATTAAAATGAGACTATTGGGTTTTGACTGTTATATGACCATTTTTCAATATGACCGCTGGAAACTAAACGTTTTGATTATTGTCTCTAAATACAAGTGATCTTGGTTAATTAATATAGAAAGAAGATTTGATGGCCTCACCCAGTAGTCTTGGACCGATCGAAACCCATCTAACAGAACTTGGGAAGGAGGTAGCACCAATGGGCTTTGCTCTAGACCAAACCCAGGCCGAACTTCATCGTGTGAAGCTAGAACGGAATCGCATTCAAGATAAGTTCAAACTGATAAAAATTACTACTCGTGCGATGTTGGCTGAGCCTCCCTCGGATTCTCTCACCTTAGCACACCTTACACTTAGGTCCTATGCTAGTGTGATAAGGGGATATGTAAGGAGACTGTGACAGCCTTGTGTAATCCTTGGTTTAAAATAAAAAATTTTATTTCTTCTTATGATGAAGTTTATGAATTTTCAAATGACCGGATATATATAGTATGCATATTTTTGGTGAATTTTAGAGAAAGGATATTTTAAAAATTGTTTATGTAAACCTTAAATAATTAAAAATGTGTAATGATTTTCAAAAAATGGTCTTCTACAATTATGTTCAGTACGAAATTTAGAGTCTGATAAGATCAACTTGATTTTTGATGAATAGTGAAGTATGAATAGTGATTTTATGCTTAGGATTAGTAATGTGACCAAATGGATTAGTAATCTCACGTAAACAAAGTATTAAAATAATCTAGGCACCTTGATTAAGTAATGTGATTCAATAAAATGGTTAAATAACGGTTTCATAAATTATTATTCAAGTATTAGTTTTTTCAGGTGAATAGTGTTTTTTAATTAAAAATTAAATTAAGAATATTTAGAAAATTATTTTTATAAAATGGATTTCATTTTTGAACTCAGAGCATCAATATTATGTTAAGGTAATTTTTGGGGTTTTTTCTGAAAAAAATATATTTTCAGTGAATAGTGTTTTTATTTAAAAATTAAATTAAAAATATTTAGAAAATTATTTTTATAAAATGGAGTTCATATTTTTAATCAGAGCGTCAATATTTCGTTAAGGTGAAATTTTGGGATTTTTCTGAGAAAGATGAATTTTCAGTGAATAGTAAAAAAAGCAGTTTTAGGGTTTCGGTATGTATAATGACATCATAAATGTGTCATGGTGATGTCATGAGATATTTTAAGGGCTGGCCGACCAAAGGTGATGAATTATTTTATTGGGGGCCCCATGTGGCATACATTCATGGGAAATATCATGGGAGAGCACATGGTTTTGAGAAAACCACTTTTGAGGTGTCCCTTGGCCATTAATGCCTTGTCCCCTCACCTTCCCTATAAATACCAAGCCATTCTCACATCCTTTGGACTCCAAAACCATTATCAACGATTTTTGGGTCTCCTTACCTCCCAAGGAGACCTCCCAAGGTTCCCTCAATCCTCTCATAGTCCCAACCTTTGAGTTTTAAGAGTTATGTTTAAGGTAAGGGATCTGACCCCTCTCTTTCTTTTCAAGTGATCTCTTTTATGTCATTTCTTTTATGCTCCATGTTCTTATGTTGGAGGAGGTTCTTTTATATTCATTATACTTTCATTTTTATTTTCATATGATGAGATACCCCCTCTTACTCTCATCATTTCTTTTTAATAATGTTTATGTGGCATCGTTAGGCTGCCGAATTTTTAAGGGATTCTTTCACCCTTCTCATTTTCAAGTTCTATTTTCTAGTATAGTCTTTCAAGTTCCTTTTTATTATGTTGGGGTATGATCTCTATATATATAATACTTAACTTTTATTATCATATTATGAGTGAACCCATTTGATCTCTTCAATTTAGTATTTTGAAGTTTTAAGTGACGCCGTTAGGCTGCCGAATTTTTAAGTGGTTCTTTCACCCATCTTGTTTTCAAGTTCTAATTTCATGTCATGTCTTTCAAGTTCCGTTTTATTATGTTGGGGTATTATCTCTATATCTATAATACTGATTTTTTATGTTAATATGATGAGAGACCCTATTTAATCTCATCAATTCATTTTTGGTTAAAGTTTATGTGATGTCGTTAGGCTGCCGAATTTTCATAAGAAAAAATCTTTTTTTGTCTTCCTTTCAAGTTCTTCATTTCATATGGTATGTCATTCAAATTTCATTAACATGTTCTTAAATACTTTATATTCTGTTCCCCAACTATTTTATGTAGCATTTTTGAGTGGTTACCACATGTCCTCTCTCTTTTCAATGTTTTCTAAAACCATGTATCATAGTCGTTATGTTGCATAATTTTCGTCTCAAAATGCCTCCCTCTTTATCTCAAAACTATTTTATGTTATTAAGTGAATAATCAAAGCTCTTATTTCTATCAGGGTATTCACATATATATAAAAATTTTCTATTTTAAATTATTGGATTTACATACATGAAACCCGCTTTCCCTTTTCCGTGGGTTTAAAGTGACATAAAGATCATGTCTTTAAAGCAATTTTTAAAACGTTATGATTATGAAATGAAACCCATTTCTTTTATGCTATATGGGTTGTTTATGAAATGATTTATGATGATATATGTGGCTCACATGATAATAAAGACATGTCAAGGGTGCGCCCAGATAGCACTCCAATGCATTGGGTAAAGACTTAATATCTAGAGATGACTTTTTAGACAGATACCTAGGTGAATAACCTTGGTAATTTTTAATGACACCTTGGGGATGGACCTTGGTGAAACGAAATGATTGTCAACATTAAATTATGCAGCCACATCTTCAAGTTATGAAAAATGTTATTTTTCTTATGATATATCTCATGATTTCTTTATCATGCCTTAATGTTCTTTTCATGACCTTATTGAAGTATCTCAAGTTCATAAGTGAAATGTTTCTCTTGTTTCCCTTACTGGGCCTTCTGCTCACCCTTTCTTTTGATGTATGTCCCCAGGTTATGAGATGTAGTAATGAACCTAGGATGAACTTAAGGAGAAGCCTTTCAAGTGTTTAAGAAGAATTCTTTATGTTGTTTTCAGGTATTACGTTCCTAGTTTCCAAGACACCAAACCTTAAAGATCCTCAGTTTTGAATACTGTAATGAAAGTTTATGTTATAAAAATGCGGGATGCTATATGCTAAGCTCTCAAAATGACACATTTGGATGGACAAAATTCACTTCATTAGTCATGTTATCTCATAGTTAGATGTACCAGTCAACCCATAGAAAGTGAGAGTAGTAGTTTCCTATGAGAAACCAAAGAACGTCTTTGAGCTGTGAAGTTTTCTAGGGCTGGATGGTTACTACAGACATTTCATACAGGACTTTTAACGCTTAGCAGCACCACTAACAGGTTTGACTAAGAAGGGTGCAAGGTTCTCAGGGTCAGATTCTTCTGAGTCATCCTTTCAAGAGCTGAAAGGGAGACTGACTTCAGCATCGATACTAGTCTTGTCGGAGATGAGCAATAACTATAATATTTATTTTGATGCTTCAGTTATCTGGCTAGGAGTTGAGCTTATGTTGGGGGAAGGAGTCTTCACATACATGTCTTAGTAGTTATGGCCACACATGTGAAATTACCCAACAAAAAAATCTCGATTTGGCTGTTGTTGTTCATGCTTTACACTGTTGGAGACATTACATTATGGAAGAGAATTTTGTGGTTTCTACCGACCAAAAAAGCCTCATTTACATCTTAAATTATCATGATCTGAATTTGAGATACTGAATGTGGGTTAAGTACCTTCAGTCTTTTGACATTGATCTTGCCTATATGCATAGGAAAGGCAATGAAGTAGCTGATGATTTGAGCAAGACGACTAAGATACAGGCAGTTCAGGATTCTAGTAGTGAGTGGCAGCTTATAGCTCTATTCTCGGAGTTTCATTTGGAGGTGCATGATAGACAGGAAAAAACATTTCTTTCTTTTTTAGCTGTTACCTCTACTCTTCTTGATCGAGTAATAATTAGATATCTATCAGATTATGAAGTCCTAGTCCTATGGGAATGTTTTTCAGGAGAGGACCCTATTTCTAGATGGACCGTAGGGAAGCATGAGATCTTGCATTTCCAGGGGAGCATATGGGTTCCAGCAGACATACACGAGGATCTGATGTGGGACTTTATTTCCTCAGTTTGGTTAGTTCATCTTTCTATCACCAAGATATATCTTTATCTACACCATCATTATTAGTGGCCTGGTATGAGAAGAAATGTTTCTGGTTTCATCATGAAGTGTTTCACCTATCAGTAGGTGAAGGTGGAGCATCATTGACCAGTAGGGCTTTTGCCGCAGAGGGAATGATGCTGTGTGGGTTGTCATTGCAGACTCATGATGTTTTCTCAATTCTTGCTGATCTAGGAGACTTTCAGTGTTAATGAGATGGGATGGTTGTACATCTGTGAGATTGTAAATTTACATGGAGTTCCACACTACATTGTTTCAAATAGATATGAACGTTTAACTTCTCGGGTCTGGTAGGGGCTTCAAAAGTCTTTGGGTACATAGGTACTTTGGATTACGGCTTACCATCCCCAGACATATTGCCAGTCCGAGCATACAATTCAGGTTTTTAAGGACTTGCTACGAGCATGCATTCTAGATTTTGGAGGTTCTTGAGATAATCACAGACCTCTTGTAGAGTTTTCTTACAATAATAGTTTTCAAGAAACTATTTAGATGGTACCTTATGAGGCTTTGTACAGATGGACTTTCCGATCACCCTTATATTAGTTGGAGGCAAGAGAGGCAGCTATGCTGGGACCTCACCTTGTTCAGGAGACCACACAGAAGATATACTTGATTCGGAAGAGGATGGCTACTGCACATTCACGACAGAAATCTTATACTGATCTGCGGAGACAACCTATGGAGTTCGAGGTCAGGGATCAGGTTTTCCTGCATCTCACTCTAAGGTTAGGTCACAAAAATAATTAGAGGATAGGGTAAGCTTTTGACCAAGTACGTCGAGCCGTTTAAAGTGTTGGAGAGAGTTGGTCCGATTGGCTCTCAGTTGCAGTTCCCTCAAAGGTACCAGGCTATGCACAACGTCTTCCACATTTCTCAACATCGATGTTACTTCTCATACTCATCTCATGTATTCCAACCTGAGGAGTTTGAGTTAGAAGTGGATGCATATTTTGAGGAGTATCTTATCCAGATTGTCGATCGAAGTACGAAGGTTCTCCATGTCTGGTCAGTTCCTCTTGTGCGAGTGCTATGGCTGCACGAGCGAGTGTAGGACAAGACTTGGGAGAGGGAGGTGGATGTATGATCTCAGTGGATGGAGATGTTCAAGGTTTCTTCTTCTAGGACACATTGATAGGGAAATTTTGGGATGAATTTTTTATGTGGGGATGTTTTTAAGAATCCAGATATTCGTTTCAGGTATGATTCCAGTTTCTAGTCATTTTTTGATAAAAAGAGTAATTTATGGAAATTTTTGAAGTACACAACATGTACATTATGAGTATACACCATGTTGCGGCCTTGAACACGACCATGTGTGGTGACCTAGAGGCTGCCTAAAGTAGGGCTCAGTAAGGGAAAGTACACGCCATGTAATTTATTTATTTCATTAAACGTACTGGGGTCGCATCTAATCACCAGGAAGGCCTTCTTCTTGACATAGTTCATCTGAGAGCACCCGTACACCCACTATCTTTATCTGATCCCCAAAGCAAGCATCCTATCTCCAATTCATTCTTCATTTATTGTGTTGGGATCACCTCAGTAAGCTCTTCTTTTTGTTAGAGATTTATTTCATGATTCCTCCTTCTAATGTTATCCTATATTCAACGTTTAATATGTTTTTGTAGATCTATGTTGTTCATAGGTGATTTAAGGATTGAGGTTTATGTATAGAGATATCCCATCACTGACATATGTGGTTTGTGACTTTCTGTTGAAAGTCTTTGAGTAATATGTGCAATTTTGTCCAATAGCCTTGAATGGGGTATTGCAAGTTTAACCTTTTAACCCTATTAATTTCCTTCTATTCTTGTATGTTTGAGTAGTGGTTAATTGAATGTGAATAGTGTTTACTTCCATACTTTGGAAGTGATTGCCCATGCATGTTTTGTTTATGAAAGTTTGGTCCTGTTTATCCTGTTAGGCTTCCTTGATGTCTTATCTTTCCTAGTACTATAGGATGGAGTGGATATTTGATCAGACATACTTGATATATCGTAGACTATTTATCCAATTCGTTCTTGAGGTTTACATTGGCTGCATTGCATTGCTATGCTCGTTTGAATTACAGAAGGCTGTGAAAACCTGGTGTAGTAGACTATAAGGGGAATGGACTGTGTGAGATTCATCATAGAGCCTTTAACCACATTGGACTATAAGGGGAATTGACCATGTGAGCTTCCTAAAAGAGTTTTTATCACTTTAGAATATAAGAGGAATTGGCTGAGTGTTCTTCCTCAGAGAGTCATTGTTATATCCTTGTAATTTGAACCAGAGGGGTAGACTATGTGATCTTACTAGATGGTTTCTTTTGTTGCTAGGTAGGACAAGAGGGTATAGGCTATGAATTCTTCCCAAAGGGTTACCTGTTTGTGTTTTCCTGATGGATTAGTTGTTTAATTGATATAAGAAACTGAATGCTTTGAAATTGTGGATTGTTTACTGGTGATTACTTCCTTGTTTACTGCTTCCTGTTATTTATTACCTCCCATATATTCAATGACTTTTAGGCATCAATCTTGTGGTGGTTGCCTACTAGGATTTAGTATCACACCCAATTTGCGCCATGATTTAGTTCCCAAATAGATTCTATTACTACAAGTATAGATAAGAGAAATCTCCCTTCTACTTCAGGTACTTGAGTTCTATAGTGCTAGAGAGAATGGGACCAAGCCGAGGCTTGGGATGTTGAGGATTTCCCATCATTCTTTCTTTTTTACTTTGGTTTAGTACTGTTTGTATTCCATCATTGTGATTTGTTTGGATGATTTCCTAGACATATGTATCATGAATCACTCATATATATATATATATATATGTGTGTGTGTGTGTGTGTGTGTGTGTGTGTGTGTCTGTCCTTCAGTTTATTAATTATAGTCTTCAATAGTTTCATTTTTTACAGATTATTTCTGGTTCTGCTATTGTATATCTATTTCACTTCCGCTGTTTTACTCTGACAAGGAGGGCGTAGTTTTCCCACTATCACACTCAAGGCCCTCACTGCTATATGGAAGCCTCTGGCATTCCGGGAAATGCACTTGAGGCCATGTGACCAACCGGGTACGGAGCGCCTCTGGGAGGATTTTGGAACTGGGACGTTACAAAAATACAGGACATTATTTTTTCCACATTTCAATATTTAATGTATCAAAATTATCCCAAATAAATTGACATGGTACTGGGGAAACTAATACCTTGATATATCAATTTTATGATTGATTTCAGATTTTTATTGAGTAAAACATCATAAAAGGTGTTATTAGAATATATGAATACAAATTTTTATGGTCTAAGGAATTACATGAAGTCAACATGTGTAATGTAATTTTATCTCATAGAGTTTTTTTGTTTATTATATTTTAATGAATCAAGAATTCATTTAATTTACAACTATTAAATCCAAATATATAAAGGCATCTCAATCTTTCAAACATATTATATGGCCAATGAACCAACTTGAGGATATTTGTTTTGATGTGAATTATCCTATTAAAATAAATTATAATAAATTATGTTATATCAATCATAATAATAATCTTATATATTATTATTTGATGGAGCATTTTGAAATAAAATATCACCTAACAATGAAAATTTTTTAGTAAGGTTTGGTGTTTTTGGAATATGTGTTTACACAAATTCAAATACAAGAAATCATGATAAATAAATTTTATAAATAATATTTTGAGAAGAAATATATTAATCTAAGAGTGTAACCAATATATTTTAGTTAATTTTTTTATGAGTGATCCCACACCCCTAAGGTTATTTTTTTCTCAAAAAATGTATCAAGTGATATGCTTACCAAGTGGTTTATGTAAAGGTATCTTATCTCGCATTGTTTGATTAGAGGAGTTTGTGTTTTTTTGTTATAACGTTAAAATTAGTTTTATTTGTGTTTATTAATAAAAGGAGATATATATATCCTAATATCCAATCATTGGGCAAGATTATTTAATGGGAGATATGATCAAGCAAGATTGTTAAGTGTTTCTATCATGTTGACAATGGGGGAGTTTTGAAAGTTTTATTGGTAAAGGGGTATAATTTATTGACATTTAAAAGGGAGGGTATATGAATAAAAATTAAAAGGGAGTTTTTTGAAGTTATATTGACATTAAAAAGTATAAATTGTTATAAAAAAGAGTCATTTTATTATTTTATATAATGAAAAGTGGTTAACAAGTATTTTCAAGAGAGTTTGTGAAATAACAAGTGAAGTTTAAAGTGATGCATGAAGATCAATGAATTGTTTATTTTGGGATATTTTCATTTATCTCTTTCTTCTCACAGCAAGCATGAATCATGTGACCTTAAGGTGAATAACAGAGTGAATCAATGGTTACAATTTTGGGAGAATGAAAGTGGTTATGTAAGGTTTGTGGTTAAATAATAATTTTATATTAGAGAATGTTACAGACAAACAAAAAAGGAATTTTTTACAAAAATACCTATATGGATATTTGGTTTGTGTTTGTTAATAACTCTAAATCAAACTATTTTTAATGAATTATAATATAAAAAACATATCTTACTATGGGGTGTTTGAATTCATTGGGGGTTGTTTTTTGTAAAGATGGTTAATGTTTGGAATGGTGACTAAGTTTATGTCACGATATAATGTTGGGAATGTCCTGGTGATTACCTAAATATGCCAAAAATAGTTATAGAATTAAATATTTTCCTGTTTTCCTCACATAGGTTATATAAATGAAAATTTTTAGTGGTCTTATGTCATTGAATATTACATTTCATTTGGAAACAATTCAAACAATTGGGAGGCTCAAAACGTAAATTTTATGATTTTTGTCCTTTATATATGATGAACTGAAACTTGAGATTGAACATTCCATAATTGAAGCCATCAGAAAATAATTTCTTTAATTAATGGAAAAAAGGAATTGATATATAAATGAATTCATAGATAAAGGTGTTTTGTAGGGATATAGTTTTGGAATTTTGAACTTGTTGAATATAATGTAGTTATTTGGGAACCAAACCACAATGCTACTTGATATGTATATTTTAAATTCAAATTTTATACAAATATCATGAATTTTATGTAAATTATTCTATTGTATTTGGTGGTTATGTACAAATTTTGACATGGCCATGGCTTAACATAGGAGTGACTATTTCCCAGTGGATTGTGTTTTAGTAAAATAATAAATTTGTGTTCCCTATCATTATGGAGGATATATTTTCATTCAGATGCTATTTTTTTAATTGGGTTGGGATAATATTAATTGAATTGTTTCCTATAATACTCATAGTAATTGATTATTTCATCAAAGGAAACAAGGATATCATGGTGGGAGATTATAGTAAAATATTATTTTAAGGAGAAGGTCACAAGAGATGTTGAATAAAGAGGCAGATATTCCATAATTGATTGTGATGGTGAGAAATAATGACCAAGGGAGTTATAGGAGTTCACATTATTATAAATTTTAATATTTAATCATTTTTATGATGAGAAATACTATTTCTAAAATAACCATAATGTAACATACTATTCCAGGTTTATCGAAATGTTAAGGAATTCACTTAGTGAGAAGTGACATTTTTTGAAGAGGTGAGTTATGAGTTATTAAATATTTTAATGGTTCATGAATCTAGAGGTAATGTTTTTCAAATAGAAATTATATGACTGTATAGTGTAATTATAGTGGATTTTTTAAAACATTAACATTTTTTATTTTATTACCCTTATATGTATCCAAATATAGATGAAGCAAGTAAAATTAATTATGTCTATCCTTAAAAATTAATTAATTTAAATCACTATTAGGGAGATAATAGTGTTTCAAAAAACTATAACACATGATCATTTGGAAATTATTATTGATATTTTAATACACTAATTCCCCACTCTCAAGTAATCTTTCTTTTGGGGGACCAACACTTTATGAATAATAAAATATAAATAAGTAATAATAAGTTCCCAAATAATTATTGTTTGTGTAATAGAGATAATTATACTTCTAAATCAACATTATTACTTAATATGATTGGGTATATAAATGAATTGAAGTGACTAGAGTCAACACCCAATCTTAATCGAGCCATGAAAATTAATTATTCAATTGTTGTTCTTAAGGTTGAAAAAGTTTATTGTGAATTAAGACATGAATGAGTTACACAAAAGGTTACCAAATATAATCAACATGTGGAGGATTTTTTCAGTAAGACATGGGAGGTCCATATCAATTTCTATGATTATTTTTAAAAATGTAAAGGGTAACAACATTATTTATAAGGGGAGTAAGAGTGGTTACAAATAGCCTATTCCAAATATTATGAAACTGAGGAAATATTTTTTAGAGGGAGGGAAATATTTTTATAGCATGAAACCAATGCATTTGAGATGAAATTTTTTAGAATACATGAAGTGGTTAAAGAAACTCACTGGAGAGTCCATATCATGTATTACTATTTTATAATTCAATTAATCAATTTTTAAGAGAATATAATTCCATTATTACCCAATACAGATTCCTTAATTACATATATATGTTTAAAAATGATAAATTGTAAATTTTTAAAGAATAAATTATTAATTCATATGATAATCCAAAGGGTTGATACATAGAGGAGGTGGGTGTATTGAAATATTTAAAAGATATTGTGGATTTATAAATTTTAAATGATGTGTACTTTTCATTTCATTTTCTCTTATTTCAAAATATTGATATTTGTAAAACAAGTGTTTTATGAAAATATTTAAGGGATGGTTTTAATAAAATGGTTTTATGATTCATCTGGTTTTATAATAGGATTTGAAAAATGGGGATAAAAATATTTTTATCTAGGTTAAAATTATTTTATCCAAGTTATTTATAAAATATTGGGGAAAGGGTTCCCACTATTAATGAGTGAAATATTTTAAATAAAGAATATAATACATTAACAGTATTATTTCAAATATATAGAAAACCATATAAGATAAAATAGATAAAATTTAATTTTATAACATCAAAAAAAAATAAGTGGTATTTTCTAGCATAAATAATTTTTTATCATAGGAATAAATTTTGGAGAGAATCTAATTTCTAAGAGGAATGTAAGGGTATGTTTTAGACTTTCAAAATTTAATAAATAATATTTTTTCCATTCAATTCAAACTAAAAGTGACTTTATTTACCAAATGTCTTTTAGGATATTTTAGTAAAGAATTATCTGAGTTAAAATAGTTATATTTCATTTCCTACAAAAAATATCTTAGAGAAATTTTTATTGTTTGTGATTATATTTTAAAATTAACATCGGTTATGTTTCATATAATGATGTGATATTCATACAAGAATCACAAAAGTTATTTCTTGTTCTATATGACCCACTATATTACCACATGGAGTGTTATACGTGACATATATTTTAAACTAGGTGTGTATTCTTTTTTAAAAATCCCCTTCCACAAGGTCTAAAATTGAAAGGCATGAGAACCATAACACTTTAATGATTTTGGGAAGTGAACTTTGTATTGTGGTTATATATTTTGTTAATGAGGTCATTATAATAATGTTAATGTGTGTTGAAGATGGGTGAGGGATTTAGTATCACCTCACTGAACACTAAGTGAATGATTTCATATATAGTTTATGGGTAACAAAATATGAAGGTTCCACCATCATAAATGGAAAAGTATTAAGATGAAACTCATGAATACATGGGTTGATATATTTAAGGATAATTCCATAAAATCTGATGACTGTAGATCTATTCCACAAGTCAAAGAATTTTTTTGAATTAATGAACATTTTATACATTATTTTATAAGTAAATCTATGAAAATATGGTATTTATACTAGGCATATATAGCAAAATGTGTATAATATGTAGTTATAATGAATAGAATGGGTTCTAGGTAATGGATATGCCGGCCTGGATTTTTAAGAATCCATCGATAGATTATTGACCTTAAAAGATAAAGAAAAAATGATTAATATCTCTTTGATTAAATTTTCCAAAGATTATAAGTAACATAAATTCATTTAAACTAAAAATCAATTATTTCGATGGGTTTTAGAATTTTGAAGCTTCAAATGAAAAATTATATGTCTGGATGTTTGCATGATTCATTTACCTATCTGTAAAAAAGACATTTGGAACTGTATAATAATCATTTTTTATTTTTGTATGTGTCATTTGAATCTAGAAAATCATCATTTAGATTTGTATATATGTCATTTTGAGTAGATAAAGGAAAATTTTAATCCATATAAGGATGGATTCCTATCTATTTAAACATAATTTCCTCAATTTTATCATGATCCTTATTTATTATAAGGATCAATACTTATAAAAATTTAATAATATTCTATACTAAAAATGTTGGAATTCTAAAATTAATGGTTTTAAAGGGGAAACATAATATATTCTTATATTGAAATGAATTATGATGATTATAAAGAAATTATTCAACATTATAAACACTAAAAAAACCTTAAATGATATATTATTAGACCAATTAATTTATGATAATCTGGTCTTCAAATCTAGAAAAGAAGATCAATGTAAGAGGATGTTTGAGAAACTATTACAAAAAAATAGTGTTTTCAAATTTATTTATTCAGAAGGAAAATAAATTTGATGATGAATGAATTATTATTTCTATAAAAAAATCATTATTATTAGTGAATTTATGATCTAAACAAGGTTTTATAAAATGAATAGTAATAGATATGGATGATTAATAATTTATCTAGGATCAAAGGGAGATAATCGGGATTAATTATATCCAGAAATAGAATTTTTTTTGATATTGGTGTTGAAATTCATTGGTTTAAATATCAATAAAATCATTTTATTCTAGTGGGAAAAGATGAAAATTGCGACTCTACAAGATGATGAGTACAAATCTAAGATGAAATCTATATTATTTTCTAGGAATCCCTCAATTAAAAAGTTGAGTGCCATATTCTATGGTACTATATTGTATTTTTTATTATATACTTGATGTATATTTAAAATATGAATTATACTAAGATATATATTTTAGAATAACAACATGAAATAATCAAAATTAAAATGTAAAATATTTGATTGAGAAAAAAATGAGAATAAAAAATAACAAAGGGTAGTTTTTTAGTACTCCTTGATACCCTCATGTGAAGATAGGATAAGGAATTAAATATGAAGTATAGTGGGTGGATTGTAAGATTACATTTTCTTTCACATAATTTTTATGTTATTTCCATTTATGTTAATATTACAATTACCCCAATTGAAGGCGAGGCCTTCTATATTGCATTGGTGTCCATGTATATCTTGGAAAATAATGTGTGTTACCCTAAATAAAATTATCTCGAATAAATATTCAAACTTCTTGTTGAGTCAAGATAAATATTACACTTTAATAAGATTAAAAATATTATATGATCCTATGTTGGATAGAAAAATCATATGAGTATGAAAGGAGAGTAATATAATAATAATAATAATAATAATAATAATAATAATAATAACAACAATAAAGATGGTTTACATGCCAGCCCCAATTAAACTCAGTATTGTAGAAGTTTGAAAATAATATTGAAGAAGAAGAAGAAAAACATTATTGATCTATATATAGTTTGAAATTATAGACCTAATTATTTTATTATATACATACCATGTATAATTTATGGTCTATGATTATTGAGGAGTAGTGAGTAAGGATTATGTGTAGGATTCCCTATAAAAAATATTATGGATGTTGAGTTTCATGAGTTTGAGAAGTGAAAAATATGATGGGATTCATTATTTGTTATTAAAGATAATAATGTAGTCGAATTCTATCTGATTGAGGAAAGACATAATTTTTTTATGAAATAACATTTGGGTTAGATTGAGTTTAATATAATAATTTCATATGTTATATAAGGAAAATGAGTGGTATTCTAGTTCAAAGATCCCACTAGAGGTTTAATTGTTCCCTTGTGTAATATGGTGAGAAACTCAACCATGTAAAATTGTGAGAGGGAATATATGATTCCTTTCAAATCCATATATGATTTGATTAAGAAATTTATAGTTGGAAATAAGTGAATTTTACATCCTGATCACAATAAGGATTTGGATTCTTTGGAGGGTCTAAACCATAAAAAAACATATGTTCCATAATTTACTACATTAATTTCATTGCATATAAGTGTGTGTGTGTGGGCGTGTTAGGGTAAAAAAAGACCAATTTCCCATAACTGGTAAAAAGGCTTCAATGATCGAAGGGGATAATGTTCCAAATAATATTTGAATTTGATAAAAATTGGACTAGACAATATTCACCCCCATTTATGTGCTTCCAAACCAATCTACTAAAATTTAATATTTATTACACTTAACATAATATTGAGACAATCAGGGGGTTTGGGTATTTTATTTATGATGTCATCAGTTAAGGTTTAACTAACATGATTATTTTCCTCTCATATAATGAGTATGATATTGGGTCCGTTGATTGAGTTGGACAGAGGAAGTGTTTTTCAGTCCTTGAAATTTTATATTTATGTTAGGGGAATATGATATTCTCATCTATCTTGGTAAATGTCTTGTGATTTTTTCATTCATATGGATAGTCTACACTTATAGAATTGATAATTTATTAGTATAAAATTGGATATTTACATACTCTATGTCATATGGTCACTCGATGTTCTGTAAAAAGGGATTTAGGATTATTCATACTTTTGTATGATTCAACTAGAGCACACGAGTATAAAGATACATTTGTTTAATATATATCTTGTTATATCCCTTTGTATCTTGAGTAAAATTGATTATTTTATATATTATTAACTATTCATTTAATTATAGTTTAAGGAATTTATATTCTTTAAAATCCTTAAAATTATAGGGGTTAGACATGGTGGTTTTTTGAATAAGGATTATGTTTTTTATGGAAAAACAAAAAATGATATTTCATATAAATAAAATTTCAAAACCCTTGAATAACTATAAAAAAGTTGCTTGAGAATATCCACTATAACCTTTAAGTGAAAAAAAAGACAAAAAGGGAAAAAAATCACATCCCCCGCAACATTATTGAATCTTCCAAAATCCTCTTGTTGAGCCCTCATGACATGCTAATCCCTCACATTTTTTAATTAATTCAACACCACAAGTATGCAGTTTACTCATGTAATCATAAAGTAAAGGAGATAAAAGTGGTAAATGAGAAAATTATCCCAATATATTATATAGTAGATCAATTCACATGAATCCCAAAAATATATATTCTTCACCCCATGAAAATTATCCAAAAAATGAAAATACTTTTAAAGAAAGGAAATCATGTTTTTATTAGATAAGCCCCATTGTTACTCATGGATGAAATTTCCTTTTATATTACAACCCACCTAAAAATAGTAAACATAAATTCCATTTAAAATCAAGGAAGAGCAATTAAAATTACAGATGAATATAAACAATAATCTAAAACAAAATTACAAAACTTCCATAATATCTGTCAAAATTTTCCAATCATAAACATTGAGAGCTACCCAAAAAGTGTTTTTGATAATAAAAAAAAATATTTTTTGGGAATATTTTCATTATTTTTATATATGATTTAAAATAGAGTGCAAATGAATTATTTTTTTTATAAAAAAAATGTTATGGAATTTATAAAAAATGAGTTTTAAATATGGTTTCACAATTTATATATATATATATATATATTAGTTGATATAATGTCATACTATGCTAAGTATGTGATGCTTTAGTGTAAGGGGGATATTGTTAAAAATATATAGTATTAGTAAACCATGATGTTTTGGAATAAACTACAACATGGTCTATGATGAGACCCTATGTTATGAATCATGGATTGATTGAATCATTAGTAGAAAATGTTTGAATTACTCATTTATGTTATTTAGTTTAAATGTATGGATGCATCCCACGAAAAAATTAGTTTTGGTTGGCTATTTTCGATGTGATTGGTGAATAATTATCCACTATAAAACCCTTTATAACTCATAAATATTCTTTCAAAAGAATATATATATATGAAAAAACCATTAAATATATGTATATAATGTATGTTAGTGACTACTAATCATTAAAGGATCCATAGACTACCCCTATTAGTGGTTCATTCAAACACAACATTTTTTTGATAGTTATGTTGAGAAATTTTTATCCCTCAATGTCTACTATTTATTATTGATAATAGAAACACCTTTCATTATCACAAGGATCCATATAATGCTTCTTCATTTCTACACTCTACGTAAAATGTTAACTAATATGTTCTCCTTCTCATTGGGATAACGATTCTTATGATAACCTTTATTGAATTTTCTCTAAAATAGCACCACATCTCTTAGATTCTATAATTTTTTTTCATATTTAAATCATGATGATCACATTAAATTACATATTAATTATTAAAAATGCAACATCTGAAATCCATCACATAGATATTGATAACAATTCTAGCATGTAATTATTAACATAAAAAAATTATGCATTTCCTTCATCAATATTTCATTGTGTATATCAATATCCCACAAACATATGATCACATCATTCCACCCATTTAGTTTTTTTGGAATATAAAATAACACCTGATGATCATAAACCCGATATATGCTATTAAATACCATAAAATAACATGAAACAAGGCTTAGTGACACAAAAAAACATTTCCCCTTTCATAAAAAACTCCCATTGAATTAAAAAAATATTATATTTACATTCTTATTTCCTTAAGTTTATATTTGTCTCCAAATAAAATAATGTAGAGAACGATCTTAGAAATTAAAGATGACTTCTCCCGCTTAATAAGATGAAAATTTTTCTCCATATTTAAACAAATATGTCTTTCACTTCATGTGGATATTATTTTTATCCACATGGAATTTACCCCATCATTGATAAATAGACATTGATATCCTACCCCTTTTGAAATTGATACAACATGAAGTATTGTAAGATGAAAAAAATATTCGACTGAATATTTTTCACTCATGGGAGGGGTAATATATCTCATGACCATATTTTATCAATTTCATCACATGAAAGTTCTTAACAAAAAATCATGGAAACTATTCATTGGATACATATCAATACAAATATTATTTTTTTACTCAAATCCCATGAGAGAAAACTCATTTTAAGGAGTAACCATAATCAATCAATAATATTATTTACTCTTTAAAATATCCCAGATAGAATTTCTCCAGATTTGTAAGAGTATTTTACAACAAATGAAAAAACAAAATTTTAAAAATGATACCAAATATAAATAATGATCAATATCACATGATATTCCAAAAAAATTACAAATATATTTTTATAAAACTAATCAATATTATATTTTTATATAAAAACACCAATTTATTTTTTTATGAATATATAATAGAGTCTGGTGTCATAATTTAAACCACCAGATTTGGGATGAGGATACAGTCTCATTTGAAACAAACAAGGATTCATGAAATTTATAAAATTTTCTCTAATACTTTTCATCAATCATTTTTTTCAAAAAATCATTCAATCATTTTTTTTATTAGAATCACAGTAGGTATTTTGGTGTCCTTTAACATTTATCCCATCCATAAACTTTGTCTCTTTAATTCCCTTATATTATTAAGGGGTTATTATGGTTCATTCCATAAATTTAGTATATTCAACATTTATTTAAGATTTTTGAGATAGAATTCCATGAGAAATTGAATTTTTTTAACTTCTTCAAATATGAATAAACTATTTCAACAATAAATATAATTTTTAATTTCCCTTTGAGTGATTAGTTTATATATATTCATATAACCCACTAAGTTATTCACAAGGTCTTATTTATTCAAAAAAACCACCATCAAAAATATTTTAGGATCACTCTAATTCTTTTATGAATTAGAAATTAAATTATTATTTCATTCCTTTGGTAACATTTTCAGAAAATTATTTATGGTGTGTATTAATTATTTAATCAAACCACAAGCCTCATCTATTTTATCATGTCTACCTATAACTTTATCCATGTCATTATACTTCTTTAATTTTTTGTTTTTCGTGCATTTATCCACTAAAATTTTATACCAATTGTTCCATAAATAATGAAATTTGAGGACACATTACATGAAAAAACCATGAGTCTTAAAAATTGTGTTTTAATATAGTTTCCCATTATTTTAGAAGAGGTTTTTTTACTTTATATTTCTTGGTGGTAGAAAAACATTCTTCTAATCCTTCTCCAGTGATGCATTTATTGGAATATTCTCATCGTAGGAGAGTCTCCCCAAAAAATATTATATATTTTCTTAAGGTAGTTTGTTGTATACCACATTTATTCTTGTTCCAATATTCAATATAGAAATTTAGTGGTTACTCTCAAGATATATATTCATTTATTAAACAAATTCCTTTTAACTCATTCACCCTTGGTTTTTTTTCATTTCGGAAGTTTCCATGTTGGATTCACTCCCACACTTCTTGACCCAAAAATTCATATGTATTTTCTTCTCAAAGGTTTAATTTATATTCTCGTCACCATTGTTTTCATTATTTATATTTTTATGGATTCTCACTTCAATCTCCTTTTTGAAATATTTTTTTCTTCCTCCTTTAAGATATTTCTTTTAAATTCTCAATTATATCTTGATAAAAACATTATTGGAAAGTTCAAAAGGCTCTAAAATAATAATAGTAGAATTATTATTATTAAAATAATATAATATATAGTGATCTAAATAAATAACTTCATGTCATGATTTGATTAAAATCAAATTTTCCTCTATGAGTTCGTCCCAATGAACATGGAGTATAACATGATTAATTTTAAAATTATATTTAATAGGTACTACATATTCGTAAATTTGTGAGGCATTAATATTCAAGAAATAAACATTTCCCTCATCTAAATCAATATCCCCTTTAAAAATATAAATCATTATATGAATATTTTTAGTTCTTTTCTCATGATCTAGAGTATTTTTATGAAATCCATGCATAATTGACTATGGAACTAGTATCCAAACAAGTCACCAAACTACCTCAAGTGAACCTACCTATACGTGAGAAGCTACCAACTAGAAATAAGGGTATAATGATGGTATTGTGGCGAAACTATACCCTCCTGATCAGAGTCACACTGCAGGATAATAATAAGAAAACAATAGGCAATAGTGGAAGTACAAATAATAAATGACAGAGCAGTATATGAATAATAAAAGTAAAATGAGTATAATGGCCAATTCCAGATGAATAATGGAAGCAAGATGAGTCATTGACATACCTAGGGATCCAAAATTTACTTTACAACACTCTAATCGGAGGAAGAATAATGAATATCACCTCTTAACTAGAGTATGAGGATGAGAACTCATAGAGGAGGCCACTCCATGTGGTGGAGGAAGAAGAAAGTATGAGGAAAAGAAAATGAGGAAATGGAAAAATGAAATTTCACTTATTTAATGAGGTGTAGAGATTGTTCACATTGTTAAAAATGTGCACCATTTCTTCTCATGTTTTTGTGTTATTAAAAATGAAATATTGTTCACGAACATGGTTTGGGAAACTATTCACAGACCATGAATTTACCATCTATCCAAATACTATAGTAATCCGCATGGTCGTGTGGATCCTCCCACACGATTAGATCAAATTGTGCATCACCACTTTCTCAACTAGACTAGGCTGTAGAGTTTTCTATAAGAGATGTATAGTTATTGATAAACCATGCACCCCACAATCTTCATCCACAAGGTGGTATTTCAGGACCTCATGCTTGTGATACATTTTGGAACACCCAAGGGAGCCCTCAAGCCTTAAAAAAGGTCAAAAAACATCTCATTGAAGTGTTCCATCTCTCATAATTCCATTCCAATGATCTGTTCACAAAATATACTATCCACCATAAAAAATTCAAATTCTATTGGAATATCATCCAGTCCTAAAAAATGGGACATTATAATCTCTCCACCTTATAAGTTATTGTCCTCAAGAAGACGTGGGGAAATGAATAAAAAATCACTCACCCTAATTGGGTCAATAATTCTTGTTCAAAAAGATTGTGTTGCACTTCCAAATTCCCAACATACCTCTGAGAATCACTTTAACAAATGGTACATAAGTCATAGAAACTTATAGAAATTATATTTTTCTAAATAAACCATCATGATGGAACTTACATGATCTTATCTTACCGAAGAAAAGATCACATCATCATATCTTTTATCACCAGGTTCTATCATTTTTATGTCCAAAACTGAGAAACAATATTCCCATAATGTAACTACTGATTTAATCTTTCACTCAGCACTATAACTATGATCTCAAAAATTTTATTATATTGAAAAAATGGTCATATCCTAATTTACATAAAAGTCATATTTGAGCTAACTTTTTGCAAAAGGTTTCTGCTGAATGTCACCACACTTTCCAAACCATGACAACATTCCCTTAAGCGGTTCCTCAATGGCCACATACAACAAGATAGACGGATAAAAAATTAAACCATATTTGGTCAAATGGAATCAAAACACTCATATTAGATAACTAGTGATTTTAAAAGGCTTGATCTAATTACTTTAGATGGAGGAAACTCAAAATTTTATCCATGTAGGATCATCGTGGCCCATAACTAGCTTTCAGTGATACCATTAGCCAAAACATCAATTTATGTTGTTGTGCCTCAATATAACTGTGGGAATATACATGATCCAGTACATAAGGATTTATACCCTTTTAAAAAAACTCATATGAGCTCTACTAAGGTCAGGGTTAGTCGTAGAATAATCAATAAAGTCCAAGGATCTCATCTAAGAAAAATCCTAAACTACACATATAAGAGAGACATCGGTTCAAATCCAAACATCAACACACTATCAATGCTGACTGATATAGAAAATATTTTCAATTAATTTATTCTTAATTTCTATTTTTAATCCTACTAATGTTTTATTTCAAGGTTAATTGTCTGATAATATAGTTTTTGATGTATTTTGAGCTTAATTGGAAAAAATTCTTAATTTGGAATTTCACCATTTTAATATATTTCAACATTTAGGCTATAACGTTTTATTAACATTTCTAAATTGAAAAATTATTATTTGATGGTTCCTATTTTCAATTTTATTTATTTAAATAACCTATAGAAAAGAATCCATCCATAATTTGATGGCCCAAATTCAGTTCACAAATCCTTTCTCAAAAACTATGTACAAATATAGATAATTTTTATGTTGGGAAGATATATCCTAAATGGATACCGAAATAAGGTTAAAGTAAACATAGAGGAAGAGGAAATCTAGTGGAACAACTTTAATTAGTATTTCTTGGCATGGTTATTTCTTTATCAAGGAAATTAATTCATGGAAACTGGATGTATTGGAATATAAATAGTCAGCCTGGGAAGAATAAATATTTGGATTAAATGGACTATACCCCTCCCAAAATGTGTCCAATTAAGCTAAATTTTGTTAGTATACACAGAATATATATTTTAACATCTTATAAGTATAAAAAATTCCAAAATTATCTAATTTAATGGGGAAGCCATGTGCATACATTCTATGGAGAAATTTAGTGAAATTGTTTCACTCGCTTGGCCTATAATAGAGTCTTTCTTATTCATTTCATGATGTTTGCAACTTAGGGGTAGAATATATTGGAAATGTTATATGCATTAGTATTTTTTATATTTTTTCATTCTATAATTAAATTTCATGTATTAATTTATTCGTTCTCATTTCTCTCATTTTCTATCTCTCTTTTGTTCTCTTCTATTGTTTTCTTCATCACTGTAAACTCTAATGCTTGTGATAATGAGTAGATAACTGTAGGATGTTCTTGAGGTTGTAATAGATTGATAATCCCAAGTATTTGAAAATTAATGTTTTTTTATTCTTATTTTATTAGAGTTTGACTGAGTGGGATCTTAGTGGGAAATGCACTATTGTGTCCCCACTTTTCATCCAAGATTTAAATTCTTCTCCTGCTATTTTTTCGCTCGATGGAGGAGGTATATATGTGTAATCACAGTGATCATTTAGTGAACAATATATTACAAATCATATTAAATAGAGAATTATTGTGCATATGACGTACTATCTTCATTAATTAAATTCAATACTAATTAAGTGACGATAAAGGTTCATAACAGTTGATTCTCTAGGGTATGTCTTCTTTATTCCTAACATCATTATGTATGAATTCATTATATTTGAATTAAATATACATATATTATTTTATATTTTAATTTTAAATTAACAATATTATTTTCAAGTAATTATATTTTTTAAATATATAAAATATAAACAAAGTAAATTAGAATTATTGAGTTCTTGACTCT
Source organism: Viscum album (assembly GCA_963277665.1). NCBI lineage: Eukaryota > Viridiplantae > Streptophyta > Magnoliopsida > Santalales > Viscaceae > Viscum > Viscum album. The sequence goes on from OY728128.1 coordinate 14,765,674, forward strand.
AAATGATCCTTAAGAGAATGACTTAGGTTATCCACTATGATTCTTTTGATTATAAATATTTTTGAGAGTATGCATGAAAATGAATAAAAAAATTGGTGTTATTTAAAGGGAGAAAAATGGACTTCACTCACTGTTTTTATTCACATTTTTTAAATTATTTTCCTTTTATTTAAAAAATAATCAATTTCTAAATACCAATAAAACTACTCTTTTCCATGAAGAATTAAAATTGTGATTATTAGGTCAGGAATGAATAATATAAGGTGCATAATGAAGATAAAATTCCAAAATATTAAATGAAATAACATAATGAATTCAAACAAAAACTGAAAAACCAAACTGAAAGTATTGGAGAATATATTCATTCCATGGTGCATCAACCTGAACTCGAAATAGAACCCGAACCAAAATGAGCAGTAAAAGAGATATCAACATTCATTTTTTATGTTAATGAACCCGAGGCAGGTGATAAGGAGATACTAATGGAGTTAATAATATCATACCATACTCAACCACTACTCTAGGAGGTCCCTGATCTACACATTCAAGCTGATGAACTTATGGGAGATCAATTGTTTTTGGATGAACCATGGAAAAACATTGTTGAAGATAACCTAAAACATGATCTTCCCAACATTAACATTGAAACACAAACACATTTTTACCTGTATATTTATTTTTAATATTATAGAGAATATGCACCTGATGAGATGGAGTTGCTAATGGTCTTTCCTAAAGAGATAAATTTTCAAGTTGACTTGAAAGGGATTATTTATTAATTGATTCATCTTGTTTAAATCATATTCATGCTGAATTGTTTTTTGACTTCCTCTTTTCTAAAATTTATGATATAGCACAAATAGAGAAAAACTTAAATTTTATGCAAGAGTTTTCCCAAGTAGTGGGGAAAGAAGTAGAAGATTTGGAGAATCATGTGGTGAGATTGTCGCCTCTATAAAAAAAATCATATTATTTGAGGAGGGCTGCACAAAAGTTCACAGGGAGAACCCCTATCATTTCATCCCTCCCTCTCTGGATATCAAATTTTATATTTCTTATTTCCTATGGTTTAGAACTTACTTATCTTGTTTTGGGTTCTCCAATATCCTTTTTACTCATGGATACTGGAAATATTCTTATGTTGTGGTTCATCTTAAAGAAACCACACCTGCCTTTAGATTGGGGATAATCCACTACAACTTCCTAACTATAGGATTTTAAAACCTAGCACCATATTAGGGGCTATAAACCATGAGTTATACCATTTCTATCCAATTTATATTTCTTTTTATTTATAAATCTTATGTATTTTCATTTCATTCTATTTGTTTTAAAATTACTAGTAGCTAGGACCAAAACTCAAGGCTACCACTGAAAAATAAATCATGATGTGTCTTCCCTTTTCTTTATTTTATTTGATTCCCAATATAAATTCTACATGAAAATATCTCTTTATATTATTAGATTTAAAAATAGGATAGTAAACAGAATAAGTGTGGGGTGTGATGTCAACATGTTTTTAGAAATTTTATGTGTGCTTGCATTTTATTTTTCAGGTTTTTTTATGAATTTTTATGCATTCATTTTTAATATATTTTTAGGATTCTTGATCCAAATTCAATATTTTTTAATATTCAAACCATATTTCTATTTTTGAAAAAAAAACTATTTTAATATTTAAGTACTTAAATGATTGCGGAATAGATTTTGTTTCCTAATTTTTAATTTTTTCATCTGATGAATTTTGATTTATTCATAAATTAATGTTCATTAGTACTATCCAAATTAAAAATATTGACAAAACCGAGAGGGTTATATGCTTGTTTTACATATTCATTACAATTATATTATTATTGAGAGACATGAGACTTTTTTTTGAACTATAACTTTCTATTTTACTCTTTCAAAACAACTATTGTTCCTGGAATGTGTTAATTATATTAACTCACAACTTTGAAAGCAATTTTTTACATTAAACTATAATTTTGGAATATATTTTTTATGACCTTTAATAAGCCCCTATTATCCATGAATTACCTTATTAGGAATCCACATTATTATACAGCTATCCCTTTAAAAAATTCTATTCAAGTTAAATGCCTGGCTATTGTTGAACATAATTTTGGGGAGGGAGAAGATAAGATGTATTTTGCTTTGTTGATGAATCTTTTTAAGCTTAATTGAAAGTGATTCAATATTAATTGGTACATGTGTGGAATGAATTTAATTATGGAAATATGGACGGGCTTCCAAAATTTCACTATACATTTTGGTTGGGTGTTACAAATTTTTGAAGATCAAAAGTTACTTCTCTTTTCCTAAAAATATGATTCCCAAGAGAAATCTTGATATAAATTCAAGATGAAACAATGAAACCATTAGAGAAAATTGGGATAAAATTTATCATTTAGGATGAAAATTCCATGTGTGAACTCCCTTAAGGAAGATGTGTTTGGTGGTGATTCATTTTTGAGCTGGTTGAGGATCACACCATTCATGAGAAAAACTATTATCATGCATTTACTTCACATTAGAGCTTATACATCCTCCTTCCACCTCAGATGTTTTCACATTTTAATGCTACCAAACCTCCTCCTTAGAAAAAAATAGAAAAATGATCTCATTATTGACACATTTGTGACTCTACTAAATGGATATACTATATGGATAGTAAGCTGGTTGAGATCACACATGTTCTTGAGAATGAGAAAAACTCCCCATTTAAAAATCATGAGTGAAGAGAGAATTATTTTTCTGAGGAGGTATATACAACATGAATGTTTTATGGATTAATATGACTTCTAAGGAGTTATGGAATTTCTATTCATGTAGGAGGCACGATATATTCCTTGATAGGAAAATTGAGCTTTTTTATCATTTATGCTCTGGGAAGTTTTTTTTGAATTCAGTATTTGATGATTACCCCAGAGTGAAATGTTTAGGTTTTGGGAAATTGAAATAGAAAATATTTTCAATTATTTAACTCTAAATTAAAATTTTATTAATCTTACTAAAGTTTTATTTCAAGGGTAATTGTCACATATTAATATTTTTAATGTATTTTGAGATTAATTGAAATAACAAATTATTTTTCAATTTAACCATTTTAATTAATTTCAAAATTTAAGAAGTAATTTTTTAAAATATATAGAAATTGAGAAATTAGTCTTTTATTGGTTCCTACAGATGATGATACTCATTTAATTATGCTATAGAAAAAGCTCAACCCATCATTTGAAGGCCCAAATTCAACTCACAACCCCTGCCTCGAAAACTATATACTGATCTAGAGAATATTTATGTTGGGATGTTATCTACTTAATGGATAGCCCAATTGACCTAAAATTTAACATTTAGGAAGATGAAATCTGGTGTAAAATGTTTATTAAGATTCCTAGGTGTGATTATTTCATTACCAGGGCCATTAATGCATGGAAACACGCTGCATTTGAATATAAATAGTCAACTTGGGAAGAATAAATTTCTGGCATAATATACAATATCATTCTCCGAAAGTGTCAAATGACACTCAAAATTTTTGAGTAGACATATATGGTATAGGTGAACAAATCTCAAGAATACAAATTTTCATAATTCTGTCATTTAATTAGGAATCCATGCCCATATATTATTTGGAATGATTTGGAGCCATTTTTCACTCCCTTTGAATATAAAAGAGTCTTTCTTATTCATTTCACGTTGTTGGAAACATAGGGGTAACATTTGTTATCCCTTATCTATAATTTAGTCTTTTATTTTCATTATTTTCTTTTCATTCTATAATTTTAATAAATGTTTTAATTTATGTGTTCTCATTTCTATCATTTTCATTCAGTCTTTTGTTTTCTTCCCCCAATTGCTTCATCACTATATACTCTTATACTCGTGATCATGAGTAGCTAAAACGAGGAAGTTATTGGGGGTATAATCCAGCGTTGAACCGAAGTATTTTAATACTCATGTTTAATGTTCCACTTTTTTATGGATTTATTCTTAGGGGGTCTTATTGGGAAATGATCCTTTGTGTCGCCACATGCCACCCGAGGTTCAAATTTTACTTCTGTAACTTTTTCCATTGATCAAGGATGTGTATGTGATGTATCTCAGTGATATTTTAGTGTAATTTCTAGTCAAAATAATATGAATAGGTGGTTATTCACAAATATGATAGAGTTTTTTCATCATGTAAATTCAAAACTAATTATGTGACAATGAATGTTTACACGGGGTGATTCTCTCAAGAATATCTTCATTCTTCCTAACATCATTCAGTCTACATTCATTGTGTTTGCATTGAATTTTCATGACTAATTTAGTTTTTAAATTTCAATTATATATACCATTTTCTTGTCATTTTATTTCATAAATATATATATTATTTTGAAATGTGAATTATAATTGGTGAGTGATTAACTAAAAAATATCCTCAAGAGAACAACCTAGGTAATCCACTATGTTACACTTAGTTATAAATATTTTTGATAGTTTTTATCAAAATTATTCATTGCTGATTGATTACAAAGAGGAATCTTGATGGAGATCAATTAAAATGAAAAAACTAGTTTCCCTAAGTTCATCAAAGGTGTTCCTACATGGGATACAAGGTATCACTCAATACTGACCATAATTCTAACGACAACCATGCTTATGGAGCGCACTTTAAAGGAGTTCACTTTCTAATCCCATTGATGATTAAATATTATCATGATGCACAACCAGATCTCTCTTTGTGTACCATAATGTTGTTTGGATAAGGGAAGTCATTTTCACATTGCCGAGAGTACACTAAGTGGATTTAAACAGTTTCAAAAAAGGACCTGAGACACTCCCACTCCCATAAGGGAAAAGTGCTAGGTAACATTTCAAAACTACCTTTCCAACTTTATAGAGTAAAGATATAAGAACCAATTAGTATTATTTCCCTTGAAAAGGCTTGGATTCACCATCCAACAAATCACAATTTACTGATCACAATGCCTTTACCACCCATGGCATCCCAGGATCACTCAGACACAACCACAATGATCCAGAACCAGCCATCATTGTGATCTTTTGGAAGTAATGACATGGATGAATAGGTTAATAGACATAGGGAAATTTTAAGAAAAACCAACCACTTAAAATGGGTTTTCATGGTTTCTCCCCCTCTACATAGAGGGAACAATACGACACATCTGACATGTTTCTACCCACCTCAGGAGTGTCCTAGTCATTGTTTACTATGAAATGGATGTCATTCCAGAACTCACACTCCATTGACCACTGATTACGAGTTTTGGATGTGTCTAATACATTTTTTCATGAATTAAACCAAATATATAGGAGAACAATCTACTTAAGATAACTTGAATAGATTCACATTTAGATGCATTCGTCAGTCTTCTCCAAATTTATATGCACATGATCCATAGCATGAGGCATAAATTCTAATATGACTTACCAACATATCAAGCACCTAATTATTTTTAAACGTCATCCTCATCATCAGGGTGAGTTTGATTTCCTGATGCGTAGAACACCTTACTTTGGAGATAACCTGTGATTGAAGTGTCATATCTCTAGGATTCAATAACTTCCACCAAACCCCGACAGTTAATTTTTTTCATTTATCTACTTGATGGAATCACGTATGCCAATGCATACCACACCAGGATCACCTGAGAAAATGGAACATCCCTGATACTATACATATATTTGGCAGCCCTATGCATCTAATAATCTGATCGACCTTACGAAGAACAAAAACATATTTCCCCAACCAAAAGTATAGTAAAATAGCCTGCTAACCTTTCAAGTCAACTATTACAGAAAAAAAATAAAAAGAAGGTATACATGACCTACTAAGTGGAAAAACGTTCCCATGGAATGTATAGTCTTCTAGAAAAAAGCAGTGTGTACTTCTAAAACTCATAGTGAAGTTAAAAAAACACACGACCATCTATCAAAACAAAGGTATCATTTTGGAAACAAAGAGTCCTATGCAGACAATGACACTTGAATAGTACCACTCATCAATAATCCCATAATAAATATCAAGTATTTTTAATACAAGAGGGAGATTCGTACACTGGTAAATACCCTTACCAAATCTCAATGCATCGACCCAAAATGATGTCACACCTTTGAGAAGTTTCTAGGATTAACATCCTATCACTTAGGATCATGTGATAAGGAAAGAGGAATACAGGTAACACTCATGATCATGTTACTATGAATCCAATCACGGAAAAACACATTAGGAATTAAACTTCCCATACATGAGGGTTAAATCTAAAACACACATTAAGGTTTCATTGAGTGGGTTTATTTATTTACATTTTAACTCAACCATTCTAAATCTCAAATTTAAAACATAAAATACTAGTAATAAGACTACATGAGTTGGTAAACTATTTGGATATGTCCATAAGGAAAAACATGCAAGTTATATTAACATCCTCTAAAAATATCATTTATTTAGATCCCATTATTATCAAGTCATTTAATCCGATATAACCTATTTTAAACACCATTAATTTATTTATGAGGCCTCGTAGTTGGAATAGTTAAATAAAATGATGATTGAACAATTTAGAGGAAAACAACCTTTAGGTTGTAATTGTAATTTTAATTAACTAAAGCCTCATAAGTGGCAAGCTCAAAAGTAGGAAATAATCTTTCTATTAATTAAGGAGGGGATTTCTCATCTAAGATGTCACCAAATGTGTACATGTAAAACCATAAAATGGATGCACACACATTAGATAACCATAACAATATAGCATATACATACCCCCTTGGGAATAATTATTTATGTATATCAAAAGAAAAAAGATACCTACAAGGGTCTCGTGACACCACTATAGGTTCCACTAAAAGAAAATGAACATTTTAAAAAAAATTATTAAAAAACCCTTAGTGGGTTTATTACATAAGCAACATGAACCAACTAACCTACATAGGTCCAGTTTTTAATTAAAAATTTAGACATATAGGTCCTTATGCCAAAGTAATAGAGGAACAATATATAGTAAGGAATCCAATTCATTATGCGAAAATTGATTTTACATTCATTACTCATTATTTTAGTATAAGGCTCAGAGAATATGGTTTGGTTATATGGGATACCACTTCAAAATTTATTAATCACCCATAAACTTTAAAAATTATAGGGGGATCCCATTTAAAATAACCAGTTTTTATAGTTTTAGAGAACAAATTATACATCCTTTACATTTATGCAATAGTCTTAAAATATATAAGGTATATCTATAATGGTTTGATTATATGGGACATCACATTTCAATTTAAAAGGCACTCATACACCTGAAAAATTGTAAATTAACTCCCTTTTAATCACAAAATAATTTTTTCATCCCCTTCCTATCAAGAATAGAATCATCATAATTGGAAGTGAATCCCATTATTTAATCACATAAACATGGTAAGAATGCCAATAAAAATACGAAAACATCATAATGAATCACTATGAATTATAAATGATCAATAACATGTAAAATAAGTGTGGAATTAAACCATGTAAGAAGGAAGAACTCAATATAAAATATACAAATACATGTGAATAAAAAAATAAAGTCACATCAAAAAAATTCAAAAAAAGTAGAAATACAATCGACCTTTGCATGGAATATAAATGGCATGTGAATCCCTTCATGCCTATAATGATACATGTAATGATTTTGACATTCCATACTAAGAAAAGATTAAAATATATATCTCATAAATTAGTAAGTAGATAAAAGTACTAAAACCACTCAATGTGAAATTAAATCAACTATAATAATGAAAACATGAACAATAGTCCCATCTCTAGCCCCATGTAATTTTTCCCATATGTGTGTTGATTTATCTGAGGAAATTTTTTTACCAAGGTCCATCACATTCCTAGCCTCTTGTCTACCAACAAAAAATAGTAAGAAAAAGGAAAAAAGACATATGAGACCACTTTGTAATGTTCGTGACTGACTGACTATAGAACCGGTAGTCAGACTAGTCACCACATTGCCTCAAACACACCTCCTTCTTTTCCGAAGGATTCCAAATAACATATAGGGTCGAATGATGGTATAATGGGGATACTACACTCTCAAAATCAAAGTCACATTGTACTATAAAAATAAGGAAACCATATACAATTTCAGAATAAGTAATAATAAATTATAGAGAAGCAGATAAAAAATAATAATAAAATAAGAAAAATGGCCAACTCTAAACACAACTAAGAATTCATGTTCATATGATGATATAATAAACTGATAGAAAATATATATTGATGGAATACAAAATAAAATACAAAAAACAACATAAATAAAAAGCTCAAAAAGACTCATGGCAGTCTTGATGATCATCATGAGTACTAGCTTAGTCTTGTGCTCCTATACTCCCTTGTACATGCACAACACACGTAATAATCTAGGGATTTTGATCTTGAAACCAATGAGGAATTCTTGGGTAACCCATTTAAATGGAGCCCTAAGAAAGGAGTGATATATAATCAATGGAGCACCAATGAATTCTAAATCATAAACTAGTTATTATATATAATATAAAATTGTTCATGTATATCAAAATTAAAGCAACAATATAAAATAAATAAATAAATAAATAACCTTGTAAGCCCCAGGTTCCCCAAGGAAACCTGTCCTAAAAATAGTTGATTTTCCCTTATCTGTAAAATTATAAACAATGGATAACATGTACACATTAGATTCAAGGGAATAGATAACAACAAAAAAATAGGTTTCATTAGATAGAACAAACCCAAGCATGTGATTTGTCTTTTCAAACTCATCCCTTTGAAAAACATAAATAGCATTATCCATTTCTATAAAATAACTACCAATTTTTAATAAGAGATGCCATAAAAACATCCAAGGAAAACAATTATAAGGAACACATATATCGCACTAGGGTAACGTTAAAATCACAATACCATCAGGGTCCATCCAATAAAATCCATGAATGGCCTCACACATCTCACTTCTAACCTAATGTGAGACAATGACCTCTTAGACCGTACTAGGTATCTCAAATAGGGGACCAAGTCAAACTCATTTTTCAAGGTACACATATATCCAATGAGTCCATCCACAGAGTTTCCCCTTTGTAACCAACATATCTCATACAGAGGTAAGAACAATGCATAGTGAGCTCATACTGACATACTTTTATCAACCGTAGCATTTACACCATCTCTCAGTGAAGCTAATCACAAAAACAATGAGCTCATCCTTTGTGTTCTGTGGATAGATACCCGAGTACCACACATGACGTTAAAAATTCATTTAGTTAAGTAAATTGAAAATTTAAAAGGTATTGTTAGTAATAATTCTATTATATGAAGCAAGGATGCCTTAAGAGGTTCATTCCCATTTGTATTTACATATTAATGTTTAAAAGGGAAATGTACATAGCCGATCCATTAAAAGAAGAAAGAACTCATAAAATTCCATGGAACACACATACCATGAATTTAGACTAGACATATAACTTGTATATATATATATATATATATATCCTATTTTAGATTATAATAATGCGCATCTCAAAATATGATTTTTTTGGAAAACATGACATTGTTGAAAAATAATTCAGGGTATTTAATATAAATAATTTTGTTTCATCAAAAGGCATAAATGAAACCCATTTTAATGATATTTTAATGTTGTATGTGTCTTAATTCAAAGTATAAATAAAAACTGCATCCATTGGATGGACTATGCATAAGGTAGAAAATGATAAACACATGCTATTTAACAATCCTACCCTAAAGGGGTGATTCTAGATGTGGTCAAACCCTCCAACTACATCAATATGGGACCAAAATACATAACAAGACAGTCGAAGTATTCTAAATTGATGAAGTCGATAATTTAGAAAAGACACCAAGTATGTCTGTTGCCCGATACATGATAACATTTTATAAAACTGAAAGACAAGATGGAAAAACCTATAGTCTATCTTCCTTATAACATGAATAAATCATATGCCCAATATCGTGGATTGATTCAGTCCATTTCAAAGGAAATAAAATAAATGGATGAATGACCTGGAAATGGGGAAATCTATGTCACACCAAAATAATATAGCAGGAGAGAAGATAAATGAAAAACTGATGCAATGAGAGATTTAGACTTTTCAAGGGCTCTCTAATTCACTCAATGGAACTCAAATCAGAGGTATAATGAGGAATATCTCCCCATACATAGAGGAAGATAAGAAGAACCAATGTAAGAGGCTTCTTCATGCATAAGAGATAGAGAAAAGGAAGAGGAAAAAGAAAATAAGGAGGCCATGTGAAAACTTTAATTTCACCCCTTAAATGAGGTCCATGGTTTGGCCATCGAGCTGGACAAACCATGCACCAATAGTGCTCATGATACAATCTAAGCAGGGAGGTCTAATGGTTCACGTGTATAGTCTGGGAAACTGTGTGAAAATATTGAGCTTACACTCTATCCAAATCCAAAAACAAGACGCATGGTCTTGGGGATCCTCCCACACAATTAGACCAATTTATGCGGCAACTCATAATCCACTAGAACAATCCCTTCAATATCCTCTAAGGACTCCATGTTTTTAAAAAAACTATGTTCCTTGCCTACCTAATCCTTAAAGAGGTCTTTTAGAAACCTATTCTCTCAAAAATTGATGGAAGACCCTTGGGACCCCTCAGACCTTAAACCAAATCTGAAGGCAACACATTGAAGTGTTATAACTCTCATAATTTCATCCTAAATCATGTTTTATACAAAAAACCATCCAACAAATGAAAAAAATTCAATTTCATTTGGAATTTAATTTGGTCCAAATAATTTGGATGCTACTATTTTAAATATATATATATTAATTTTTTAAAAGTTATTATATTCTATTACTATCTGTTCTTTATATTTATCCATGTTCTGTTGTACTTACCATTCTCTTTTCCATTATAATAGTACACATAAATATTTATATAAAGATAATTATAATTGAACTTTATACAAAAACTTAAATAGAACCCCTTTTAATAATGGTGATATATGTCTTAAAAATCATATAGTCACTCCACAAAAAACGTATGTATTAGAACAAAAAAAACTCAAGAGAAATTTTTTTATGCTCATCACAACATTGTAAAATTGATCAATAAGAATCCTTAGATGAAAGAATATTCAAATAAAATATTTCTATATTCAAGAGATGTAACAAAAAAAATATTGTCAATATATTTAAAAAAACATGATGCAAAACCCATTCCTCGAACCTTATCAATGAAGTTTTATCTGATACCAAAATAAAGGCCATGTTAAGATATTCACTTTCCACTAAGATAACTATGAGGGGAAAGAATTAATAATTTTTTGGTTTTCAAAAATATTTATCCCATTTCAATCATGTTACCAATGATTTGGATTAGTTTTTGTATAAATTGATTATTAAAATTTTTGTGATTATGAATATGATAGATAATATGATAAAGAAATAAATAACATGGTTAAAATTTGTTAAAAAATTTATACTCTTGTTATCAAGTGCATAAAACCATGGAGTTCGATGAATGAAATCCTACATAAATTATTCATGTATTTTAATTTAAAAATGGAAAATATAGATCTTGAGGATAAATATAGACTCATAAAAGTATGAAAAATATAAATATTAGAAAAATATGAAAAAATAACTCCTATATTAACAGTTAATCTTCATATAACTCACATAGGTTCCTCTAATACAGAAAAAATTACATGTACTATTATTATATTAAAAAAGACTTGGTATTGGAAATTATGTATTCACATGGCTTGGATTTTTGTAAAAAAATTAAATCAATTAATTTTTTTAAAGTAGTGTAATTATATATTTATATATATACATCATTTCTCCATTTTTTCATCAATGATTTTGATCTCCCCTACATTATAAGATGCCTTCATCCAAATCTATGTAGAAAATACACATAATCCCTAGTCAATGTCATATAGAATACTTCTAAAAGATATAACTCATATTTTTTAATCTATTCACAAAATAAAAGTCATTTAAATTAAGAAATTATTTAATTGAAATAAACCATGATGTAATGACCTTCAACAAAATGTGGGTTTACTGGTTAGAGTGAGATCTAAAATCCAGGAACACATATTGAGACCCATGATTCGTAAAAGTATTTTTACATCATTATTTTACCAATATTAACTAAAATTATGAGGTTTTTAAATATACCATGCTATGATTTATGCTCTGTCACTTAATATTTTTTTTATAAATATTGATCATTTTAAACATAATTACTTTGAAATCAAAATAGGGTATAGTTTAAAAACCATAAAAAATTTTCTATATATAATGGTTAGCAGCTTCATAAACACTTATGTATAACCACGATCATCTTCTATGCAAATTTTCTATAGGGAAAATGATGTAAATTAGTAAAGCACAATTATCTTTTCCTCTACTACTTTATCTTTTAATTTTCATCACTCCTCCTTGTAACCATGAAAATAAAAAAAAACTCTCTTCTACAACTCCATGCTGTTGTAGAAAAAATTTGAATTGTTTCCCCCCATGTGGGGTCAATATACTCCACTTTCTATCTTCCATGATAAAATTCCATTTAAGTCCAAAACATTCCTTTTGTAGTTTTTCACCTTATGAAAACATTATGTGATTTTTTAAAAACCATGATGTTGTTATTTTAACAATAACTTATTCATCCTTTCCACTTTATTGTACATATCCAAATCTTATTTCTTCATATATACCTCAACATCAATGTGATTTTTGAAAAAAAAAATCTATATTTCAACATAAAAGGATGATTTCGAATGAATATATATAAGACACATCTGTAATATATATTATCATATATATAAATAATGTCACTAGGTCATAAAATCCTTATCATTGGAATAATTCATATCCAACTCCTATTAGAAAATCATGCCACCAAACAAAAATTTTGGATAGTTGTTTTGAATGATCATTATCCCCCACTGAGAAATTATTTTTCTAACTAATAGAAACTTATTTTATCGTGAAAATGAGTTATAAAATCATTATTTATCTCTAATGTCCAAGTGAAATTTAGAAAACTAATATATCTTTCTCCCTTAGTTACCACGGTTTATGCTAAACTTCATTATCTTTTATCCTAAATCAAGTCCAAATATCATAATATTTATATGATATTTAATTATTCTACTAATGACGATAGCACTCAACTGACATCTTCTATATAAAAAATATGGAATATCAAAACTGTTATATGGACTAAAAAATATGACATTTCATCAATAAAAATAACACATCATGCATGAACATCATAAATATTCCCATGGTAACATCAATAAACCACAGACATATAAGCTCATAAATCCTTGGTGATATTAAAATTTAGGAAACATGTGTATTAAATTTCTATACATTAACTTGGATATATTTTATAAATGATTGGTGATATAAATTATTTTCCTTTTTCTTTTTCTTAATATATTTCTAATTGTGTTTTTTTAATTGTGGTTAAAATATGCTATATTCATTCAAGATTTCATTTATGGGTATGTGTTGTGATGTGAATGGATATGATGATGGTATCAATAGTTGTTAATTATTCCAAATAAAATTAATATCATAAGTTATAAATTCAATATGATAGTCATATTTATTTTCATTTCCTCCATACATATTTATCTTATCTTTTAATCAGGTTTTATATAAGGTCATAAAGATGGAATGAATTAGTGTCATTTAACATTGTGAATGTGTTCCATTATTATTAATCCAAATTTTACTAGGGATTCCTTTCAATTAAAAAAAATTTAGAAGAGATATCATAGATTTATGTAGGTTATGAAAAAATTAAAATTTTTTATAATATCGGGATGGGTTTTTTTCATTTTTTTCAAATTTAATAAAAAATCTACTTGAAAGTGCATGTTAAATTATATATGAATAAATTAATATTTAAGTGATAAAAAGTATGTTTTTAACATTTAATATTTGTTAATAATATATATATTTTAAGGATTTATTATGATGATATGGAAATTTCTTTTTTAAACTCCAACAAAATTCATGTTCAAATGGAATTAATCCTTTTAGTTCCAATACATGAATGTTTAATTGAAGAATTCCCTATTAAAACATCACATTCCACTCAATATAATTATATATATTTGTTTTATGAAATGTAAAATAGAATGAATTCAAAAATATAATGTATTAGATAAAATATATTTGAGATTAACCATAGTGTGGTGTAGATAATGTGGGGGGGGGGGGGTTATGTGAGCTTAAGTCTCACTCATGTACGATAGTATACTTCAGGATAAAGTTGGTTATAAGATTTTATTATGTGGATATTATAACAATAAAAACATATTATCTTCACGTTTTATAAAAAAATTACATGATTCAATTTTTTTATGTATAAAAATATATATTAATATCCAATAGGATCAGAAAATAAAAGTGTTGACATAATATTTTGCATTGGATTTAATTAAGTAACATTGATGAAAAGAAGAATATATTGGTTATAAATGAAAAAAGGGTTGTAGTTTTGGTTTCCAAATGAGATTGGGGATGTATTTTGGTGGGGTTTCTTATAATATTATGTTTCTCCTACATATAAATTAGTTGGGTAGCCAACTCATAATGTTAATTTCTTGAGTATATGTGGTATCTCACAATATATTTTAAAGCAATTTTTATTATAAGTTTATTTGTGTCTGTTTTTCATTCAACCTCTCTAATAATTTTTACATTTGTTTTAATAATTTTTCAAGCATTATTACTCCTCACTCTCATTACACACTAATGGTAATTAAATTGTTGTGATATTATTCCATTTCCAATGAAGTTTCACAACTTCCACTATTATATTCGAAGTCACTTAAAAAAACATCTAACCATTTCAACTACTACAAACCATACTCAATCTATATTTTTAATAGAAATTTAATGGAATATAAATCCCCAAACCTATATATTACGAAAGTTATTTAAAATTCATTTATTCCATTATTCGTTGCATGTGACAAAAATAATTTTATATATTTTACTTTTAAATAAAACTATTTAAAAAGATGTATATTATTCAAATTTATTAAAATAAGCCAAAAAACATGAGAATGGTCCACTTCAGGGATTTTAGAGTCTATGGGTGATATATTTATCATAGTAATCTAATATCCATAGTTATATATTATTTTTCAAATTAATTAACTAAAAAAACCGCAAATTTTTTAATCTAACAACTCATGAAAACTAAATAATGACCTAAACGCTATCATGAGTAGCTAATTTCCTTAATTATGGATATTATTATTAAGTAATTACTCATTATTAATTATGAATTATTTATTATAAATTATAAATTATTAATATTTTTATTATTTTTATATTATAATAAATAAAAATACATGGGATCCATTGTGATGGTTTTTAAAACATATGAAATAGGTCCCCCCCAATAACACTATACTGCCTAAATTTCCATAAACATGGAAATAAGTGTGACCAACTTCCATGTTTTTTATATCCATTATGATATGTACCCTTATTCAACTTTACTTACTTGATTTGAAACCCCATAAAAAATCAATAGTAGTAGGTTCTTTTTTCTAGTAGAATTAAAAAATCATAATTTTATAATATTATTCATTAGTATTATTTCTAAATATTTTATGTTACATGGTTTATGTTTATATAAAATAATTGTTTTTATTATAATATGTAATAGATAATGTTTTAAGGGAAAAACTGTGTATTATGGAATTTTAATTCTAATTCATGGTTTTGCACACAAATAATCCGGTACATGTTTTATTTTTTGTTTTCATTGAGTACTAGAAAAATTTTGAAATTCAAATCTAGAAATAATTATATATAAACTAGCATGTGTAATCCATATGAAATAATAGTATTTTTTGGTAACCTTAAATAAATATCATATTATAAATTTTTTAAATTTGGAATCATGTAATGGGTTTGATGATGGAAATTCTATAGCTGGATGTGTAAATATCAACTAACTATATGTTCAAGGTAACAAGAAAAAAATAAAAATTATTGATTTTTAAGGGGAATAAAAATAACAAATTATATTAAAGGTATGATTTTTGAATATATGTTCACAATTGATGTGAAATATATAACTAAATTTAAAAGGGTTTAGTTTATTATTGGTTGGATGTATTATAAAATATGAATCACAAACATTGTATAATCACATAAAAGAATTTACTAGACATAAATTATTGACATATACAAGAGATACATTTATTATTTGTTACTATTAATGAAATATTAGAAATAAAAAAGAATATTTTTTTCACAAACCATGCATGTATTTCATCTAACGTGGCACTCGACTCAGCTTTCTGTAAGACCCAAAGGGAGTTCTAGATCCCCACGTGTAGGAAACTAGTTCCTGGGCATCACAAATAACACATTGTAATAACTTATCTCATAAAAATCATCCATAAAAATCCCTCATGAATAACATCACATCATATGTAACAAATTTTACCCCAATAAAAACCGCTCTCACAAGGTAAAAATTTTACATTTTGAATTAAAAACCAAAATAACAAAATGGGGAGGGAAAACACTACATGACTAAGTCTCCATGAAACTAGATTGTAAACACCCTCATTCCTCCTCCACCAAAACATGTTATAATAGGAACAGTATAAACCCAATAAACCATCACTACCATAGAACTTATTTCATTTACCAGGGTCAAACATAACAAGGTCTATATACACCCATGGGGTTATATATGATGTGATCCAATTCCTAGTACAATTCCAACATAAGAGAATAAAATCAATAACATCACAGGACCAATCAACATTCTAGTTTTCATGAAAAAGTAAAAGAATATTTGAAATAAAACATGATTTAAAATTAGAATGGAAAGTAAACACAATAATAATCTGAACAATAAGCATATTATCACGTGAGCACCATAGGAAATCCATATGGTACTAGGGTTAGTGGGTTCATAGGATCCTCAGACCTTTGTGAAAAGTGAATACAAACTAAAACATAGAGTGTCATTATTCATAAACCACTAGAGGGGAATCACATCCTATGTTCTAGTTGCCTCCAATTATCATCATATGTTTAGTTTTTATTTTAGTACCAATCCCTCTAGGGAAATCAGGCCTCATACCTCACAAACCACATAAGGTGCAAGACCTAGTCCCCCTTACCATGTAAAAAAGGATTCCCTATGTGATCAATTCCTTCTTACTAGGTCACATGAATCGCCTCTTGCATATACCAAAATAAAAAAATGGAAAAAAACTTTAAAGCCACTAATTACAATATAAAATCCCCTTTTAAACCATTATTCACACCCAATCCAATTGAAAACTTGATTTTAAACACCATGAAATCCCTATGACCCATTTTGAAAACAAATAAATCATACGATAATCATCCAACAATGTTTAAGCATAGTACCAAAAACCTTTTACTTGGAAAATTGCAAAAAAATGGTTGGAAACTGCAAACGCACCAAGAGGATACCTTAATAAGTCAAGAGAACAATACAAACATAAATATTTGACCCCAATAACCATGAGTGAATATACTATAGGTCCACCAACCCACTGAAGAAAGATTATCCAACAAAGGAAGGAATATATGAACATGAAGAATGAATAAAATAATAGAAGAGAGGTTTACATGACGATTTATTGACGATCCAATGAAAAAACACCACGAATTTGAACTGTATATGAGCCATGAGAGAGGGGGAGGCATTCCTAGGGATGAGAATCTCGAATGGGGTGAGGTGGGGAGGTCTTGGGTTTATATTTTAGGATGAGTAAAATAAGATGTTCAATATTTTTTAAATTTTTGAGGGCCCCATAGTTTGGATGCATAGTTTTCCTAACCATGTGCTAACCATGAAAAACCTCTGTATAAGACAAAAGAGGTTGTATAGTTGTCTTGTGTAGGGTGTACACATGTGTGGTCAATTGTGCACCAAAAATTAACCCACTAGTCTGGGTGGACAGTAATCCCACACACCCAGGAAATAGGCCATACATCATGGATAGTGCTAATGTCCAGGGTATATTGTCTCCTCTAGGATTGAGCATTGTTTCTACTAACTATGAACCAACCATGTTCTATGGGCTTCCAAACTTGGAAAACACCATTTTTCATAAAAAAGTATAAGGAAAATAAAAAACACCAATGTAATACCAAAATAAAAGAGTAAGTTCCTCAAAATGAAATCATGAATGTGAAAATTCAACGTACCATGAAAACATTCTTCCCTTAGAATGTCTTTCCAACGTATGAACAGCGAAAAAAATGGATAGTACTCATTAAAAAAACATATACTCTCCCATATCTCATACATATCATTCACATGCTGTCAATGTATTCATACCAGTGGTATAATTTTTCCCTTAATAAAATTTTCTTGTAATCCTTCAATCTACACCAGTCACTCAAACACCGACACATCAGACTCTAGCTTCAATTCCTCCAAATTCATCATGAGTGACGAGTTTGGGTTACATTTATAAAATTGCGAGACAAGGAACATATCAGGGATCAAAATTAACAGGGAAAAAAATCGAATTGATAATCCACCTTAATAATTCATTTGGTATCCTATATTGTTCTAACATACCAATAACTCCCCGACCCAAAATTCCAAGAGGCAGTGCCTTACATTATTATATTTTTATAAGATTCAATCAATTGTATCCAAAATGATAGAATAATACAGTATTCTTCATATACTTAATACATCTTCAAAATTCAAATTACATTTTGAACATAAAATAGTGAAATTATTTTATTTGGGAACACCATTTTTTCACTTAGCATAACCCAATATATTAATTATAATAATATTTTTGAAAACAGGCAGAAAATAAAATATATGAATGTGGTGAGAAAAATTTTTTTGTAAGGGTTAAATATAGTGGAAGTAATAATGAATCAATGAGAATAATCAATATTTTATGTTAAGTAACTGGAAACACATGTCGTTGAATCAATTACTCGTGCATTATATGACTAGAATAAAATATGAGCATATAATTCCATATAAATAATAACATAAAAATGAAAATTAACCATGGATATTATAATAATTGAATAGTAACATGGAATATCTATAACTAATCTCATAATGTGGTAATGAATAATGGGGGAAATCTAAGACTCGCTAGAAAGGATTCAGCTAAGACGCCATATATAAACATGTAAGACCTAAACCCTAACCCAAGTTAGTTAGTCCCAATAGACCTACTGCTGCATTGAGGGGCTATGGAGGGCCTCACCCAACACTTACTATGTCCAATGAATTCCTATTATTAAATTGGTAAAACACAATAAAACAATTGTATTAAAGACATGTATATAAGATATGAAAACCTTAACCATAAAGTGTGATTTCTATCAAAATAAACATCCATAGTCAAACTGAATCATAAAAATTTCTACAAGACATGGTAAATGATATCATAATAGATAAAACTCAATGAATCGTATGATTCAAAAAATAATTTTGACAAAGATGAAAATAATTCAAATTAATTTTTTTAATGATTCTTGAGGAAAATAATCCTTAAACATTACAATATGTCTCGTTAAACATTGAAAATTTTGAATTAAAATCCCTATGATGAAATTACATTAAATGAAACTTATAATATCATGATAATAATGATATTCATGATATAATATGTAAAATGGGAAGTATATACAACTCATAATAGAAGATAGGTGTATAACGTAATGTCCCATATTTATCATGCAATTTTTTTGAAAATTATATGGGATTATTTGAGACCAAGAACTGAGAGAAAACTTGATTCGAAGGCTTGGGGTGAGAAGAAGAAAAGTTTGAACAATTTTATATGTTTATTAAAAATAGGGCTCATGTGCAGTTCTAGTAACTTTTTAATGATTTATTTGATTTTAAATCTAAGGGCACAATTGAGTTTAGAGTAGTAGGTTTTGCTTAGGTAGGACCAAAATTTGACCAACACGGGTCGACTGTGTAAAATATTTTATTGACATTTTAATGGAAAAGAAGATTATCTTAGAAAAAGATTATTTTAACATTTAACAGTGAAACAAATACACTGGGATGCCATGACTAAGCAACTATTTTCATTCACAAATGAAACAACATGGAAACACTAAAACTGACAGAAATAATGATTCTGAAATGTGTTTCATCATTTAATATCTTGGTAGGGATGCAAGACCAGATTCACCATCCCTAGAGGCTCCGAAAAAATTAATGAAAACACATTGGAAAGTCCTCTTGTTGACAAGTGATGAACTGTTGTGAATCAATGATCAAATTCAAAACATGCATCAACATATTGATGTACAAAAATGCAGGACTCACTCTTCTTGAGTGATTGATCCAATCCCTGAGGTAGGGGGTTTATTTTTCTTCGTGAATTATTTCCTCAGTATTATTTATAATGAATAATGTTAGACAACCCATGAACATGTTGATCCATCGAGATATCGTTCTTATAGGATGGTAAAAATTGAAGTATTAAAAGGGATGGATTATTAAATATTTTTTTTTTATATTTTATATTTTCCACTCACATGAACTGACCAAGGCTGGCCCAATTAAGGCCAAGGTCCACTATAATGGTGTTCTTGTTATTATATCCCTTCTCTATTCTTGAAATCTTCATTGGAAGAACCTCGATGTCATGAAATTTTTTTCTGAGTGTTTTTTGAATGTTTATGGACCCCTAGAGTGATGGTGTGAATAATTGGCGCTCATGGTGATAAAGAACATGAACAGAGGGTCACATGTGTGCTTTTGTTTCAAAAAATGGAGCAGCAAAGTGAGACTGAAGGAACACAAATGGAGAGACTTCGTTGGCGGTTTTTAGTAGTGTATACACCCAGTAGAAGAAATTACCTGACTCAATAGCTATTAGCGGAGGGGCCCATGTCTTCACGACCAGATGTAGAGATTACATTCTATAGTAGCGAGTTATGGTGGTGGGAGGACGAAGCTCCACGAGCCACATCGAAAGAAGGATCTACGACTGAGCTGTGGGTGAAGCTTGTTTTGAAGACCAGCTGCATGGAATGATTTCTCACCACATTGACCTGGGAGACATGGCCAGTAGGACACATGGAGCTAGAGCGGACGTGGCAGCCACTGCATCCAGATGGACCGAACTGGACCGCGTCCAACCGAGCTGGGGTAAATCTAGTAGCGGATCGGGCCGAAAATGGTCGGTTGGGTCGGACACAGCAGGTCAGGTCAGGTAGGACCTAAGTTATGTATGTAGGGTCATTTCATCCAGGTCATCCTAGACTCATACCCCACCGGCCCCTTTTCACAAAAAACCCATAACACTCAAACCATGTTTTTGTTTTCCCAGCAGTTTGTGGTATTGGGACCCTCGCAACGAGGAATTCTTTTTGGGATAATCTAAGTGTGTTTCCAAGGATGTTGGTATAATTTTTTTTCTCTAGTAGTAGGTGATCCCGTAACGAGTGTGATGAGGATGTAATCCTACAGTTGGCTTCAACCTAGAAGATATGTGATTACCTACACAGTGTGTCCAAACTAGACTTCATATCTTACCCAGACTATTTTTCTTATCTAGACTTGGTGTCTTGAGAAGACTGATTCAGTACTATGCTATCCCACCATGGTGCAGGTCCTCTAGTATGTGATGACACTCTCTGTGTTACCATCACACTATGTGTTATCTATAATCGGTGTATTACCTTCACTCCGTGTGTTATCAACACACCATGTGTTACTGACACTCCATGTGTTACCAACACTCTGGGTGTTACCTAAACTCCACATGTTACTACTTGCAGGTAATGTGTATTCTTATGAAAATATTTTTTACTTTACAAAGTCCCATACTTGGTGTGAGATGACTCTTGTGACTACTTTGATAGTACTTCTTAGAGGCCAAACTCAGTGTACATGTTTGGTAGTCTAACATGGGTCTTGTTTTGTGATATTTTTATGGTATAATTCATGTGATTGCTTGTTTTTTATATTATGTATTTATTTTTTTATTCGGGGTCCCTAATGAGTAATCCTTTACTCACCCCTTTATGGGCTTCACCCATCCATGTCGTGTCTTGTGCGGATGATCAGAAGCCTTGATAGAGTACTTGGTGAGTTGGAGAATCATGGTGCGTCTGGTTGACCCGATGGGTGTGGTATACTTGAGTGACATTCAGACATCTTACTATACGTACCCTTAAATTAGGATTTTATACAAATGATATTCATGATATTATAATTTTCTATTTTAGTTGGGCTTATATTCTGTCCCATTTATTTTTTAGTTTCAGTACTTTTCTTGAGGATGGGTGTGTGTGTGCAGGTTTACAGGCAATTACCTCCCCTTTTTGGGAAACACCTACTTGGTGCTAGTTGCCAGCCCTTTGCCTATGGGAGCAGGGATTAGGGTAGTCATGGCATGGGCCTTGGGGGATGTGTCATGGTAGAGTGGAATCATAGGATTTTTTGTTTTAATCTTGTTTTGGGGCTACAATGTTATGTGTTTCAAGTTTGACTTTAAGGATAGGAAACCCAATGTTGGTGTTTCAGCCAACGTATCTACACACCAAGACCTTGAATTATACTTTTCTTCTTGTTACATGAAAACACTGGTTACATGGGAAATTAATGGTTCTTGAATCATATAGGAATTGAGTTTGTTCTCATGTCCTTATTGAGTTAGAGTCAGATCATTAGGTATACTCTATTGATCGTGGTACATCTTGTTCTTTTTCAAGATTCTTCCACAATCGGAGCCAGCCAGGATTTTGGGGAAAGACCAAGAGGATGGTACCCTAAGAAAAGAGGCATCAATCTAGTGATTTTTTCCAGAGATAGCACCTCCAGGTGGTGTACCAGCATTACCACCACCCATAGAGTAGCAGTTCCTACCGGCATTATCATTAGAGGATGTACGCAGGCTTAGTGTGTTGCTTGAGTTCCAGAGACAATGACCTCCCAAGTTTTGAGGTGACAAGAATCCTAAAATGGTTGAGGAAAAATCGGATGTAGTGACACAAGTCATTCACATAGTGAAGAAGCCTCTTTAATAGATGAATGTACTAGCTAAAATCCATCTTTAGGGCACGAAAAGGAGATAGTGGATCCTGATGATTCAGACACATGAGGTGGTGATGATATCCTGGATAGAAATCAAGTTCCTATTAAAGGAGGTGTTCTTTCCTGTGATGTTACACTCTATTTGTATACTATTTCTACTACACCCTCACCAGGGTAGCCATTCGGTAGAAGAGTACTCAGTGAGAGACACAAATATTTCTCACTACAACATCGACATGGTGTGAGACTTATTCATTAGGGACCATATGTTAAAACTCAGACTATTCCAGGAGATAAAATCATCAATGATATCACATAGCTTCCCTACGTGTGTTGGGGTGACAGAGTGAGCTCTACTTCTATAGAGCTATCTTAAAGAGAAGGAACCTATAGTGGGAGGTACCACTAGGTGACTGGTAGCATAGTATTTCGCAGCGGGTCGATGACAGATGACACAGGATCCCAATTGGGTCAAGCACTCGAAGGAAAACTTCTGGATATGAGTTTAGTGGTGAAAGCCACCCAGGGATGAACGAGTCAGATGAAGGATAGACTATAATACTCGTGCAGTGGTCGAGGGAATCTTTCTAGAGATTGTATAACCTACTGTACAAGTAACTAGGACTTGTTCAAGTGCCCATTGATGTAGTGGTAGTGGTAGGAATAGCATGGTCCACCAGACAGAAGATGCTGAAGAGGAATCGAATTAGTGGCAGGAGGTTGACTTAGGTTTTAGGATCTACAATGACCACCCCAAGGTTGTCCACCCTATGCTGTGGGAGCTGGTGGAAAGGGGTGATACTAGCTCTGGGCGGTAGAGGCTTATGTTCCCAAGATTCCCAAGATAAATTATGATACGATGTATGTGTTTTACAACTTAGATTTAGTTTTGATTGACATGGGTTCTAGTCACTATTTTCTCACCACGATCCTTTTTCGAGACACAATGATTATAGTGGAATTGTTGACTTGATCCCTATGATTAGAGACTCCCATGGGAGGAGATTCAATGATCACACATTGGTGCCTATAAAGTTCCATTACTCTTGGGGGTAAGAGTTTTATTTGTGCTCTCTTGGTGGTAGTGTCATGGCCTTACGACATCATTATGGGTATGAACATGTTATCCATAGTTCATGCTCATATTGACTATTTTAGGCACACATTGTGGCATGTCCAAGGAGATGGGACCAGGTTTTCCTTTGTTGGTAAAAGGGAGACACAAGTATCTTAGGACCAACTAGCACATAGGTGGGTGCATAAGGTAACACATCAGTTGGATAGAATGACCCTTAGTATTGAGGATCAGATGATTCCTCAGTTTTAAGAAGTGGTATATGAGTATTAGGACATCTTTCCAAATATGTTTTAGGGAAACCTCCTCATAGGGAGGTAGACATAGGAATTGAACTGTACCTCAGGACGTAACCGATATCTTGACTTGCATATTGGATGGCTCCCATAGAGCTTCGTGAATTGAGGGAACTATTGGAGGAATTGCATAGGAAGGGAATTGTGAGACCCAATGTCTCACCATGGGAAACCCTAGTATTGTTTTACAATAAGGACGATGGGGGCCTAAGGATATGTTTGGACTTTCGACGCCTAAATCAAGTGACTTTGAAGAATAAGTATCCACTACTGAGGATTGAAAACCTCTTCAATCAGCATAAGGGAGAAATATTATTCTCGAAGATAGACCTTAGATTAGGCTATCACCAACATCATTTTTGGGATAAGTACATCCCAAATATGGCTTTCAGATTTTTTGGTCACTATTCATACATAGGTATTCCGTTTTCACTAATTAATTCCCCAAAGGTGTTCATGGGACTCATGAACAGAATCTTCCTGCCATACATGTACCAGTTTGTAGTTGTCTTCAATGACGAAAAACTAGTGTATTCAGCATCTGAGGATGAGCAGACAATACAATTGAGGACGGTCTTGAACATACTGTGAGAGAATGAACTTTATAGGAATATCTCAAAGATTCAATTATGGATTCAATACAATAGTGGAAATCCAGCCTATACCAACACTATTTTCCCAACAGTTTAGAAAAACCATTAGAAAAAATAACCTATACCAACAGTTCTAGTAAACAATTGGCATAAGCTATTATATATTACGTTTTCCCAACGGTTTAACAAAACCATAGGTAAAGAAACAACTAACCAGGGTTTTTATTAACCATTGGAAAAAATTAACCCAATTTAGGGCTCCATCATGACATTTCATCCCCGTGTGAACCCTCCCTCCGCCTCCTATCCCACTCATCCCCTTTCCAACCTAGTCCTCCTCCCGGCCTCCGCCTCCACCTCCCGGACTCCTCCTCCACCTCCCATCCCCCTCCCTCTCCTCTGACGATGTTCCCCTTCCCCTATCAGCTCCTTATCCAATGAGGACGTACCCCTCCCCTCTCAGCTCCATGTGACGTTCCCCCCTCCTCTCTTGTCTCCCTCTCCTAGAAACATCCCCTCCCCTCTTGGTTCAATCTCCTCTAATGACGTCCTCATACCCCTCTCAAGTCACGCGCGAGACCCCCCATGGATGAACACCCTACGAGACATCCCCCTCTCTCAGCTCCCTCTCCTCCCACCTAGGTTCTTGATCGGTACTTCCAAGTAAGAATTAGTCTACTTTTCTAAAAAATGAGGCAACATGAAATGCATTATTAGGTTCTTAGTTAGGATAACCATTCATATCTATCGTGAATTTTCTAGAGTTTTGGGTATTAACCAACCCATGGTGTGGTTAATTATTGGGTAAATTGTGAATCTTTTCAAAATATAGTCTTCCATAAATGTAGGGTTTGATTCACTATTTGTATTCCATTCATTTGAATAGTGAATTCAATAAAAAGTTCAAGATTTTTTTAAAACCTCATATTTTCCTCTATAGTCTGCTATTAGACCTTATATTGTGTGGGATTTTTTTTGTTAATATGGATATATGTGAGATGAGGTTTTATCTTCATTAAGATGTGCAATGATGTGGGCTAATTAGAAGTGAGTTATGTCATATGAGATTTTATAGGTTATTGTGAGGAGTTTCATTCCCTTTAATTGATTGGATCATAAGACATAAGTTGGTGCTACATATATTATGTAATTGGAATTGCTAAAGTAAAATGTCGGTCTTGGATTTCCGAGATGATTATTTGGATGGTATTCTCTAACAAAAGTGGGAATTTCTCTATTGACAATGGGTGTATATTCCAATAGACCAAAGTATTTATTAAACTGACCATGAAATATACATTTACCATAATATGGAAGCACCACATAAATCATTGATAGACTCTACACTCCACGAAACTCCCATGAGAGACACCCCATGACATCTACGGATAGTTTAGGGGTAATTAACTTAGGAACTGAAGTCAATTGGCAGTCAAGATTTCAGAAATTCCCATTGCTGGTAGAATAGATACAATCCCCTTTATTCTTAGTATAGTATAATGAAATGGTTTACACCCTCATGACCAAGTAGACCATCTATTTCATGGACTAGTTCCCAACGAGGTTTAAGAGTAGGATCAACTACTAATCCTTGATTGTGGTCCCTCTGAGGTTCTTTCCATAATGAAGAGTGTTGGGAATATTTTGTCACAAAAATACTCTATATTTTATGATTATTTTGAGGTTCACAAATACCCTTATTGTTTATTCTAATGATTTTATTTTGATTATATTTCAGGGAATTTATATTCTTTATAATTCATATTTATTCATAAGTAATTCGTTAAAGTGTAAAGAACACTCTTAAGTGTATTCTAGAATCATTGTTCATCGTTTGTTGTTTTGATGAAAAATACTGTTCATTTTTTTCATCAACAAAAGTAATGTATGGAAAAAACCTTACATTATCAGAAATGTATGGTTAATGTATCTTACCTTGGGATGGAACCCTTCATGCGACAAAATCAAAAATGTATGGTTGAAGAACCCTACGTTCATAATGAACCTTACGGTTGTATCACCAAACGTACGGATCATGAACCTTAATTTTTTTATTGAACCCTATGTTTTGATAGAAATGTATGGATGATCAACCCTACATTTGAGAAGAAACACATATGGATCATCAACATTACATTCATGATCTACTGTATGTTTTATTTTTTTTCTTCTAGTGAAGGAACCTTATGTTTGAATTTTCAAAACTGATAATTTGAAATTTACATCTTTATTGGAGATTAATGCATTTGTATCTATGGAATATTAGGACGATTTAATGCACATTATTGACTATTTTAGTGTGAATTTATGATGGATTAAAAGAACCGATAATAATTGAGATTTTCATTACTATTCTTAAGGGGAGTTACAAAGTCTCTGATCTGATCTGTTCTTTTTCTTAGGCATCTTTTGTGGATCTGAAAAATTGTGATAATGTTTCTGCTCATTATAAATCCTTCTGAGTTTTCATCTAAAGATATATATGAATCTCTAGTTTATAAAATCAATCAATCATCTGTGATTTTTCTTTCAATTCTGTAGCGATCAAGTATCACAGAAACAGAATCTTCATCAAAAATCTATATTTTGATTTCTATGAATACGATGATTTGTTTTGGTTGCTGTTCTTAAAGATTCAAAGATCGTCTGTGCAATTGGATCTCTTCCGACATTATTTGAGGTTTATTCTTTTCTTGAAGACAAATATACATCTTTTTTTAGTTGCGTGCTACTGTAACTGTGAGTTGAATCTATTTTTCTATAAACAAACATATTTTATCGTGACTATTGGCTGCTCATATTCAGTCATGGTGGAGTATCAGCTTCTCTCACTAAGATTTTTTTATTTTGGTTATATATTGTAAAGAACCAGAAGGCTCTATTTTATAAAGATTTTTTTGTATGGTTTACAACTTCCTCTACTTAGTTATGGAATGATATTATGATAAGAGGACCTTACTACTGAAATTAACCAAGCCCACGGAGTGGGTGATTGGTGGAGTGGACTGTAGTATATTTGTGCCTCAAAACACTATAAATTTCTTTGTCATAATTTCTCTTATATCTGCTGCATATTATATATTATAGAAACATCTCAAGCTATGTCTACTATTTTGTTAAGATAGAATCAATGACTAATTTTAAAAGACACATTTCACCCCCCCTCTTGTGTTATTTTCATAGTCAATCAGACCTAACATTTGGTATCAGAGGCTGAGCTTTTCATTTGATCCTTAACAAGATAAAAGCATAATATCTACATTAAGATGGAAATGACTGACCCAAGGGAAGGTATGTTAATGGTTTGTGCTCCATACATTAATGGAGAGAATTATGGTTTCCGGAAACATGGGATACTACTACATAATCTGAATATGATACAAAATCAACGACAATGAATGCTATCATTTGCGGTCCTGGACCAGATGAATTCAATCGTGTATCATAGTGCCCAACAGCCTATGAAATGTGGCAGACAATTGCAGTAGCCTATGAAGGTATCGACAATGTCAGGAAAATGAGCTATGGAAGAACAAAATTAAATTTTTATACTTTTAGAATGTTTGATGGAGAGGGTATCACTCAAATGAAAGGATGATTGAAAGAAAATGTCAACAATGTGACATCCTAAGGTGAACCAATCAATCAATCTGAACATGCCTTAAATGTTTTAAGAGTTATACCTACAGAGTGGAATGGCATATCAATAGCAATTTGGTAATCAGGACCTGTAAAGGTTCGGAACATGAGAGAACTGATTGGGACTTTAATGATGAATGAAGATGAAATGCCAGATGAAGCTGAAGATCACAAGGTTCTAGTGAAAAATGAAAACACTACTTTAAAGGTAACATCTCAGAATAAGTATAGGAAAATAAAACAAGAATTGAACAATGAAAAAGATATAGACTCATCTGACTCTGAAATAGAATTGGCTCAACTAGCCAGAAAATATAGCATGTTCTACAGAAAAAAGAAAGGATTCAGAAATACCTTCAGAAAGGATGATAAAGATTAAAAGGAATTAAGATTCTATGAATGTAATAAATTAGGTCCTATAAGATCTAATTTTCCTCAATTGAAAGGAGAGAAGAGAAAGGCATAAAAGAGACATCAGAAGAATACTGACTGTGAGAATAGAGATAAAGGAGAAATAAAGGCTACATGGAGTGTCTCAGAAGACTCCAATAGCTCATCTGATTTTGATACAGAATGGAAGTCAAATCAGAAGGCAAATATTTGCTTCATGGCTAAAGAAGATGAGGTACAAACTTATTATTCATCAGATTCTGACTCTAGTTACTTAAATGATAAAATGAATGCCTATTGTAAAATTCTTGAAGAGAAATATGATTACTTGTAAAATAAGTGTAAATCCTTAAAGATTATTCACAACATTATTATAAATGAAAGAGATACTTTATTTAAACAGAATCAAGAGCTTGCTAAACAATTCAATTCAACCACTACAAACTGTGTTGTTCATAAAAATAAGAATAAAGTTATACAAAAAGAAGCTGAAACTTATAAATATGATGCTCTTGTGTTTACAAAAGGAGAAGATAAAATGAATGAAATAATTGGAAAAAATGGTGTTAAGGAAATATATGGCATTTGCAGTAAGGGAGAAAAACTGAAACTATACAAGAATTACGTTGTTCTTGGAAGCAAAGGAAAAAGTATATATACTGTTAAATTTGTTGACTGTGGTATTAATAGAAATTATGCTAATTACTGTTATTTCAGAAATACTAAATTATTTGATATAAATAATGTTCGTTACTCAAAGGCTATATCTGGCTTTAATTATAATAACATTGAGTAAAGAATGTATGTTTGGATTCCAAAGTCTTTGAAAGCTGACACCGCTGGACCCAAAAAATATGTGTACCAAAACAAACTCTTGTTTAATCTGTCCTTGTAGGTAACATGTCACATAAGAGTAAAAGACATATGGTATATGGACAGTGGATATTCAAGATATATGAGTGGAAACTCATCAAATTCCACACCCTGACAAAAATAGATGGAGGCCTAGTCACCTTTGGTGGCAATGCTAAAGGAAAAATTATTAGACTTGGGACAGTTGGAGATCTAGATTCTGTCTCAATTAATAAAGTACTATATGCACAATGCTTAATGAACAATATGATAAGTATCTCTCAACTTTGTGATGATGGATACTATGTTGATTTTTTAAATAAATCATGCTCTGTATTTAAGGATAAAATACTTAAATTCAATGCCCCCAGAACAGACAATGTCTACACTATGGATTTAAACTTCCCGTGTAAACAAGAAGTGAAATGTTTAACTGCTAAAATTAATGAGTCATGTATTTGGCATAGAAGACATGGACATTGTAATATATATGATTTAAATAAATTATCCAAGAAGCAAATAGTTTCAGATTTACATTGTATTAAATTTGATGTTAATAGATTCTATGATGCAAGCCAAATTAGTAAGCAACACAAATATACCTTCAAATATGTTAACAAAATTGCTACATCAAAACCATTAGAACTCATCCATATGGATTTTTTTTGACCTTCGAGAATAGCATGTGTGGCTGGTAAACTATATGTTTATGTTTTAGTTGATGATTACTCAAGATTTACTTTGGTGTATTTTCTAAAACATAATAATGAAGCTTTTTCTATTTATGAATGTTTTTGTAAGAGTGATGAAAATGAAAAAGGTTTTAAGATAGTTTCATTAAAAAGAGATAATGGTGGAGAATTTGAGAATCAAGACTTCAACTATTTTTTCTCAAACATGGGTATTAAACACACAATATTTACACCAAGAACACGTCAACAAAATGGAATTTTTTAAAGAAGAAATAGATATTTACAAGAAAACATTAAGTTCTAATATTCTATTAACAAAAATTTATGTTGTTGATGTCATTTTTGGATCCAAAAACAAAAATCTTGGTAATGATTTTTCATAACTTATCAAAAAAGAATTTCAAATGAGCATGATGGGAGAATTAAATTTCTTTTTAGGACTTCAGATTTATCAAAAGGACTATGGAATTATTTTAAATAAAAGTAAATATATTATCGATCTATAGAAAAATTTTGGTCTTGAAAACAACAAGACATATTCCACACCAATGTGTACTAATTTTAATCTTGATTTGGACGAAACTGGAAAACTAGTGGATAACAAGTTATATAGAGGTATGATTGGTATCTTACTGTATCTTACTACAAGCATACCTAATATTATGTTTTTGTATGATTATGTGAATGATTTCAATAAAATTATAAAGAATCTCATCTTATTGCTGCCAAATGAATTTTTAGATATTTAAAAGGAACTATGTTTCAATCCCTTCTCTACCCAAAAACTTCTTATTTTAATTTATCATCCTACTCAGATGAAAATTTTAGAAAATGTAGATTATATAGAAAGAGTACTTCAGGAACCTGTCACTTATTATGAAAATAATTACTATCATGGTCATGTAATATTCAACACTCAGTTTCACTCTCAACTACAGAGGAAAAATATATGTCTGTAGGTAGTTGTTGTGCACAAGCATTGTGGATGAAAAACACATTGTTGGAATTTGGACATAATTTTGTTAATATACCTATTTTATGTGATAACACTAGTGTAATAAATATTTCCAAAAATCCAATAAGTCATTCAAGAATCAAGAAGATTGATATTAGACATCATTTTCTAAGAGATCATGTTCTTAAAAAGGATATATCTTTAGAATTTGTTAGCACAAAAAATGAATTAGCTGATATTTTCACTAAACAACTACCTACTGCAAGTTTTGATTTTATAAAGGTTGAGTTAGGTTTATTTAATTTATAAAATAAATATGTTTCATGTTTACTTTGATTTTATATTTATTTTATTTTATTCTGAATTATTTTCTCTTTTCTCATACTGTATTTTAATTAATTTTAGAGGAAAAATGTGTGTTTCAAACCACATAGTCATTTAAATTTTTTTGTATTATTACGTTGTGACACAAGAAATGAGAACACATGTCATCTATCAAAAAAACCTTTCATCTACATTACCCATATTTTTCCCAAAACCTTTCGACTAACCAGAGTCCTTCGTCTATCATTCCAAATCCTAAACACTGATATCTTCAGACTTTTAGACCTTCAGATTTTCAAACCTAAATAAATGAAAAAGACTAAGTGCATTAAATAAGGAGAACCAAGTGATCTGAAGAGACAAAAACTTATGCCAAGAAAGAATATCCAGGGAAATTTTATTGATTTCTAGTGGCTGGTTCAAACAAACCTGCTTCCCAAACAATCCCTAGCCTTTCAAGGACTGTAAACCATCTTCTGTGACTATGCAATTTCAGAATTCTTGTTCGAGGTAGAGCAGAGGTATTTTTATGGTAGCGTGTAGTTTATTTCTGGGGAAGAGGAAGATATGATGTATGATAATATTGAGAGTAAGGAATTCTCAATATCTCAACTAAAGTTTCAAATATTTTAAGTTGTTCGCATGAGGGGGTATTTCAATTTGACCTTAAATCGATTGGAGATCACACCCACACCTCAAAAGACATTATGTCTTTTCTGTTCAACTCAACAGACATTAGGAAAATGTTTGTAGAATATCTTGAAGATGACCACAAGATCCTGGTGAATTTCATTCAAACAACAACTGATCCTAGAGTAGCGAAGATGGAGAAGATCCTCTAACTAGACATGTACATCGTGTTTCTATTTCTGAGTGATATTAAGCTAAATTTCCCAAGGCACATATTCTGATATTTTTACTAATGATTTCAACCGGATGAGAGGATGACGTTTTATCCATATGGATGGATAATTTCAAGGATCTTATTGAAAAAGGGGATGATTAGGTTAGTAGAGGCAGGATTCAAGTGTCATCACCACAATGTACTGAATGCAGGATCCATAAGAAAACTCAGATTTTTCTGGAGCACCATTAATGGAATGATTCAACATGTAGAAGCTGAGGAAGACCAGAGCTCAGGACCTCAGGTGGAGAGAATTACTACTGGAAAAGAAGGGATAGCTGAGTCCAAAACAGATGGGGTTTCTCAACCCTCAAGGAGAAGACTCAGGTATGCTACCCAAGAAGAAGAAGAAGAAGTAGGAGAAGATGAAAAACTTGTTCAGAAGCCCAGGATAAGGATAGAGCTCCAAGCTACAAGGTAGGAGTTGGCTTCAGGGGATGCAATATGCTCAGTTTATCTTGATGAATCACATATGGAGGAAGAGAATCAAGTAGAATTTCATGCAAGAGAGCTTGCAATTGTGCCTGAGATTGGTGGTGGAGCACACCAAATTGCTCCTATTGAGATGGTTTAAGGAATTGAAGCTCAATAAATAATTTTTCACACAGAAGTAGTGAGAGAGAAAACTATTGAAGAGAGATATGAGAAAGAAAAATATATTGTTCAACAATCAGTGACTGAGAGCCAAAAAAAGATAGTAGATCAGACTATGGGACAATCAGATCATCTTTCAGGAGTATAGACTGATGTTCTGGAGAACCAGTCTTTTTCAGATGAAAGTTTAGTTAGAAAATCCATGGATACTGTCATGCCCTTCATTATTGTTAATCAGCCTCTAAATGTAGATAAGGATACATCTGACACTCTAGCACATCATGTGGAGGAATTAGTAATGAATTATAATAAAATTCAAGAATATAATGCATCTATGAAGCAAGATATAGAAGCTACAAGAAAGAGCTTATAAGATCTTGAGGAGAACTCCGTCTCCAAGAGATAATTCGATGCCTCCAAGATGGAAATGATGGCATAAATTGGAAAGATCAGGTCTGAATCTTTGTCTAGTACATACCTTTCTGTTATCAAATGGTATTTGTGAATCCAATTCACCTTAGTGAGAAGTAGTGTCAGTCATCCTACTGTATCTACATCGGCTACACCTACAACTCCAGATCTCATTCCCAGATTTCAAGCCATTACAAAAGTACTGGAAAAAATAAATATCAGACATGAGGATCTATAGTGAAACAACGTTCCCCTATAAGTTCTATTGAATAAATAAGGTTTTCCTTATGACTTTTCATTTCTCTAATATTTGGGGTATATTGTTAACTTAATAAGGTTTATTTATTACTTTACCATTCCTTCTTATTTTGAAAATCATAAACAACATATCTCAATGAAAATTTCATTTTTTTTCTATGTTTTTTAATTCTATAAGAAAAATTTTCCTTCCCCAAAGAAATTTATCCATACCATGGTTTTGATGTTTATATCATAATTTTTCTAAATATAAAATTCAATTTATAACCAAAACATTGAAATCATATAATTACATAGATATGTAGCATTCTGTTTTAGGATCTGAATTCTTATAATTCTAGTTATGAACTCTTCTGAGTTATGAATCCGAGTTATCTGAATTCAGAATCCGAACACTTCTGAGTTCTGACCCCGAGTTCTATGAATTCAGATTCTAAACTCTTCTGGGTTCTGACTCAGAATTCGTAGAAGTCTAGTTACGAACTCTTCTGAGTTCTGACTCCAAATTCTGAATACGAATTCTGAGTATGAACTCCTATGAATACTGACTCGAAATTCTTTTTACGAATTCCTCTGTGTTCTGACCCCGAATTTAGGTTACGAATTCCTATGAGTTATGATTCCAAATTGTCATGAATTCTGACTCCGAACATTGTATGTTCTAGTTCTGAATTCTAGTGAATTCAAATTCCGAATTTCCTTCAAATTCAGACTCCAGAATTCTATAAAGTTCAGGTTCCGAATTCTTTAGAAAAAAGAATCTGAATATCCTTGTGTTATAGAATCTGAATTCATTTTTGGTTAGAATCATAACTTTCATTTGATCACATTCTGAATATTGTTTTTTTGTTATGTAACCATATTTTTTCTTACACGTATTTTTGTTATAAAATTATTTCATGTATTCAGTTTCTAACTAACCGTTGTTTGAGTGACACATGTATAGGTCCCTCCGAAATTCAAGGAAAAATTTGACCGTTGGAGGAGGGAGTCCACCGTTGGTGTTGTACCTATAAATTGGAGATCATTTGAAAGGTATAATAACAAGTTGATCAATCTAGAGATTACATGTAGCTGAAATGATTTCTAGAGATAGAGTATTTATTGCTGTGAGCGTACCGAACTTCTTGTTCAAATTTTCATTGTGCGACTCTGATTGTTGCTGTGTACAATTGAGAGATTTTGGGGATAGGAAGATAGAGGTGCTGACTACCTTGAAGTTGAGGGCTTCCTTGCTGAGGAAGACAGAGGTGCCGAATACCTTGAAGTTGAGGGCTTCCTTGCTGAGTACGATAGAGGTTCTGACTACCTTGAATTTGAGGGCTTGTGGGGATTTAAAGACAAACTCTAATCTTCGTATTGATGGCTTACCCAGGTGTGGGTAAGACAGACATTCTTGAAATTATAAATCAAGGGACATTTATCAAAGGTTGTTGGATACCCTTCTCTTTGGATTAAATGATTTACTACTTGTTACATGTTTGTTTCACGTTTTCCGATTTATTATATTTTTTGAGGAAATTATAACTATCTTATACATCCTTATACTTGTATACTATGATTTTGTGAGATTCTATATGCTTTAAGGTATAATATTTATCTTTGTAATCTTTTGTTATGTTTCATTTCCGAAACCATCTTTCCAGATTCAATTTCTCAGAATCATATTTAGGGAATCAAGAATTTTTGTAGAACTAGAGTTTTTGTGAATTACATTGTTTATCATTGTTATATTTAACTACCTTTAAAAGTTCCAAAGGAATTTTTTAAATTATACAATTCACCCCCTTCTTGTTTTTTGAGCATCATTAGATACATCATTTAGAATCTATATTATTTTGATCTTACATTTGTTATTACTGAGTATATCATACTCTACATATCATCTCAACAATTGGTATCAGGGCATTGGTTCAATATGAAATAATCTCATGATTAGATTCAGAAGATAATTAATCAATTTCTTATTCTTGGAATCATTTTCTTGGACTCATAAAGTTTGGATTCATTTTTTTCTATGAGATACTCTTGTTCTTTATTTTTTCCTTTTTTAGAAATATTTTACTTGTTTACAAACTTTTATTACTAATATGTTTTTGTGGAGAGTTTTTATTAAAGATGGCAGGAATCAATGTTGGTTCCATAGACAATCTCAATCCAACAACACCACCTATTTTTGATGGGAATAATTATTAATATTGGAGAGATTTTATGGAGATATTCATTATCAATAATAGAGTTGATAATTTATTTATGCTTACTGGAGGATATAAAATTCTTGACAAGGAAGTTAGTACCTTCACCAATCAAGAAAGGCATGAATATCAACTGAATTATAAGGTAAAAAATGCATTGCTTTGTTCTATTACTAGAAATATATATAGCCAAATTTTATCTTGTGAAAAAGAAAATTATATATCGAAGAATCATGATGTCACACACATTGGAACTTCCAAAGTAACTGATACAAGAAGATCCATGCTCAGAGCTGAATATCATGGTTTCTGCTTTCCTTATGGAGAACCCATATGCAAGGTGAAATAAAGATTCATGACTATTGTGAAAAGTTTAAAATAAATGGGAGAGAAAGGATTAGATGATGAAGACCTTGTTGACAAGATCATAGACATCATGCCCAATGATTGGGAATCCTAAAGAACTGCTATTGATGATAATAGAAAGGTTAATCTGATTTATATTGATGAACTATTTGGAACTCTTCTTAAACATT
This sequence comes from Viscum album, assembly GCA_963277665.1. Lineage (NCBI taxonomy): Eukaryota > Viridiplantae > Streptophyta > Magnoliopsida > Santalales > Viscaceae > Viscum > Viscum album. The sequence goes on from OY728128.1 coordinate 14,802,486, forward strand.
AAACTAGAACGAAGAGAGATGCTGATAATGTAATAAAGAAGAATGGGAATGGCAGTGTTGCTTTTACTACAACTTCAAATCATACAAAAGACATGACTCCTGAAAGAGTTACTATATCCAAATCTAAGAAGGTCATTACTCAATCTGAATCTAGTGGAAGTGAATCTTTAGAGAATGAATTTTCCAATATTTCTCAAAAGATGAACAAGATTGTTTGATAGAGGAAATTTGAATCTAGATACAAGAAGATATAAAGGAATGATAAGAAAGATTCTGAAGTCACTTATTATGAATGAAAGAGAGCTGGACATATAAGGTCTGATTGTACTATGATTAAGAGAAACGAAATAAAGGAAAAGCATTCTGAGAGAAACAGAAACAAGAACTACAAAGCTAAAGCTAAGAATGTCTTGAAATCTAATGACACCTATAGTGCTAGTGGTGGTGACTCTTCAAATGAATCATCAGATTACGAATCTTCTAGATAGAATAATTTTGGTCTAATATCCAGACTACCTATTGAGAATCAGTGTTTAATGGCTAAGGAAATAGAGAATGTACCAACATTAATTCTTGGTACATGGATAGTGGATGTTCCCAGCATATGACTCGTAACAAATACCACTTTGAAAATATTATCAAGACTAAAGGTGGAAAATAAACTTTCAGAGATAATGCTCAGGGAGAAATTATTGGTATAGGTAACATAGTTCTTCTTGAAAAAATAGTGATTTCAAATGTTTTATTTTGTAAAGTTATTAAGCACAACCTCATTAGCATAAGCCAATTATGTGATGAAGGATACCTTGTGAATTTTTGGAATGATAAGTGCTTAATACACAATTCCAAGGAAGAGTTTATTCATTCTACCCATTGGAAAGATAATATATACACACTAAACATATAAGACCTTAGGAGTCAAGATCTACCTTTCCTTAGTGCAATAGAAGACCATTATTGGTTGTGGCCTAGAAGGTTAGGTCACTATAACCTTATGAACCTATGAAAACCTTCCAAGAAAAGATTAGTTAAGGATATACCGGAGCATAGATTTGATTATTCAAAAGTTTGTGAGCCTTTTCAACATGGCAATAAACATAAATCATGTTTTAAATCAATCGGCGAAGTCTCAAATACTGATGTATTATAGTTAGTGCATATGGATATTTTTGGCCCAACACAAACTAGAATAATTTGTGGAAAATATTATGTATTTTTCTTAGTTGTCGATTACACAAGATTTATGTGGGTCTATTTTCTAGAAAATAAGTTTGAAGATTTTTCATATTTTAAAAGTTTTAGAGCCCAAGTTAAAAATGAGAAAAACCTTCCATTAAAATCTATTCATAGTGATCATGGAGGTGAATTTATAAATTCTGATTTTGAAGTTTTTTGTGGTAGAAAAGGCATTACTCAAAACTTCATAAAATCGAGAACTCCTCAATAGTAGGTGTTGTTGAAATAAGAAATATATCTCTTCAATAGATAACTAGAACCAAGTTGAGTGAATATTATATAGCCAATTATTTTTGGGATGAAGTTGTAAGTAATTCTTTTTATACTATAAATCATGTTTTAATTAGAACTTTTCTAAATAAAACTCTTAAGAGTTATGGAATGGTAGAAAACCTAGACATTCCTACTTCAAGGTTTTTGGTTAGAGGGTATTCAATCTATGTACTAAAGATAATGTACAGAAATTTGCACCAAAATTGGATGAAGGAATTTTCTTAGGCTACTCCACAACTTCTAAGGCTTATAGAGTTTTCAATAAAAACACTTGCACTGTTGAAGAGACAGTACGTGTCAAATTTGATAAAACTGATCCTTTTGTTTTTTAAACAACCCCAACCTACATATTTGGATGTGTTTTCAAAAACAGATTATCAACCATTGATAGGTGATCTTTCTTATAAGGAAAAATCCCATGAAAATGTTTCTCATGCATTTAACCTAGAAGATTTTCTACCCTATATAGATGAACAGGTTATACAAAACCCAAATCAGTTATTTCTAAAGAATTATCACAGTGATAGTATCATTGGTGATTGGAATCAACCTGTAAGGACTAGAAATTATTTATGAAATGAAGTAGAACATCTATCATTCCTTTCCCAATTAGAACAAAAAAAACTGATGAAGAAATAAGTGATGATGATTGGATAAAATCTATGAAAGATGAAATAAAAGAATTCGAAAGGAATAAGATCTAGACCTTGGTTGGAAGACGTAAGGAAAATTCTCTTATTGGAGTAAAATGGGTGGTTAGAAATAAGTGTGATGAAAAAGGAATCATAGTTAGGAATGAAGCAAGATTAGTTTCTAAAGGCTATAATCAACAAGAGGGAATAGACTATGAAGAGACCTATGTTCTAGTAGATAGAATTGAATATATTCGTATCTTACTTGACTTTGTAGAATTCTTCATTTTCAAATTTTTTCAAATGGATGTGAAATGTGATTTCCTTAATGGTTATGTTCAAGAGGATGTTTTTGTAGAACAACATCATATTTTTGAAGATAAAAAACATCCTGATCATGTTTTTAGACTTACCAAAGATTTGTATGGACTTAAGCAAGCCCATAGAGCCTAGTATGATAGACTTATAAGATGTTTGCTTCAAAATAATTATGTTAATGGAAATTTAGATCCAACCCTTTTTATAAAGAAATATAAGAAAAATGTTTTGATTGTTTAAATTTTTGTTGATGAAATTATATTTGGTTCAACTCAGCAATCTTTAACTGATTCCTTTTCGGATCTAATGAAATATAAGTTTGAAATGAGTATGATGGGTGAGTTAACATTTTTCCTTGGTTTTCAAATTTCTCAAAAACCAGAAGGAATCTATATATCCCAACAAAAGTATGTTAAAGATATTCTTAAAAAGTATGGATATGACAACACTAAGAGTATAAGTACTCTCATTGGTACCTCAAACAAACATGATCTTGATGAAGCTGGGAAACCAGTAGATCAAACAACTATTAGAGGTATGATAGGAATTTTACTTTACTTGATAGAAAGTCATATAGACTTAATGTTTTCAGTATTCTTATGTGCAAGATATCAATCCAATCATAAGGAATCTAATTTAAAGGTAGTGAAATTAATTTTTCGCTACATAAAGGGAACCATTGATTTATGACTCTTTTATACTTCTAGAAATAATTTTTCTTTGAAAAGTTTTTTAGATGTTGACATTGGTGGATGTAGAATGGATAGAAAGAGTACATCCAGAACATGTAATTTCTTAGGAGATTCATTAGTTTCTTCTTCAAGTATTAAGTAACACTCATTATCACTTTCCACTACGAAAGTTGAATATGTAGCACCTGGAAGTTGTTATGCTCAAGTGTTGTGGATGAAAGACATACTCACAGACTATGGTATGGGTTTTACCAAAACACAAATTTTTTTTTGACAATACAAGTTTCGTTTCCCTTAGTGAAAACCATTCACATAACTCTTGTGCAAAACACATAGATATTAGGAATTAATTTCTTAGGGATCAAAAAAAGGAGATATCATTCTTCAATTTATTGGAATGCAAGATCAAATTGCTAATATTTTCACAAAATCATTACCCTATGGTATATTTGAATACATTAAACAGAATCTATGAATGATAATTGTAAGGTAATACTCCGTGTTAAATTTCTGTTGAAATTAATCTCCTTATAGTAATAATCTCATTTTCATAGGGGGATTACATTTCTTATTAGTTTTCAGATTTTTCTTAATGAAGTTTTCATGTTTTTCATAATGCAGTTTTCAAAACAAATTCCTAATGATGTTTTCAAAATTTTTCATATTTAAGTTTTAAAAAATTATCATACTTGAAGATTTTTGTAATGATGACTTTCGTAATTATAATTTTCATAATGAAGATTATCGCAATGAATATTTATATAATGATGATTTTCGTAATGCAAATTTTCATACTCAATTTGTTTTCCGTAATAGTGTTTTTTTTCTATAGTCATTTTTTTTTCAAATATAATGTTCTTCAAGAAGAATTTTACTCAATATGAATAATATTCCTAGAAATCCAAAAGGTATGATTCTTTATTTAGTTTTAGTTATCAACTTTTACATACATGTAGTTTTTTGTCTCTTTTAAAATTTCTCAGATTCTAGTTTCCTTAAATCCAAATTTTTTCCTTTAAAAAACTCCAAAGATCAGATCCTGCCAAATTTTACTTGTGGATATCATTTCAACCATCAGATCTGATCATAAGAATTCTTAGCCATTGGATCAAGATGGGAAGATGAACAGTCACATCAAACACATATATAATGGACCCCTGAAGTGTTGTCCCACATAGATTTCAAGCCTTTTCATGGCAAAGTTCTTCCCCTCTTACAAAATCCCATTCTAAACTTCTCAGTGTTTTTTCAAGTATGAATGTCTAAAGAAGAATCCTCTCAGAAAGACATTTCTATTGTCAAACCAATTCCGGAGTGTCAAGTATATAGAGGAAGGTTGGTGCATCAAAATTTCTTCAAAAAATATGATTCTATAATCCCCAAGAACAAAAATCTTAATGGTTGGGAATGTTTTTGCATATCGAAGCTAGGGGCTCAAGACTTGGTGTATCTAGATCTTCTTATCAAGTTTTATGAGTCATTTAGTTTAATTAAAGAAGAAGGAAAATAGAAGTTTTGTTTTAAAATCTATGTTAAGTCCTATGTTCTAACTTATTAAAAGGTATCTAGTTTAGTTGGACTTCCATTCGAAGGGGTAGCTGAATTTTGTTCCCACAAGTTGTCGGATGTTGAAGGAATTTTTGTCAAAGTAAAAGCTATGGAGTTTCTTGAAATTACAGATTTCAAGACTAAAAATATTGTTCATTTGACTTCAAATAATCAGATCCTTGAATTGTGGGTTCATGGATTTATCGTTCCGATAATAGGTGATAAAGACACCTTGAAGAAGAGTGAAATGTTCATTCTAGATTTTCTGGTGAATCGGAGGGAGATAAAATTGATGAAGCATATTATCATTACGATAGAGAATATTAAGAATGGGAACATGAAATCATAGAATATCATGTATCCATCCAACCTATCCAAGCTCAATGTTTAGTGACTTAAGTCTTTTAAAATTCCATGCAGTTCAAAGCTGAGGAACTATAAAGTGATGATGATTAGGGATGACACTCTAAAAAGGATGAAAGTTGTTTTTTCTAAGGAATCAGGAGAATTCTATAAATTACAAGAGGAAGAGGCTGAAGCTATTTTGAAGGAACAAGAATTTTTTGAACCATTTAAAAATTATGGAAAGAAGAGGAAGTTTAAAGATGTAGTTGTTCAAGGTAAAATCCCAGATGTAACACCCTGAGCTTCCACAATACGCTTCTCATTCAATAATGAAATAGCTTGCATTGTACACAACTTCGAGTTCTAAGACACCGCGACTAATCAAATTAGCCGTTATGAATAGTAATAACCACTTTTTAAAATTATAGAAATTTTAAATTTCAAAATGGACTTGATTTTTGGATTAGGAATATCTAAATTAGCCTATGTTGAATTTTTGGTATTTTTCTGAGAACTTCCAATTTTTTATGAATAGTGAAAAGTACGTAAAAACAACTTTTTTAATCAAAATAATTTATAGTGATAAATTATACTATTTAGTGGTTTTAAAGTATAGTTAGAATATATTTTTACCATTTTATCCAATGGTGGTCATTAGAATTAATTTAACATTGAAATTGGACAAAAACAATTGCCAATCTTTTGATATAAATTGTTTCTTAAAAACACGCTATTTGTTGTGACGGCGGGAATTAATTATAAAATTAATTAATTCAACTTATATTTTTGGAATTTTATAAAATAGACATAATTTTTTAATTCGGAATATCAATTATAGCATAGGGTGAAATTTTGGCATTGTTCTGAAAAACTTCAATTTTTGATGAATAGTGAAACCACTAAGTGGTAGTTAAATAACTGATTTTTCGTTTAAATGAAATATTACCACTTCTGTGATTTGATTTTCAAAAATCCTACATACATGGTTGTCATTAAGAAGTAAAATTTGGTTCAATGAGATTAAAATAATTTTTGTTGAATAGTAACTTTTAAGTTCTTAATCGCGATTAGAGGTAATTAGTGTAGTTTAAGGTAAAAATAATGTTTTAATAATATGAGATGAGCTTGACACATGTGCTACCCTCATTAGATGTTCCATGGACAACCAAGGAAATCCATGGGTCAACTTGGGGACCCCATGGAGCCACTTTAGTTAGAAAATGACATAAATACCTTTTATTTAATGTTAAATTAAAAAATGACACAAACATGAAATGTTTTACTAAAATAATTTTTACATGGGGTTATACATGTCATATTTTTGACTATAAATAGTAATTTGAAAGCTCAAAAATATTTCCTAAATCATAGTATTTTTTTTATAATTTTTAGACATTAAATAAATTAAATTATTTATGACATCATTATGATGCAGCGATGACCTCATTATTTAACGATTTTAATAAAATGAAAAGATAATGTACAATACAAGGCTTAAACTTGTCCAAAGACTATTTTATGGGTAGAGTTAGAACACTTATCACCTTAGCCACGAATTATATAAGTTTGGGACCTTTAGAATCCGAAAAGCATTGTATAATAATGTAAAATTTCTTTACTTTCCAAGAGTGCCCCTCCTCTATCTTATAAAAGGCCCCCACCTCTACCACCTCATACACACTTTCAAGACATTTGGCTCAGACAACCTCTACCCAAATACTCTCCCAACTTCCTTCTATTACTCCTAGAAGCCTCACTTTGGGCAGAACTCTTCCCAAGGAAGCCTTTGGCTCAAATCAAAAAGAGTTACCCGATTTTGAGGTAATGTCTTCTCTAATGTTGTTTTGTTTTATTTTTCTTCTCCAACCCCCTAAACTCTTTTTATTCATTTCTTTTGTAACATCACCAGTATCCTCAATATACTAGGATGTTGTTATAAGAATTATTAGAGCTACACTTACACACACGTACATCTAATGGTTAACGAACATACGGTTTCTGTGGATGGAGAATTTCTGCCTCACGAAACGATGATTGTTAAACACTCATATAACACCTTAAAATGTGGACATTAAGATGTCACTATATTTATATATGATATATAATATGTTTATGTTTTACTTATGCTTCTTTATTTCTCATTTATGGCATAATTTATGATTTCCATTATGGGTAAACGCGATAATTTCCTTTTAGGAAGTGCAGACTACCGCCCCCTCAAAGTGATGTGAATCGTTAATGCCATATGTGGGATGTATAAAGGATGGAGTAAATGATATTATATATGATATTATACTGGAACTATATTATATCTTTATATAATTATGATTTCATTCCATTAAATACGAAATAGAAATGAAAGTAGCGTTCATGCGTACGTACGGCTTACCGTCTCCATGAACGGTGCATTTCATTTCTTACCTCTAAATGTTACGTAATATTATGAATGAATGTATATACTGGATATATATATGATATATATGACATCTAAATCATGAATATAATTCTAGATATAATTGATATTCTACCACATAAACAACTTGTAATTATAAGAAGTTTATTGTTGACTCAAGTACCAAAAATCGACAAAACGACCGTTATTAACTTAAATAATTACATAATGTTCATAACATGGTAATAAGGGATATAAAAGGAATAATGAACATGAAAAAGTTTCTTAATTAAATAGAAATTAACTATAGTTTATTATTCAGGAGGTTAAAGAACGGTCGAGTCAGGACAGGACGCAAGGTAAGGGAACTTCTTAACCCAATTTCCATTCTTTGGGTTAATCTCCTACTTTAAAATTATGTCATGATATTATTATGTACTATCTTGTATTTGTACTTTCTTTATGTGTAATTATAGTGAATACACATAATATATCTATTTTATTTTAAAAATGATCTTTTTAAGGACTTTTTCTCAATCTCTTTTCATTGAGGCATATTTGGTTTTATACACAACTTTCTTTTATACGGTGTATAAACCACTTTGACTTTTACGTTTATTCAAAAGGGATCTTTTTTTATATGAAGCGTTTTACTAAACGACAAAAAGGGAATGTTTTCCTTTCCGTACTTATGTGGCGACAATGAATTCTCCGCCGCCGTGACCATTATTTGAGTTTCAGCTTCCTCTACAAGCCATCACTTTTTTTAATGAAAAATAAATACAAAGTTTTAACTTTCTTTTATTTTGGTATTGAAAATGGTTTTGAAAGCATTTTTATTATATCAATGTGTTGTATTGACATCTTGTGATTTAAATGTGGAAATGTTATGTTTCCTTTAAGCATGTTTTATGTAATACGATTATGTTATGGTTTATGATATGTTTAAAACTATTCATATGAGGATTGCATTGGACTTAATAAGTGACGGGTGGAGCCCGCTATAGATCCTCGATGCATCGGCAGGTCTCATGAGAGAAACTAGTGTCTTGGCACGAGGCCTTGACAAAAACTTATTTGTGGTCCTGGCACGAGGCCTTGGCTACGTGGTTATGATAGTCTTGCATTATGCATTCCATCATTATGAAAGTGGTTATTGATATTGCATGTGATTATTCGACCAGTAGAATATCCATGTGAATAAGTAAATGGAATTATCTCATTTTACTTTTTCCATATTATGTTGAAGATCATGTTTAAAAGGCTTTTGTTTTAGTTATACATTGCTTTAAATGTTAATGTTTATTTATGAAAGCTTCCGCAATATTGTTATCCTTACTGAGCATCTGAGCTCACCCCTTTCAATGTTTTAATATTTTCCAGGATGTGAAGAAGTATTTTATGAATGACCTGCAGGGATAGTCATAAGAGGATATGAGTGTGGACTATTGAGACTTTGTTATTTTAGTTTTTCACCTTATGATGTAATGTAACATTTATGAATGTATCTAGTGTTTCCAAGGCTACTAAACTAATTGGTCTTTCGAGACTTGATCTTTTGTGATCATGACAATGTTAAGAAGTAATGCACCGACTCTGTGTAGCTGGGGTCGAGGTGTTACAGTTGGAATGAGAGGCAGTTTAGTACTAACCTTGGAAGATATATTTAGATAAACTCTGATTAGAGAACATAGCCCGAAGATAGACTTTAAGGATTAGTATAGAAGAACTTCCAAGAATTTTTGTATTATAGAGATTTTGTGAGTTTTCCAAGCAATACATCCTTGTCTGGATACGAGCAGGTAGAGGCGGCTCTGGCACAGATGTACCTAGTGGTAAAACCCAAAACACCTATTTGAGCTAGACTCAAACGAGAACTGGTGCATGACAACAGGCCTTGCTACAATATTGGTTATGACACTCCCGAGGGATATGCTTAGGATAATTCTCGTTTTCTTTACAAACCACTATGAATGGTTATGAGTATATACTTCCTCAAAGAAAAACTTTTTATGATTATGGATTATATCCATAAATAGTTCAATTTATTTTAAGTATTTTATAAGTATGGAATTATGTATTTTGATTCATAAATTAATCTAGTTTATGGCATTGTATAGAAATGGCGCCCAGTAGAAGGAATGCGAACTCCATCAATACGTATGAGTAAGAAGGATCATATCTTTCATGGAATTAAGCCAACCTTTAGAAGGGAAATATTCTCCCATGTGTTATCAACATATGAAGAAAGAGTATCATGTGTTAATAAGATAAATATAGAATTCTATGAGTCTTATGGATTTGAAGGGATGAAAGAGAAGAAAGGGATGGAAGAGAGATTGATGGATAAAGGGACGAGGGAAAATAAGAATTTTCCAATATGTGATAACTGTGGGAAGAATCAACTTGGAATTTTCCTGAAGGGAATGGAAGTTTGTTATAAGTGTGGAGAAAAAGGACACCAAGTGCGTGACTGCAAGGGTAAGAAAAAGGTTTCAAATCTACAATGCTTCATCTGCAAGGAGTGGGGACACTACGCAAACCAATGTTCAAATCATCAGAGTATGCCCCAAATGATGTTATTGGATAATAATCAAGTTATGATACTACCACAGATGAGGAGGAATGATTAGAGTTCTTATGTTGTTATTAAAGAATTTTATAATTTGAGTGTTGCATCAATGATGTACTGGTTATAATAATTATGGAGTATATAAGGATTGTACTGCAGTACTATTTCATCTAGGACTTGAGATTGTGTGGAACCAAGAAAAGTGACTCCACAGTAGGTTAAATTTTTGAAAAATATATGGTTGAGAGAAAGATAAACCATAATATGGTTCTGATACCAAGATAGTGATTTTGGAATAAGACATGATTGATTCGGATAAATTATGATGGATATTCTTAACATCCTTGAAACTGATTAATGATTTGTATACATTTTTTGATAGAAGGAGTATATACAGTTTTCTATAAGGAATAAGGGATAATGAATGTAATCAATAATGATTTATGGTAATACAGTATGTTGCAGTGTTTTAAAAGAATACACGATGAAGGTGTTCACATGTTGTTACGCAGAAAAAAAGGAGCTTCATTATGTTTACCTTCCTCATAAAATCTGGACTGTGAGTTGGACAGAAGTATTTTGGATAACTATAAAGGTTGGAATGGATTATATTTTACATTGGATACTATTGTTAAGGTTATTTTTGGATATTTATAAAAAGGACAACACACAGACCGAGTGACAACCCATCACGTCGGACAAAGGTGTGGGAATCGAACCCACAACCATAGTGCGATTGGGATTAATCGCCTACCACTGGACTACGTGGAGTCCCTGGTTTTAAAAAAATAGTTTTTCTAATATAAATGGTATGTGTTAAAATTTGGAACCTTATACAATTAGGATAAGTATAATAATTTTGAGTTCTATTATCTTTTTGAGTGAAAGATGAGTTGAAGGTTGAAACTCTAATTATCAAGAAAAAATATATATATATATACCTATCTCTTATTCAATGAATAAATTAATTATTAAACTTTAGTAAAGGGATATTAAAACAAAAAAATGTGTTATCCTAATACCTTATGTCTTGTTGAACTGATGATATTTTAAATCAACATAGATTGAAGGCTTTGAGGCCCTCAATTTGACAGTTGATTGTGATTGATGACCTCAATCACTCCCTACAAATATTTACATTTTTCCTCCAATTATATGTCTCTAATTGCCACCAATGTTCTCCTTATCGAGATCATAATTTGGTGGTGACTTTGTTATTTCCATTTCCCTCTTATTAACACTAAATTTTATTAACCCTTTTTCCGATGTGGGTTTTCCACAAAGGTGTTTTCTATTTTCAACCTTTTATTTTCCAAGAAAAATTTCAAATTGCGAGGACACAATTTATTGAAGGAGGGGAGAATGTAACACCCCGAACTTCCACAATACGCTTCTCATTCAATAATTCAATAGCTTACATTATACACAACTTCGAGTTCTAAAACACCGTGACTAATCAAAGTAGCCGTTATGAATAGTAATAACCACTTTTTAAAATTATAGAAATTTTATATTTCAAAATGTAATTCATTTTTGGATTCGGAATATCGAAATTAACCTATGTTGAATTTTTGGTATTTTTCTGAGAACTTCTAATTTTTTATGAATAGTGAAAAATACTTAAAAACAACTTTTTTAATCAAAATAATTTATAGTGATAAATTATACTATTTATTGGTTTTAATGTATAATTAGAATATATTTTTACAATTTTATCCAATGGTGGTCATTAGAATTAATTTAACATTGAAATTGGACAAAATCAATTGCCAATCTTTTGATATAAATTGTTTCTTAAAGACACGCTATTTGTTGTGACAGCGGGAATTAATTATAAAATTAATTAATGCAACTTATATTTTTGTAATTTCATAAAATAGACATCATTTTTGAATTCGGAATATCAATTATAGCTTAGGGTGAAATTTTGGCATTGTTCTGAAAAACTTCAATTTTTGATGAATAGTGAAACCACTAAGTGGTAGTTAAATAACTAATTTTTCGTTTAAATGAAATATTACTATATCTGTGATTTGATTTTCAAAAATCCGACATACATGGTTTTCATTAAGAAGAAAAATGTGGTTCAATGAGATTAAAATAATTTTTTGTGAATAGTAACTTTTAAGTTCTTAATCGCGATTAGAGGTAATTAGTGTAGTTTAAGGTAAAAATAATGTTTTAATAATATGAGATGAGATTTACACATGTCCTACCCTCATTGGATGTGCCATGGCCGACCAAGACAATCCATGGGTCAACTTGGGGACCCCATGGAGCCACTTTAGTTAGAAAATGACATAAATACCTTTTATTTAATGTTAAAGTAAAAAATGACACAAACATGAAATGTTTTACTAAAACACTTTTTACATGGGGTTATACAAGTCATATTTTTGACTATAAATAGTCATTTGAAAGATAAAAAGATTTCCTACATTATATTATTTTTTTTATAATTTTTAGACATTAAAAAAAATTAAATTATTTAGGACATCATTATGATGCAGCGATGACCTCATTATTTAACGATTTTAATAAAATGAAAAGATAATGTACAATCCAAGGTTTAAACTTGTCCGAAGACTATTGGATGGGTAGATTTCGAACCCTTGTCACCTTATCCACGAATTATATAAGTGTGGGACCTTTAGAATCCGAAAATCATTGTATAATAATGTAAAATTTCCTTACTTTCCAAGAGTTCCCCTCCTCTCCTCTTATAAAAGGCCCCCACCTCTACCACCTCATTCACACTTTCAAGCCATTTGGATCGGCCAACCTCTGCCCAAATACTCTCCCAAACTTTTTATATTACTCCTAGAAGCATCACTTTGTGCAGAACTCTTCCCAAGGAAGCCTTTGGCTCAAATCAAAAAGAGTTACCCGATTTTGAGGTAATGTCTTCTCTAATGTTGTTTTGTTTTATTTTTCTTTTCCAACCCCCTAAACTCTATTTATTAATTTCTTTTGTAAAAAAAACCAGTATCCTCAATATACTAGGATGTTGTTATAAGAATTATTCGAGCTACACTTACAAAAACCTACATCTAATGGTTAAAGAACATATGGTTTCTGTGGATGGCGAATTTCTTCCTCACGAAACGATGATTGTTCAACACTCATATAACACCTTCAAAGGTGGACATTAAGATGTCACTATATTTATATATGATATATAATATTTTTATGTTTTACTTATGCTTATGTATTTCTCATTTATGGAATACTTTATGATTTCCATTATGGGTAAACGCGATAATTTCATTTTAGGAAGTGCGGACTACCGCCCCCTCAATGTGATGTGAATCGTTAATGCCATATATGGGATGCATAAAGGATGGAGTAAATGATATTATATATGATATTATACTGGAACTATATTATATCTTTATATAATTATGATTTCATTCCATTAAATATGAAATAGAAAGGAAAGTAGTGTTCATGCGTACGTACGACTTACCGTCTCCAGGAACGATGCATTTCATTTCTTACCTCTACATGTTACGTAATATTATGAATGAATGTATATACTAGATATATATGATATATATGACATCTAAATCATGAATATAATTCTGGAGATAATGGATATTCTACCACATAAACAACTTTTAATTATAAGAAGTTTATTGTTGACTCAAGTACCAAAAATCGACAAAACGACTGTTATTGACTTAAATAATTACATAATGTTCATAACATGGTAATAAGGGATATAAAAGGAATAATGAACATGAAAAAGGATCTTAAGTAAATAGAAATTAACTATAGTTTATTATTCAGGAGGTTAAAGAATGGTCGAGTCAGGACATGACGCAAGGTAAGGGATCTTCTTAACCCAATTTCCATTCTTTGGGTTAATCTCCTACTTTCAAATTATATCATGATATTATTATGTACTATCTTGTATTTGTACTTTCTTTATGTGTACTTATAGTGAATACACATAATAGATCTATTTTATTTTAAAAATGATCTTTTTAAGGACTTTTTCTCAATCTCCTTTCATTGAGGCATATTTGGTTTTATACACAACTTTCTTTTATACGGTGTATAAACCCCTTTGACTTTTACGTTTATTCAAAAGGAATGTTTTTTATACGAAGAGTTTTACTAAACGACAAAAAGGGAATGTTTTCCTTTCCGTACTTATGTGGCGACAACGACTTCTCCGCTTCCGTGACAATTATTTGTGTTTCGGCTTCCTCTACAAGCCATCAATTTTTTTTAATGAAAAATAAATACAAAGTTTTAACTTGCTTTTATTTTGGTATTGAAAATGGTTTTGAAAGCTTTTTTATTATATCAATGTGTTGTATTGACATCTTGTGATTGAAATCTGGAAATGTTATGTTTCCTTTACGCATGTTTTATGTGATACGATTATGTTATGGTTTATGATATGTTTAAACCTATTCATTTGAGGAATGAATTGGACTTAATAAGTGACGGGTGGAGCCCAATATAGCTCCTCGATGCATCGGCAGGTCTCATGAGACAAACTAGTGTCTTGGCACGAGGCCTTGACAAAATCTTATTTGTGGTCTTGGTACGAGGCCTTGGCTACGTGGTTATGATAGTCTGGAATTATGAATTCCATCATTATGAAAGTGGTTATTGATATTGCATGTGATTATTCGACCAGTAGAATATCCATGTGAATATGTAAATGGCATTATCTCATTTTACTTTTTCCATATTATGTTGACGTTCATGTTTAAAAGGCTTTTGTTTTAGTTATACATTGCCTTAAATGTTAATGTTTATTTATGAAATCTTCCACAATATTGTTATCCTTACTGAGCATCTGAGCTCACCCCTTTCAATGTTTTAATATTTTCCAGGATGTGAAGAAGTATTTTATGAATGACCTGTAGGGATAGTCAAAAGAGGATATAAGTGTGGACTATGGAGACTTTGTTTTTGTAGTTTTTCACCTTATGATGTAATGTAACATTTATGAATGTATCTAGTGATTCCAAGGCTACTAAATAATCGGCCTTTCGAGACTTGATCTTTTGTGATCATGCCAATGTTACGGAGTAATGCACCGACTCTATGTAGCTGGGGTCGGGGCATTACACCAGAGGCTAAAGGAACTCAATCCACACCTCCAAATCCAAAGAAGAATATATCTTATCCGGATGAGTGGTTTCCAAGTGGAGAGAAGACAAAAATTATTAGAAGGAAGGAGAGCCACAGTTTGTTTTGGACCCTGTAGTGGCCAATGTATTGAAAGAGAAGGTAACTGATGAGCTTGAGAAGCAACCCAATAAAAAGAAACAAAAGAAGAAGATATCTGAGGCTAAAATTGTGTCGTCCCTTATGAGGGACACTGAAATAGCATATGGGAACATCCCAATACCGAAATATTTCTTGGTTGAACCAGAGACTCTGGGGAAGAAATTTTTCACATTGGAAAAATCCTAAGAAAATATTGTTGAAGAAAAGGTACTTAAAGAAAAGGGAGAAGAAGAGGATGAATGTAGTGATGGAACTAAAGACCTTATGAAGAAAGTTGATGATTATCCTGAAAATGAAACCCCATATGAGATACTATCAATCCGAACATCTAAAGTAGAGTCTTCAAAGATCCAAACTTCTAGGAAGGATAAGGAAGGTGGAGATGAGAAGGGTGAAGAAGAAGATAATAAATTCTCTGAGGAATAAAGTTCAAACCATGATTTCATACATCCTGAATATGCTGAGGCTAGAGCTGAAAATGAAAAGGTAGATTAAGGTAATATTGTTCAGTTATCTGACAGTGAACATAAATCTCCGGATGAGGAAGCCATTCCGAGAACCAATAAAAGGAAAAGGTGGTTTTTGAGGTTACACCTACTAAAGTTGTTTCAAAGAAGAATAAAGTTGGTGGATCTTTGGAGAGGAAGCTAGTTGAGATAGAAAAGGAGCCCTTGCCAAGAAAAGTCTTGGATTCAGAATCATCTTCTCGGGTACATGATTTCATAGTCCAATTCATGAAGAAGCTTGTTGGGACCATTCCTATTTTCAAAATCATTGATTTCAGATGCTAGATGCGTCAACATACTTTGAACCAAAAATTGGATTCAGTGTACATGGTGATGGACAAGTGTGTCAAGTTGGAATTAGACGTCAAATCTTTCCTTATCAGCTATGAAGATGACAAAATATCTTTTAAAAAATGGTTAGCTGGTCAAAGAATATAGTTGAATATTTGAGAGAGCATGATGAGTTTCAGGATGATGTTATGGAAGCCTTTTATACTGAAGGTAAAAAAATCAAATATCTCACAAATAGCTTTGAGGAAAAGATAAATCGTGAGAAGAATACTCAGATTCAGGAGGTCAAGGATCTGAATGGGAAGTTGTACTAGGTTTCTAAAATCTGGAAGAGAGAAAGGGATCTTCAGATCAAGAATGAAGAGAATCTAGTAAATCAAGATGACTTGTTGAAGGCTCAGGCAGGGGCTCTGAAGGCTCGGGAAGTAAAGATCAAATCCTTAGATATGCAATCAGAGGAAGACCACAAGGAGCTAAAGAAGCTGAAACCCGTAGTGAAGAAGTTGATACCTAAGGAGAAGGAAGGAAAATAGATCCAATCAGATCTTTTGTTGTATTTTATTTCCTTGTATAAATTCTTCCAATATTAATGAAATTCTGGTTTCTCTTTTTTGTTTGCAGGTGTTGTACTAATCTTCTAGGTATTATAATTTCTTTTCCATTCCCTCAAATTCTATTTGAAAATCACAAAGGGGGAGAAAGGAAAAATAATTCATTGAAAAGAAGTAATATACCTAATGGGGAGTTTATCTAAGGGGGAGTCTAAATTATATAGATTTCTATACTCAATATAATGAAAAGTATTATGAAAATATAGAATATGATCCTTAGTGTTCCAAAGCCTAAGTGGGAGTTAGTCGTACTCATCTTTGAAAATGTGAAAAGGGAGATATGTTTTATTTTCAAAGTCTAGAAAAATATTTTATATGTTCTTTTATTCTTTTTCATATGGATGTTTGTGATTTCAAGAAATAGGGAGATTGTAGATTCAATACGGTTTTCCTAATGAGTTTTACTTTCCTTCATACATGGGGGAGATTGTTTATTCAATAAGGTTTTCTTATGAATTTACCATTCCTTCAAGTTTTAAAAATCACAAACATCTTATCTCATGGAAAATCTCATTTTTCTATGTGGTTTATTTTTTAAGGAAAAATTTCCTTCTCCAAAGAAATTTATTTTTACCATGTTTTCATTGATTATATAATAATTTGCCTAAATATAAAATTGGTTTTATAACCAAAGCCTCAGAATCCTATAGTTACCTAGATATGAAGCATTTTTTTTAGTATCCGAATTCTCAGTATTATGGTTACAAACTCTTCTATGTTCTGACTCCGTTTTCTCTGAATTCAGACTCCGAACTCTTCTAAGTTCTGAATCCAAGTTCTCTAAATTCTGATTTTGAACTCTTCTGAGTTTTGACTCCAAATTCTCAGAATTCTGGTTACGAACACTACTGAGTTCTGACTCCGAATTCTGAATACGAATTCTGAGTATTAAATCTTATGAATACTAACTCTTAGTTCTTTTTATGAATTCCTCTGAGTTCTGAAACTAAATTTAGGATATGAATTCCTATGTGTTCTGACTCCAAATTCTCATGAACTCTGACTCTGAACATTGTAAGTTCTAGTTCCGAATTCTTGTGAATCCAGATTCTGAATTTCCTTGAAATTCAGAATCCGGGATTCTATAGCGTTCAGGTTATGAATTCCTTAGAAAAAATTATCCAAATATCCTTTTATTATAGACTCTGAATTCATTTTTTAGACTCTGAACTTTTATTTTCATAAATTCTGAATATTGGTTTTTGGTTATGTAACCATATTTTTTATTACACTTTTTTTGTTATAATATGATGTAATGCATTCAATTACTCTCTAACAGTTGTTTGAGTGACACATGTATAGGTCCCTCCAAAATTCAAGGAAAAATTTGACCATTGGAGGAGGGATCCGACCATTGGTGTTGTGCTAATAAATAGGAGCTCATTTGAAAGAGCTAACAACAAGTTGATAAATCTATAGATTACATGCTGCTGAAGTAATTTCTAGTGAGGGAGGCTTTGTTGCTTTGTGCGTACTGAACTTCTTGTTCATATTTTCATTGTGTGACTCTAATTTTTGATGTGTACAATAGAGGGATTCCAGGGATAGGAAGACAGAGGTTCCAACTACTTTGAAGTTGAGGGCTTCCTTGCTGAGGAAGAAAGAGGTGCCGACTACCTTGAAGTTGAGGGCTTTTAGGGAGAGTAAGACAGACTCCGATCTTCATATCGAGGTCTTACTCTAGTGTGGGTAAGAGAGACTTTCTTGAAAGTATAAATCAAGGGACCTTTATCCAAGGTTGTTGGACACCCTTCTCTTTGGGTTAAAAGATTTACTACTTGTTACTTTCTTGTTTCAAGTTTTCCACTGTATTTTATTTTTTGAGAAAAGTATAACTATATTATAATTCCTTATACTTGTATACTCTGATTTAGTGAGATTCTATACACTTTAATGTAGAATTTTTATATTTGTAAACTTTTGTTAAATTTCAATTCCGGAACCATCTTTCCGGATTCATTTTCTCGGAATCATATTTCTAGAATCAAGAAAGTGTGTAAAACTTGAGGTTTTGTGAATTTCCTTGTTTAACTTTGTTAAACATAACTACCATTAAAAGTTCCAAAGGAATTTTTTAAAGTACACAATGCACCCCCCTCTTGTATTTTGAGCATCATTAGATACTTCATTCAGTATCTATATTATTTCGATCCTAGATAACATATTACTGAGTATATCATACTCCACATACCATCTTGAAAAGTTTTTATAGAGAACCAAAAGCATTTGGTTGACCAGCTAGCTTAATTAGACCCTGTTATTCGATCCTTCTTGAACACCTTTTCAGAGAATCTAGAGCAGTTCATGAAGCAAGAGACCAGTCTTCCTGAGTTTTTGAAAGTGAATATCGTGGATAATCTGCTTGTTAACAATGACTCCAGTATGGTGATCATTCAAATTGGATATAGTATGATGCAGAAGCTGAGAATATAGTTGGAAGAGTTGAAAGATATGTTTGAAGTCATACAATATTCCAGCCGAGCCAATCCTTAATCCCTTCCATCTTTTAACCTTTCTGACAATGACTATTCTTGTATCTTGATCTCATAATGTTTTGTAAAAAAATAATTTATTGATCAATGAAAGTTCTCTATTTATATCTATTTTATATGTGTTTGAATGTTGGTCTATAGTTCAAAATCCATTTCTATTTATTTAATTACAGTTAACTGTAACATTCACTTCTAATCTGTTCAAATATTTTATGTGTTCTAAATTATTTCTATACTATCTTTTTGATATCAAAAAAGGGGGAGAAATTTAGACACCAAATTTACAACTATTTATGTTTACAAAATTTCTAAATTATGTAGCTATGATTATAGTTTTAGTTTTTGGGTTTTGTGTTCATCAAAAAGTGGGAGATTGTTGGGCATATGTTGTCTCAACAATACTATGTATTTTATGATGATTTTGATGTTCAAAAATACCCTTGTTTGATATTCTAGTGATTTTATTTTGAGTATATTTCAGAGAATTTATATTATTTATAATTCATTTTTATTCTCAAGTAGTTCTTTAATGTGTGCAGAACGCTCTTAAGTGTATCCTAGAAACATTGTTCATCATTTTTCGTTTTGCTGAAAATACTATTCATTTAATTCATCATCAAAAGTAACATATGGAACAAACCTTACATTATCAGAAATGAATGGTTAATCTACCTTACATTTGTATGGAACCCTTAATGTGATGAAATCAGAAAAGTATGGCTGAGGAACCTTACGTTCATAATGAACATTACGTTTGTATAACAAAACGTATGGATCATGATCCTTAATATTGTATTGAACCCTATGTTTTTATAGATACATATGGATGATCATCCTCATGTTTGAGAAGAAACACGTAGGGATCATCAACCTTACGTTCATGATCCACCATACATTTGTTGTTTTGTCTTCTTGTGAAGGAACCTTACATTTCACTTTTCAATGCCGAGAATTTGAAATTTACATCTTTATCGGAGATTCATGAAACGACATCTACGGAATATCAGGGTGATTTAAATCCCATTACTGACTGTTTCCATGTGACATTATGATCAATTCAAAGAACCAATTACATTGGATATTTTCATTCCTATACTTAAGGGGAGTTACAACATCTCTGATCTGATCTATTCTTTTTCTTAGGCATCTTTTGCAGATCTAAATAACTATGTTGAAGTTTCTACTCGTTATAAATCCTTCTGATTTTTCATATGAAAATATAGTTGACTCTCTGGATTACGAAATCAATCAATAATATATGTTTTTTTTCAATTCTATAGCGATCAAGCATCACAGTAAAGATAACTTCATAAAAAATCTATCATTTGATTTCTGTGAATACAACACGTTGTTTTTGTTGTTGTTCTTAAAGATTCAAAGATCTTCTGGGCAACCAGATATCATCAGACATTCTTCAAGGTTTATTCTTTTCTGAAGACAAATATCCATATTTTATTAGTTGCGTGATGCTACAACAATAGGATGATTTTGTTTTTCTATAAACAAACATCTTTTATCGTGAGTATCGACTGCTCTTATTCAGTTGTGGTGGAGTATCAGCTTCTCTCACTAAGCTGTGGATTTCGGTTCTCTGTTGTAACGAACCGGAAGGCTCTATTTTTTAAATCCTTTGTTGTAAGGGTGAAAACTACCTCTACTCAGTTGTGGAATTGTTTTATGATAAGATGAACTTACTAGTGAAATTCACCATGCCCATATAGAGGGTGATTGGTGGAGTGGACTAGGGGATATTCGTGCTCCGAAACACTATAAATTTCTTTGTCCTGCTTTCTATTTTATCCGGTACATATTATATGTTATAGAAAAATATTATGTTGTGTCTACTGTTTTGTTAAGACAGATTCGAGGAATAATTTTAAAATACACAATTGACCCCCTCTTCTGTTATTATCATAGTCAATCTGACCTAACATTTGGTATCAGAGGCCGAGATTTTCATTAGATCCTTAACAAGATAAAATCATAAGATGTACATTAGGATGGAAATGACTAACACAAGGGAAGTTATGTAAATTTCTCGTTCTCCATAATTTAATGGGGAGAATTGTGGTTGCTGAAAATAAAGGATGATTATATATTTGAAGAATCTTGGATACAATGTCTACTGAAAAATTCTATCTCCCTATACGATTCCTAAGAAACTAGAAACATGTGATTTTACTACAGAAGCTGAATTTTATACAAAATCAAAGGCAATGAATGCAGTCATTTGCAGTCTTGGACTAGATGAATTAAATCATGTATCAAAGTGCCCAACAGCCTATGAAATGTGGCAGACAATTTCAGTAACCTATGAAGGTACTGGCAATGTCGGGCAAATGAGATATGCAAAAATAAAATTAATGTTTGATACATTCATAATGTTTGATGGAGAGGGAATAACTCAGATGAATGGAAGACTGACAGAAATTGTCAACAATGTGACATCCTTCGGTGAAGTTGTCAATCAATCTTATGAAGTGCTAAAAGTTCTAAGAGTTCTACCAACAAAGTGGAATGGCATATCAGTAGAAATTTGACAATTAGCAACTGTCAAGGTTCTGACCATGAGAGAACTAATTGGGACTTTAATTATGTATGAATCTGAAGTGCTAGATGAAGCTGAAGATCATAAGGTTCTAGTGGAAAAGGACAAAACTGCTTTAAAGGTAACATCTCAGAAGAAGAATAGGAAAATGAAACAAGAAGTGAAGAATGTAAAAGATATACACTCATCTGACTATGAAATAGAACTGGCTCAACTAGCCAGAAAATTAAGCATGTTCTACAGAAAGAAGAAAGGATTCTAAAATACCTTCAAAAATGATGAGAATGTTGCAAAGGAAGTATGATGTTATGAATGTAAAAAATTGGGTCATATAAGACCTGATTTCCCTCAATTGAAAGGATATAAGAGAAAGGTAGAAAACAGACATCAGAAGAATTATAACAATGAGAAAAGAGATAAAAGAGAAATGAAGGATACATGGAGTCTCTTAGAAGACTCCAATAGCTCATCTGATCCTAATACAGAAAGGAAGTCAATTCTGAAGGCTAATATGTGCTTCATGGCTAATGAAGATGAGGAATAAACTTATTATTCATTATATTCTGACTCTAGTTACTCAAATGATAAAATTACTACCTATTGTAAAATTCATGAAGTGAAATATGATTCCTTGTTAAAGAAGCATAAATCCTTAAAGCATATTCAAAACACTATTATAAATGAAAGAGATAATTTAGTTAAACAACATCAAGAGCTTGTTGATAAATTCAATTCATCAACTACAAACTGTTCTATTCATGAAGATAAGATTAAAGTTCTACAGAAATTAGCAGAAACATATAAATCTATAGCTATTGTGTTTACAAAAGGAGAAGATAAACTGAATGAAATACTAGGCAAAAATTATGTTAAAAAGGAAATATTTGGAATTTGCAGTTAGGGAGAAAAACCCAAGCTATACAAAAATTACATTGTTCCTGGAACCAAAATCAAAAGTATAACTACTGTTAAATGTTTCTATAGTGGTATTAATGGGCATTATGCTAATTAATGTTATTTCAGAAAGCTTCAATTATGTGCTATCAAGAATGTTCATTACTCAATGGCTTTATCTAGCTTTAATTATAAAAACTTTTAGCAAATAAAATATTTCTGGATTCCAATGTCTTTGAAAGATAACACTGCTGGACCCAATGAAATATGGGTACCAAAACAAACTCTTGTTTAATCTGTCCTTGTAGGTAACAAGTCAAATGGAGGAAAAGTCATATGGTATATGGACAGTGGTTGTTCAAGACATATGGGTGGAAACTATTCAAATTTACACACCCTAACAAAAATAGATGGAGTCCTAGTCAAATTTGGTTGAAATGCTAAAGGAAAATTTATTAGGCTTGGGATAGTTGGAGATCCAAATTCTATCTCAATTAATAAAGTACTATATGTACAAGGATTAAAGCACAATCTGATAAGTATATATCTACTCTTTGATGATGGATACTATGTTGATTTTTCAAATAAGTATCCCACTCTAAAAACCTACCAAGATTCCAATCCATCCTCATAAGTATTTTCTCACCAAACCCTAGATATATAATTGCCACACCTATCCTTAAAAGGACCAATACTCCTAGGAATATTGTACTTGATCTAAATCCCCATCGTTAGTGACATCAATCACATTAAAGTGCATTAATGTCAACCGAAACCTACATTCCATGAATTATTCACATGGACAGGCCCCACGACAACAGGATAAGAACTAAAACCATAAATAATAATTCCAAATACATGCATCATTTTTAAATAAATATCTCAAGTGTAAACATAAAAACCAATAATAAAAATACCTCATCCGTTGTATCGAACAAACCCAAACTATGTTGAAACTCGGGACAAATTGATTATACACCATTAATAGGAAGAGTAATTCTTAATTAATAGGAAGGTACTATATGATAGTATCATTTTGAAACATTGATCTGTTTCCCCTTTTCTTGAAGGAACATGATTAGACCCACAAGACATTGTGGTTCTTATATGCAGGGCGATGACACGTATAGTCGTATGAGACATGTATTTTTTAGTTTAGTTTTTATTTTCTTTTCATTATCGCATTGGTCACTTAGATCATTGACTGATTTCTATGGATATAGAGTAGTTATATTCTGTGAAGGGGGATAGAAGGAGTTCAGATGGATTCAGTCCACCGACATTGATCCGAAGTAAGATTCTATGGTTACTGCTTGTCTCGCACCTCATGTATTTGGGGATTTAGTGTTTTTGACTCCATATTATGTTTTCGGTAGGGTCATCGATCAATTCGGGTTGGTTCAGGTGGATTTGGTTCTCCACTACCAATCTAGGTATGGATTTAATGACATTGGATGGTTTCTCACTGGTTATGTAGCATCCTTTATGTGTTTTATTGTTTTTAATATCCTTTTTGTAGTGCATTGATCCCTTCTCATTGGTTTCGAGTCGCCAAGTCAAGGGCGACTCGCCTACGTGTGCATATGTATATAAGTATATGTATGTGGGTTCCCCCATTACTTGTATAGTCACCCATGGAAGTGATTACCAATGTATGGGGCTGGGTGTGCCCATGTATATATATATATAAATGCATACGTAAGTGAGTGGAGATTGGTATATGCATATAAACATATGTGCAAGGATCCCCTTGCACATGCTCATGGCCATGTGGGTTGGTGCATAGGGGATATGGGTCCTTTCATGTGTTTGAAGGTGTGTATACCCAGTGGAGGAGAAACAACTTTTAGTTAGATAGCTCCAAGACCCGAAGGGGACGGCTTGGTTCCACCTTGAGGTAGAGTCCCTCTCGTAGCCTCTTTAATTTAAGAATTCTTTAAATTGAATTTAGCTTCTTTCTTAATTCTGGTTAAATATATTGAATTGCATATCTTGAATAATGGTTTATTAATATAATTGTTTCATTTGATAAATAAATTCATGATTTTATAATGAAACCCCCCAATGGAGGTTCGTTCTCTGCGAAAACTCATAGTGATAGTTTACAGTGTATGATTCATTTCTGTCATTTCATTTCCATTTAGGCGTTGCGTCATTCTACCGCTCACTAAAACCTTATGAATATCCCTTGTTATAACATATTAAATAGTTTATTTGTTCTATCATGTCCTTTGTGACCTTATCTTCTAGAGAAAACTGTTTTGGGTGTTTTCCTGGCCTCTTGGCCACTCCTTTGGGTGTTTACCTGAGCCTATATATCTAAAAACACTGACGGTGTCATTGTATAACACCCAACATGATTATGGTGATCCCCACCATAAGATTCATCTTAACACCATTTTGGGTGTATTCCTGGCCTCGATGCACATATAATTTTAAACATATATGAATTATCCTAAATGATTTGTGTTGCATCCTGAGATGTTAAAACATACTCAAATTATATTTTTCTCAAGGTGACTGAAGTTTTACTATTAGAGTTCCAAGAAATGAATATACCATTGATAAGTAATAAAAATTCATTATTTGACTCTCAATCAATAGTTTCAACTACATAGTACCACTTTTAAAAAAACGAATATAATATATATATCTTTGTCATACCATAATCCTTAATCAAGAGTCTGTTTTTTATAACATATGATCGGTTTCTATAATGTGAATGACAACTACATAAGATTTATTTGGAATTTTGGCCGGAAAATACTGCCCTTCGGATGTCATTGGACCGGGCCAACAAGTCATGGTCCTTCCTCGGTCACGCCACAATCACACCGCGGTCACGCCACGGTCACGGCGCAGTCACGCCGCAGTCACGCCACGGTAATGCCATGATTTGGCCCTGCTCCAGGATGACACTACACGGCGGTTTCAAGTCCTATAGGCATTCGATTTATGATACCTAAATAGAGTTTTAGATACATTACCCACCCATAGTTAATGGAGAGGGAGGAAACGGCCGGAATGTTTCCCCACCTCCTCCTGATCTCTTCGCTTTTGGCCGGAAGATGCAGCCCCACAGATGTCACTGGACCAAGCCAACACACCACAGTCATGCCACAGTCACACCTTGTTCATGCCGCATTCACGCCACGGTCACTCTGCAGTCATGTCGTGATCACGCCACGGTCATGCCGTGATTTGGCTTTGATCCAGGACGACACCCCACGATGGTTCACAGTCCCGTCGTAATTCTATGTATGATACATAGATACTGTTTTAGATACATTGTCCACCCAAAGTTAATGGGGAGGGAGGCGACGACTGGAATGTTGCCCTGCCTCCTCCCGCTCCCTTTTCTCATGGCCAGAAGTTGATGCCTCGCAGATGTCACTAGACCCGGACAACACATCGCGGTCACTACATAGTCAAGCTGTGGTAATGTCGTGATTTGGCCCTGCTCGAGGATGACACCCCTCGACGGTTCGTAGTCCTGTAGAAATTAGATATATGATGCCTAGATAGAGTTTTAGATACATTACCAAACCATAGTTAATGGGGAGGTAGGAGACGACCAGAATGTTGCCCCACCACCTCCCACTCCCTTCTCTCATAACAGGAAGATGCTGCCCCACATATGTCACTAGACAGGGCCAACACGCCGTGGTCACACTGCGGTCACGTCGCGGTCACGCCGCGGTTACGCCGCGGTCACGCCGTGGTAATGCCGTGATTTGGCGCTACCCTAGGATGAGACCGCAACAACCACCATCATCCAACCACCAACATCAACGAAGAAGCCTCCACATGAAGAGACACAGAAGAAACATGCAAACATCAAACGAAAATCCAACTAGAGACCCGAGAATCACCCGAAACCGCCCCGCCATCATGAAAGCACCAAGTTTCACTCGACGCAAGCAACAACCAAGAGTAAAACGCATGCACCCACCCACATGGACCCACACACCCACCCCACGGAGATAACACACT
This sequence comes from Viscum album, assembly GCA_963277665.1. Lineage (NCBI taxonomy): Eukaryota > Viridiplantae > Streptophyta > Magnoliopsida > Santalales > Viscaceae > Viscum > Viscum album. Next base: position 14,829,079 of record OY728128.1, read on the forward strand.
CCCACACTCGACAACACATGAACGCACCCAACCACATGAACGCACGCTCCCAACCCCCAACACAAGGGGGGCGCCGCAGTCCACCTATGAACCATCATCCACCACAACCACCAAAATCTAGCCACAACCACCACAATACAACCTAAACTAGCCACATAAAGTCCTCACCGACCCCCTTCCACCTTCATTTCAGCCCGCTGCCCCCAGTATTCTAGCCCACAGCATCCCCCCTGCCACCTTCGAATCAGCTCGTGCACCATCCCCCCACCACCTACAACCAGCCCCCCTCCACCAGCATTCCAGCCCCTTTCCACCAGCATTCGAGCCCGCACCAACCCCAGCCACCTGCTATCCAACCCACACCAGACACCACACCAGCCACCACACTATCTCCCACCCCCACCCTCTGGAAAAACACTCATCCCAACCCTCTTCCACCTACAAAACAACACCAGCCACCAGTTACAGCCCTCACCAGTCCCTGAACTCCTACATCCCAGCCCGCACCAGCCCCGACCACATGCCCAATATCCCCCAACCACCAAAAATCCATCACACACCAGCTCCCTGCCACCTATTCCTACCAACACAATCCCCCTTCCATCCCCATGTCGCCTGCCTTCCTGCCCACACCAGCCACTCCAGCCTGCACCAGCCACCGCACCAGCCCCCAGCCTCTTGCATTCCCACCCACACCAACCCCCTGCCACTTTCAAAACAACTCCATACCACCTATTACAACCCATACCAGCCCATATGAGCCCCTTGATGGCCCTTTCCACCTGCATTCCAACCCTAAAATTTCCAATGAAACTTGTAAGCATCTGAAGATGAAAAAAGGGTGTCCAGGATGCGCGAGAAAAACTCCATGAAAATCACAAAGATGAATGATGAAAGCGGACCCCCCTGTCTGAGCCCTATTTTCCCAATAAATTATCTGTGTAAACTGCCGTTAATATACACCAAGAACATTGGGTTAGAGACTCATCTATTAACCCAAGAAGAGAACCTAGCCAAAAAACGAGCATATCAAAAGCATCCCATAAGAAGTCCCACCTAGTAGAATCAAAAGCCTTGAATTAATCAATCTTGAAGGCACACCTAGAAACCCCAGAAGCAAGATGGTAGACCAAAAATAATTCTTAGCTAACAAGATTCTTAGGAGGGGCTGTCTAAGGGGGTGTCCAGGGGCTTTCCGGGTGGAGGGGGTGTCGGGGGGTCTGTAGGGTAGGGGAGGGTGAAGGTGTGGTTTCTATGAGAGACTGTCCAGGGGGGTCTGCAGGGTAGGGTGTAGGTGGTGTGATCAGTAGGGCACTTTCCCTTTCCAGAAGCAGGAGGCACTAAGATAAAGGTTGAAGTTGTAGATGTAGAGGTAGGATGTTTTCAGATCACAATAGGTTGGAGATTCCAAATATCATCAACTAAAGTCATACCAAAATGATAGAATTAAAGAGTTAGAGGATCAAAAGATGAATCATAAGTGAAGGATGCCATTGGAATCACCTCCGGAGAAGCCACTAGGGTGTTGGATACATATTGTAAAGGATTCATAAAATTGAAATAGTCTTTAATAATGTCTCCACATCTCTTCATAACACTAAATAAATCTTTCTTCTCCTCTATGAATAGCTTGAGTGGAGTTTTCATCACTTTCAACTAGTAAACATATTCCTTGAAAACCCATTCAATAGATTCTGCCTCAATTAATTCTAATGAGATGAATGTACATCACCTATGACAACATGGAGATACACATTGACTATAGACTAGATCGAATCAGAATCATGTAAAGATGAGGGAGGTGGGGCACAAGATATAGATGAAACAATAGTAAAATTATCCATTCTCTTCCATAAGGAATCCTGACTAGAAACAAAGGAGGACCTCATTTCCCCCATAATTGATCAAATGGTTTCTATCTCACTATCCAACCTTCAATTTTAAATCATATCTTCCTGAATATGAAAACACATGTTGGGTTGAATATGACATACAACCATCTCAAAAAGGTGTCTAGCATCAGCTTCACTAAGATGAGTGACATGATGTTCTTGATAACTCAAAATTTCCCTGAAATCTAAAAGAAGTATTTCTCTAAAATATTATAAATATACTATGGATAAAAAATCTAAAGGCAATGGGGAAACAACTCTCTCAAAACCGGTTAAATCAGCCCCTACAGGTTATGATTTGGAAGTTGCATCTAAGGGAAAAGACAAAAGCTCACCAGCATGGTCAATCTGCTTAACTAAGAATCACTTAGGATATGTACCAACTCTAAATGATACAGTAGGTCCACCATGCTCTGGTGGACCTACTGTTTTTATCACCATCACTATATCCATATGAGTCTGGATATGATAGTCCATGCAATTTGGAACCAGAGGAGGGATCCCCCTTACATGATACCTCATCCTCTACCAATGTAAAACCACACTGAGCATATCTATGCTCTCCAACATCTTCTTCAACATTTTTAGACTCTGAATAGTTTAAAACAAGATAGATAAATTCTAGTGGCTTTAAAAACTCATAATGTGAAGTTAATTCCATATAAGGTTCATGATGGTGCAGTTTTACAGGTGATTTGAAAGATTGTTAGAGGTGTAGGTTTATAGGTCTAAAGTGTTCATTGGAAGTCTCTTAGAAGTGCATGTATTACATGTTTAGAGGTTTATGTTTACATCTGGATGTGGGTTTACAGGTCTACCCAGCTTTGGTTTTATAGGTTTAGAGGTGTAGGTTTACTGCTCGAAGTGGGTTTATAGGACTGCCCAGCTTTGATGTTAGCTGGGGAGTAGAGTTGCAGGTGAAAGTTTTCTGCTTTGATGTGTGTTGTGCTGTGATGGGGAGTATAGGATATTCAAACAGTTCACAAAACCGTTAGTATTTAATATCCTGGGAAACATATACCAATGGTTCACTTAACCGTTGGTATTAAAGTGATGGCTATATCCCAACGGTTTAAATGAAACCATTCAGATAGAATAGATACCAACATTTTTTAAGAATTTGTATGTATGTTGGATGGTATGGATACCAATGGTGTTTGAACTATTAGAACACATATATAAAAACAGATTTACATAAACCATTGGGGAAGATTAATTTCACACTGCATATTCCAACAGCCCTCTATAAACTGTTGGTATATGGCTATTGAAACAGCCCGTATACCAAGAGTTTGCAAAAATGTTAAGATAGCCTATGACAACGGTTTTAGAGGCTATTCCAACAGTTACAACTGTTGGAATATGTGAACTCTATAGTAGTGATATGTAAACTTTTTAAGATGTCATCTCAGAGGATATAGTTGTAGTGGATCAAGTGAAGATTGAGGTGGTGCTTTCTTGGGAGCCACCCAAGAGTTTTACTAATGTTCGATGTTTCCTTGGATTGAGTGGGAACTATCAGAGTTTTGTACCCGACTTCTATTGAGTATAAACAACTATGAATACATTAATGAATAAATAGAAACCCTTCATGTGGACAAATGGGTTCTATAAGATCTTTCATCAACTGAGTTAGTGTTTAACGAGCGCTCCCATCCTATGATTTCCCGAGGAGGGTGTCAAGTATGCGGTGTTTTTCAATTCATAAGGAACTAGGCATGGCTATGTCCTGATTCATGGGAAAGTGTTGATTACCCGTGATTCATGAAATTTGATACAACATGAGTAGAACTATGCAACCCACAATTATGCAGTTGGTGATGTTAGTATTCACATTGATGATGTGAATACACTACCGTATGGGTGATCGGTTTATCGTCTACTCAGTACAAAAAAGTATCAGGTATATATTTTATTAGAAGGATCTAAAGCTATGAAAAAGTTGTTTGCTAAAGTTACTACATGACAATGACTTCATTATATTATATACTCATGGGAATGGTAACATGGTGGAAGATGCTCTCAACCAAAGATCGTTTTAAAGCTACTGAACGATGCCTCAATGCAGTAGGATTCACTTTATATATCGTTCATGGATAGAGATGAAGTAGCTAATCTCCAGTCAATTATAGTTACCCCTCCACTATTACATTGCATGAGGGAGGCACAACTTGGAGATTTTAGATGTATGACGACACATGCCCAGATGTCCACAAGGTTCACCCTTGATGCATATTCGAAAGATGGGGAGCACATCATAATTTTTAGAGGATGAATAGTTTTACCAAAAACATTATAGGATTAGGTGTTTAGGTATTTCCATAAAAACCCTTTTATAGTATTTCTAGGTGTGAAAAAGTGTACCAAGACCTCCACTGTCATTTTTGGCTTCTGGGGATGATGAAGCTAGTGGAAAGGTGCCTCAGTTTTTAGCAAGTGATGGTTGAGCACCAGCTATCAACGGGTTTGACTGAACCCCTTGAGGTTCCAGAGTGTAAATAGGATATACTATTGATGGAATTCATGATTGTACTGCCACATACATCTATAGGACATGATACCATCTAGATGATCGTGGAATGACTCGACAGGTCAACCCACTTCCTATCCTTTTGAGAATAAGGATCAATAGGGAGCTTTAAACACTTCTATATAGGGGATATAGTTGGAATCAATTAAGACCAATCAAAAATAGTCTCATATCATGATTCGTGATTTAAATCTCGGTTGTGGAATGAATTAAAAGTGGTGTTTGGGATTCTGTTGTTCTTTACCAAAGCATTCCACCCATAGACAGGCGACCAGATAGAGTGGACTATTTAGGTCCTAGAGGATATACTACATTCTTACATCCTCGATTTTTTCCATTGTTGGGAGGATCACATACATGTGGTAAAATTTTCTTACTACAATAACTTCCAATACATCATTGGTATGGAACTGTTCGAGGCCCTGTACAGATGAATCTGTAGGTCAACACTTTACTGGACTGATCTAGGAGAGTCACGACTTATGGGCCTAGAGTTGGTGGAGGTTACTATGAAGAAGGTGTAGATTATACCGGAGTGGATGAAGACTGCATAGAGATGTCATATGTCCTATAATGATAGGAAACAGTAACCCTCAATGTTCTAGGAGGGAAAACATGTGTTCCTTTAGGTATCTCCTTAATTTGGGATATAGTGATTTGGTGGGGGAATCAAGTTATCTCTGAGGTTTATATTACCTTTTTTGATACTCTGTAGAGTGGGTGATGTGGCGTACAACATGGATTTAATATCGTAGTTAGAGTAGGTGTATGACGTCTCTCATGTATCATGGCTGAGGATATCTGCATAGGACTTATTACATATCACTGAATTGGGAGAGATGGATATTGATAATGAGGTAACTTTCACGAAGAACCTGGTGGAGATTGAGGATCAACATGAGAGGATCCTTCATGGATGGTTGATTACTCTGGTTCATGTTTGGTGATAGAATGAGAATATCTAGGAATGAACATGGGAGTATGAGGCCTAGATTCATTCTCAGTATCTCCATTTATTTTTTATCCCAAGTATTGTCTTTAGGGGATGAAAATCCTTAAGGTGGAGAGAATATAATGTCTCTTATTTTCCATGTAGTTGTTTTTTGAAAATTATATGGAATTATTTAAAGACCATGAGATCAGAAGGAACATCATTCTGAGGTCGGGGGTTCCCACATTAAATGTTCATAAAATTTTATAAGTTTATTTGAAATATCAATTTTGTGCGGTTTTAGTAACTTTACAATGAGTGAAGGGATTTATATTCGAGGTCACCTTTGTCTTCATTGAAATAGTTTTTTGTTAGGAAGGACATAACATTGACTGGAGTGAGTCGACTATGGAAAATCATTATTATAAGTTTTAAATGAAAATAATTTAAACATAGAAAAATATTATTTGAATGTTTAACAGTGACTTAGGGTAACTACGTCTCCATGACTAAGCAGCTTTTTCCTTTCATGAAATAATTAGTGTGGAAATGCTGCAACTCAGAAAAACAGTAACACTGAAACTTGTTTCATCATTTAATATCTTGGAAGAGATGTGAGATCAGATTAATGATCCCTAGAGGCACTGGAAATATGAACAGAAAGCATTGGAAATTCCTCTCTTTGAAGAATGATGAATGGTTGTGGATCGACGATTGGATTATGTACATGCATCGATAGATTGAAAAATTATGAATCCAAGACTCACACCTCATCAATGATCAATCTAATACTTGAGGTAGGAGGGTTATATTTCTTAGTGAATTATTTCCCTATTCTTGTTTACAATGATGAATGTGGACTAACCCCTGAAAAGTTTGTTCCACGGTTCAACCATTCTTACGAGATGATTAAAAATTCCTGATTAAAGTGGATGATTTATAAAATATTATTTAGTACCTCTTTCATATTTTTCCACTAACATGAACAGACTAAGGCTGACATGAACAAGGACATGGCTCGTTCTAAGACTGTTCTTTTTCTTATCTTTCTTCCATGTTCTTTCACTCTTCGTAAGTGGACCCTTGTTGCCGTGACATGTTTTTTCAGGTGGTATTGAATGTTTTCATACTCCCAAAGTGATAAAGAGAAGAATTAGAGCTCATGGAGATGAAGAAAATGACCCGAGGGTCACATGAGTGCTTCCATTTTGAAAAACAGAGCACCAGAGTGTGATTGTAGATCCACAGAAGGAGACAGTCTGGCAGCATGGGTCGTGGCATGTAGCGTCACTACCAACTAATTGCATATAGCCATTGGATCGATTACAGGTGACAGATGGGCCCATCAAGGCATAGCCATGGGTGGAAAAGATAGGCCATAGTAGAGACCCACAATGATTGGAGGACACGGCTCCTTGAGTTAGACATGGCCAACAGTGGAGCTAGTCACGTGGATCAGCCGCATTAAATGTTGTCCAACCACATTGAACCGAGGAGAAATAGCTAGCAAGCAGCATGTAGTTGGAGTATATGCAGTAGCCACCGCATCAAGGTGGAATGAACTATCCTGCTTCCATGATGGTCAGGCCCAGTAGGGGCGTGTCTGACCTGGTGGGTCAGGTCGGCCCCGATGGGTTGGGTAAGACATTGATGGTCATGTCAGGTGGGACATGAGTCATGTTGGTTTGGGATGGTCTAACTGAGTGGGACCGGACACGGACCCCAACGACCCCCATTTCATAAAAAACCCCAACTCTCATACCGAGTATCCATTTGAAAAGTCATTTTTGGCGTTGGGACGCTCACAACGAGGTGGATATTTTCAGAAACTCTAAGAGAGTATCCATGGAATATGGTATACAACCTTTTGTATTGAGAAGTCGGGGCTCCCAAAATGAGAGTTCTAAGGACGAAATCCTAGAACAAGTTGTGACATTTAATCTATGTGATTACCTATATTACATGTCCTACATAGACTAAGTGTCTTACCTAGAACATGAGTCCTATCAGGACTTTGTGTCTTACAATGACTGAGTCAGTACTACCCATTCCCATAGGGGTGTAGGTCCTCTGGTATTTGACGATACTCTATGTTTTAACATTACTTTGTGTATAATATACACTTTGTGTGTCACATACACTCCATGTGTTAATGAGACTCTACATCTTACCCACACTCGATGTGTTACCAATGCTCTACATATTACTAAATGAGTGTACTTTGGATTCTTATAAAAATCATGTTTGGGTACAACATACCTATACATGGTGTGATCAAACTCTAGTGACTCTGTCAATTGTACTTATTAGAGGATACACTCTATGTACCTCTTTGTTAGTCAGCCTTGTGTCTTGATTTTCGATCTTTCTTGTGGTATAATTTGTGTGATTACCTATTGTTTAATTTATGAAATTCCATTGTGGTTTTAGATACCTACTGAGTATTGTTTTACTCACATCTACAAGGTATTCTCACACATATGTCTTGTATTGTACATATGATCGTAAGGCTTGACGAAGTCTATGTGGGATGGAGACAAGGGTGCTTCAGGGTGACCCAACAAACTTTTTATGCTTTAGAGACATTCATAAAGCTTATTTTACGTACCCTTCAGGTAAATGTTTCTATAAATGAGATCCTAGATCTTGTACTTTCCTATTTACATTGGGATAATATTCTATCCCATTTATATTTTAGTTTTAGAACTTTTCTTGGGGATGTGTGTGTGTGTGTGGAGGTTTATAGTAAAATGCCTCCCCTCTATGGGAAACACCTACTCAACACTAGTTACCAGCCCATGGCGTATGGGAGGAAGGATTGGGGTAGTCATGGGACAACCCCTAGGGGTGGCTATTGATATATAAGATCAAAATATGCTTCAATGAAATGATATTGAGTCAAATTCTCTTACAAAGATTATATTTATAATAAAATGGATTGATTATATATATTCACTATAAATCCAAATAAAACAAGTGGAAATACAATAATAGATAATAAAAATTAATTTCACACATAACCATATCATTCCATAATAAATGAAATAGAAGTTTTACCCAATGAATTGAAATTTATTTAAGAAACAACTTATCACTTTTTATATGTCAAATCATATTCCCGATAAATGTAATGATTATAAAATGAAACATTGAATACAACAAAGATATTAATATTAATGATATGATATATGAATATATAGAAAACACACACCAAAATCGAGATATAAATGGTGAATAAGGCATTTATCTCAGAAAAGTAAAAGTGATATGAGAAAAAACCATTTCCTTGTGCATTCCTTTTGTTGAACTCGCTTTAAATTTTTCTTATATAGGTATATCTTTTTGATTTGAAAAAAGGACTTCTTTGGTTGCATTTTTTCAAAAATAAAGCATTGTAGGATAATGATAATGAAGTTGGGTGGAGGTATGGGAAGATTTTTTCAAAGATAAAAGGCTTTAGAGTTGTGATGAATAGAGAAGTAGATGTGCTTTTTTTATAAGAGAGGGGAGGGTCACTCTTGGAATCTTTCAAAATTTTACATTAATATAATTTATTTTTCTATTAAAAATGGATAAAAAATTAGTTATTTCAAGTGTAATATAGTTATAGTTCACGATAATTTTAGCAAATGATTTTTAGATAAGTTTAGGTCACATTATTATCCTTATTATTTTTTTCTTTAACCCTTAATTAATCTCGTTAACTCATACCATGACAACGTGAGTTTTTACTATTTAAAGTTTAATATAGTTACATTAAAAATAAATTATAATGATAAATTAGTGGTGGATGATAATTTTAACATTACCCCAATAATTTTGTAGATTTTTATAAATTTAGGAATTTTATATCTTTAAATTAATTAATATTTATTTTCAAAAATCATTAATGTAAATTTTGACTATATTGATTATTTGAATTTTTTAGAAATATGAATAAAAAAGATAGCTTTGAAAAACCCTTTAATTAATAAATAATATATCAAGTTAATCCATGATATTTAAGGATCAAATTAATTATATCAATTTACAATTATTTTATGTTTTTTAAAAACATTTATTTGATATTTCAATTAATTAAACAATTAGTACATCATCATTATGAGTGCCACTAACATAATTATTTATTCCCTATAAATTTAAAAAAATTACCTTGATGAAGATAAAAAATTTAGTTTTCAAATTAATATTTATAGCCAAATATATATTCTGTATTACCCTATATTAAAAATGATATTTTTATTAAAAATATATGTATGGAATCTTTAATTTGTCTTTAAATAAAATATAATAATTATGAAAATCTCACTCAAGTGGATTAAAATGGTTATAATCTAAGCCTAATGGTGATTTTCGTTGACGCTCAATCATAGAATGAAATTTAAAAATGTGTCCAAGTTATTTTATAATATTTATAATATTATAATTTACCCTTAATTAATTTATTTACCTTTATTGTGTTAATAAAAATTACTAAAGTTTCTAATAATAAATCCAAAAAATAAAAGAAACCTATTTACAAAATTAATATCCACTAATTAAAAAAATTCAATCCATTTGGCAATATGAAAAATACAAAATTTTCATTAAATAATTTAAAATAATTCTCATTAAGAGATGGAAAAGTGTGGATTTGAAAATTCAATGTGAAATCGATTACAATTACCAAAATTTTAATAATGATGAAATAAATAAAATTATACTTTAAAAATATTCAAACAAATTATTTAACACTTAAAAATTATTTTTATTAAAAAAAATTCTTCAAATTCAAATTTAGTATTTTTACTATTCATCAAAACATAAAAATTTGAAGAAAAATAACAAAAAATAAAACAAAGTAAATTTTTATTATATGATATAAAATAATTAGTTTATTTTTTCAAATATAATATATAAAAGTGTAACTTTTTTTCCTAAAAATAGGTTCTCCATTAAACTACTATAAAACTACTACAAGTTTTTTATACATAAAATTGGGTTTGTCTTTATCTTATGTCTTTAAAATTTATTGGATAAATATAAAAAATATTTGATTGAATATATAAAATATATATTTCAATAATATCAATCAATAATTTGAATTAATTTATTTTATTATGGGAAAAATCCTTGGGGAACATAAAGATATTTCTTTTATGTTCAATTGGTATATACTTTATTTTCTAATTAGTTGGTAACCAATTAAATAATTTTATATTTTTATAAAAAAATATTTTTTTTTGGTTAATATTATTCACAATAACTAAATTAACAGAAAGAGTTAAAATCATAATATTTAATAGCATATCATAGTTTTTTAAGCTTCATGTTGTGTGAAAAGTAAGCTGATGAAAAATATCAAATTTCTTTTAAAAGATACATACTGTAAATTTATGTGGTATAACATTCTACCATCCATTAATAAATTTTTTCCTCATAATTTGAAATTTCACTTTGAAAATCAAAATTTTGTACATGAAAATAACTTTTTGGGAAACCCACATCAGGAATAAGGTTATTAAAATATCCTTTTAATAAGAGGGAAATAGAAATGAAAAGGTCCCCAAAAGATTAAGATTTTAAATAAGTGAACATTAGTGGAAAGTGAAAACATGGAAATTGATGAAAAATGTAACCATACATTTATTATTGACAGTTATAGGGGAAATGATTATTATAATTTTAACCATCACAAATCCACAAAATTCTGATCGGTTAAAAGACCTCTGATTTCTTAGAAAAAAGTGTAAAATGAAAACATTTTTGTTTGAAAAATACTTTCCCTAGTCTTGATGGATTCAATCCTTTATTAGATTTTGAACATAAGGAAATATACTAACATTACTAGTAGTATTTCACCCTTTAATCAATTTCCACCACATACACATCTTTTTCTCCAAATGATGATTATATAAGATGAATTTTTCATGCTTGATGAATTAGAATCTACTTATATACATCAAAAAATCAAAAAAAAAATAACTATATATTTCTAAAGGATTTGTACATTAGCGAATCAAAATTTTTAGGATAATATATGATTATTACTCAAAAATATTTAACCCTTATACGATGAAAAATGAAGTTAATGTCGAAAATTTAATAATAATACCAAAAAATATACATAGATAATTTAAAAAATAACTATCCTTCCTTAAAAATATTCTGGAATTTGATTGATACCCAAAAATCAGAAATATTTTATCATATTGTCTTCCAAATAAAAAAATTTCTCTTAATGTATCATACCAAAATTTTAATTTATAAAATCACATAGTCTCCATGATATTCCAATAATTTCGATAAATTACTTGATTGACCGTAAGTACATAATAAAATATTATCTGACTCCAAATGAAAATTCAACCACTATTCATCATAATATTCTATTTAATATATTCTTATAGAATTCTGAAAATTGAAAACAGCTTCCAAAATGAAATTAACGACTTAATAACTAAATATTTTTGCAATACCAATTTTATCTATTTCATTAAAAAAATTCTCTAATATAAAAATAAAATTTATCAATAAGTTTAAAATAAAAAAACCATGACAACTATATAATTACATAGGATAGTTGTTGGATTTTCACACATATTTACCTTCAGTTTTTGTTTCAAACCCAACTGCTTTTTCTGACACTAATAGTTTTTACCCGACCTTCGGGTTGTCCTTTTTCTAAAACAATATTAATATTATCCAAAAAATGTGATAATCATCTTAAAAAATAACCTATTTATATTCAACATTAAATAAACGTTTTGACCATAAATCTCATCTCATATGTTTAATTTTTGTATTCCAAAAAATTTAAATACCCACAATTAACCTAAATTCAAAGCTCATATAAACTCTAACAGTTATGTTTACCTTTAAACATATTTCCATAAAATGAAATTCATTATTCCCTTAATAACTTTTTCACATATATTATCCCAATGGGTTGTGTTACCTAACCTATGTTTTCTTAAATCTAGTTTCCAAGGTTTCTACTAAACTTCCTTTGATTCAACTATAATTCCCCAACCCCAGATGCCTGAAGCCAATGCCTATAATTTTTATATTGTCATAATTTACAATAAATTTCATCCCAAAAGAAAAAAATATTTTTTTGTATAGGTTAAATAAAAAAAATATGAAATTTTTTTCTTTTGTACATAAAATTCAAAAATTGTTTTCATCAAGAACGCCATTATTTCCCTTAGCATAACTCGAAATATTAATCATAATAAACATCTTTAAAATCTAGGGAAATTGAATCATAAGAAATGCGTATACTGAAATGCTCAATAAGGGTAAATATATTTAATTAAATAATTAATCAATGAGAATAATTGATATGTAAGGGTAAATAACAAGAAAAAAATTCAATTAAATGAAAAACATGAGCATGATATGGTTGAAATAAAAGAAGATAAAATAATTCTATATAAATAATTGCATGAAAATGAAACTTAACCATAGATATTGTACTAGTAGAATATTCCCTTACAATATATATAAAAAATCTATTAATGGGGAAATTCATAATGTAGGACTTCAGAATCTCATTGTTATGGCTTCAACCAAGACATCATACATAAACAAGAAAGAAATTAGAAAAAATCCAAACAGTTTTGTCTCATGAGACCTATTAATTCATAAAGGGGATATAACATTCCCACAAGACACTTAATAAGTTGAATTCATTACTTTTATGAAAGGGTATAAACATAATCAACATTAACATTTATATTAAGGAATATAGTACAAAATTTAAATAATTTAACAATAAACTAAAAAAGATATCAAAATAGATCATCCACATCCAAACTAAATCATAAAGCCTTCACTAAAATATGGTAAAGGATATCATAAGAGATAAAAATAATGAATTATAAGATTAAAAGAGGATGCTGACATAGAATAATATAATTTAAATAATTTCTTTGAAATATTTTTGAGGAAAATAATCTTTAAACATTCGAAAGTGTCCTATACCAGATTAAAAAATTTTAATTATAAACCCCATGAAGAAATAAAATTCAATAAAAATTATTATATCATGAAAATAAGGTCATCCATGATATAACATATCACATAAGAAGTGTATACTCATCATAAAGTAATATAGTTGTATAAGTTCAAAATATTATTCAATGAAATGATATTGAAAAAATATCCCTTACAAATATTATATCAGTAATCAAGTGTAATGATTATGATTATTACCTATAAATCCGCACAAAACTAATGGAAATACAACATGATATAATAAAAAGTAATTTCAACCATAAAATTAAAATTAAATAATCAATTAAATAGATTTTTAACAAAATGAATGAATATTTAATTAAGAAATCTCTTACCACTTGTAATCAGTCGAATCATATTCTCCGTGAAAGTAATAATTATAAAATGAATCATCAAATAATGTGAATATAATAATATTAAATATATGACATGTCAAATTCTATAAAGCATACACCAAAATAAAATAATAAGTTGTGAATAAGGCATATATCTCACATAAGAATGTTTGAGAAATGAAAAACCCTTACCTTGTGCTTTCCATTAGTTGAGCTCTCTTTAACCTGCTCTTCTTTCGATATCCACTTTTTATTTTCACAAAATGACTTCATTGGATTGGTTTATACCCAAAGGTATGATTCTAGTATGATAATAAGGTGGTTTAGAAGAGGTTTGGATAGTGTTTTTATGTGCTAAAGAACATTATAGGTGTGTAGAATATAGGGGGAGAGGTGCCTTTTTATAAGAGCGGTGAGGGGCAGTCATGGAATCCTTCAAATTGTTAAATTAATACAAATAAATTTACCATTAAAATTGGATCAAAAAATTCTTTAATTAAAAGAAAATATGAATATGTGTCATAATACTCTCAAATAATAATTAAAAAAATTATTTCACATTATTTACCTTATCATTTGGATTTATCCATTAATTAATCCTTGTAACTCTTATCATGAAAACATGTGTTTTTACTACTTAAGGGTTAATATTGATACTATAAATTTCCAAAATAATAATGAATGAGTTTGGGATGATCATTTTAAAATCATTCATGTCATTTGACTGAATTTTAAATTTTTATTAATTTAATATCATTTAATAAATTTTTATTTATTTTCCAATATAATTAATATAAAATTAGACACTATTCATTATTTGGATTTTTAAAAATATAAATACCCAATATAATTTCAAAAAAACTTTTGTATAATCTTTAATATTTCATGTTCATCCATTAACTTTATGAATGAAATTAACTATATGTAATTACATTTATTTTAATATTTGTAATAACATTTATTTGATATGTCGGTTAATTAAATAATTACTAAATAAGTATTCTTCAAGACATTAAATTAACAATGTAATCCTTTAAAATTAAACATAAATTTTTATATTTAAGATACAAATATTATATTGAAAATGGAAATTTATAGTCGAATTTCTCATCAGTATTACCCTATATTAAAAATTATATATTTCTTAAAAATATGATTAAGTAATATTTAACACTTCCTTAAATAAAATATCGTAAATGTCATACTCTCACCCAAGTGGTTATAAAATGTAATAACCATAGCCTAATGGAGATTATTTTCTATACTCAACCATTCAATGTTATTTGGACACATTTTATGATAATTTTCTTCTATTTATAATAATATTATTAACCCTTAATTACATGATTTCCCATTAAGAGTGTTGGTAAAAAATAGTAAAGTCATTATTCATAATGGGAAATAATAAAATAAAGGTATTTAAATAATTTTAAACCACTGATTCCAAATATGGAATCTATTTTTAAAAATTCAAAACCTATAGGCATTATTAATTAATTTAATATTAATCTTGCTATCGGGATGAGAAAACGAGTTTATTATGTGAAACATGTCAAAATATTGAAATGTTTTCAAATCCAATATCAATGTATAATTGATTCTAATGACCTAAATTAGATTAAATGATAAAAAATAATTTAATTATTCATTAAAATAAATAAAAATATATTTTAACAATATAAATTATTTTGATAAAATGTTGTTTCCAATTAAAATATTGTATTTTTTACTATTCATGAAAACATAAAACATATCCTAAAATTTAAAAAAATTAATCCAAAGTATGTTTTTATATTAATATTTAAGATAATATGTTTATTTTGTGAAATATAATATACAAAAGTGTCAAAATTGGATTTAAAATAGGTTCTCCATAAAAATATGGAAAAATTATCTTTAGAAAAAAATATATTTTTTGGTATAAAATTAAGTTTTTTCAAATATTATGACTATAAAATCTAATGTATGAATATAAAAAATATTTTATGGAATATATAACAAATATATATGTCATTAATATCATTCAATAATTTTAGTTAATTTAATTTATTTTGATTTAACAATATTTAATAATATATTAGTGTTTTTTTAATCTCGGTGTAGTGTGAAACGTAAGATATTAGTGAAATTGATTTTATTTAAAAAGATACATGTAACAGAATCTTGGGGTGTAACAATAACTCAACATTAACTTCTATTTCATTCCATTATGACATTGAACCAATAATTTTTCCACCATAAAAAACACTTGATCACCAACTGAGACTTACGAGGCTTGGCATCATGGGTTGATATAAGACTTTTGAAAGCTATGATTTTTTAGAAAATTTTGCAAGATCAAGTGGGATTTTTCAAATATGTCATGCACATGGATCAATCCCAATAATTATGGTTCTCTTGCATATTCCAAAAAAAGTAATTTGATATGGCCAACCAAAAATCATATCAGTGGGAGACATCTTTATTAAGGATTGGGGAAAATTTATTTATAGAAGCTTCACCAAACCCAAATGGTTATCCCATGAGCCTCCAAATCCAACATGAATGTCTAGATGTTGTCCTCAAATATTTGATTCATATACTAGATCTGACCACTTATTTGAGAATGGTATATAGGACAGACTTGATCTGTGACCTCATTACCTCATAAAGGCCTTCCCCGAACTGAGTCGTAAAATAGGGGTCCTTTTTAGAAATAATAGTTGACGACACATAATGAAGCCTCATTATCTATTAGACATACAATAGTCCCAATTAATCCACATTGGATGAATCCTTGATCATAACGAAATGAGATTATTTGGTTAGATGGTCAATCAACACCCATATATAACTCTTTCCCAGGGGTGTTTTGAGAAAATCCAACCATTAAATACCTGGTGACATCATCCCATTTCTAGATAAGAATGGGAAATGGGAAAGGAAAACAAAAGGACTATATTGATCATCTTTAACCTGATGACATGTATAGCATGTTGAAAATAGTTCTTCAATATCTCGTCTCGTACCTAGACACCATATTTTATGACGCATTTCATATGACATGTTGTTTGTACCATGATGAATAACCCATTGAGACCAGTGGATATCCTACATCAACACAAAATATAATGATGAAAGCACCATAAAGTGACATTAGAATCCCAAAACTCCATCAGAAGACAATAACCAATCACTGGGCACCTCCCCACCATTTAGAAAGATTATAAACTGATGGCACAACTCATTTTTTATGATTCACTTCCAAAATCAACTCCATAAGAGAGGGTTTTAGGTGAACACTATCCAAGAACATACCACCACCATACTCTCTATTATTCTAATGAATCCAAAAAAATCCCCATTAAATTCCACTCACAACCATACTCTTTCAATGTTATATCTATCATTTTCATTCTCAAAACTACTTCCACTACATTTCCTTTTACATGGGTACATTAAATATCAAAATCAAACACCTAAAGGATATTTAAACAATGACACTGCCAAAAGTTTATATCCCTTGGGAGAAAATGTATTTCAAGATCTTATGATATGAGTAGACTATAAAATTCTCCCTACAGAGGTAGTGAAGACATTTATTCATGTTATTTATCACTACAATTAATTGCAAATCAGGGGATGGGTAATTCATTCCATGTGGTTGGAGTTTGCAAGAAAAATATGCCAACATGTGGTCATCTTGTATTAACACACATTAGTGACCCATTCCTGATGCATCACTGTAGACCATGTATCCCTTTTGAGTTTCTAGAAAGATAAAAATAGGGGTTGTGGTCAACCATGACTTAATATCCACAAAAGAAGATTGAAATTATTATATCCACTCAAACAATATCCATTTCTTGTTACAAATGGTCATTGGTGAAGATATTCAACATAAATCTTGGAAAAGCCATCCGTGATAACCTTATAGGGCCAAAAAGCTCAGGATCTTGAAGGCATTCCACTGTATATCCCATGCGATCAAGACAATATTCTTCTTAAGGTCCCCTGAATTCCCATGTTCTGAAATTACATAACCCAAAAACATTACATATCTATTCTTGAGGGTGCACATAGAAATCCTGGAAAAATGATGGTGATATTAAATAGTAACATACATGTTCCTCATGTGGTTCTCATGATCTTTATTGGTCCTAGTGTACACAAGGATACCATACAAAAAACTGACAACAGGAGAGTCAAGATACTGATGGAATTCCTAGTTCACAAGAACCATAAAGACTACTAG
Source organism: Viscum album (assembly GCA_963277665.1). Lineage (NCBI taxonomy): Eukaryota > Viridiplantae > Streptophyta > Magnoliopsida > Santalales > Viscaceae > Viscum > Viscum album. Next base: position 14,846,999 of record OY728128.1, read on the forward strand.
TTAATTTTTCTACCCGATTGGCATGACCAAATATTCAAAATGGCCATACCTACTTCATATGGATATCTTAGAACCATAAAAATCTCTGAATCTTACATGGGGATATCCATAACAAAATTCGAAATTAAAGAACCACCATTTTTTCCATGAGGTGATAAAAGGGGTCATCAATATGGGGAAATGGGTATTTATTCTTAATTTTTACCTTATTTTTTTTATGGTAATCAATACACAACCAAAGAGAATCATCGACCTTCTTTTCAAAGAGAACAGGTGAAGCCCAAGCTGAGATGCTTGGGAAGTTGAATCATTTAGATTCTAACTTTCCTAGTATGATATTTTACTCCCTCCACTTTGTGTGTTCCATATGACATGATGGATGAGATGTCGACTATGTTTCAGATTCTAAATCGATGGTGAACTCTACATACTTCCCCATAGCCTAACCTAAGAAAAAAAATCTATAAATACCATTGGGAACTCATCCACCACAAGAGGTAATCTATCTTCAGAACCTCCATCATCATCATCCATCATGACTGATGAAATCTGAAAAATTGAATTGACCAACTCCAGAAGTGGTGGTCCAGCAAGTCCTGGCTAATGATACCATTCACCTTTAAAAAATAAGCACCACTATCTAGTGACCAAAATCCCCCCATTACTGATAAAAATGAATTTTCACCTGGAATACATCATATTGTTTGTATCAAGGATCATATCAAAGTGTTCAATTTAAAGAACTAGTAAATCCCATTCTAGATTGACCCTTGATAGATTTAGAGTATAATATGGACACTTGAAACCCTTATCTCTCTTCTTACCAAGAGGGGTCACCAAATCTATCTCATATAACAAATGATCAGTAAGAAATTTCAATAAATCCATATTATCAAAACATATAAATGAATTAGAATCACATGTATCGAAAAAAGAAACATCTATGGATGATGAATTAAAAAATATACCTCAAACTAGTGAAGTTATTGCATCATATTACACTAACACTAGATCTATAGCATGATGTTGGATCATCCCTTCTTGTGTATAAGGACGACTTCTAGATTGGGGAACTACCTTAATATTACTGTTTCCAGATAAGGATCTAAATCTACCACCATGACCTCCAAACTAAGAACCCATTTTCCTTGATGGATCTAACTGGAATTTTGTCCCCTAGAAGCTGCAGAACCTGAACTACCCTTATAATGGTGTATAACTATGAAAACCCATGACAATTTCACCATAATTCCACATCAATGACATGGATTAGGTAGGGATAATCACAAAAATCCCATACTCTATAGTATTTTACATCGATGTCATAAGATTTACCCAACACCCAAATCCACTAATTATGAAATTAGTGATGGTTGACCTAAGATACCACCTCCCTTATTCAATTTCTCATCTCACATTCTATTCTTTTAAAACGAATCATAGATTCCCTGAACCACTATTAAAACAACACTAGGAGAACCATGATTTAAACTCTGATCAATCTTTAACATCTATCTTTATCAATTGACAAATCATAAGTCATTAAATTAAACAAGAAGAACTGAGACTAAATTTATTTCCGCAACCCCATTTTAATGAATTGACCCTTTGACCACTCATCGGAATCCACCTCAGGTGAGAACTAAACTAAATCAGTGAATAGTTGGGAATACTCCGACATAGTCTAATCCCCTTGTGTAGATGTAGAAACTCTTAAGTCTTATATAAGGCCATGGTATTTGGGAAATACTACTCTATGAATATGGCCATGAAGTCTTTCTAACCCATCTACTCTGGCTTCCATGCCTGAACCACTAATCCCCACCACCTCTAACTAGGAAATTACATCATGAATGATGCACATTTAACTTTAAATACCTCAAGAAAATGATGAAACCCAAAAATCATTTCAATCTTATTAATATAATAATGTTCCTCTTGGGAATCCATTATACCTTAGAAAGAATGCAGATTGTTCTTGAGGAATTTCTGAGCCTTGTAATTTCATGGGCCCAGTTTGGCTTCCCTAACATGAGAAGGACCAGAGAAAACTCCCTGATCCAATTCTCAGAAAACCCAGTCCACAGATTCTATATGATTATAGCCAACAAGAGATGGAGGATTCTCTCTGGCCTCTTCCCACGACTCCACATGAAGTCTCTCTTAAGGTATGATTATGTAACCATTTAAAATAACAAGGAAATAATCAATAAAAACCCATAAAATTTTCCAATTTTTTTAAACACCTTTATAAATAAAAAACAAAACAAAAACCAAAAAAACAAGCTAAACCACCCCACCCTCACTAACTATCCATGCATAGATTATATTCTATATATCACACCTAGAATAGGAGTCAAATAGAATCCAAAACATCCCATGGTGCTCTATGATATGTCTTGACTTGTATTGGACAAACACCCCACTTAAAACTAATACCTCAAGCCACAACATCCCATATTATAACTACAAATACTCTCCCAAGTATCATGACCTAAGTAAAACTGATGAAACCTACTTTAATATGATTTTATCATAAACTAATATGGGATACCATACACCCTGAAACCTGACCTAGCCTACTAAAATTCCCAAATGGTGTTCCTGGTCCTTATGGGATGAAAAATAGTTCTGGGTAATCATTCATTAAATTTGGGAATGATTTCACCCATAAGTATTAACCCTAAACTACTCAAAATAATAGAATCCAAAAATAATAAAAAAAATAACCAAAAGAAGTACAACTATCACTAGTTAATCATTTAATTTTTTAAACAAAAACTAAAATACCAAAATGAGAAAGGTATACAACTACCCGACTATGTATCTATGAAATAAGAGGTTCAACACCTTCATACCACCTCCACCAACACATACAATATGTGTAACACTACCTAATAGATCCACCATATCTACCACAAAAAATCATTAATTTACCTAGTTTAAAAAATAAAACGAGTATATACACCCTTGGGTGTATGTAGGGTGTGAGAAAATGACCTGTTAGATACCACCAAAATATATTCCATGATATAATATCATAAGAATAATCAACACACTAGTTTTTATGAAAAAAGAAGTTAACATTTTAACGAAAACATTATTTAAAATTAAAATGGTAAGTAAACACAACAACGAGATGAACAATAAGCATATCATCACATAATTTTCATGGGTAATCCCTAATATACTAGGGTTAGTGTCATCTTAGGATCCTCATACCTCAATGATAATCACAAAAAAACCGAAACACACATAGTTATCATGCACAAGCTATAAGAGGGGAATCACACCCCAAGTTCTAGTGGTCTCCAATCATCGTAATATGTTTTTTAGTATTTCAGTGTCATTACTACTATGGGAAATGGGCCTCAGCCCTTCTAGGCTGCCGAGTGTAATAGGCCTTGTATGTACTACCTAGTAACCATGTATTCCCATTGTTCTCAATTCTATGTTCGAATGTCACATGAATCACCTCGTATATATAAACACATCGAACAATGGAAACACATAATAAAACCACTATTTTAAATATAAAATATCCTTTAAAACTTTTACAAACACCAAAACCATTGGAAAACATGATTCAAACCACCAGAACAATTCATATAACCCATTTAGAAAATATATAATGCTTACCGAAATCATCAAACAATATTGGATCACAGATCCAGCTACCATACATGAAGAAACATCTAAAAATAGGGTTGAAAATACAAGCGCACCAATATGAAACCCTAATAAGGAAACAACAGTACAAAAAAAATCAACGTTTAACATAAAAACCAATTATTTCACCCACCATAGATCAACTAAATCATTGGAGAAATAGGATTACATGAAGGATCGATGATAAGATCAAGAAAATGGATGTAAAAAAGAGTGAAGAGTCTTACATGAATATTTATTAAAGATCCAAGTCCAAAAACACCAAGAAATCGAATCATAGGGGAGACAATAGGGAGAGGGTAGTGCCCCATGGAATGAGAATACAAAATGGGATGAGTTAGGGTTAAATATGGGGAAGGTTGGAATAGAATGAACAATAGTTTTAAAATTTGGGCTTGCCGCATAGTGTGGGTTCACAATTTTCCAAATTGTGTTCCAAAAATTCAGAAACTCAATCTAATATGAAAAGAGGTTCAAAATTTTTCTATGAGAGGATGTATTCTCATGCATTTGATTGTGCACCTCAAATAGGCCCACTGGTCTTGGGGAATGGTCTCCTCTGGGATAGCACATGGTTTCTACTAACGGTTCTCCAACCACATACCACCATTTACCAAACCCAAAAACAACCATTTATCTCCAAAAGTCCCCAAATGTCCCATGGAACAAGATAAGATCAAAATAAAAGATGAAGTATCTCAAAATTAAAACATGGATGTGATAATTTCTAATGTGTCAATAGAAAATATTGTTCAGTTATGATAATTTACAAGGAGTTTAAATATATTTTAAAAACATAAAACCAAAATTCTAAGATATATCCTGGAGTGTTTTAGAATGAATATAAATAAATGTGTACAATTATTATTTCTTGTTTTTTAAACAATGTAACATAAATTTATATGATTAATATCATTGAAAAATATTTAAAATATTTTTAACTGAATTATTAATACAATATTTATATAAATGGTATAAAAAATATAAAAAAGATTTCCCATCCATCAAGGTACTGTAGCACCTTAAATTTAAAAAAGAATGGAATAAAAAGATATTTAACCAAGTATTAGAATTCTTATATGTGTTATAAATTTTAATATAACTTCATATTTAAACAACTTTCAACAAATAGATAAGGATCTAATGATATATATATTGATTTTTTTAATAAATGTTTTAGGGGAAAATACACTATTTTATATCCAAAAGTAACTTATATTATAATAGATCATCCATATAAGTATTTAATATTTAAACACAGAAACAATACATTTAATAATAATCATATGATGTAATAGAAAACAAATATTAATATAGTTTTCATAGAAGTAAATGAAAAATTTAGTCTTTGATATGATATGTCATATCACTTGATGTGATATTCCATATCGTGATCTGTCACTACTCAATTCAGGTATGTAGATATAACTCATTTTTTAAATGTTATATAATATTTAATTCACATATATATTTAAAATTTACATATTCACTAATGTATCAGAAACTATATTAAAATTTCGCATTCTGGAAAATCTTATTTACCCACTTGTGAAAATGTACTAAAACTCATTTGGATATAATAAAAACTTATTGGGATAAGTTTTCATATAAACTACCATAAATTTGGGAATATTTATACAAAAATTAATATCCTATTTAAAAACCATTTTTGTATAACAATGTGGGACATTTTATAGTAAAAACTATTATAAATTCATAAATCATAACCATAAGTTAAGATTAACCACCATAAAAAGTTATTTATTCCCAACATATAAATAGATATAGGATAAACTCAATCAAACATATATATAACCCTTTAAAAATTAAAAAAAAATATCTCCATATATAATGGATAAAAAATTAATTCCTTCTTCCTAAGACATTATGTGTTGTCACAAGACATTGAATATTTCAATAACTTATTTGTTTACTCATATATTTTTATTATAAAAGTAAAAACCACATAAAATTAATAAATACCTCACATTTAAGTTATTTTATATATTCTAAAATAACATGAAACACAACAATATATGTTTAAAAATTTCTCTTTATTACTACATCAAGGATGTTCTGAACAAGTTGATTTGAGAATGTTTATGAAAGTTTGTTTTAAAATATTTTTGTCTTTTGTTTTCAAATAAGATAAATCAAATAAATTTTTAAAAATGAAAATTAGACTCAAAAATAGTGTTCAAAAAAATTATACTCAATTTGTTTAAGAAAGTCCATAATATCTAGAAGAATCCATTTAGAAGAAATGTTTCTGATTAAAATCTACTTGGGTTCAGAATGGGAGAAGATCGCAATGAGGCATTGATTGTAATTTGATTCATCATGGATTCAATAATAATATGATTATTATTTGGTCTTTTTTTCTCATAAATAATAAGTAATTAAGGAATCTTATTATATATGATTTATGAATGTAAATGTGAGTAATTAAATGTTTCCAAGATAGAAGAGTAAGAAAAATTTCTTCCTTATGATCAGAGAGGATAAGATGTTGATGGGGCTCAAGAAGGAAATGATGTCGATGAGGCTCATGAATGAAAAGATGTTGATAAGGCTTTGAAAGAAAAATTTGTGTCTGAGATGGAGGTTAAAAAAGAATTTGAACAGTAGAAATCAAACAGAGGAATCTTATTGATGAATTAATAGAGAAGAATTCATACTAATGAAATTATACAGATGAATTCATACAGAATAAATTATACTATGGTAATCATACTGAAGTATTCATAATTAATACATCATACTAAAGAATTCAGAATAAATAATTCATACTGAAAAATTCATACAGAATAAATCATAACTGTATTTGATAATGAAAAAAATCATACTGTTATTTCATAATGAAACAATAGTACTAGGATTTCAAAATGAAATTTTTTTAATGGGATTTCATAATGAAAATGTCATATTGGGAAATCATAATGGAAAATAAGAATTGGATTAATGTTTGATAAAGTGTTATAAAATTATATGAAGTTGTTAAGAAGTTTCAAGAAGGATAGAGAATAGGTGAGATGTTTTCATGAAGTCATAAATCCATATAAAATTCAATGAAGGTTGAAGAAGTGAAAGAGAAACCTATATTTCATAGTGGATTTAATGAGTTAACGAATGATTTGAGATTAAAAGATGATTGAATATTTATGAATATGTGTGATGTAGAAATACCATTTCATGATCCTATTAACACCATTTTTCCTGTATTATAAAATTAGAAGAACACTTGGTCTTTTTATGTGACGTGAATTTATCTCGAAAGAGGAGAGAGATACTCCACATTTCTAGCAATTGAATAATGATTTAAGGATTTTTATTTATTCAATATGTTTTTCTACATGACAGAAGTGGAAAACATTGTACTCAGCAATGATCAATGTATTCATCTAAAACATCATAGGCAGTTAATTATTATATTATGCTAGATTGGGAATCAGACTAACTATTTCGTACATAGGATAGAATTGGTGTAGATTTTTCTCAACCTTATTTATATAGATTTATATATTTTTCATACAGGAAAAAATTGATCTATGATCATTTTACTAGGATATTCTTATAGGAAAAATCGTACTAGGGTTTTCATACTGGAATATTCATAATTTTTTCATTCTGGTATTTTCATACTGGGGGTTTCGTACTATGATATTTGAACTGGTATTTTCTTACTAGGATTTTTATACAAGGATTTTCATACTGGGATTTTCCTACTAGTATTTTCATACTAGGAAAGTAGTACAGGGATTTCATTATAAATCCTAGTATGTTCTTAATAACATCTGGGAAATAATGTGAAAAATTGAATAATATTTTTATATTATATAAAGTTATTCAATAAGAACCATAACATGTTTGTTACAAAAAAATTATTTTATCCTTTTTTTGATATATGAAGAACATGATTTTTGTATTGATCATAGAGCTACATCACTATAAGGGTATAAGACACTCATTGTATTAAACATAAATGGATTTTTTAATGGGATGTGTGGTATTCTATTATATCCAAACCTTGATAAGAACAACATGCACATGTTTAGTAGCGAACCATATAAATTCTTTTGTTATTGTGGTTATGCATTTGATTTTTTTCAGTATATAATGAAATTTTAAATAGGAGGCGGAGGTTGTTTCTTAAAAAAGGAATCAAATAAGGAAAAGATATCACTGAATGACCCTATACCCCTCTCTCCCTATCTTAAACTTGAATATTTGTTGGGTATTCTCAGTTGGTATTAGTGGGAGGTTCCCATTATTTACAATTTGCAGACGTTTTTGAAAGAGAAGTTGTGGGGGAGACAATTAATTGTGTCAACAGTAAAGGTATTTAAGTCTTCGATGGTCATAACAATCATATATAGAAAGATGTATTGTTTCATTATCTTTTGTCTCTTGTGTATAATGTTCTTGAAGTTACAAGAGATATAATTACTCTTATTGATGATAAGGTTCCCCATACTCCCATTGAAAGAAAGAATATTTAGAATCTTGGAAAAGCTAAAATGCATTACTTTTATCACTTTCTGAAAGATATTTTTTAATAGTGAAGAGTTATTCCACTACCAAAGGTATTTGTGATATGATTAAAAACATTTATAAAGGAAATAAAAAAGTAAAAAAAGGAAAACATGAAATATGGAGGCTTAAGTAAGAAGATCTCAATATGGCTGAATAAGAATCAGTCGGTTAATTATTAACCAAGGAAAATGAAATTTTCCACAATATTAGTTGTCTTGGTGAGAATTTGGATGATTCTATATTTGTGGAGAAGATCTTAATAATCCTTCATGAAATTTTTGATGCTAATATTTCATTATTTGAAGATATATACCCTGAACCATTGTCTCTAAAAGATTTTTATAGCCCTCTCATCACTTATGTAATAAGAATGGGAAAGCTATGAAAAACAAAGTTGATAGAGAAATTTCTTTTAACACTTTCAAAAACGATAAGTCAAAGAAGATTCTTTTTGAAGATGTATATGGTGATTCTAATTCCAAAAATGAGTTATGCAAAATTTTGGATGAAATTTTATCCTTGATTTATAAAAATTTGAGAAGAGGTACAGGTAAATTCAATGATAAAATAATCTTGAAATGTATTTAATGTGGATCCATTGGGAACATTATGGCTAATTGTCCTTGATGAATGAATGACAAAAAATAGTGACGAATTATAAAGAAGGACAAGAAAGTCATGGAATAAATATGGGGATAAAGATAAATATTTTTCCTGAGTAAAAGATAAAATGTTTTTTCAATCTAAAAGTTGATTATTTTTCACTAATGATGATTAAAAAGAAGATAGTGAAGTTGAATCTATGAAATATATTATGAAAAAATATAGACAGAATAGTTTTATTATAATAGTGAATATTAAAGATTTCATGGGCCATATTTTTGAAGAAGAATAAACTCAACTTGAATCCCATTTCAATTAATAATTGAAATAATATCAAGGAAATATTTTAATTATTATGTAGGGATATAGAAATTTTATAAATTAAATTTCCTAAAAAAATAAAAAAATACTGTCTTCCTGATGAGAAATTCAAGATGTTGGATGAAATTAACATCTTGAAGAAATATGTTGATAAAGAAAATAATTTAAATAAACATTTAGAAGTAAAGTAGAATGAAAAATATGAAGATATATAAAATTCACAATAAAAACTTTTGAAATATGAATATAGGGACCAAAGTTATTAGAAATATATCTTTGATGTTAGGGAAATTTCTCAAAGGGGGGAACCTGAGAAGGATCAAAATTCACCTTAAAAATCTGAGAATAATAATAAATTTTTTCTAGAAATGAAATCTATAAATGTTTATAAAAGGAATAAAGATAAGAATGTTATATATTTGGAAATGACCATCAATTTTATGAAGTCAAAAGATTATAAAATAATGGGACTACAAATATTTCTAAACATTCTAAAAACAAAAACAATTCCATTAATTTGGGTTCCTATATGGTTGGAAATAAATCTATGTCGAAGAATAAATATTCAATTGAAAACCAAAAGGTTGGTGGTAAAAAATGTTCTATTAACAAGGTTGATGAGAAACATACTCACAACACCAGTCAATCTAAAAGTTTCAAAGTTGAATACTCACCCTACAGATACTTATAGTATTGTGGTGGATTCATAGATACGTCAAATATGTGTTGTTTTATACAACAACATTAATAAAATTCCAAAGGTTATAAATGACATGGTTTGAGGGGGAGTCAATCCCCTCAAAAGAAGTATGATAACGATGATTGAAAGAAACCACAAAAGGTTGATGTGAAAATTGAGAATATGTTCCAACCCTAGAAACTATTTGGGAAACTTGTGAAGAACCTACACATATTTTATGGATTTTATTGATTTTTTACTGAAAAAAATATTAATAATTATCAGAAGCTAGAGGTAATGGAAGAAAAGTAATAAGAAAAGTGTATTGTTTTTGAAACCGATTTGAAAGATATAAAATGATAAATACCATGAAATATTTAAAGTGGGTGTTCTTATCATGTTATAAGAGAATTAAATTTTTTGAAGGATGTGAAAGACTACAAAGAAGGATTGGTGGCATTTGGAAATTATGAATCTTTGAAAATTGAAGGGGTTAGATTAGCCATATTTGGTAAATGAAAAGGTAAAATAAAAGAAAACATTATATATTGATGGAATGAAATAGAATCTTCTAAGTGTTTCAAATATTAATGTTGATGGAAAGAAATTTATATTCATAAAATATGTGTTTATTTTCAAAACTGTATAATATGGAATGACAGTTATAATTGGACAATGTAGAAAAGAAAACTTTTTCCAAGTTGGTGAAATTCAAAACTCTTGTTACTTGGGTATGGTGGAAGAAATTCAATTGTGGAATAAAAGGATAATACAGATGTTTAAGAAAAAAATAACAATGTTTTTAAAGTGAGATAGTTTATGAGACATTCCCTATATTCAATGAATAAGATATTGGTGGTTGACTATTTGTTAGAAAGGAAAGATGACTAATTATGTGTACAAGAAAGTTGATATTTGTTCCAAACAAACCCCAAAAATTATTCACTCTGATATATATGGTACAATGAGGAAAAATCAAAAAATTGAGAGAATTATTTCATTACATTAATTGATAACATTGCTCACATTACTAGTGTCATGTATATGAAACAAAATATATATGATCTAAAAATGATTAAAAGTTTCAGGAGGAAAGATGAGAATGATTATGGGTATTTGGTGAAGATTTTGAGAACTGATAATGGTGGTGAGAAATGAAATAAATAATTTTAATGTTATATTTATAATCATGGAATTAGGCATGCATACATTTTAGATTATACACATCAACAAAATGGGGTTTCTGAAAGAATGAATATAATTTGGGTGGGGATGGGGAGAACTATGTTACTTGATCAAGGTCTCACTCATTTATTTTGGAGGAAAGAAATGAGTAATGCTACGTATATTCAAAAAAAAATTCTATAGGGAATGTTTTTATATGATTACATATGATTTTTTAGGAGAAAAACCATGTTTGAAACTTCTGAGAGATTTTGGGTGTCCATGCATCGTAAAGAAGAATAATGAAAATTTTGGAATGTTTGAGTAGAGAAGTGAAGATGGAATTTTCCATGGTTATGCTCTAGAAGGAAGATATTATAGATGTTTCAACAAAGAAACCAGAAGAATAGTTGATTCTATTGATGTGATATTTATTGAAAATGTTGAGGATGATAAAAAAAACATATGATAAGGATGTTGAATAGGATAAAGAAATTTTTGTTAATAATTTTGACAAGTATACATACAATTTTAATCCCACTCAAGAAGAATAATCGACTCAAATATTTATGGTTTTGTGGAAGATAATTGAAAATTTCATCCTAATATGAGAAGGAAAGTGGAAGCATAGAATAATATTGGATATCAATATCAAAAAAGTTTTAACAAGAAGAACATAAAATGCCATTACACATACTTATTTTTATTCAAAATTTAAAACAAAAGATGTTGATGAATATTTTGAGCATCTAGAATGGGTTTTTATAAATGAATGATGAACTTGATAAAATTAAGAAGAATCATACCTCGGAACTCATACCTAATTTAGATAAAAAAATTATTACAAAGTGGGTTTTCCCGAACAATATGAATGAAGGTGGTGAAGTTATAAGGAACAAGGAATGAATTTTTTTTCAATGGGTATTCACAAAATGATGGTATTTATTTTGATGAAACCATTAATATAGTGGAATTATTAGAAACTATTATAATATTTATTACTATTTTTGTACAATGAAGTTATTTTTTTTAAATTGATATCAAATCAACATTCTTGAATTTTGATCTTGATGAGGAAGTTTACATTGAGATACCATGTTCCATTGTTTTTGGGAAAGATGAATGTTGTGTGTGTAAGTTAAAAATGATTTGGTTCGATTAAACCAATATTTAGGGGAAATGTATTCCAAATTTGACTATTTATTAAAGAATATGAGCATTATAAAGTAAAGAGATGATATAAATATTTACATTAATGAATATCCAGAGTTTTCTCTTATCATGATTCTTTGTGTTGATGGAATTATAATTGATGGGAAGGAAAAAATTAACACATGAAAGATTTGCTGATGAGAAGATAAATTTTTGTAAAAATTCCATTCTGGGGGAAATGAAAAACTTTCTAGGGTTTCAAATCTTATAAAAGAAGAAACACATTTTTGTTTCGCAATAAAATTATTCTAAGGAACATATTAAGAAGTTCATAATGGAAAATTAGAAACTGGTTTCCTAGCATATTTTAGTGGGAACTATTTTTAGTAAATATGGATAAAGAAATTAAGTTGATCATAAAAAATTCAGAAGAAGATAGGATGTTTTTTATATTTGAATGGATTAAGACCTGACATTTTTTTGTTGTTACCTTATGTGAAATGTTTAAATTTCATTAAAAGAGTCACATTTGATGGACGAGAAAGTAATTGTCTAATATATCAAATGAACAATATATTTTGGAATCAGGATAAATAGTTCGTAAGTGTAAAATTGTTTGCTTATTCAGATGTTGATTGGTATGGAAATTTTGATGATAAAAGACACATGTCTAGTGGATTATTCATTCTAGGGAATTGTTCTATTAGTTGGAATACCAAGAAACAAAATTCAATAAATCTTAGTACAATTAGTTTGGTGTATTTATCTTCTAATTAAGATGCTACCCAACTAATATGGATTGATAATTAGTTATAATACTTACTTGTTATATTTAAATTACTCATTCTCTTGGGTTGTGATAATCTATGTACAATTAACCTCACCAAGAATCTCCTACAATATTAAAATTAAAAACATATTGATATCTAGTACCACATCATCATAGAGAATTTGGAGAAGAATAATTTAATGCTAGAGTATATTCTTACATCATAACAAGTTACAAACATATTCAAAATACCCATACAAAAGGAATATTTTTTAAATTGAGGTTAAACATAGAAATCCAACCTCTTTATCACCAATCTAGAGGAATGTGTATTTTTTCCCCGGTTTCATCTTAACTTTGGATGGTATTGTTAAGGGTGAGAGTTTTATTATAAATCTATCCTTATGTAAGCATGTAAAAAGTGGGAGTTGTGGGTAAGCTGTGATTTTATCATGTAAGTGTGTGAAAAATTCTAACTGTTTGTTGGAGTTTTTGTAGGAAAATGTAATCTGGGAAATAAAATATGAGGAAGAAAATATTTTTAACATATGATTAAGAAGAAATTATGAGGATGTCAAATAATAAATAATTTTGTATAACACTATTTGGCTATCAATAATTTGTATTTCCTACAATGAGTTAGATCATGTAAGAATATATTTTTTGAAAAGTAATCCATTTCATGAGGTTATGAAGTTTAGTGATTTATGAATTATTTTGGACAAAAAATACAAAGGGAGAAATTGATGGGGCTACATCAACGGGAGAAGGTTTCTAGAATTTTTTTTACAAGATTGTTGTCTTTTGTTCTCAAATAATATAAATCAAATAACATTGTAAAAAATGGAAATCTAACTCATGAATAGTTTTTAGAAAAATCAGACTCACTTTGTATAAGACAGCCCATCATCCTGAGAATAAGCTGTTCGGAAGAAAAGGTTCTGATCAGACTCACCTTGGGTCTAGAATGGGAGAAGATCATAATAATGTTCTAATTGTAATTAAATTATGCTTGGATCTAATAGTAATATGATGATGATTTGGTGTTTTGTATTTATCATAAATCATAAGTAAGTTATGAAACTCATTAAACAAGATTTATGCATAAAAAGGATGGGTAAAATGTTTTTTGATGAATGATGAGTCAGAAAAAGATGTTTCTAAGGATAGGGAAGGAAAATATACTAATGAGGCATAGGAAGGAAAATATGTTTCCGAGGCTAAGGATTGAATAGATGTTAATGTGGCTTAGGAAGGAATTGATGTTGGTTAGCATGAGGAAGAATAGAATTCATACTAGATATATTATACTGAGTAAAGCGTAATGATGAATTCGTACTGAAGAAATTGTACTGAATAATTCATACTGATTAAATATTACTGAGGAAATCATACTGAATAATTTTTACTGATGAATTTTTACTTTAAAATTCATACGTAAGAAATCCTATAGAATAATTCGTACTGAGGAAATCATACTGATGATATTGTACTAAACAATTATTACTTGGATTTCTTAATGAAAAACTAATTCTAGGATTTTACAATGAAAATATATTATTGGGATTTCTTAAAGAAATTTTTTTAATGTGGTTTCTTAATGAATAAATAATTCAAGGAAATTATACAAGAAAATAAGAATTCGGTTGATGTTTGGTAAAGAGTTAAGATGTGAGATGATGTTTATAGATGTTTTGAGATGGTTTGATAATAGTTGAGAAGATTTGATGAAGTTATAAATCTATCAAAAATTAATGAAAGTTTGATGAATACAATGAGAGACCTTGATTTCATGGGGAATTAAATGGTTAAATGAATGATCTATGATGTAAGTATGATTGGAGATTTGATAATGTGTGTTAAGAAGGAAACCATTTTCAATATCTCTCCAAAACCATTATTTTTTTCCTATAAAAGGAGAAAAAACATTTTTTTTCATGTGACTTGCATTGCTCCTAAAATTGGAGAGAAAATATTTGAATTTTGAGGAAGTGAAGATGTTTTTATGGATTTTTGTTTTCGTAAATAAGAATTTCTGCTGGATAGAAGAAGAAAAGATATTATTCATCTCTGATCATCATATTTAGCTAAAACATCATATTTGGATGATTGTTTTATATTATCGGATTGGGAATTAGACTAATTATTTCATACATAAGATAAAAGTGGTGAAGATTTGTCCCAACCTAATTTGGATAGAGTTATATATTTTCTGTATTGGGATGATTTGGACTAGAGGAATCATAGTAGGATTTTGATACAGGGAAAATCATAAAGGAATTTTCAAACTTGGTGTTTTTATGGAGATTTTCGTTCTGGGATTTTTTATTGGTATTTTCATACTAGGATTTTCGTACTAGGAATTTCATACTGGGATTTTCATATATGTATTTTCATACAAGGATTTTTGAAATAGGATTTTCATACATGTATTTTTATACTGTGATTTTAATATTGGGATTTTAATAGTTGGATTTCATTATTAAGGCCAGGATGTTTTCACGAGCTTCTAGGTAATAACGCGAAGAATTGAATTAAAATTTTATATTGGTTAATGTTGATCCAGAATCACCATAAGATTATTTTTACAAAAACCTTATTTTATCATTACATGTTATCGAAAGAAAATTCTATGTTTTATTAATCATAGATCTACACAATTTTAAGGGTATATCCTACTCATTGTATCCCACATAAAAGGATTGTTTTATAATAAATTTTGTGGTATTAGATAATTTCACAACCATAACAAGGACAAGCTACTATTGTTTATTAGTGAAACTTGTAAAATAATTTATTACTTTGGTTATGTGTTTGATTTGGTTTCATTAGAAAATGAAATCTCTAACAGTAAACAAAGGTTAATTCTTACAAAATGAAACATAAAAATAAAATGATATCACTGACTCATCCCTCCCCTATCCGTGATACTTGAATCCTAGTAGTGTAATCACAGAGGAAATATATATCATACCCATTATTAAGGGGATAAATCTTGTTTTGGTTAATAAAAACTGACAACATGACTAATAAGAGACCCAACTCACCGTGGATAGGTCATCACAAAAATTTCCTAAGAATGGTAAAAATGTATGAAGGTTTCCTTGCGGTGTACCATGTTAACATAAAAAAATGAAGATTGTTAAGTATACTAATGATATTATACATAAAATTTCACATAGTACATTCAACCGAGTTGGCCCCAACAAAATGTCACACATGTGTCTAGTTTGTAAACATAGCTTACTAATATTAGCCCCTACTTATGAAAATCTTTACTTATAGTCACAATCCATGAATTTTCTTAATAATCATAATTTATAGATAACTCAGGGGTTTACCTAGGATGGTTTAGATATTATTCAACTATCATGTTTAAAATAAAATGTATATGAATTAATAATAATGTTCAATTTTCATTAAATGTAATAACATAATACATTTGTATATATTAATTAATTTATAATATAACCATCCTTAAAATATATATTAAAAATCCATATACATTAAATGCAATCATATCTCATTATAATAAATAAGTAACCTAAATGAATTTTTTGTTTTTCTATTTTGTGTGATCATATTAGAACATGTTAAATTAATAAATAACACTTACATCGACAGATATCTCCAATTATACCATCATTAATCTATAATAACAATGAATACATTATCCCTCATACTAAAATCATTAACAAAATGATAAATTTTGAAGAATATGTCTATATAATAGTGATACTATAATTTTTAATCATTCTATTAAATATTTTAACTATTTATCCAAAATGTTTTTTTAATAATTTCCAATGATAATTTTATTTCCCCCTATTTTGGTAAAATTTTTATCAATTATATATATAAGTATATATGAATTTATGAATATTTTGGTATATTAATATACATTTGTAAATATTTATACACATTTATGGTTATGAATTCTTAAATCATAAATGTGTAAATTTATATATATATATATATTGATATTAATATTTACACACACAGATATATATATATATTTATATTGATGTACAATTATATATTTTAGTGATTTTATATATTTATGTAAAAATAAATGGGTGTCTGCCCAGGTGCAAGTGACCACTGCTAACACATTTGAAGCTATTAATAGTGTTGTCGGACATACTGACGTCGATGCTACTGATCCTCCAAGGGAAAAGGAATAGGCTGCCATGATGCAACCCCCATCATCACTGTTTGGCCCACGGTAGATAGTAGAAAAGACTCTAGTGGCGAACCTTGTGCTAGTAGAAGGTGAAGATGGATGTGCTAGCTCTTTGCAATAGACTAAATCATCGAAAGGAGGACGAATTCCCAAGCAGTCGTGGGTGAGGACGTGGACGAGCAAAACTAACCTCAAAGAAAGATGAAACATATTTTGTGGATTCAGACTCGGATGACACAGACATTGAAGATCTTCTTCAACAAGCAAGTAATCTTGAAGAGATTCAAACCAGGGGCCGTGGGCGAGGGAGAGGACGTAATATTGACTAGGTCACCTTGCAAGATGCACAGTGAAAGATTGCAGATAAGATTATGAAAAAATTGGGCCCTCGTGAGGAGGGTCACTGAATTTGTGTGAAATGAACAACTGCTCTCTTTTTTATTTGTTTGCTCTTGTTTCAATGATAAGGGCCTTGGCCCTCAACTTTTAAAAAAAATATTTAATTATTATTTTATTATTTATTTATAATTTAGTTTCCATTTATTATTTATTAGTATTAATAATTTTTTTGTAAATAGATATTTAATAATAATATATTATTTATTCATTATTAACCTATTTTTTACTATTTATTTATTTATTATTCATTTTTATTTTATAATTAATTAATTAATTAATTATTAATTCATTATTTATTATTTATTTATTCATTTTATAGCAATTATAGGTTATATATTAATTGTTTATTTATTTTTTATTTATTATGCCTTTATTAAATATTTATTAATTATTAATGATTTATTATTTATTATTTATTTTTCATTAGTAAGGATTTATTATTTATTATTTATTATTTATTATTTATGATTTATTATTTATTATTCGTCATTTATTATTAATTATTAATTATTAATTATTAATTATTAATTATTTAGTGTTTATAGTTTGTTATTTATTTATTTATTTATCAATTATTTATTAATTCATTATTAGTTTATTTATTATTTATTTATTTACTTACAAGGTATTATTTATTTCTTATTTCTTATTTATTAAATAATTATTATTTTTCATTTATTTATTTATTTATTTTTCATTATTATGTTATTATTTCTATGTAATTTATTTAGTTATTATTTATTATTTATTTATTAATTGTTATTTATTTATTTATTTATTATTATTTATAAACTAATTGTTAATTTATTTTAAATTTATCATTATTTTTTTATTATTATAGTCTAATTTTATTATTAATATATATTTAAAATTATAGTTTATTATTTATTTATTTTTAAGTATTATTTTAGTATTTATTTGTTATTCATTTTTTAATATTTATTTGTTTATTGTTGGTTTATTTACTGTTTATACATTAATAGATTTATAGCTACATTTCATTCTATGTTTTCACCACCTGAAGAGTCTACTAGAGTGGTAAAGTCTTTGAAAAATATGCAAGAAGTGAGTGGTTCAAATCACACCCAACAGATAAATAATAAATTAACTAATTACGAGAAGTCAAAAAGTAACAAATATTAAAATAATAATAAAATACTTATGGGAATAAGAAAATAATAATAATAAAATAACAATTCTAATATAATACTATTAATAAAATAATAAATAATTAATTCCCAAAATAATTAAATAATAATATATAAATAAATACATAATAATGAATGAATAAATATTAATAAATAATTAAATAAATAAACAAGAAATTGTTTAATAAAATTATATAATATTTAAAAATTAAAATATTAAAATCATGAACCAAATTAATTATGAAAACATAATTTTTTTAAAAAAAATAAGAAAAATACCAACATGAAAATATTTAGCGGGTGTTTGAACTGCCACTATGTGATTCCCCCCAATTTTAAAAAAATGCTACTAAATCATACTATGACATCTCTGAAAAAAGTATTTAAATAAATTTCAACGCACGATTTAACAGTTGTTTTAGAAAACTGTCACAGAAAAATTTACTGATAATTTAAACCACCGCTAAACGCCGATTTTGGTGTAGTGAAGTGAACTAAGAATATGATTTCAAGGTTTTAGTGGTGTATAGACTGAACATGTGGGTAAATGTTCAAAAGAGAAAAATAAAATCTATTTGGAATGTATAATTGTGTTTCATGACGTAACTCAATGTTCATTGAATCATAGGGGTTTAATAAAAAAAGAAGTAATGATTCCATAATATTGGATTTCTAGATACTCGAATGGTATTTTAATCATTAATGAATTTCCAAGTCAAGTATTGGTGTTATAGAAATATATTATTCTTCCTTGAATGGTATTTGATACAAAATATTTACATTACAAGTGTTCTAATTATAAAAGAGTTCAAATTAAGGGATTAATTGATAGAGAAGGCTGTTTTCATTTAATTTCTAATGCAAAGGGTCTCCACATTAAACAATTGAATATAAATGTGTTAATTAAACATATATCACTATAAGAAAAATAAAATATAGAGGCAATTATTTTTTAGATTTCATGGAAAATTGATACGCCTCTAATTGGTTTAATGGTTGTTTTAAAAAAACCATTAAATAGTTAGTTGTTAAATATTTAATGATGATTTTTCAGAATGGTTTCAATATTCACTACAAATGTAGTTTTTAGTGGTAGTTTTGTTTTAATTTTTAGTAATTTAGCTTTATATGTAATTTAGTGGTGGGTTTTCTATAGAAAATTATTTTTGATCATTCTATTGAATTATAAGGGTTTTCTTTAGCGGAGGATAAAACCATCGATAAATATATAATTTTTCCTTTTTTATATTTTTACAACCCCTATATTAGTCATGGTGGTTAAAACTACCACTAAATAAATATTGGTGATTAAAATAGTTGAATGGTATGTGGTTAAAAAAATGCTAAATAAATTACTGCCTGATCCACCAAAAACCAATATACTATGAATATATACAAACAATAGGCAATTAAAACAATATCATTGAAATATTAACCTCAATATATCAATAAATATTCCATTCTATATAATACAACATTAAATTACATCATAGTTTACATGACGTCATGTTTTTCAAAATTGCAACACCAACATGAGGCATGACTACCCAACTATTATGTATGCCCCTAGTAACAACCTAGGATTTTATCAATGGAAATTCCCTCCTTATTTTTATTTCATATTGTATGAATATTATATAACACATATAAAACCCAATCAAAAATTTATTCTCATAAATAAATAATAAAATAATTGGTACGTATAGAAATTAACGAACCTATACCAATGGAATTGTAACTTGACTATTCGAATAGTAATGTGACTATCAGGAATAGTAATTCGACCATTAGAATATAAACCACACCTTTCTATGTAAATAAACTTTGGTCTCTTATAAATTAAATTATTATATATTTATATCATGTCATAAGTAAATAATTTTTTTAAAACTAATAAATTTAGAGTTTGTATTTTTGTAAATCGTAAATCTCTATTAAAAATATAAAATTTCATATATTAAACTAAAAAAATTATTTCCATAAAATGGATACATAAATTAATATATTTTTTTATTATTATTATACAATAATTTTGGGAGACCTTAGTCATTTTTTCATTATTTAATAAAATAATTTATAATATTAAAATCAATATTTTTTGGATAAATGATGATTTGTGTTAAAAATTAAATATCTCATATTTAGAAAATTATTTTTATAAAATGGAGTCCCTTATGGAAATCTAAAAACAAAAAAATGGTTGGGGTGAATTTTTTGGGTTTTCAAAAATAGTTGATTTTTTGGGGAATAATATAATATGGTAATTTGTGATATTTAACATTATAAGTAAATAAATAAATATTTATGTCATGCTTGAATCATGGATGTTTTAAGTGCCCATTTTCTAGAACTCAAACGCTCTATTTATTATACTTAGTCATAAGAATCAATTCCATTGGTAGTCTTCAGACAAAATAATAATCAAATGAATAAAATAATCGAAACACCCCTCTCCCCCCTAATAAATACAACACCTTTCCACCTCTTTTACTCACAATATCTTATATTTAGATGTTACTAATATTCTACCCAATTATTACCCCAATCATATTTCTAATGTTCCAGTCTTACTGGTGTCATGAAAAGTATATTTAAAACTTTTTTAAAGAGGTTCACAAAGAGATGATTTTCAAGAGGTAAAATACTCCACTCTTCACTTATAAAATATTTATTTTTATACCCCATCATTTCCTCCACTATCAAATGTTTAATTATAAATACCATATAAAAAATAAAGTGAAATTTTATTATGTTAATGGCATATCAATCATAAAATCCCATCTCTTCTCTTTTTATCTTAAAAACAAAACATCGTATGTGAAGTGTGAATTCACCCCCTTCGTGGATGAAGCCTTTTAGTATTCCATTACCACCTTCAAGGAAATTCAAAAAAACATTAATATTGATAAGACATAGTGAAATTTTATATTACATCTTTTTTATGTTCTGGAACTAATATATGTTCACATTATTATATAATAAAACAAATCTAGTTCGTAATGATTGATGAACCCCCAAAATAAACTTATAATTTTTCTATTTACAATTTACCAAATGATTATTTCACATATGTGAAAACAAAATTATATATAGGATGATTTAAATTGATGGAAGTTAATTAATACTATATAATTCCTCTTATCTTTTTTTTATATTTTACAATAACTTCCTTAATTATACACAATTAAACCAACCCTGAAATCCATGAAACAAACACTCCTTAAATGATGAAGATGAATCATAAAACTCATAAAAAATGTCTAAAATGAACTTACTAAAATTAAAATAATTAAATATATGTTTAATAGGTTCTGAATTAAATAATTAATGAATATAATTTTATTATATAGCAAATTAAGTGAAATTGATGAACACATTCAGACATATGGTAAGGGATATCTCCGAACCTCCATTTTTTCCTTAGGATACACTTTCTCTCTCTTTACAGCTATGTATTTCTTTATTATTCTAATTTAAATCATATAAATTCTTTTTATATGTTCCAAAAGTACATATCCAGATCAATTCACCCTTCTTTTTTGGAGAAATACATATTTTAAAAGGTTCACTTCTCAATTCCTCATGATATGAAATCCCGATTGAAGGAAAAATCCCAATTTCTTACCAATTTTAAAGTAAACATTAATATATATTTTTTGCCACTATTATTTTTCTAAATTCACTCATTTCATCATAAAAATATATTTTAGTTCATTTCTGTTTTTACAAAATTATTATGCTTTTCCCCTCATTAAGTCTCTTTAATATTTTTCCTTGAACCAAATTAATGTGACTCATTTATAATGTTTATTGAACAATCTTATTTCAGGTATTCACTTCAGTTGAAATAATTTATCATGATATATTCAAATTTTCCCTTATGAATGTTCATATATGAATTAAATACATTATTTCTTGAACACATTTATAATACACCCATTTTTATTCCTTATGACACGATTATGATACCCATTTCATTTTATGGGTAACCCATATATGTATTACTTATGTTTGATTCTTTATGTGGAACACATATTCATGGACATGTTTTGATGGGTTCGACCAGATAATGTTTCAATGCATTTGCGTAATGTTTAGTCTCATGAGATGTCATGTATGGGATTTTGGAGTAAACCTAATCCAGTACGGGACTTTGTCCACCATGTGATGTAGTCCTGGAAGTTAGCCTTAAACCATGTTTATGTCATATTATATGATTATTCCACATTAATATGTTTCCATGACTATATAATACCATGTTTTACATGTTATTATTCCAAATTATTATTCCTGTCCCATTCCATTTAATTTAATCATGTTATACCTTCTCACCCATGTGCTCGTCTTTATTCCTATATTTATTCACTTATGAGGCTTTTTATCTCATCCCCTTGTTCATGTATTCGCTATGTTATTTTTTACAGATGTAGGAGCTGAAAAAAGTTATAATCACATTAAGGTCAATTAATATAAATATGTTTTATTTTAGTTCCTTGTTTCTAGTTTTATTATCATAATCCTCCAAAGTCACTTGACTTTTTAATCCATGGTCTTTATTTGATGGAGAATTATGCATAAAATCATGTAATAATATGTGTAAAAGGATTGGGTCTCTATACCATCCCCTCCATTAATCGATAATACTACTTCCCATTACCTATTTTCCCACATCCTACCTATGGTTCCTGGATTTAATGATGTTAAATAAACTTCGGTAATGAGTGTATTAAATTAATAATAAATTAAATATAATTAAAATGATATATTATTTGATCCAAATTCACTTTATGTTACATATCAATAATGAACTAAAAAATTGGTGGCAATGTGGATTCCCAAAAATATAATAACATAAGATATCCTTAGTTGATATTATGACACATAACATGATATGGAATGGAAATAAAATACTCAATTATCATAACATTTGATAGAATCCATTGAGTTGAACATCCTTTACCTCTCTTACTATATTTTTTTGTAAACATCTAAAATTTATTATATGTAATCCATTTCATTATGATTAGATCTTGAATATCTTCAGTCACTAAATAAACCTTTCCATATAAGTTGTACATTATTTTAACCATTGTGCCAAATAATTATAGTCATTATGATAATTAGATCAATGAACAAACTCTATTAACAAACATGACATTTATAGACTCAAACTACCATTTCATTGTAATTAATGAATTTAAATATTAAATTATCAACATTACTTCAATTATATAATTACTAATCAAAAACCACATCATAATGAAATTATTCACTAAAATCATTTTCTCGAACATTATTCAAAGTATAAATAACAACTCTGTATTAGATTTCATAATTACAAAATATTTCCTCAACTTATTCTAATTTCATATCTTCTAATGTTAATTAAACAAATAAATTTAGATATATACAGAATTGAATATAATTTTATCAAAATTAATCAAAAAAATAATTATATAAATGTTTCTTAGGATAAATTATATTCATATCATGACAATATGTGCTTTTACTACTTAAGGGTTAATATTGATACTATAAACTACCAAAATAATAATGAATGAATCTGGAATGATCATTTTAACATTATTCATGTCATTTGGATGAATTTTAAATTTTTATTAATTTTATATCAATTAATAATTTTTTATTTATTTTCCAATTTTATTAATATCAAATTTGACACTGTTAATTATTTGAATTCTTAAAAAATATAAATACACAATATAAACTCAAAAAAACCATTGCCTTATCCCTAATATGTCAAGGATATCCATAAAATTTATGTATGAAATTAACTATATAAAATTATATTTATTTTAATATTTTTATTAACATTTATTTAATATGTCAGCTAATTAAACAATTACCAAATCATTAATTTTCAATCCTTTAAATTAACAATTTAATCCATAAAAATTAACCATAAATTTCTGTATTTAATATAAAAATATTATAATGAAAATGAAAATTTATAGTCCAATTTCTCATTGGTATTACCCTCTATTAAAAATTATATAGTTATTAAAAATATGATTAAGGCATGTTTAACACTTCTTGAAATAGAATATCATAAATGTTATACTCTCACCCAAGTGGTTTTAAAATTTTATAATCATAACCTAATGGAGATTATTTTTAACACGCAATCATTCAATGATATTTGAACATGTTTTAGGATAATTTTCATATATATATAATAATATTATTTACCATTAATTAAATGATTTTCCATTAAGAGTGTTAGTAAAAATTACTAATGTTATTATTCGTAATGGACAAAAAAAAATCAACATATTTAAATAATTTTAAACCACTGATTCCAAATATGGAATCTATTTCAAAAAAATTAAAATACATAGGCATCGGTAATTAATTTAATATCAATTCCGTTGTTGGAATGAGAAAATGAGTTTATTAAGTGAAAAAGTTCAGAAGATCGAACTGTTTTCATATCCAATATCAATGTATAATTGATTCCAATTACATAAATTAGATTAAATGATAAAAAAACAATGTAATTATTCTTTAAAACCAATAAATATATATTTTATCAATATAAAATATTTTTAGGAAAAAGTGGTTTCTAATTAAAATATAGTATTTTTTACAATTCATAAAAATATAATACATATCATAAAATATAAAAAAATTAAACCAAAGTAAATTTTTATGTTAATATTTAAGTTAATAAATTTATTTTTTCATATATAATAAATAAATGTGTCAAAATTGGATTTAAAATAGGTTCTCCATTAAAATATGGTAAATTGTATTTAGAAAAATATAGTTTTTTGGCATAAAATTGGGGTTTTTTATATCTTTTGGTTGTAAAATCTAATTGATGAATATAAAAAATATTTTATGTAATATATAATAAATATATATTTCATTAATATCATTCAAGAATTTTACTGAGTAAAATTTATTATGATTTTACGCCTTTGTGAACATAAAAATATTTCATTTCTTTTCAATTGGAATATAGTTTATTTTCAAATTAATTGGTGACCAGTGAATTCCCCATATATTTTTATAACCCATATATTTACTTAATTTGGTTAATACTATTCATAACAAAAAAATTAATGTATAATGTTAAAGTAGTAATATTTAATAGAATATCAGGGTTTGTTTAATCTTGTTGTTGCGTGAAATATAAGATATCAGAGAAATTGATTTTATTTAATAAGATACATGTAATATAATCTTTGTGTGTAACAATACCAAAACATTAACGTCTATTTCATTCCAATATGACACTGAACCAGGCATGTTTCCACCATAAATAATACTTGATCACCAACTGAGAATTACAAGGCTTGGTATCACTGGTTGATATAAGATTTATGAAAGCTATGAATTTTTTGAAATTGTTGCCTGATCAACATAAATTTATCAAATATCTCATGCACATGGCTTAGTCACAACAGTTAGTTTTCTCTCAAATATTCCCAAAAAAAGTACATTGAAATGGTCAGCCATAAATCATATCAAAGGGAGACATCTTTATTAAGGATTGGTAACTACTATTGTATGATAAATCTACCAAACCCAAATAGTAATCCCATGAGACTCCAAACTCAAAAATGCATGCCTGAATATTTTCTTCCAATATTTGTTTCACATACTAGATTTGACAACTTATTTAAGAATGGAATACCAGATAAACTTGATCTACGAACTCATTGCCTCCTGAAGGCCTTCCCATAAGAGTCATAAAAGGGGGTCCCTTTTAGAAATAATAGATGACAACAAATCATGAAGCATCACTATCTATTGGAAATAAAATATTCCAAATTCATCGAAATTGGTTGAATCATTGATCAGAATGAAATGGGATGATATGGTTAGATGGTAATCGACACCAATAAGTAATTCTTTATGAGGGGTGTTTGGGGAAATCCAACAATAAAATACCTAGTGACAACATCCTATTTCTAACTAAGAATGGGAAAAGGGTAAGGAAAACCAGAGGGCCTATAATGTAAGACTTTAACCATAGGAAATGTATAACATGTTGGTAATAGGTCTTGTATATCTCATCTCATACCTAGCCACTATATTTTATGACGAATTTCATATAACATGTTTGTTGTCCCATGATGAATAACCAATTGAGACCAGCGAATATCCAACATCAACACATTATATAAATATAAAATCACCACAATGTGACATTCGAATCCCAAAACTCCATTAGAAGACAATAACCACTCACTGGACACCTACCCACCATTTAGATACACCATAGACTGATGGAACAACTCATTTTTAGGATTCATTTCCAAAACCAACTCCATAAGAGAGGGTTTCAGGTGAACACAATCAAAGAACATACCTCCACCAAACCCTCTAGAATCAAATTCATCTGAAAAATACCCATTAAATTCCACTCCCCACTAGACTATTTCAATTTTATATCTGTCATTTTTCTACTCCAAAAAACTTACACTACATTTCCTTTTACATGGGTACATACAATATCAAAATTGATCCCCTAAATGTACATTATTAAATGACACTACCACAAGTTTAAATACTTTGGGAGAATATGTATGCCAGTATCTTATGATAAGAGTAGACTATAAAATTCTCCTTAAAGAGGTAGAGCATACATTTCATCAAGTTATTTATCACTAAGATTAATTAAAAATCATGGGAGGGGTAATTCTTTCCATGTGGTTGGAGTTTGGGAGAACAATATGCCACCATTTGGTCATCTTGCATTAATACACACTAATGACTCATTCCTGATTCATCACTATAGACAATGTATCCCTTTTCTAGATTATAGAAAGATAAAAATATGGGGTGTGGTCTAACACCACTTAATATGCTTAAATGATGATTTATATTATTGTATCCACTAAAAAATTATCCATTTCTAGTTACGAATGTTCATGGGTGAAGAAATTCATCCTAACTCTCAGAAAAACCACCTGTGATAACGTTCCAGGAACCAAAAGCTCTTAATTTCGAAGACATTCCTCTATAAATCACATGTGATCAATACAATATTCTTCTCAAGGTCCACTGAAAGCTCGTGTTCTGAAATTACATTACCCAGAAACATTACCTATGAATTCTAGAAGGTGCGCGTAGAAATCATTGAAAAGGATGGTGATCCCTAATAGTGATCAACATGGTCCTCAAGTGCTTCTGATGATCATTATTGGTCCTAGTGTACACAAGGATACCATCCAAAAAAATGACAACATGAGAGTCAAGATACTAATGGAATGCCTAGTTCACAAAAACCATAAAGAGTAGTAGTTAATTTCTCTACCAGATTATCATGACCAAATAATCATAATGGTCATACATTCTTTAGAAGGCTGTCTTAGAACCATAAAAATCTCTGAATCTTAGTTGTGGATATCTATAACACAAGTCATAATTATAGAACTACCTTTCTTCCATGAGGTGATAAATTGGGTCATCAATAAGGAGAAATGGGCATTTATTCCAAATTGTTACCTTATTCTATTTATGGTAATCAATACAGAACCAAAGAGACCCATCGACCTTCTTTTCATAGAGAAAAAGGTACCCCAAGCTGAGATTCTTGGGAAATTGATTCAGTTATATTCTAAATTTCCAATTATTAAATTTTACTCCCTCAACATGGTGGCTTCCACATGATGTGATGGAAGATATATCTACTATGTTCCCCATGCTAAATCGATAGTGAACTCTACATCCTTCTCTAGACCCTACCCTAAGAAAAAATATATAAATACCTTTGGGAACACATCTACCACAAGAGGTAATCCATCTTCGGAACCTCCATCATCATCATCCATCATGAGGGATGAAATCTAAAAATGAGATTGACCAACTCCATAAGTGGAAGTCTAGCATGTCCTAATTAAGGATTCCATTCACCTTTAAAAACTAAGCACCTCTATCTAGTTACTCAAATCTCCCCTATTGCTAATAAAAATGAGTGTTCACCTGGAAACGCGTAATAATGTTTGTAATGAGTATTTCATCAAAGTGTTCCATTTAAAGAACCAGTAAATCCTATTCTAGCTTGACCTCTAATAGATTTAGAGTATAATATGGACACATAATACCCTTATCCCTCTTCTTACCAAGAGGGGTCCCCAAATATATCTCTTATAACAAAATATCAGTAAGCATTTTCAATAAATCCATATTATCATAATATATAAATGAATTAGAATCACATTTATTGAAAAAAGAAACATCTATGGATGATGAATTAAAAAATACACCTCAAACTAGTGAAGTTATTGCATCAGATTACACTAACACTAGATCCATATCATGAAGTTGGATCATCCCTTCCTATGTCTAAGGATGACTACTAGCTTGGGGATCTACCTTAATATGATAGTTTCTAGATAAAGATCTAAATCTACCTTCATGAACTCCAAACTAAGAACCCATTGTCCTTGATGGATCTAACTGGACTTTTGTCCCCTAGAAGCTACAGAACCTGCACTACCCTTATATTGGTGTACCACTATGAAAACCCACTACAAGTGCACCATAATTCCATGTCATTGAAAAGGACTAGGTAGGGATAATCACACTAACCACATACTCTATGGTCTTCAACACCGATGTCATAGGATTTGCACAACACCCAAATCCACTAATGATGAAATTAGCGATGGGGGACCAAAGCTACCACCTCCCTTATTCACTTTCTCATCTCTCTTTCTATAATTCTTAAACGAATCACAGATTCCTTGAACCACTATTAACTCTACACTAGGAAAACCATAATTGAAATTTTAATAAATCTGTAACATCTAGCTCGATCGACTACCAAGTCGTAAGTCTTTAAATTAAACATGAATATCTAAGACTAAATTTATTGCTGCAACCCCATTTTAAAACATTGATCCTTTGACCTCTCATTGGAATCCACCATAGGTGATAAATGAACTAACTTAGTGAATAGTTTGGCATACTCCAGCATAGTCTGACCCCCTTGTGTAGATGTAGAAACTCCTAAGTCTTAGATAAGGACATGGTATTTAGGGAATAATACTCATTGAATATGGCCATGATGTCTTTACAACCCATCTACTCATGCTTTCATGCCTGAACCACTGATCCCCACCACCTCTAACTAGGAAATTACATCCAGAATGATGCATATTTAACTATAAATACCTCACGAAAATCATGAAACCCAAAAACCATTTCAATATTCTTAAACCAATAATGATCCACTTGGGGATCCTTTATACCCTGTAACGAAGGAGGATTGTTCTTAAGGAACTTATGAGCCTTGTCATTTATTGGGATTGGTTTGGATTCCCTATCATTATAAAGACTATAGACTACTCCTTGATCTAATTCCCGAACAACCAAACCACTGATTCTATATGGTTACAATCAACAAGCGATGGAGGACTCTCTCTGGCCTCTTCCCACATCTCCACATAAAGACTCTGTTAATTCATGAATATGTAAGCATTTGAAATCAAAAGGAAAAAATCTATACTTCAACAATAAAATTTTATAATTTTTTTAAACACATTTATAAATCAAAAAACAGAATCATAAAAAACAAAATCAAAAATCAAACCACTCCACCCTCACTAACTATCCATTAATAGCCTATAGCCTTTATATCACACCTGGAAGAGGAGTCAAACAAAAACCAAAACATCCCATGGTGTTCTAAAGTCTGTCAGGACTTGTGGTGGACAAACACCCCACTTAAAACCAATACATGAAGCCCCAAAATCCTATATTCTAACTAGAAAAACTCTCTCAAGTATCATGACCTATGGAAAAACGATGAAACCTTATCATAAACTAATATGGGATACCATACAACCAGACACTTAACCTAGCCATCCGAAATGCATGAAGGGTGTTCTTGATCCTTATGGGATGAAAAATAGTTCTTGGGCATCAATCATCACATTTCGTAATGATTTCACCCATAAGTATCAACCCTAAACTACTCAAAAGAATAGAATCAGAAAATAAGAAAAAAATAACCAAAATAAGTACAACTATCACTAGTTAATCATTTTAATTTTTTTATCCAAAAATCGAAATACCAAAACCAGCAGGATATACCAGTACGTGACTATGTTTTCATGAAATAAGAGGTCCAACACCTTAATGCCACCTCCACCAACATATTCTATAGGTGTGACACTACCTAATAGATCCACTATCTCTACCACAAAAAATATTTCTTTTTCCTATTTCATAAATGTCAAGGTATATATACACCCATGGGTGTATGTAGGGTGTGATACAATGACCTGTTAGATACCACAAAAATAGATTCGTTGATATAATATCATAAGATTAATCAACATGATAGTTTTTATGAAAAAAAGAAGTTAAAATTTTAATGAAAACATTATTTGAAATTAAAATTGAAAGTAAACACAACAAAAAGATGAATAATAAGCATATCTTCACATAAGCGCCATGGGTAATCCCTAATATACTAGGGTTAGCGACATCGTAGGATCACCTTACATAAAAGATAAGCACATAAAAACAAAACGCACACAATCCTCATGAACAAGATACTAGAGGGTAATCACACCCCAAGTTCTAGTGGTCTCCAATCATCATAATAGGGTTTTTTAGTATTTTAGTGTCAGTCCTGCTATGGGAAATGGGCCTTATCCCTTCTAGTTTCCCAAGTGTACTAGACCTTGTATGTACTACCTAGTTACTATGCATTCCCTTTGTTCTCAATTCTATTATCAAATGTCACATGAATCACCTCTTCTACACACGCACATCAAAAAATGGAAACACATAATAAAACCACCATTTTCAATATAAAATATCCTTTAAATCTGTTATAAACCCCAAATAAATTTTGAAACATGATTAACATGACTAGAACAATCCATATAACCCTTTTCGAAACCATATAATACATACCAATTCATCCAACAATATTGGATCACAGATCCAGCAACCATTCATTAGTAAACTTCTTAAAAATGGGTGGAAAATACAAGAACACCAATATGAGACCCTAATAAGGCAATAACACTACAAAAACATCAATATTTAACATAAAAACAAATATTTCACCCACCCTAGGTCAAATAATCATTGGATAAAGAGGATTCCAATAAGGAAGGAAGATACGATGCAGAAGAGGGATGAAAAAAAGAGTGAAGTGGCTTACATGAAGATTTATTAATGATCCAAGTCCAAAAAATCCATGAAATTGAAGCACAAGGGAGACAATAGGGAGAGGGTGGTTCCCCATGGTATGAGAATACTAAATGGGATGAGTTGGGGTTAAATATGGGGAAGGGTGGAATAAAATGTCCCACAGTTTTAAAAATTGGGCTAACTGCGTAGTGTGGGTGAAAAATTCTCTAAACGGCGTTCCAACCATTCAGAACCTATATCTAAGATTAAAAGAGGATTAAAATGTTTCTGTGAGAGGATGCATTCTCAAGTAGTATACTGTGCACTTCAAATAGGACCACTTGTCTTGGGTAATGGTCATCTTTGGGCTAGCACATGGTTTTTACTAACTATGCTCTAACCATGTACCGCCTTCTACCAAACCAAAAAAAACTACTTTTCTCCAAAATTCTCAGGAACATTCCATGGAACAAGATAAGATCACAATAAAATAAAAAAGTATCTCAAAATTAAACCCTGGATTGAAAATTTCTAATGTTTCTAAAGAAAATATTGATGAGTTATGATAATTTACCAAGAGTTTAAATATATTATAAAAACATAAAAAATTATAAGATATATATAGGAGTGGTTTAGACTAAATATAAATAATGGTGTACAATTATTATTTCTTTTTTGTTAAACCATTTAACATAAATTTATATGATGAATATCATCGAAAAATATTTAAAATATTCTTAATTGAATTAGTAATAAAATATTTATCTGAATGATATAAAAAATATCAAAAAGATTCCCCTCCCTTCATGGTATTATAGCACATTATATTTAAAAAACTAATGGAATAAAAATATCTCTATCCAATGATTATAATACTTATATGTGTTCTAATTTGCAATATAACATCATATATAAACAACCTTCAATAAATATATAATGATATAATGATATATATATAGAACTGTTTAATAAAATTTTTCTGGGAAAATAATCTATTTTCTATCCAAAATTAATATATTTTATAACAGAACATCCATAAAAATATTTAATATTTAAACACCAAAAAAAATACATTTAATAATAATCATATGATGCAATAGATAAAAAATATTAATATCATTTTCATAGAAGTAAAATATAAATTTATTCTTTGATATGATATCTCATGTCACTTGATCTGATATTCCATATCTTGACCCTTCACCATTAAAATCATGTTTGTAGATATAACACATATTTTTTAATGTGATATGAGATTTAATGAACATATATATTTAAAATTTACATATTTAAAAAAGTATCTAAAATTATATTAAAATTTAACATTATGTAACATCATATTTACCCACTTGTGAAAATGTACTAAAAATCATTTGGATTTAATAAAAACTTATTGGGATACATTTTCATATAAACGAACCTAAATTTGGGAATATTTATACAAAAATTAAATACTTATTTATTAAACATTTATGTATATCGATGTGGGACTTTTTAGTAGTAAAAAAAGTTATGAATTCATAAATCATAACCATAAGTAAAGAGTAACCCCCATAAAGTGTTATTTATTCCCAACATATAAATAGACCTAGGATGAAAACCATCCAATATATATATCTCCCTATAATAATTAAGAAAAATTACTTCTATATGTCATGGGTAAACAAACAATGCCTTCTGCCCACGATGTCATGTGTTGGCACAAGACATGGAATATTTCAATAACTTATTTTTAAACTCATATTTTTTTTATAAAAGTGAAAACCACATAAGATAAATAAATAAATCACAATTCATTAATTTAATATATGTTAAAATAGCATGATACACAACAATATATGTTTAAAAATTTCTCTTTATTAATACACAGTCAATGTTTGGAACAAGTTGATTAGAGAAGGTTTCTGAAAGTTTGTTTTACAAGATCATTGTATTTTGTTTTCAAGGAAGATAAGTTAAATAACTTTGTAAAAGATGAAAATCATACTCAAAAATAGTTTTCAAAAATATCAGACTCAATTTGTTTATGAAAGTCCATAATATCAAGAAGAATCAATTTAGAAGTAATGTTTCTGATCAGACTCTGATTGTGTTCAAAATGGGAGAAGATCGTAAAGAGTTACTGATTGTAATCAGATATAGCATGGATTTAATAATAATAATATTATTTAGTGTTTTTTATTTCTAATAAATCATATGAAATTTATGATTCTTATGATACATGATTTATGAGGAAAAAGATGAGTAATTTAATGTTTTGATGAAAGATGAGTAAAAAAAAATATGTTTCCTACGATTAGGGAGGTGAATATGTTGGAGAGGCTCAAGAAGGAAATGATGTTGATTTGGATCATGAAGGAAAAGATGTTTATTAGGATTAGGAAGAAAAAGATTTTTATGATATGGAGGACGAAAAATAATTCATACTAAAGAAATCATATAGAGGAAATCTTTTTTATGAATCTATATTGAAGAATTCATACTGAAGAATTCGTACTGAAGAAATCATACTTTGGGAATCATACTGAAGAATTCATAATGAATACAACATACTAAATAATTAGTACTAAATAATTATTACAGAAAAATCCATACGGAACAAATCTTACCTGTATTTATTAATGAAAAAATCACACTGTCATTTCATAGTGAAAAACTAGTACAAGTATTTATTAAAGAAATTTTTTTAGTGTGATTTTATAATGAAAAAATCATATTGGGAAATCATAATGAAAAATAAGAATTGGAAGAATGTTTCCTTAACAGTTCAGAAATTAGATGAAGTTGTTAGAAGTTTCAAGAAGGTTTGACAATAGTTGAGATGATTTGACGAAGTCATAAATCCATATGAAATTCAACATAGGTTGAAGAATTTAAAGATAAACATGGATTTCATAGTGGATTTAATGAGTTAATGAAGTATTTGAGATTTAAGGAAGATTTAAGATTTAAGAATGTGGGTGATATGTAAATACCATTTCAATATCGTAGTAAAACCATTCATTATGTCTTATAAAAGGAGAAAAACACTTTGTCACTTCATGTTACATGAATTTCTCTTGAATGAGGTGAGAGATACTCCACATTTATAGAAAGTGAATAATGTTTTTCAGATTGTTATTTCTTCAAGAAGTTTTTCTGCATGATAGAAGAGGAAAATATTGTATTCAGCACTGATCAATGCATTCATCTATAACATCACATGCATTAGATTATTATATTATTCTAGATTGGGAATCAGACTGACTATTGTTTACATAGGATAGAATTTGTGTACATTTTTCTAAACATTCTTCATATAGATTTATATATTTTTCATACTGGGAAAAATCAGACTGCGATAATTGTACAAGGATATTCTTACTAGGAAGATCCTACTGGGGTTTTCATACTCGTATTTTCATACTTGCTTTTTTCATTATGGTATTTTTATACTGGGACATTCGTACTAGGATTTTTGAATTGGAATTTTATTACTAATATTTTTTTACACAGATTTTCATACATGGATTTTCATTCAAGGATTCTTATACGGAGAAAATAGTACTGGGATTTCCTTATAAATCCTAGGAAGCTCTTAATAAATTCTAGGTAATAATATGAAAAATTGAATTGAATTTTATATTAGTTAAATTTGATCAAGAATCACCATAACATGTCTGTTGCAAAAATATATTATATAATTTTTTGATATATTAAGAACATGATTTGTTGTATTGATCATAGAGTTACATTAGTGTAAGGGTATAAACCACCCATTTGATTCAACAAAAAAGGGTTTTTTTGTAGTGGATTGTGGGGTATTTGAATATTTCCAAACAATACTATGAAAATTTTTCACATGTTTAGTATCGAACCAGGTAAATTCTTTTGTTCTTGTGGTTATGCATTATATTTTTTTTCAATAGAGAAACAAATATTTAATAGGAGATGGAGGCTGTTTCTTAATAATGGAAACATAAAAGGAAAATATATCATTGAATGACCCCATCCCCCTCTCTGTGATACTTGAATCTTTTTTGGGTAATCATAGTTGATATTAGAGGGAGGTTCTGATTATTTACAAATTGCTGATGTTTTTGAAAGAGAAGTTGTGAGAGAGACTATTATTTTTGTAAACAATAAAGGTATTTAAATCATAGATGGTAATAAATATCATATATGTAATGATATAATGTTTCATTATATTTTGTCTCTTGTTTATGATGTTCATGAAGTTAAAACAGATAGACTTCATCTTATTGATGAAAAGGTTCCTCAGACTCCAATTGAAATGAATAATATTGAGAATGATGGAAAAGATAAAATGCATTACTTTCATCACTTGTTGAAGGATATTTTTTAATAGTGATAGGGTTTTCCACTACCAAAGGTATTTGGGATATGATGAAAAACATTAATGAAGGAAATAAAAAATAGAAGAAGGAAAAATTGAAAATAGGGAGGCTTAAGTATGGAGATCTCAAGATTGGTGAATAAGAATCAGTCAGTGACTTCTTAACCTAGTTAAATGACATTTGCAGCACTATTAGTTGTCTTGGTGAAAAGTTTTATGATTCTATAGCTATGTAGAATATCTTAATAATTCTTCCTAAAAAGTTTGATGCTATAGTTTCTTCATTTGAAGATAGAGAACCTGAAACATTGTCTCTAAATTATTTTTATACCACTCTCATCACTTATGAAATGAGAATGGTGAAAGCTATGAAAAAAACAAAAGTTGATAGAGAAATGTCTTTTAACACTTCAAAAAAATGAAAAGTTAAGATGTTTCTTTTTGAAGAAGAATACAATTATTCTGATTAAAAAAATGATCTATGAAATTTTTTGAAGAAATTTGATCCTTTTTTTAAAAAATTTTGAGAATAGGTATATGAAAATACAAAGGTAATATTCTCTTCAAATGTTTTGAACATTGAGCCATTGGGAACATTGTGGCTAATTTTCCTTGAAGAAATAAAGATAATAATAGTGAAGAATTATAAAGAAGGCAAAGAAATTCATGAATGAAATAGGGTGATAAAGGTAAATATTTGTCCATAGGTAAAGGAAAATGTTATGTAGATATAAAAGAATAATTTTTTCTTCACTAAAGAAGAAGAAGAATAATATAGTCATATTGAATATGAGAAATCTATTATAGAAAAATCATGATAGAATAATTTTATTATAACACTGAATAATGAGTATTTAATGAGGCATAGTTATGAAGAAGAAGAAGCTCAATTTGAATTCCATTTTATTGAATAATTGAAATAATATCAAAGAAATATTTTTATTTTTATGAAGGAATATGGGAATTTAGTAAATTATATTAAATCAAAAAATAATAAATAATGTCTTCCTGATGAGAAAATCAAGATCTTGGAGGAAAATTATATCTTGATGAAAAATTTTGAGAAGGAAATATATTTTAATGAACATTTGGAAGTGATGTAAAATGAAACAGATGATGAGATGGAACATTCCCAATAAAAACATTTGAATGATGAATAGGGGACACAAGTTTAAAAAAATATTTCATTGAATTTAGTGAAAGTTTTAATAAGGAGGAACCATAGAAGGATAAAAATTAACCTTCAAAATCTGAGAAGAATACTAATATTTGCATTAAAATGAAAGCTATAAATTTTTTGCAAAAGAATAATGATAAGAATGTTATGTATTTGGAAATGACCAAAAAATTTATGAAGTAAAAATTTTCTAAAAATAATGAGTCTAAAAATGTTTCTAAACATTATAAAAACAAAAAAATCAATTAATTATAGTTCCTATATGGTTGGAAAGAAATCTAATTTAAAGAATAAAGATTTAATTGAAAACAAAAGGGCTGGTGGTCAACAATATTCTAGTAACAAGGTTTATGAGAAACATACTCACAACACCGATCAATCTAAAAGTTTAAAAGGTAAATACAAATTCTATGGATATTTCTAGTATTGTGGTGAATTCGTACATAAATCAAATTTGGGTTTTTTAACCTACAACATTAATACAATTCCTTAGGTTATAAAAGATAAGGTTTGAGGGGGATTCAACACTCTCAAAACAAGTATGATAAGGATGCCTGATAGAAACCCAAGACGATTGATGTGAGTATTAAGAATATGTTCTAACCCTAAAAACTATTTGTGATAGATATGAACACACTAGATATATTTTTATGGATTGTATTGTATTTTTTCTAAAAACATCATAATTATTATCAGAAGATTCAGGTAATGGAAGAAAAGTATGAATAAAAGACTCTTGTTGTTGAAACCAATTTCAATGATATAAAAAGATAAAGAAATTGTATTTTTGATAGTGGGTGTTCTTATCGTATGATAGGAGAATTAATTTTTTTTGATGAATGTGAAAGGGTAAAATGAAGGAATGGTGGCATTTGGAAATGATGACTCATTGAAAATTAAAGGTGTTTGACTAGCCATCATTGGAAAATGAATAGATAAAATCTAAGAAAACATTATATGTTGACGGGATGAAACATAATCTTATAAGTGTTTCAAATATTAATATTGATGGAAACAAAGTTATATTCAAAAAATATGAGATTATTTTGAAAAGTAAGGAATATGGAATGACAGTTATAATAGGCCTACATATTAAAGGAAACTTCTTCCATGTTGGTGAAATTCAAATCACTTGTTACTTGGGTGTAGTGGAAGAAAATTAGTTGTGGAATAAAGGGATAAGAAATTTTTTTGAGAGAAACATAATGATGTTATTAAAGTGATACAATGTCTGAAATATTCCCTATATTCCATGAAGAAGAGATTGGTGTTACACTATATGTTAGAAATGAATGATTACTAATTATATTCAAAAGATTGTTGATATTTGTTCAAAACGGACCCAAAAAATTATTCATTTTGATATATATGGGCCAACGAGAAATGATCAAATAATTGAGATAATTATTTCATTACATTCATTGATAAAATTACTCACATTACTAGTGTTATGTATATGAAACATAATATAGTTGATCTGAAAATGATTAAAAGTATCAAGAGGGAAGATGATAACGAATGTGAGTATTTAGTGAAGAAGTTGAAAACTGATAATGGTGGTGAGTATAGAAATAAATTGTTTAAATGTAATATTTAGAATAAATGAATTAGGCATGAGTATAATTCACCTTATATACCTAAACAAAATGGGGTTTCTGAAAGAAAGAATAGAATTTGATTGGAAATGGGGAGAACTATGTTACTTGAACAATATCTTGCTCATTAATTTTGGAGGAAATAATGATTAATTATATGTATATTTAAAATATATTTTTTGATAGTGGATGATTTGATATGACTACATATGAATTCTTTATGAGAAAACACCATGTTTG
The DNA here is from genome assembly GCA_963277665.1 of Viscum album. Classification (NCBI taxonomy): domain Eukaryota; kingdom Viridiplantae; phylum Streptophyta; class Magnoliopsida; order Santalales; family Viscaceae; genus Viscum; species Viscum album. The sequence continues at coordinate 14,886,089 of OY728128.1, forward strand.
AGACTACTAAGAGATTTTGGGTGTCCAATCATAGTAAAGAGGAACAATGGAAAATTTAGAATGTTTGAGTAGAGAGGTGAAGATGGACTTTTTCCTGGCTATGATCTAGAAGGAATATATTATTGATGTTTCAACAAAGAAACCAGAAGAATAGTTGATTCTATTGATGAGATATTTATTGAAAACACGGAGGAAAATAAACAAACATATGATGGTAAGGAAGTTGAGCATGATAATGAATGTTTTGTTAACAATTCTAACAAGTATACATACAATTTTAATCCCACTCAAGAAGAATAATAAGAGTGAAATATTTCTAGTTTTGTGGAAGATAATTGAATATTTCATCCTATGATGAGAAATAAAGTGGAAGCTTCGAATAATATGGGATATCAACATCATAAATTTTAAACAATAAGAACATAAAATGCCATTACACACACTTATTTGTATTCAAAATTGAAAGCAAAAGATGTTGATAAAGCTTTTGAGCATCCATAATGGGTCCAATAAATAAATTAAGAACTTGATCAAATTGAGAAGAATCATACCTGGGAACTCAGACCTATGCTCGATAAAAAAAATTATTGTTAAAAAGTGGGTTTTACCAAACCAGATGAATGAAGGTAGTGAAGGTATAAGTTACTAGGAAATAATTTTTTTCAATAGTAATTCACAAAATAAAGGTATTTATTTTGAAGAAACCTCTAATCTAGTTGAATTATTAGAAACTATTATAATATTTATTGGTATTTTTTCACAATGATGTTAATTTTTTTTAAATTGATTTAATATATACATTATTGATGTTTGATCTTGATGAGGAAGTTTACATTGAGATACCCTATGCCTTTGTTGTAGAAAAAGATGAATGTTGTGTGTGTAAGTTGAAGAAGGATTTGTATCGATTAAACCATTATTTAGGGGAATGGAATTCCAAATTTGATACTTTCTTAAAGATGCTGAGCCTCAAGAAGGAAAGTGAATATATAAATATTTACATTAAAAAAAGTACAATGTTTTCTATTATCATGAATATTTATGTTGATGACATTATAATTTATTGGATTGAAAAAGAACATGTGAAGGATTTGCTGAAGATATGAAAATGTTGTTTGAAAATTCAATTCTGGGGGAAATGAAAAACATTATAGGGTTTCAAATTTTATAAAAGAAGAAACATATTTTTATTTTTCAATAAAAGTATGCTAAGGAACATATTAAGATGTTTATAATGAAAAATTATAAATGATTTTACAAAGGCTATTTTAGTGGGAAGTAAGATTAGTAATGATGGATAATGCAAGTAAGATGATTATAAAAAAATTTGAAAGCTGATTAGATGTTTTTTATATTTGAATTTCTTAAGACCTAAATTTTTGTTGTTGTTACCTTATGTGAAAGATTTTAATTTCATTAAAATGGTCACATTTTATGGATGGAAAAGGTATTATCTAATATATCAAAGGCATAATATATTTTGAAATCAGGATGAATAGTTCAAAAGTGTAAACTTATTTCCTTATTCAGATATTGATTGGTCTGGAAATTTTGATGATAGAAGATCCACATCTAGTTGATTATTTTTTCTAGGGAAATGTTGTCTTAGTTGGCTTATAAAGAAAAAAATTCAATACATCTTAGTATAATTAATGTTGAGTATGTTTCTTCCAATCAAGACACTACCTAAATAATGTGGATTGATACTCAGTTAGAATACCTACTTGTTATAGTTAAATTACCCTTTATCTTGGGTTGTGATAAACAATTTACAATCAACCTCACCAAGAATCTCATTCAACATTACAATTCAAAACATAATTATATCAAATACCACATCATCATAGAGAATTTCTAGTAGAATATATTAAAGCTATAGTATATTCTTACATAATAACAAGTTACTGACATATTCAAAAAACCCTTACTGAAGGAACCTTTTGTTAAAATGAGGTCGAACATGGAAATCCAACCCCTTTATCACCAATATTGAGGAATTTGTATTTTTTCCATTCTAATCTTAACTTTTGATGGTATTGTCAAGGGTGATATGTTTTTATAAATCTATCCTTATAGAGGAATGAAAAAAGTGGGAGTTGTGGGTATGCTGTGATTTCAGAATGTAATTGCAAAAACAATTCTAACAGTTTGTTGGAGTTTTTGTACAAAAAAAGTAAGGTGATAAATAAAATATGAGGGAGAAAATATTTTTAACAAATGATTAGGAAGAAATGATGAGGATGTTAAATAATCACTACTTTTGGATAACAAGATTTGACTATCAATAATTATTATTTAATATAATGAGTTAGATCATGTAAGCTTATATTTTTGAAAAGTAATATTTTTCATGAGGTTATGATTATTAGTGATTTATGAGTCAATGTGGACCAAAAATACAAAGGGGGAGATTGTTGGGACTCAGTCAACTAGAGAATGTTTATGGAATTTGGTTTCACAATATTGTGGTCTTTTTTTCTAAAATAATATAAATAAAACAAATTTCTAAAAATTGGAAATCTTAATCATAAATAGTTGTCAGAAAAATAAGACTCACTTTGTATAAGAAATTACATAATCCTGAGAAGAATCTGTTTTGAAGAAAAGGTTCTGATCAGACTCAGCTTGGGTCTGAAATGGGAGAAGATCATAATAATGTACTGATTATAATTAGATTAAGCATGGATGTTAAAGTAATATGATGATGCTTTGGTGTTTTTTATTTATCATAAATCTTATGTTAGTTATGAGACTCATTAAAAAATCATTATGAAGAAAAAATATGAGTAATAATTTTTTTGATGTATGATGTGTTAGAGAAAGATGTTGCTGAGGATAGGGAAGGAAAATATTTTGATGAGGCACATGAAGGAAAATATGTTTCTTAGGATAAGGATGAAGTAGATGTTAATGAGGCATAGGAAGGAAAAGACATTGGTTAGCCTGAGGAAGAAAAAAACTTATACTAAATAATTTGTACTGAGGAAAACATACTAATGAATTCGTACTGAAGAAATTTTATTGAAAAATTCATACTAATATAATATTACTAAGGAAATCATACTAAATAATTTTTTCTGAGGAATTTTTACTTAATAATTCATACTAATGAAATCCTATTGAATAATTTGCACCGAGGAAGTCATAATAAAGAAATCATACTAAAAAAATATTACTAGGATTTCTTAATAAAAAAATAATTCAGTGATTTTACAATGAAAATATTGTATTGGGATTTCTTAAGGGAAACATTTAAATGTGATTTATTAATGAAAAAATAAAACAAGTAAATTATACCAGAAAATAATAAGTAGGTTGATGTTTGATAAAGAGTTCAGATGTGAGATAAAGATTCTTGATGTTTTGAGAAGGATTGAGAATAGTTGAGAAGATTTTACGAAGTCATAAATCCATATGAAATTCAAGAAAGTTTGATGAATAAAAAGAGAGACATCGATATCATAGGGAATTGAAAGATTCAATGAATAATATAATATTTATGGATGATTGGAGATTTGAGAATCTGGGTTAAGAGGGAAACCATTTTCAATATTGCACTAAAACCATTCTTTATTTCCTATAAAAGGAGAAGACAAATTTTTTCATGTGACATAAATTCCTCTTGAAATAGGAGAGATAATTTCTACATTTATAAGAAGTTACGATGTTTATATGGATTTTTATTTTGTTAATAAGAATTTTTGCTGGACAGAAGAGGAAAAGATAGTATTCAGCTCTGATCTTCACGTTTAGCTAAAACATCATAATTGCCTGATTTCTTTATACTATTGGATTGGGAATTAGACTGATAATTTCATAAATAAGATAGAAGTGGTGAAGATTTGTCCCAACCGTATTCGAATAGAGTTAAATATTTTTTGTATTGGGAAGTATCAGACTAGGAGAATCTTACTTGGATTTTCATATGTGGAAAATCATAAAGGCATTTTCGAACTGGGATTTTCGTTCTGGGATTTTTGTTCTGGGATTTTTTACTGGTATTTTAATACTGGGATTTTCAAATTTGGATTTTTGTACAAGGAGTTTTGAACTATGATTTTCATACTTGTATTTTTTTCTATGATTTTTATAATGGGATTTTTATACTTGGATTTCATTAAAAATTCCAGGAAGTTCTCACCAGCTTTTGGATAATAACAAGAAGAATGGAATTAGAAGTTTATATTGGTTACTGTTGATCCAGAAAAACCATAAAATGTTTGTTACAAAAACATTATTTTATCATTTCATGTTATCTAAAGCACATGATATATTGTATTAATCATAGATATACACGATTTTAAGGGCATATCCTTCTCATTGTATCCCGCATAAAAGGATAGTTTTCTAGTAAATTGTTTGGTACTAAATTATTTCACAACCATACCATAGGCTAAATACTATTGTATATTAGTGAAACCTGTAAATTATTTTATTACTTTGGTTATGTGTTTTATTTGTTTTCAGTAGAGAATGAAATAGTTAACAGTAAAAAAAGGTTATTTCTTATAAAATGAAACTTAAAAAGAAAATGATATCACTGATTCACCCCCTCACCCTCTCAGTGATACATGAATCCTAATTGGGTAATCTTAGAGGAAATATATATCATACCCATTATAAAACAGGATAAATAATATTTTAGATAAGAAAAACCGACAACATGTCCAATAACATATCCAACTCACCGTGGTTAGGTCGTCTCAAAAATTTTCCTAAGAATTGTAAAAATATATGAATGTTTCCTTGAAGTGTACCGTGTTGACCTAAAAAATGGGGATTCTTGAAAAATATGCACACTAAGTATAATAATGATATTATACATAACATTTCATATAGAACATTAAACATAGTTGGTCTCAAAAAAATGACACACATGTGTCCAGTTAGTAAACACAGTTTACTTATATAATCCCCAACATAGGAAAATCTTAACATATTGTTACACCCCAAGAATTTTCATAATATTCATAAATTAGAGATAACTCAGGGGTTTACCTATGATGGTTTAATTATTATTCAATTATCATGTTTAAAATAAAACTTACATGAATTAATAATAATCTTTAATTTTCATTTAATGTAATAACATAATACATTTGTATATATTAATTATTTTATAATATAAAAATCCTTAAAATATATATTAAAAGTCCATATAAATTAAATTCAATCATATCTCATGATAATACATAAGTAACATAAATGAACTTTTTATTTTTCTGTTTTGGGTGATCATATCAGAACATGTTACATCAATAAATAACACTTACATCGACACATATCTCCAATTATAGCATCATGAATCCATAATAAAAATGAATACATTAACCCTCATTCTATAATCTTTTACAAGGTGATAAATTTTGAAGAATATATTTGTATAATAGTGATACTATAATTTTAAAGCATTCTATTAAATATTTAAACTATTTATCCAAAAAGTTTTTTTAATAATTTCCAATGATAATTTCTCCCCTTATTTAGGAAATTTTATTATCAATTATATATATATATATATGTTTATAAGAATTTATGAATATTTTGGTATATTGATATTTATTATTATATATTTATACACATTTATATTTATAAAGTTTTATATCATAAATGTGTAAATATATATATATATATATATATATTGATATTAATATTTACATGTGTTTATATATATTTATATATTTATATTGATGTGCAATTATATATTAGAGTGATTTTATATATTTATGTAAAATAAATGCGTGTTTGTATATATTTATGTAAATTTTATTTCATGTATATATATTTATATATATTTATATCCATTTATTATTCTATTACATTTATTATTTTATTATTTTATAAATTAAAATTAATAATTTATTTTTTATTCAATGGTTATTCATTATTAATTATTAATTATTCTTTATTCATTATTCATTATTTAATATTTAATATTTATTATTTATTATTTATTTATCCTTGATTTATTATTTCTTGATTTATTTTTTTATTTAATTATTGTAAAACAACCGTTTAATTTTTTTTTATTCATTAAGTATTCAATTTTTATTTATTAATCATTTATTAATCATTTATTATTAATTATTTATTTACTTATTATTCAATTATAGTTTATTTATTATTTAATTATTCATTAAATATTAATTATATATTATATATTGTTTATTTAATTTTTAGTTATTCATTTTATCATTTATTATTTATTATTTTTTTATTTATTTATAACATTCTTTCCATTTATTATTTATTTTTATTAATAAATTTTTAGTAAATAGCTTTTTAATAAGAATTTATTCTTTGTTCCTTATTTATTTAATAATTTATTATTCAATTACTATTTTCTAATTACTTTTATTATCTATTTATTTATTTATTCATTCATTATTTATTTATCATTTATTTATTCAATATATTGTAATTATATGTTATATATTAAATATTTTTTAATTAATTAATTATTATATATTTATTAAATAATTTTTAATTATAAATGATTTATTATAAATTATTTACTATTCATTAGTAATGATTAATTTACTTATTATTTATTATTTATTGTTTAGTTTTTATTATTTATTATTTATTTATCAATTATTTATTTATTTATTATTTATTTATTTACTTATTAGCTTTTATTTATTTCATATTTATTATTTATTAAATATTTACAATTTATCAATTATTTATTTATTTATTTTTCTTTTTTATTTTATTATTTATATATTATTTATTTAGTTATTATTTAGTTATTATTTATTAATAATTATTTATTTATTATTTTATTATTATGTATAAATTAATTATTATTTTATTTTTAATTTATCATTATTTTGTTATTATTTTACTATTAACATATTTTTAAATTAATATATTATCATATATTTATTTTTTAGTGTTATTTTCGTATTTATTTTATATTCATATTTTTATTATTTATTTATTGTTTTTTTGTTTTTATATTGTTTATACATCAATAGATTTATAGGTACAATACATTCTATTTTATAACCACATGAAGTGTCTACTAGAGTGGTAAAGTCTTTGAAGAATATGCAAGAAGTGAGAGGTTCAAATCACACCCAACAGATAAATAATAAATTAATTTGTTATGAGAATTCAAAAAGTAACAAAAACTAAAAATAATAAAATAATTATGGGAATTAGAAAATAATAATAATAAAATAACAATACTAAAATAATACTAACAAAAAATAATAATTAATTAATTCCCAAAATAATCAAATAATAATATAATAAGAAATATTTAATAATGAAGAAATAAATAATAACAAATAAATAAATAAATAAAAATGTTCTACATATAATTAAATAATATTTAAAAATTAATACATTAAAATAATAAACCAAATTAATTATGGAAACATAATTTTTTAAAAAAAATAAGAAAAAACCACCATGAAATTATTTAGCGGTTGTTCAAACTGCCGCAAAATGATTCCCCCATTATTAAAAAAATGCCGCTAAATCTTTCTATGACAACTCTGAAAAAAGACATTAAATAAATGTCGATGCACGATTTAACAGCAGTTTTAGAAAATTGTCACAGAAATATTTAGTGATAATTTAAACCACCGCTAAATGCTAATTTTGGTGTAGTGAAGTGAACTACGAATATGATTTCATGGTTTTAGTTCCATATAGACTGAACATGTGGGTAAATGTTCAAAAGAGAAAAAAAGTTAGTTTGAATGTATAATAATGTTTCAAGAAGTAACTAAAAGTTCATTGAATTCGAGAGGTTTAATAAAAATGATGGAGAAATGATTCCATAATATGGGATTTCTGGATACTCATAGGAGTTTATTAACTTCATGGAATTTCCATGTCAAGTATTGGTGTTATAGAAATCAATTCTTCATCCTCGAAGGGTATTTGATACAAAATATTTACATTACAGGTGTTTTAATTATAAAGGAGTTCAAATCATGGGATTAATTGATAGAGAAGGATATTTTCATTTAATTGTTGAAACAAAGGTTCTATACTTTATATAATTGAATATAATTGTGTTAATTAAACCTATATCATTATTAGAAAAATAAAATTTAGAGGCAATTATTTTTTTTGGATTTCATGGAAAATTTGTACGCCTCCAATTTATTTAATGGTGGTTTAAAGAAATGATCATTAAATAGTTAGTTGTTAAATATTTAATGATGTCTTTTTTAGAATGGTTTAAATCTTCACTACAAATGTAGTTTTTAGTGGTTGTTTTATTTTAATTTTTAGTATTTTACCTTACTGTTAAAATTATTTGTGGGTTTCCATAGAAAAAATATTTTCCTGCATTTTTTTGAATTATAAAGGTTTTCTATTGGGGAGGATAAAACCACCACTAAATATAGAATTTTACCTTCTTTTTGGATGTTTTAACCACCCCTATTTTTGTCATGGTGGTTAAAACTACTCCTAAATAAATATTGGTGATTAAAATAGCTGAATGTAATTTGGTTTAAAGAAATGCTAAATAAATTACTGTACGATCCACCAAAAACCAATACACTATGAATATATACAAAAAATAGGCAATTAATACAAATCATAGAAATATTAACCTCAATATATCAATATATATTCCATTATTTATAATACAACATTAAATTACATCATTGTTTACAAAACATCATGTTTTTCAAAATGAAAACGCCAACCTGAGACATGACTACCCATCTATGATGTATGAACCTCGTAACATCCTTGGATTTTATCAATGTAAATTACCTTCTTATAATTATTTCATATAGTATAAACATTATTTAACACATAGAAAACCTGATCAAAAATATTTTCTCATAAATATATAATAAAATAATTTGTATTTATAGAAATTAATGAACCTATACCAATAAAAATGAAACATGACCATTCAAATAGTAATGAGACTATTATAAATAGTAATTCGGCCATTAGAATATAAACCTCACCTTTTAAATAATAAAAATTTTGGTCTCTTATAAATTAAAATATGATATATTTATATTAGGGCACAAGTAAATTAATTTTTTAAAAATAATAAATTTAGAGTTTGTATTTCTGTTAATCGTAAATCTTTGTTAACAATTTAAAATTTAATATATTGAACAAATACAAAATTTATTTTCATAAAATGGATACATTAATTAATATATTGATTTATTATAATTATAAAACAATTTTGGGAGACCTTAGTCAATTTTTCAAAGTGTCATAAAATCTGTTATCATATTAAAATCAATATTTTTTGAATAAATGATGATTTATTTTAAAAATTATATATCTCATATTTCAAAAATTATTTTCATAAAATGGAGTCCCTTTTGAAATCTACAACAAAAAAAGTGTTTGGTTGATTTTTTTGGGTTTTCAAAAATAGTTGATTTTTTGGTGAAAAAAATATGGTAATTTACTGTATTAAACATTATAAGTAAATAAATAAATATTTATGTCATTCTTGAGTCATGGATGATGCAAGTTCTTATTTTCTAGGACTCACATACTCTAATTATTGTAATTAGTCATAAGAATCAATACCATTGGTAGTCTTCGGCCAAAATAATAATCAAATGAATAACATAATCAAAACACCCCTCTCCCCCTAATAAATACCACACCCTTCCACCTCTTCTCTTCACAATATCTTATATTTTGAGTTTACTAATATTATACCCAATTATTCTTCCAATCCTATTTCTCATTTCCTAGTCTTACTGGTCTCACGAACAGTCTATTTACAACTTCTTTAAAGAGGTTCTCAAGGAGATGATATTCAAGAGGTAAAATCCTCTACTCTTCCCTAATAAAATCTATATTTTAATACCTCATCATTTCCTCCACTATGAAATGAGAAATTATAAATACATTATCAAAAATAATCTGAAATTTTATAATGTAAATTTTATATCCATCATCAAATCCCATCTCATCTATTATTATATTGAAAACAAAACATCGTCTTTGATGTGTCAATTCACCCGCATCATGGATGAATCTTTTTAGTATTCCATTACCACCATCAAGGATATTCATAAAAACATTATTATGGATAAAATAATGAAAATTTATGTTACATCTTTTTTATGTTTTGGAACTAATATATGTTCATATTATTAAATTATAAAACAAAACTAATTCATACTGATTGGAGAACCACCAAAATAAACATATCATTCTTCATAAACATTTCACCAAATGAGTATTTCTCATATCTAAAAACAAAATTATATATGGGAAATTTATATTTATGGAATTTAATTAATACCATATAATTCCACTTATTTTTTTTTCATATATTTTACAATAACTTCTATAATTATACAAAATTAAACCGACCCGGAAATCCATGAAACAAACACTCCTTGAATGATGAAGTTGAATATTAAAACTCATAAAAAATTCCAAAAATGAACTTAATAAAATTAAACTAATTAAATATATGTTATATAGGTTCTGAATTAAATTATTATTGAATATAATTTTATTATCTACCGCATTAAGTGAAATTGATGAACACTTTAAGACATATGGTAAGGGATATCTCTAAACCTCCCTTTTTTCACCGAGATACACTTTCCCTCTCTTTACGCCTATGTATTTCTTTATTATTCTCATGTAAATATTTTTAATTATATTTATATTTTCCAAAATTATGTATCATGATCAATTCATCCATCTTTGGTGGAGAAATACATATTTTAAAATGTTCCCTTCTCAATTCCTCCTGATATGAAAACCCGATTAAAGGGAAAATCCCAATTTCTTACCAATTTTCATGTACAATTCATAATCTATTTTAAGCAACTATTATTTTTCTAAATTCACTCATTTCATCATAAAAATATATTTTAGTTCATTTCTAGTTTTACAAAAAAATTATTCCTTTTCCCACTATAAGTCTCTTTAATATTTTTCCTTGAACCAAACTAGTGTGGTTCATTTATAATGTTTATTGAACAAAATGGTTTTTGGTTTTCACTTCAGTTGAAATAATTTTTCCGGAGGTATGCCTATTTTCCCTTATAAATTTTCACGTATGATTTAAATCCATTCTTTCCTTGAAACATTTTTAATACACCCATTTTTATTCCTTATGACACGGTTATGATAACCATTTCATTCTATAGGTAATCCATATGTGTATTACTTATATCTTATTCTTCACAAAGAACACATATTCGTGGACATGTTATGATGGGTTCGACCAGATAATGTTTCAATGCATTAAGTAATGTTTAGTATCATGGGATGTCATGTATGGGATTATGGAGTAAACCAAATCCACTATAGGACTTCATCCACCATGTGATATAGTACTAGAAGTTACCCTTATACCATTTTTATGTTATATTGTATGTTTATTGCACATTCAAATGTTTCCATGATTACATAATACCATGTTTTAAATTTTTTTCATCCAAATTATTATTCATGTTCCATTCCATTTATTGTCATCATGTTATAGCTTCTAACCCATGTGTTATTATTTATTCCTACGTTTATTCTCTTATGAGGCTTTTTAGCTCAGCCCCTTATTCATGTATTCCCAAAGTTATTTTTTGCAGTCTTAATAGATCCAATAAGATAAAATCACATTCTGGTTGATTAATATATAATTTGTTTTATTTTAGTTCCATGTTTTTAGTTTTATTTACTATATCCTAAAAAGTCACTAGACATTAAAATCCATGGTTTTTATTTGGTGGATAATTATGCTTAAAATCATGTAATAATATGTGTAAAAGTCTAGGGGCTATATACCACCCACCCTCCATTAATAGATCATGATAATTCCCATCAACTCCTTTCCCTCATCCTACATACGGTTCCAGGATTTAATGATGTTAAATACACTTCATTAATAAGTGTATTCAATTAATAATAAATGAAATATAATTAAAATGATATTTTATTTGATCCAAATTCAGTTTATGTAACAGTACTATAATGAACTAAAAATTGGTGGCCATGTGAATTCCCCAAAATATAATAACATAAGATATCCATAGTTTATATTATGACACATAACATGATATGGTAAGTAAAAACATTTTTCAATTATCATAACATATGATAGACTTCATTTAGTTGAACATCCTTTACCTCTCTTTCTATATTTTTTTTGTAATCATATAAAATTTATTATATATAACGTATTCCACTATGATTAGATCTTGAATATATTCAATCACTAAATCAAACCTTCCATATAAGTTTCACATTATTGTAACCATCTTAAGAAATAATTATAATCATAATGATAATTAGATCAATGGATGAACTCTATTAACAAAAATGAAATTTATAGACTCAATCTACCATTTGATTATAATTAATTAATTTAAATATTCAATCATCAAAATTACTTCAATTATATAATTACTAATAAAACACTAGATCACAAACAACTTAAGCACTAAAATCATTTTCTCATACATGATTGAATGTATAAACATTAACTCCGTAGTAGATTTCAAAATTACAAATGATTTATTAAACTTATTATAATTTCATGTAATTTAAGTGAATCCCAAAAAGAAATTTTTTATATATAACATTGGATATAATTTTATCAAAATTAATCAAACAAATAATAATATAAATTTTTATTTGGATAAATTATATTCTATGGAACCCCAAGTTAATAAACCACTTCTTTTGATCGCATCATTGATTTATACGCTATAATTTATCTAATAATAACAAGTGTATGATGTGGATTATTAAAATAAATAAAGATATTTATATGAGGGATAATTAAGAAATATTTTATTCCATTATACTTTGAAAACTCACATTCATATAACTACAAAAATGAAAAATCTAAGTGTAAATTTATGAAATTTACTTATTATTCTATGTCATTTTTAATTCCATGATATCATTTGAAGAAGTCATACCTGTAGATGGAATAATATTTGGATAATATGATATCCTATGAATTAGGTGTGCAACGTATGTGATGAATTGTTCCATGTTTCATAGAAGGAGAATGAGAACCCATTTATGTTGATTGGATACTAATGGTAAACATCTTTCTCCATAATATTAATGAAATAAAATCTTCCTTTCATTTATTAATATAAAAAATAATCCTTTTATTTAATAATATTATAAAAAATTTATTATCACACACGGATTTTTGTTTTTCATGTCATGGTTTCGATCTGGTTCATTGAAAATCCAGATCCTTTTATTGGGTTTTGGGTGAGATTATTTTTTAGTTTTGAACTACCATGTATGTCTAATCACCCTAATTTGGGTTCTCCATTGCTTGTTTAGGAGTTTTGGAGAAAGGGTGGGCACTTCATGATTTGGGCCAACTGTGAGCCCATTTCCAGATTTAAAAACATTTTTTTTCATTTATAACTCAATCATTTTTTATCATTTTTGACTCATTACACTTCCCACTTATCCTACTCTTACATATTAAATCTACCATAACCTTTTTGACCCCATATAAATTCATAATCATGGTGAATTGTGGTACTTATTTAGGTATTGGGCCAGCCCCTGGGCCCATTTCCTGTTTAAAAAAAATTTGTTTGATTTATATCTATCTTTATTTTTACTTTTTTTCAGTGATTCTACCTCCCAATATAATAAAATACCCATATCCTCACCCCCATTATCAAGTTTACCTCTTTGGATCTCATATGAGTCGCGGTTATGGGAAAACTTCTCAATGTATCTCAAATAATCCATAATCACAAAGGTAAATTATTTCATCCATAAATAATTCCATTCATACTATTTTTCCCAAAATTCATCTTTCCCTATATCTTCCTGACCTTAGGAGACTCTCCAAGAAGTTTCAATCCATTCCCCTTTCTCTAAGGGTGTATATTTAATGGAAGAAGGGGAGTTTTTTAGTTGAAAAAGTGAGATTACTAGTAGTTTCTCCTCCCTCTTCTTACTCCTTTCATTATTTATTGGTATTATAATCTCAAAAATTCATGATATAAATAGGTATCTTATATAATATAATTATTTAGGGGGTTTTTGTTTTTTTGGGTCTGCTCATCTTAGGTTTAGGGTTTGTAAACCCTCAGATGCTGATATTGGGTGTGTGTTTCCATTAAGTGAAGGATTTGAGGTAGGATATCCTTTGAACATGACTTTATCATTAGGATTAATAATTTTCCTACATTTTTTATTTGATATATATGTTTATTATTATTTTTCAGAATTTGAATATTTTTCTTGCTGTGCAAAATGGTTGTTTAATCCTTGTTTTGTGAAATGTAGTGTTGTTTTGTTATAAAAGTGCACACCAAGTGATTGTTTAAAAGTTAAAATATCTTTCCAAAATATTTTGTGATGTATAGAACCTGGATTATGGTATTTTTAATATGTTATAGTATCTTGAATAGAATATTCCATGCAAATGGGTTTTCATTCTTTTTCAAGTTCTTAAAATAAATTTTTTTTAAAGGGCATGTCATGTGTTCGGTATATTGCCTAGTTGGATTTTATGTGTTATGTTTGATTTAAAAATTATTTTTCTAGATTTATAAATGTATTGGAAGAATGTTAAATGGTATTATGGGTCCTCATATGGATTTCCAATTTGTATGTGGTTTTACAAACCAATGTGTTTTGGTTTACAACATGTTTTTTCCTGAGTTGTCGGAAAATGGTTCGTTTCACATCCTTATGAAAATGGTTGTGTGTTGAATATGTAACCTGGTTGTTTTAATGGATTTATGAATGTTTTTTCTGATTTAAATGGTGTGTATAAACCTCCTTAATAAAATTAAAATTCATACCTTGGTTAATGGACAATTTTGAGAAAGGCTTAAAGGCCCGTTAGGAATTTGTTTTTTGAAAAAATGATTTTCATGTGTATTTCATGTTCTATTTTTTTAGAGAAATTTTATGGTCCATGAAAGTGATTTGTTAATTGGTTTTTGGGCTTCCAAATATGGGTTTATATGTTATTGATGGGTTTGTGGCGATAAAAGAGAATGTTTTAATAGATTTTATGTCCAAGGCCTTGTTATACTCCATGAAATTGTTTTATGAATTTTTTTAGTGGTTTATTGATTCATTAAAGAAGTGTGAAGCATGTTTATGGTATGTTTGTGTGTATATGGTTCAGTAAAGGGATTTTGATTTGGAAAGTGTATATGATAATATGTGTAAAATGATTTAACACTAAAGGGAACATCATGTATCTAGGTGGGCAGACGTGTGCTAGAATGCTAGTGATTCCATGGGGTTTGGCCCCTGTTTCACATAGCATGTTTGATGATGAAAACACTAACTAAACTATGATGATTTTGTTGTTATGGGACTACTATTTCATTGGTATTCTCCCTACTAGTGGATCGTGTGCACGAGAACAGATATTTATTATGGTTAATTTCACTGAGATACAAGGTACCTAGGGCTCCCAACTAACTAGTGCCTAGGGGTGTTCCCATGACTTGTGCTCATTGGCTATTTTTTACTCACCATTGGAATATGGTGCTTTTTTAGTAAATTCAGGAGTTTGTGAGATATATTTAAAAGTCTAAATTCTTTAATGCATCTCTCTTGAAAACTATTTTCATTTTGATGTTGCCCCTCTTTGAAAATTGTTACTAGAATTATTGTTTATAGAAAGTTTTTTTCTGGTAATTTTTTATATAGCATGGTACCTCATTTGAAAAACATAAAATTATATATTATATTTAAAACATTAAATAGCGGTTTCTTTTATTTTAAATTATTTTCATTGAGATTATAATATCGGTCTAACCTATTGAGTTTTAATACTCACACCTATAATGTTCTTCTATTTTTAGCCCTTGTGCAAGTTTCATATTGAGTTCAATCACCTTGGGAAATGTGTGATCATTAAGTTAGAGAGTGACCAGAAGGTTCACATGGAGTTATTTGTTTATCAGGTTAGGTCATATGAGTTTTTGGTTTAACTGTACTTCCAGTTTCTTGTACCAATAATGTTCAGTTCAGTTTTTATATAAATGTATTTTGGGCTGTCCATATATTTCCACTTTTTGTTTGATTGTTTATATATGGGATAAATCATTCCCTTATGTACTCTATTGATGCCCTTGGAGCTTGTCTCCATCCTGGGTGGTTTGGGAATGCCTCTCAGGACATGTTTATGGCTGGCCTTTGTGACCGGTTATGGTTCGACTCGGGCTGGTTCGTGACAAAATAATATTAATGGAGGTAAGATCTTACCAGACCTTTATTTTTAGAGTGCCCTTGTTATTTGGTGGTATGTATAGGTATATGGATTAGTATTTTTGGGACATAAGGGGAAAGTGCAGGAAGAGCGTCCTAAACCCGTGCTTGTACTGATCCTCGAGTTTCCACGATATGTCTTGATTTATTAGTTTCATTTGTTCTTGTTGATTGTTTGCTGTTGGGATATAACAAGGGGAGTATGACTAATGGTCTTTATGAGCTCGTAGGGCCTGGAAATCCATGTGTAGATGGGTCATGTTCCTAATAAGTCTCTCATTTTTGGTACTATGTTTGACATATGGCTGCCAACTATATGGTCAATTCACCCACCGTCACTAGTTCCCTTATGTGGGTTTCTTGGACCTTTCTTGAATTCTAAATTTTTGTTTTGAAAATACTTGTGCTAGAGTTGTAAAAGTGGGTTTTAAAGGAAGGATTGGATTTTTAAAAGTGGAAAATGGGGTCTTCAAAAATTAAATATAAGAATGGTTTTGGAAGGTTGTGTTATTCGAAAAAAAGGAAGTGGAAATGATTTAACGGGATTACATTATCCACAATCTAACCTTGTGGTTTGTTATAATAAAATGTATTGAAAGTGTGAATAATTTTTAGGTGATTCTAAATCTTTGTTTTAAATGGGGTGTTTTGGTATGTTTAAAAGTGCTTGAATCTGATGAATTGGTTTTGGAAATTGGTTTTGTCTTGTTGGTGTTTTCCTAGAATGTGTATTGGTCCCAATGACCATTAGATTATGAAAAGACACCTTGATAAATTTTAGAAAATGGGAAAGGGTTTATTGGGGTAGCTTTGTTGTTTTAAAAGTTGTTAAAAATGAAAAGTTGTATTTTTTTAAGAAAATGGTTCTTGATGAAGTGTTTTTGTTTTGTGAAATATGAAAAAGGTATTCGGATAAGGTGGTTGGTGTTCCTTTTGAAGGAACATGATTTTTGGAATGATGTTGTTTTGTTTTAGCCTTTGGAGTTTTCAAATGTTCTCACATGCATGGTTTTATTGATATCTGCAAGGATGGCCTATATGGCATGGTTTTTGGGTTCCTTGGGTGGCATGGAAATGTGCATGTGGATGAACCTTGATGAAAACCCATTAGTGAATGGGGAAACCCACAAATTTAGTTTGTTTTTCAAAAACAAATTGAGCAGAAAAATTATGGCAAATTTTTATAATCCAATGGTTATGTGGATAGTTTTTTCTATCCCTTAGAAGAGTTGTTTATTCTGAAAGCTTCCTTGTGATCTTAAAGTCATACTCTTGTTGTATCTTGAGATGAGATCTTGTTGGTGGCTCAGGTTTGGAGTAATGTTCGTTGGATATCTAAAGATGTGTTTTATGTTGTGATGTGGCCATGTATATGTCAATGTTGGAAATGTTTACTATTGATCAACCGTATAATTCAATTAAAATGTTAAATCCACCTCTTATAATGATACCTCATTCCATTTGTTGAAATAGAGAGCTCTTTGTGCTTTATTTAATGTTTCTTCTCATTGTGATGATTCTATTAGATGTTGTAATTATGCTTGATGATGTTTAGTGGATGTTTTTGTGGGACTTGTCCATTTTTCTCCTCATTTGGAGTAAGAGAATATACTGTTGTGTAGCTCCATGTTGTTATTTCGATAAAAATTTTTTGTTGAGGAAGATAGTTTCATGGTGTCTCTTTATCTATTGTTTCTTCCATGCACTGTTATATGGTACTGTGTGGAACAATTTGATGGAGTAAAAGTTGGGGATTATAAAATCCTCACAACGAGTCAATATATGATTAATCCATCAGAGCTCCAGCCATAGGTTTCGGATTGAAGCTGGAACATAATAAGGATTCCTAAGATTGTGGGTATTATTGCTAAGATCATACCTATACCATTTCAATGAGTTAGTAAATTTGTTTATTTTTTGGTTTCAATGGCCTAATGATTGAGTCCCCTTCCATCCCCTCCCTAATTTGTTGGGTTTGGATTCGTGTAGAGAGTGTTGGCCCAGTTCATCCTGCCTCCATTCGAGAGTGGGTGGCTTAAATGTTCATGTTGTGTTCCTCTAAAATTGGGTTGGTAGGATGTTTTAGGATAGTTTTGGTGGGCTTGAGAGAGTGAGGCCCGATTCTAGGTCATGTATAATTCTTGTTTGTTCGATAAAAGTTGGGTTCTAATGGTGGCGGGACCCACCACAGGTCTTATTGATTTTTGTTCCTAAGAACATATCTAGTGCTAGTTGTTTCTTAATGGTGGGGATTACATTATTTAATACACTAGAATATTTGGTTTTCATGCGTTCTCTTTGTTTTGGGTGATTATTGGGTTCATTGGTAGAAGGCCCAACAACCAGGTTCTTGGTTTGGTTGTAGAGGCAGTGACTCGATCTTTTGGTTGATTCTCAAGAAGTGGGTGAGAGTTGGTGTTTTAGTTGAGGTAAGAGAGTTATGTTCCACTAATGGTTGGTGGTGTTTTATTGTATTAGTAGGCTAGACCATATAGATAATGAATCCTTAGTTTTTGATCAATCAGCTGGAATGTGCTTTGTATTTCTTGGGGCGGAAAGCTTTAATGGTGGGGAGAATCGTCACACCCGGTTTTTTTTTCTTTCATGTAATGGTCTTGATATGGTTCATTGAAAATCCAAATTCTTTTATTGAGAGTTGGGTGAGATTAATTATTAGTTTTGAACTACCATTTAAGTCCAATCACCCTAATTTGGGTTCTCCATTGCTTGTTTAATAGTTTTTGGAGAAAGGGTGGTTACTTCATGATTTGGGCCAACCGTGAGCCCATTTACGGATTTAAAAAATTATTTTGTTTCTTTTATAGTGGATTAATTTTTTAACAATTTTTGACTCATTCCACTTCCCAAATTTCAAACACAGACATATTAAAACTACCATATCATTTTTCACCCCATATAAATTCATAAGAATGGTGAATTGGGGTAACTTATATAGATATTGGGCTAGCCCATGGGCCCATTTCCATTTTTTAAAAAATAAATTGTGTCTTTTATATCTAATTCAATTTTTAATAGTTTTTAGTGACTTCTCCTCCCACAAGAAGCCAATACCCATAACCTCACCCCCATTATCGAGTTTACCTCTTTGGAGCTCATATGAGTCTCGTATTAGGGAATCCTTTTCAACGTATGTCAAATCATCCAGAATCGCTAGGGTATATTATTTCATCAATAAATAATTCCATTCAAACTATTTTTCTGAAAAATCATCTTTATCTAGTTTTATCATACCATAAGATACTTTCCATGAAGTTTCAAGACATTCCATTTTCTCTAAGGGTGTATATCTAATGGAAGACGAAGAGTTTTCTAGTTGAAATGGTGAGATTCCTTCTGCTTTCTCCTCCCTCTTCTTCTTCCTTTCATTATTTCTTGGTTTTATAATCTCTACTAGTCAGGATAAACCTAGGGTTCTTCTATCCTATGATTTTTTATGGGTTTTTTGTTCGTTTGGGTCTGGTTGTCATAGGTTTAGGGTTTGCAAACCCTCAGATTGTGATATTGGGTGTGTGTTTCCATTACGCCAAGGATTTGAGGTAGGATATCCTTTACACACGCCTTTATCATTAATATTAATCATTTTCTTATTTTTTATATGATATATATGTATATTATTATTTTTCATCAATTGGATAATTTTATTGGGGTGAAAAATGGTTGTTTAATCCTTGTTTTGTGAAATCTAGTGTTGTTTTGTCACAAAAGTGCACACCAAGTGTTTGTTTAAATGTTAAACTATATTTCAAAACTATTTTATGAGGTTTAGAATATGGTTTATGGAATTTTGGATATGTTACAATATCTGGTATAAAATAAGGCATGCAATTGGTTTTTTATTCTTTGTCAAGTGCTTAAAATAAGTTGTTTTGTTTAAAAGGGCATGTCATGAGTTCCGTAAATTGCCCGGTTGGATTTTATGTTTTATATTTGGATTAAATATTATTATTCTGGATTTATAAATTAATTGAAATAATGATAAATGGAATTTTTTTTCCTCATATAGCTTTCCAATTTGTATTTTGTTTTATAAACAAATGGATTTTCAGTTACAACATCTTTTGTCCCGAGTTGTCAGAAAATGGCTCGTTTCGCATCCTTATGAAAATGGTTGTGTTTTGAAAATATAATCTGAATGTCTTAAGTGATTTATGAATTTGTTTTTTTAATATAAATGGTGTTTATACAGCTCTTTAACAAAATTTAAATTCATACATTGGTCAATGGATAGTTTTGTGAAAGACTTAATGGCCCGTTTGGCATTTGTTTTTTTTGTAAAAATGGTTTCCATGTGTGTTTCATGTTCTATCATTTGGGGAAATTTTATGGTCCATGAAAATGATTTATTAATTAGTTTTGGGGCTTCCAAATATGGTTTTTTATGTTATTGATGGGTTTGTGGAATTAAAATATCATTTTTAATGGATTTTATGTGCAAGGCCTTGTTATACTCTTGGAAATTATTTTACGAATCTTTTTAGTGGGTTATTGATTCATGAGAGAAATGTGAATCATGTTGGAAGGCTATTTTTGTGTTTATGATTTGTTAATGGAATTTGGATTTTGAAAGTGTATTTGATAATATGTGTTACTTTATTGAGCTCTAAAGGGTATCATGGGTATCTAGGTGGGCGGACATGTACTAGTATGCTAGTGATTCCATGGTGTTTGGCCCCTATTTGACGTAGCAAGTTTGACGATGACAAAACTAAATAAATTATGATGATGATATTTTTGGGGGACCACTAGGTTATGGATATTCTGTAACACCCTAAGCTTCCACGGTACGCTTCTCTTTGAATAATACAGTAGCGTGTGTTGTACTCAACTTCGAGTTCTAACACACATCAAAACCAATCAAACTAGCCATTACGAATAGTAATACCCACCTTTTGAAATTATATACATTTTATCTTTCAAAATGGACTTCATTTTTGGATTCGGAATATCGAAATTAGCTTAGGGTGAATTTTTGGTACTTTTTCTGATAACTTTCATATTTTAATGAATAGTGAAAATTACTAAATATTAATTAAAAATAACTTTTTAATCGAAATAATTAATAGTGGTAAATTATGAATTTGAGTGGTTTTAAAGTATTTTTATAATATAGTTTTACCATTTAATCCAATTTTGGTCATTGGACATAATTTCACATTTAAACAGGACATAAACAGGTGTCAATCTTTTGATAGTTATTGTTTGTTAAAAACACGCTTTTTGTTTTGACAGCAGGAATTAATTTTATATTAATATCTTCCACTTCTGTGTTATGAATTTGAAAAAATGGATTCCATATTTGGAATCATGATTCCAAAATTTTGTAAATAGGTCACTCTTATTTTTAGACCTTTTGAATAATTACTTCGGTATATATTTTATTTACCATGGTTAAAGGGTATATCCATTAAATAATGGTAAAACATAATATTATAATAATATTAAATTACACTAAAAAGTGTCATAATACTATTTGATGATACATGTATGACCATGGGCATCTATGGGTCAATTTTGGGACCCCATGGATCCACTTGTAAGTGATAATGACACTTTATATTAATAAAGTTAAAGTAAATACAAAAATGACATAAGCATATATCTTTTAGAAAAACAATATTTAAATAGGTTTATATGTGTTATATTTTCGACTATAAATTTTCATTAGAAAGATAAACATATTTCATACATAATGGTATTTTATTTATAATTTTTAGACATTTAATTATTAAATTTACTAATGACACAATAATGATGCATTATTTTCCTTATTAATGAATGAATCAAATAATAAGTATTATATATTTTTAAATAATTATAAATTGAAATTTTTGATGCCATAAAAGAATTTTATTGGTTAATATTACATGTTATTATTTCTTAAATGATTTTTTTTTGAATTAATAAAGTTTATAAGACTTTAACAACAATCAATTATTTAATATTGTCAAAATTGACATAAATGAGTTTTTAAAAAACGTATTATATTATTAATTGATATTCTATTACTAAAAATATAAGGCTTGGAAAAAGGACTTATATAATGATATTTGTATCATTAATGTACCTCTTGAGATCTCTTGGAATTATATATTATGTTTATTAACCATATAATATAAAAATACAATGTCACATGATAAATGTCAAACTATTTAACTAAGAGTTGAATATAAATGATAAGGTTAATATAGTGAACCAAACCTATCTAAAATATGTTGGATGAATTGATTTCGACCCATACCCACTTTATACTTTGGACAATCCACATTGGAGCCATTATAAACCGAATATTAATTTATTATAAATTAATACTTTATGTTTCTCTTAAAGAGCCCCTCTCACCCTTATAAAAGGACACCACTTTTATCAAATTCTTTATACCGTCAAAGCCTTTTTGGTTCAGCCAAAACCTACACAATTTTCCTCTCAACTTCCATCACCTCAACCTAGAGGCCTTACTTTAGTCATAAAGCCATCCTATGAAGCCCTTTTGATCAAATCAAAAGGAAGAACCCGATGAAGAGGCAATGTTTTCACCACCCTCTTTCAAGTTCCTTTCTTCTTCAACTTATTCTTTCTTGGGGTTTTCCATTCTAAAATAATAAATCCAGTATCTTCTATAAAATTTGATGTTATTATAAATATGGTACAACCATATTCAGTATTATATCCATCTTTTGAATGACAAGTCATCATACGTGTGTACGTTTGGCTTACCGTCTCTACACCGTGGTGTGGTTTGTTATTCAACACTATGTTATTTGGATAGATATAGTAATGGGTAATATGTATATAAATAATTAAAATAACATGCTAATGTATATATAAAATTAATATACCATTCAATTACACACCTTTAAGGAAATTATATTGTCCCTCGTGCGTATGTACGGATTACCATCTCCACGACGCGATGAGATTCATTTCCACGATCACTATTCATCGACGATTATAAAAAGATATATTAATAATAAGTATGTAATATATGAAATAATAATTCTACTGGAGATATATATGTTTATATATATATATACTTATATATATCTTATTCACTTAGTTCAGTTTAATACGATATGAAAACAGAAACAGCGTTTATGGATACGTACGGACTGCCGTCTCCATAAATGGTGTTTTCCATTTCATATATATGTCTATTATATATACTTATATGATATATAAATCATGTTTTATATTCAGTATGTATTTAAATCTTGGTCTAAGAGATACTTGTAGGTTCCAGGTGAAGCGGAAGCACGTTGGTGGGTTTGCAAAACTTTAATTTCAGCGTTAAACAACGTTCAATCCGAGATCCATCGCGATATAAAATTCTAGATCTTCAAAATGGAACGAGGAATGAAAAATAAAATGAGTGTCCCAGATCCATTGAGATAGGATCATCATTTGTTGGTCATAATTAATTTTATTAATTCACAAGAATTACCTCGGTGGAATTCTTTCTTCGTCGATGTCTCCGATCACAATCCTGTGATCCGTTGTTGTGTCCTAGAATCGAAGTATTGGATTCCTCTAGTGGTGATCCACACGTGATCCATGTATCTTTGGACATCGCTGAAGGGATCTCTGGGTGCTAGCGCAGAAGAAACATCAATTTTGATGTACGCCTTCGACCGCCTTGATCTGGTGGAGGATCTCGC
This sequence comes from Viscum album, assembly GCA_963277665.1. NCBI lineage: Eukaryota > Viridiplantae > Streptophyta > Magnoliopsida > Santalales > Viscaceae > Viscum > Viscum album. The sequence goes on from OY728128.1 coordinate 14,909,953, forward strand.
TCTCGTAACTTGAGGGCATTCGTGGTGGAAAGAGAATTCTCTCTTGGCCTAATAGTATTTCCAAATCCATAATGAACAAAAATGGCTCAGGAAAAGTGTTGGGGTTGTGAGGATATTTATAATCAGGTTTGAGGTTAATAGAGTTATGACAATAAATAAACGTGTTACGCGTTTTATTTATTTCATTAACTCTTATTTAAACCCCATGTCGAATTATTAATTCCTTGACATGCACCCACACTGATTATAAATAATATCATTTAATAAAACAATATTATATCCTCGAAATAATAACTGGAAAACAACACGTAGTTTAATAATTAATACATTTCATGCACTTATTTTCCCTAAAACTACACGGTGTGTATATTTAATATACACGACGTGTACTTTTATTTTCCATTTTTCTCCACCACATTTATTAAACCTCGAGTAATGGATATTTATTTATTAAATAAATGTAACTGCATTACTCGCTAATAAATATATATTATTTCACCCACAATATATTCTCTTAAATAACTAGTGTCGAAATAAATGCGATCAGGCGTCCATAAATAATTATTGAACCACAGTCGGGAATAATATTTATTTAACTTGTTAAATCAATATTTAACTGAGATACATGGACACAAAAAGTGTGTGACCCTCTAGGCCTCTTTCTCAGTTGAATTAGGTAGAGACTACCTAAATTCCAAGTTTAGTGTCTAGCTATACACCAATGCACCCATAGATAAAGAAGTTAACGCCGCAATGACGTGTCACCTCCTACGAACTCCTACTGTGTAATATAATCCCTTTTTCTCGGTATCTCTAATCAAGTCGGTTTCATGATAGTGCCATAAACCCATGTGATCGATTATTCATCCTTTCACTTCCCAGAATTGAACTCACCCATACCTTACCATGGCCATCAATTTATTTAGCCTATATCAATTCCATCAAAGGGCCTGATATATCTACTTCCGTTATGGAACAGAAGGGAGAAATCCTTTCTCGCCTTATCTATTAATGCAGTATTACTCGTGACGCACCCAACGTATCATACCTCACTGTGAATAGTGTGTCGTCATAGTTTTCTTCAATACATATAAGTGCGCATGTTTTAATACCCATTAATAATAATCTTAATGTCTACCGACCAATACAAACTTCCACAGATAGGATTATCTAATGACAATATAAAATGATGATTTACTATTGGCAAATCTCATTCTCATAATATCCTCCTAGATATTACGAAGGGAGCACACCATGAGAAGGTGCCTCAAAGTTTTATGAGTCCTCACCCCGAATGACCTGTATTATTTGTGTCCCTCAAATAATATCATCCGGCTATAGAACATATATTCAATAACAGTGTTATGGAACTTCTGGGTTCTCTTACTAGCAGGGATCCGCTATGACCCTTTAATGCAACAGCTATACTTAGGACATTATCACCAGAATTTTTACACATAAGAACAATCAAGATGTGATAAGGATTTTATTAATGAATAAAGTAAAAATTAGTTGTTTCTAGACCACCAACTCCAACAGACTCCCACTTGGACTAGAGCCAACTGCTAAAAACATTTAACCCACTAGCTCTCACATGATATTCATGCTTCTGCTGAGATAGGCCTTTAGTCTTGGGGTCTACCATGTTCTCTTCTGTGGACACTCTACTCATAAAAACTTCACCCCTTTGATAGAAATACCTCAAGAGGTGATCCTTATGGAGTATGTGCTTTGTCAGTTGATGCGACCTTGGTTCTTTTGCAAGAGACACTGCTGCAGTATTATCACAATACAATGTAATGGGATCTTTACTGCTAGGCACCACATCATGCTTCTGGACAAATATCCAAATCCAGATGTCTTCCTTGGCTGCATCAGAAGCCCTTATATATTTGGACTCCACTATAGAATCGGTGACAACTGGATGCTTTGAACTCTTCCATATCAAAAATCCTCTATTGAGATCGAAAACATATCCAGATTGCGACTTCAAATCATTCTGATCTATCTGAAAACCAGCATCATCATACCCTCTGATGACAAGCTTCTCGTCTTCTCCATACACCCGGAGCGTATCCTTTGTTCTTCTCACATACTTAAGGATAGTCTTAACAGTAGTCCAATGCTATTCTCCTTGATCTGCTTTACATCTGCCTACCATGATCAGTGCATAGGAAACGTCAAGCTTGTTACATAATATGGCATACATGATGGATCCTATAGCCAAAGCGTATGGGATTTTACTCATTCTATCTTTCTCTTGTTGTGTCTGAGGACACATTTTCTTAGAAAGTTGTAATCCATGTGACACTAGAACCAATCCCCTCTTAGATTTTTCCTTACTAAATCTCTTTAGTATCTGGTCAATGTATGTACCCTGACTTAGTCCAAGCAACCTCTTGGATCTATCATGAATGATCTTGATCCCTAGAATGTATACTGCTTCAACTAAATTTTTCATGGAGAAGCACTTGTTCAACCAGTCCTTAACTGACTGTAAGGCTGGATGTCGTTTCCAATAAGCAATATGTCATCAACATATACTACTAGGATAACAACCGCATTCCCATTAAACAACTTATAAACACATGTATCACATCAGTTCTTAATGAAACCAAATTCCTTTATGGCTTCATCAAATCGAATGTTCTGTGACCTGGATGTTTTCTTCAATCCATAAATGGATTTTTGCAACTTGAAACCCCATTTGGCTTCACCTAGTGTCACAAACCATTCTGGTTGTGTCATATAGACATCTTCCTGAAGGTTCCCGTTAAGGAATGCTGTTTTGACATCCAACGGCCAAATCTCATAGTCATGGTAAGATGCTATGGAAAGTATGATTCTTATGGATTTAAACATGGAATCTAGCGAGAAGGTTTCATCATATTCAATTCCTTGATGTTGTTTGAATCCTTTATCCACTAGCCTTGCTTTATAGGTGCTAACGTGACCATCCATGTCCATTTTTCTCTTGAATACCCATTTTCATCCAACAGGCTTTACATCAACTGGCTCATTGACCAGAACCCAGACTTGGTTCTGATGCATGGAATCCATCACAGAATTCATAGATTCTAGCCATCTTGCAGCTTCTGAGCTTTATACTACTTCCTTGTAGGAGAGAGGTTCATCATTGTCCAATAGTATTGATTCACCATCTTCGTTGACTAGGAAACCAAGTCTCTCTGGTTCCCTTACCTCTCTTGAGCTCCTACGCAGTACATGTGTTTCTGGAACCTCTTCCACGGGGACCTGTGGAACTTATTCCTGTACCAACTCTTGTGTATCTTGAGCATTAACTTCATCGAAGTAAATCTTGATCCCACTATCCTTTTTGAGGATTTTCTCCCTCTCAAGAAAGACGGTTTGTCTAGCGGCAGTCACTTTCTTGTATTGAGGGTTTTATATGTAATATCCTTTCGTTTCCTTAGGATATCCTATAAATATAAACTTCATGCCCCGGGGTTCTAGTTTTTTTCCTGAGAAGGCCTTTACAAATGCCTCGCATCCCCATACACGTGTATGCGACAAAATGGGGTTCTTTCCATTCCATAACTTAGAGGGAATTCCATTTTCCACCATAGTTGGTACTCTGTTTAATGTGTATGATGCAGTTTGTAATGAATATCCCCAAAAGGATAATAGAATATCTGCTTGACTCATCATCGACCTCACCATGTCCAACAAGGTGCGGTTCCTCTTTTCACTAACACCATTCCACTGTGGTGTATAAGGTGTGAGATGAGATAGAATCCCTGACTCTCATAGAAGATCGATGAACTCTTGGTTAAGATATTCTCCACCTCGATCCGATCAAAGCTTCTTTATCTTCTTACCAAGATGATTCTATACTTCATTCTTTAATTCCTTAAATTTCTTTAAGGCTTCTAACATATACCTCATTAAGTAGACAAATCTGTATCTACTGAAATCATCAGTAAAATTAATTAAGTAAGAATATACACCTATAGCTTCTACTAGAAATAGTCCACATACATCCATGTGTACCAATCCTAGAAGCTATGTGGCCCTTTCAACCTATCCACCAAAAGGTGGCTTAGTAATTTTCTTTTCGTTTCTACAAATTAAGATGGGAAAAGGTTTAGTACTTTATTATGAAAACTAATATGAATAAATAAAATAATACTTATTAGTCTCCCACTATTTTATCAAAATCCAACAGCCCTCACAATTGAATTCGGAATATTCTGTTTCCTGAATATTCTAGTGGAAAGGATCCATATTTCCCTTCACATTATCCCAACAAGGGTTGTTAAATAAACTTGAAGGTTTTTAGGTAGGCATTCCAAATGGAAACTGCATTAACTCGCAACTCCTTGATCCGCTGAGTGAACTCCCCAATCCTGAAATCCTTTTATTTTGGATTTCCTCAACCTTTTCCTCTTGGTCACACCATGTCCTACTGTGGCAGTGAACCCTTGATTCGAACCATGTCAAGTCAACCCAAAACCTTGAATTATAATTCCCCGATAATTGAAAGCACCCCAACTAGGGTTGGTTAAGCACTTTGAACTATGGTTCGATTCTAACCATGTTTATGGAAGGCTATACCGACTTAATATTTGTTTTGAGGGATTTTATCCTTATACGTAAATTTACAATTTATTATCTTTGATTACATGCTTGTTAATATTAAGTGGGATATACATAAGTGAGTAACCATGTCTATGATAATATTTACGTATAAGCCAGTTTTATTTTAGTTCTATCTTTCATGTTTGTTTAATTCATTAATTGTGTGATCGTGAAAGCACACCCACAATAAATAAACTATGCAACTTATAGAAATAAAATAAATGGTATGATCATGATCTTTGTTCTATTGGTTTCTTTGTCTAGTGGTTGATAAACTAACCCAAGACCTAGGGGAGAAAACACCTTGAACATTTCAGTTTCGTATTTACAACATTCCACCTATCCACCTTTGTATCTCCAAGGATTGGTTTCACCTTGGCTCCAGACTTGAGCCACCTCCACTAGCTTGGGATCTCCATCCATTACATATGCATTTATCTCACACGCAGGTGAGGGGTAAAAGGGGTTTTTACCTAAATGAATCTGTGGGCACGTAGAACCTAAATATTAAGGAGGGGATCGCTCGCATGCCAACATATTTAATTTAAATAAATTAATTAAAAGAAACCATTCACATACAAAGGTCTTAGTCAAGATCACGATCATCCATACATGCAACGATATTTAAGCATAAATAAAACTAGCATTCAATTCTTTAATTGTTCTTGTTTATGATAAATCACGCTTGAATTAATTAATTATCTTTAATTAATCAATACTTTTATCTTAAACCCTTTTCTGAACTTCCTTTAGATTTTCATCTATCATAATTTTAAACAAATAAATTCATTTAAAATTATCCTTGTACGTAACTTGTACCTTGGAGGAAACTCGGTGAATTCCCGTTCATTACGCAGATGTTAAATTAAACACATGTATATAAAACACCTATCATGTGTTGTGCCTCATCTGTACGCCTACACCATGGTACACATCTCAAGGGTTTGTATAATATAGTAATAAATTTTAATAAATCTGCATAATTTGCGTGAGTACAGGGCATGTAGTTATGACTACACGGCGTGTACTTTTCTCCACTGTCTATATGAAGTACACGCCTGGGGATAGGGCGTGTTAATGTACTTCAGAAATTTTCAGAGTACACGGTGTGTTCTCTGGGACACATGCCGTGTAGTTTCCGTATTACATGGTTTCTAGCCGGGCAAGCCATGCATGAGGTACACGACCCAACCCTAACCCAAAGGGACTACACGATGTGTTCATTGGACCATATGGCGTGTAATCTGGAAACCGTGTGCCACCTTTTTCTGGTCAACACACAGTGTATTAAATTCATTGAAGGAATACAATACATGGAATGATTTGGCGGATCAGTCAATGCATTGAACCTAGACTACACAGAGTGTACTTCCGAATACACGCCGTGTATTCTAGTGTTGTACGACCAGAAACGTTTGGCTGCTCCGGATGAGTTCCTCTAATTTATTTTAATCAAAATTAAAAGAAAAATTCGTTTCTGCGAGGTGAACGAGAAACGAGGGAGGAGGAACAGATCTTGAGATTCCGATTACCAGAACGATTAAAAATGAATTTAAATAACTCAATTATTACATGCGTAAATCCCCAATGGAAAACTAAATAATTATAATCAACAATATGACTGCTATGATACCACTTGTAGGTTCCGGGCGCAGCGGAAGCGCATTGGTGGGTTTTCCCAACTTTAATTTTAGCGTTAAACAATGTTCAATCTGAGATCCATCATGATATAAAACTCCAGATCTTCAGAATGGAACGAAGAACGGAAAAGAAAAGGAGAGTCCCGAAACCATTGAGATAAGATCATCATATGTTGGATATAATTAATTTAATTAAATCACGAGAATTACATCGGTGGAATTATTTTTTTCGTTGATGTCTCCGATCACGATCCTGTGATCCGTTGTTGCATCGTAGAATCCATGTATAGGATTTCTCTAGCGGTGATCCACACGTGCTCCACATATCTCTGGACATCACCGAAGGGATCTCCGGGTGCTAGCGCCGAAGAACCTTTGCTTACGATGTCCGCCTTTGACCATCTTGATCCAGTGGAGGATCTCACTCTCGTAACTTGAGGGCCTTCTAGGAGGAAAGGGAATTCTCTCTTGGCTTGAGAGTATTTAAAAATTTGTTGTGCACAACAATGTCTTAGGAAAAGTGTTGGGGTAGTGATGATATTTATAATTAGGTTTGAGGTTAATAGAGTTATGACAATAAATAAACGTGTTATACGTTTTATTTATTTCATTAACTCTCATTGAAACCCCAGGTCGAATTATTAATTCCTTGACATGCACCCACACTGATTATAATTAATATCATTTAATAAAACAATATTATATCCCCAAAATCCTGACTGGAAAACTACACGGTGTGTAATAATTAATACACGACATGTACTTGTTTTCCATAAAACTACACGGTGTGTACTTTTATTTTCTATTCTTCTCCACAACATTTATTAGAAATTGAGTAATGGATATTTATTTCTTAAATAAACCTAACTACATTACTTTCTAATAAATATATATTATTTCTCCCAAAATATATTCTCTTTAATAACTAGTGTCGAAATAAATGCAATCAGGCATCCTTAAATAATTATTTAACCATAGTCAGGACACTAGTGCAGAAAACGTTTTTTACGTCACCATTTTTTACGTCAGTTATATAAAACCGACGTCATAATATGTAAAACGAGGTTTTTTACGTCGGTTATTTAATAACCGACGTAAAAACCTGTGTTCGGTACACCTTTAACGTCGGTTATTTTTATAACCGACGTTATTAATCGCGCGGCTTCGTTTTTTACGTCGGTTATACATTAACCGCCGTAAAAAACAGAAGCGAGGGGTGTTTGTTACGTCGGTTATTTAATAACCGACGTAAAAAACGCGGTTTTTGAAGGCCTTTTTACGTCGGTTATTATATAACCGACGTAAAAAAAGAATCCGCAGATGTTTTTGACGTCGGTTATGGAATAACCGACGTAAAAAAACGCGGATTTTGAGCCCTGTATAACGTCGGTTATAAAATAACCGACGTAAAAAAAGAATCGTAGGAAGGTTTTTACGTCGGTTATTGAATAACCGACATTATAAATGTTTTTAAAACAATTATAATGTCGGTTATTGAATAACCGACGTGATAACTCATTTAAAAATTTACCCAGACCCGTGGATTGTCATTCGCGAGTTTACCTTCGACAGTCGCGACTCGTCTCTCTCGCGCGTAAACCCGAATCGGCTCATCCATTTCGTTGGTTTAGATTCGTTTTTCGATAATCGTTTCTCATATTTAATCTCCTCGGATCAATCATCTAAACTCGCAGCACTCAGGTAATCCTCCCACTCGTTCGTTTTTTTTCGCGGATAGTATATATATATATGTGTTGTGATTTTTTTGTTGAAACTAGCTAAGATTCTTCGATTGCGAACCCTTTTAACTCGTTTTGGCACCATAATCTTATTTATCATCCCTAGATCTATTAGTTCGACTTCCAATATTGACTAATTTTATGATTTCACTAATTTTTCCTCGTTTTCTATAAATCCCCGAGAGGGTTGGGGCGTGTCCATTTGGGGGGTGTCCAGGGGGGTGTCCAAGGGGGTAGGGTGTGGGGGGTGGTGTCCAGGAGGGGTGGGGGGCTGTCCAGAGGGGTCGGGGGGTGTCCAAGGGGGTTTACAAGGGGGTGGGTGGGTGTGGGGGGCTGTCCAAGGGTGTGGGTGGGTGTTGGGGGGTGTCCAGGGGGGTGTCCAAGGGGGGTAGGGGTGGGGGGTTGTGTTTAGGAGGGGTGGGGGGTGTCCAGAGGGTTGGGGGGTGTCCAGGGGGGTGTCCAAGAAGGTCGGGGGTGGGGGGTTGTGTCCAGGAGGGGTGGGGTGCTTTCTAGAGGGGTCAGGGGCTGTCCAGAGGGGTCGGGGGGTGTCCAGGGTGGTGTCCAAGGGGATGGGTGGGTGTGGGGGGCTGTCCAAGGGGGTGGCAGCCTGTCCAGAGGGGTCGGTGGGGTGTCCAGGGGGTGTCCAAGGGGTTGGATGGGTGTGGGGGGCTGTCCAAGTGGGTGGCGGCCTCTCCAGAGGGTATTTGGGGTTGTCCGGGTGGGGGGGGGGGCTATCCAGAGGGTTGGGGGATGTCCAGGGGGGTGTCCAAGGGGGTAGGGGGTGGGGGGTGGTGTCCAGGAGGGGCGGGGGGCTGTCCAGAGGGGGTCGGGGGGTGTCCAGGGGGGTTTACAAGGGGGTGGGTGGGTGTGGGGGGCTGTCCAAGGGTGTGGGTGGGTGTCGGGGGGTGTCCATGGGGGTGTCCAAGGGGGTAGGGGATGGGGGTGGTGTTTAGGAGGGGTGGGGGGGCTGTCCAGAGGGTTGGGGGTGTCCAGGGGGGTGTCCAAGCAGGTCGGGGGGTGGGGGGTTGTGTCCAGGAGGGGTGGGGGCGCATTCTAGAGGGGTCGGGGGCTGCCCAGAGGGGTCGGGGGGTGTCCAGGGTGGTGTCTAAGGGGATGGGTGGGTGTGGGGGGGTGTCCAAGGGGGTGGAGGCCTGTCCGGAGGGGTCGGTGGGGTGTCCAGGGGGGTGTCCAAGGGGGTGGATGGGTGCGGGGGGCTGTCCAAGTGGGTGGCGGCCTCTCCAGAGGGTATTTGGGGTTGTCCGGGTGGGTGGGGGGGCTGTCCAGAGGGTTGGGGGATGTCCAGGGGGGTGTCCAAGGGGGTAGGGGTGGGGGTGGTGTCCAGGAGGGGCGGGGGGCTGTCCAGAGGGGTAGGGGGGTGTCCAGGGGGGTTTACAAGGGGGTGGGTGGGTGTGGGGGGCTGTCCAAGGGTGTGGGTGGGTGTTGGGGGGTGTCCAGGGGGGTGTCCAAGGGGGTAGGTGGTTGGGGGTGGTGTTTAGGAGGGGTGGGGGGGCTGTCCAGAGGGTTGGGGGTGTCCAGGGGGGTGTCCAAGCAGGTCGGGGGTGGGGGGTTGTGTCCAGGAGGGGTGGGGGTGCTTTCTAGAGGGGTCAGGGGCTGTCCAGAGGGGTCGGGGGGTGTCCAGGGTGGTGTCCAAGGGGATGGGTGGGTGTGGGGGGCTGTCCAAGGGGGTGGCGGCCTGCCCAGAGGGGTCGGTGGGGTGTCCAGGGGGGTGTCCAAGGGGGTGGATGGGTGCGGGGGGCTGTCCAAGTGGGTGGCGGCCTCTCCAGAGGGTATTTGGGGTTGTCCGGGTGGGTGGGGGGGCTGCCCAGAGGGTTGGGGGATGTTCAGGGGGGTGTCCAAGGGGGTAGGGTGTGGGGGGTGGTGTCCAGGAGGGGTGGGGGGCTGTCCAGAGGGGTCGGGGGGGTGTCCAGGGGGGTTTACAAGGGGGTGGGTGGGTGTGGGGGCTGTCCAAGGGTGTGGGTGGGTGTTGGGGGGTGTCCAGGGGGGTAGGGGGTGGGGGTGGTGTTTAGGAGGGGTGGGGGGCTGTCCAGAGGGTTGGGGGTGTCCAGGGGGGTTTACACATCGATTTGTTTTATATTTCAAAATTGTTTACATTCAAATTATGATTTTTTTCATATAAACATATATTTGTCTTATCTAAAAAATATATATATTTTTGCTATTTGTTATAGGTAATAATGAGTCGAAGTTGGATTACGGCACATCAAATGAGCAATGAATATGAGGAAGGTGTTGATGCCTTTTTGGAATTTGCTAAACGAAATGTTCCAAGTAGTGACATTTTTTTCTTTCCATGCCTGAAATGTCTGAATATGAAGAAGTTGAAAAGTAGAGAGATAAAAGATCATCTGATTTGTCATTGTTTCAATCCGAGTTACAACCCTTGGATTTGGCATGGCGAAACTGGACAGAATGGCACTAATGATAATGAATCGCAAGATGGTAACTCAGATGGAATTGAAGAAATGATTCGCGATATTGTAGCAGAACAAATTGAGATAGAACCGACAGTTGCACGTCTATATGGTGATGCCGAAAAACCATTATATCCTGGTTGTACAGATTTTACGGTTTTGTCGGCGGTGTTAAGATTGATTAACCTGAAGGCGAAACATGGATGGAGTGACAAATGTTTTACAGAGCTGCTACAATTGATGAAAGACATTCTTCCAAAAGATAACGATCTTCCAGATTCACATTATAAGGCCAAAAAAATATTATGCCCGATGGGATTGGGATACAGGAAAATACATGCCTGTCCGAATGACTGCATTATATATAGGAAGGATTATGAATTTCTGAAAGAGTGTCCTAAATGTGGTACATCACGATATAAGGTGAAAGATAAATCACAAGCTGATGTAGAGATTACAAAGCTCCCTTCAAAGGTATTTTGGTATCTTTCTATAATTCCTCATTTCAAACGTTTATTTGCTAATTCACATGATGCAAAAAGGTTAATATGGCATGCTGATGAGCGGGTATGTGATGGAAAAATACGTCATCCAGCTGATTGTCCACAATGGAAGAAAATTGATGCCCAGTACCCTACATTTGGAAATGAAATTAGAAATCTGAGACTAGGCTTGTGCACAGATGGAATGAATCCATACCAAACCCTCAGTAGCACACATAGTTCATGGCCTGTTTTATTGGTAATTTACAACCTCTCTCCTGAAGTTTGTATGAAGCGCAAATATGTCATGTTGAGTATCATGATCTCTGGTCCAAAGCAACCCGACAATGATATTGATCTATACTTGTCACCGCTGATTGATGATTTGAAACTGTTATGGGCTGATGGTATTAGGGTGTATGATTCTTATAAAATGGAATATTTTCAACTGCATGCTGTGCTTCTATTCACTATAAATGACTTCCCAACATATGGAAATTTGTCTGGATACAGTGTTAAAGGGCATAAAGCATGTCCAATTTGCGAACAAAAGACGTCATATTGTCAATTGCATCATGGGAGGAAAACATTGTACATGGGTCATCGAAAGTTTTTGCCTATGGATCACCCTTATAGAAGACTAAAAAAGGCATTCAATGGCTCACAAGAATTTGATACTGCTCCAAAACCTTTATCCCCAGACTTGTATTTTGAGAGGGTGAAAAACCTTGATGTGACATTGGGAAAGACACAGAAATCTGGTAATGATAGACATATTTGGAAGAAAAGGTCAATATTTTTTGAGCTACCATATTGGAGGTATTATGAAGTCAAACATAATATTGATGTCATGCACGTGGAGAAGAATATCTGTGATTCTTTGATCGGAACATTGCTAGATATTAAAGGAAAGACAAAAGATGGTTTGAATGCAAGGTTAGACCTACTATCAATGGGAATACGTTTGGAGTTAGCTCCCACTCCTAAAGGAAGACGAACATTTCTTCCCCCGGCTTGTCATACATTATCGAAGAGGGAGAAAAGTAGTTTCTGTCAGTGTCTTCATGATATCAAAGTGCCTCAAGGTTATTCTTCAAATGTAAAAAATTTTGTCTCATTGAAAGACTTGAAGTTGATAGGTATGAAATCACATGATTGTCACGTCATGATGCAACAAATTCTACCAATTGCACTGCGTGGAATATTTCCCATCCGTGTCAGAAAGACTATAATGAGGTTGTGTTATTTTTTCAATTCAATTTGTGACAAGGCGATTGATGTGAATGCTTTGAACATTTTGGAAAAGGATGAAATTTTTATACTTTGTCATTTGGAAATGTATTTTCCTCCAACTTTTTTTGATATGATGGTGCATTTAATGATTCATCTGGTTCGAGAAATAAAGCTTTGTGGACCTGTATATCTTCGTTGGATGTATCCTTTTGAAAGGTATATGAAAATATTAAAGGGATATGTTAAAAATCCATATCGACCTGAAGCCTCCATTATTGAAAAGTATATTTCTAAGGAGGTAGCAGAGTTTTTTACGAGCTACTTGGCTACGGCGCAACACATAGGTTTGCCTCCATCTCGCCATGAACGGGTAAATAATGAGGGAAAGGGGATTCGTGGCTTTAAAGTCAAACCACTGTCAGCTGAACATATGAAGAAGTTAGAATCATACATCTTGAATAACATAGCTGATGTTCAACCGCATATCACATTGCATATTAATGAGTTGAAACAATGTCATCCAATGAAGAAAGAAATGTGGATTTTGAATGAGCACCACAAAACTTTTTTGCCATGGTTTAAAAAGACCTTGCTTGGTAGATCAGATGTATTAGAGACATTAAAATGGATAGTGGGTGGTCCATCTTTAAATGTGATAACATGGTCCTCTTATGACATTAATGGCTATACATTTCATACGAAAGCTCAGGACAACAGAAGTGCAGTTCAGAATAGTGGTGTATTGGTGTTTGCAGAAGCAATGCATTTTTCGAGTGCTAAGGACAGAAACCCAATTTCGGCATCAAGTGCATATTATGGAGTGACTGAAGACATATGGGAGGCTGATTACTTTAAAATTAAAGTTCCTGTTTTTAACTGTAAATGGTTTATCGGTAACAACAGTGTCAGACACGATGAATTTGGAATGACACTTGTTAATCTGAATAGATTGGAAGACACAACTGATTCTTTTATAATGGAAACACATGCCAAACAAATTTTCTATATAGTAGATCAATCAGATATGCAGTGGGATGTTGTTTTACAAGGGAAAAAACAATATGTTGGTGAGGATGAATTTGATGAAGATGCTGATTTATGTGAGATCCCTGCTTCCATGGAAAGATTAACAGAACAAAATGATGAGTATGTTGAAGACATGGTTTGTGCCATAAGGAACGATCACGATGAAGGAATTTGGGAAAACAATCCAACTGTACATTCCTAAAATTACAGGTAACACATGTTTATTTCTTGTTTACATTTAGTTTTTTCATATAATGTTAGATATTGTAAATTTTTTACTTATTAAAACATGTATCAAACCAAAATGATAAAACAATAAAAACCGTAAAGAGGAGAAGTCCTGGGTGCACCGGTTGGCCGGTGGTCCAGAGCAAAGCTCTCTGGTCCACCGGCCGGTGGTCCAGACAGAGAGGAAGGCTCTCTGTCTGGTCCACCGGCCGGCCGGTGGTGATCCAGCGGCCGGCCGGTGATGAGCCAGCGGCCGGCCGGTGGTCCAGACAGAGTGGAAGGCTCTCTGTCTGGTCCACCGGCCGGCCGGTGGTGAGCCAGCGGCCGGCCGGTGGTCCAGACAGAAAGCGGCCGGCCGGTGAGCACACACCGGCTGACCGGTGGACTCAGTGAGTCCACTTTTCAGCTTTCTTGGGCCAACTCCTTGGCAACCTTTTTCCTGTGTTTACCATGTTTATCATTGTTTAACATGCTTACCATATTACCAATGTTTACTATTATGTAATTTAGTACACTTTTCTATTTTCTGATTAAGTAGTACTACAATATTTGAATTTGTATATTTGTGAACTAATGTTTGTTTTTTTGATTTGAAGGAAAATGACAGATCAATCAGTTGATCAGCCACATGATTCTGGAGATGAGCATATTGGTCATACATCTGGGGAGGAACATTCACATGCTCCTATTACGAAAAAGAGTTCAAAGGTTGGTAAGCGTGGGTGCACACGTTTACCAAAATTATCACTTGCCCGTACGAAGGAGGAGAGGATAGTCGTGGAGTTTTATGATGATGATCTTCCTAGAGGTCCAAATGCTAAAGATTTTAAGGGTTTTGTAGCAACTCAGGCTAAGAGCAAAGTAGGCATTCTCTATGATGATTGGAGAAGTGTGGATAAGGCGATAATTTCTCAGCTGTGGGAGTCCATTTTGGTAAGATCTTTTGCTATTGTTTGACTGTTCTTTAAATGTTTCTAGTATATATAATATTTTTAACCTCTTTTTTATCAGATGACATTTGATATTCCTGACACTGGAGGAGTCAAGAAGAAATGATTATCGTTGGCTGCTAGGAGATGGAGGGATTTCAAATCAACCCTCTCATCTGATTTCATTTATGGTCATAGGAGTCGTGAGAATCCATGTCGTATATATCCTTTTATAGATGAAGACACATGGAGACAATTTTTTGAAAGTAGAAGAAAAGAATCATTTTTTGTAAGGGCAATGTAAACTTTTATAAGCTTTCTTATATAAATGATCTTATTATTGTTTTGTTAATGATTACTTATTCTTAATTTACAGCAAACAAGGAAAGCTCATCAAGAGATCCAATCTAAAAATGTATACCTTCATAGTTTATCTCGGGGAGGGTATGCATTATTGGAAGAAAAAATGATGGCAGAAAAATTTCAACAACTAAGAGCTGAGTCTTCAAGCTCTGGAGAGGTGGCCCCTCCATCCCCTCCATCTAGACATGAGAAATGGAAAAGATCTCGGAAGGGCAAAAAAGGACAATATCTTTCGGAAGAATCGAGACTCGTAGTTGAGAGGATTGTAAGATATCTATTTTATTTATTTAAGTTTACTATTTTTGTCATATATTTCCAATCATTATAGAAATGTTAAATTAATTATTACAGGACTCTCTTGAGGAGCAGAGTTCAGAGGGGACATTTACACCATCTGGGAGGGAAGATATTTTATCTGTGGCATTGGGAAAGCCCGAACATCCTGGCCGTGTAAGAGGATATCCGACAGGTGTATCGGTAAGAAAAGTTTTGCCACGTTCCTCAACTTCTAACGTTGAGGGAGTTTATAAAAAAAATAGAATACTTGGAGGCTGAAGTCCATAATATTAATGCGACAATGGAGGACAAGATTAGAGCATCGGTGCAGTTTATGTTTGCAGACTTGCAAAGACAATTTCAGGGTGCAGCTCCCACTCCACCTCTCTCAGTAGCTCCCACTCGCCCACCTCAGCCTGCGGACCCCATTTTTGATCCTCCTCCTCCGCCGCAGCTACCTACTTATTGTGAGTTGTATGTTGATGATCCTCAACATCATATAGTTGCATATGGGATGGTATATTGTATAGGAGATACAGTTCATCATCAACAGTTAGAGGTAGAGAATCAGAGGGTCACTGTACAGGATATTATAGATAGATCAGCTCGGATACCATTACCTACAGATGAGGTGACGACAGTTGGACATAGTATCGGCCATTTTTTACTTTGGCCATCCGGACTTCTTCGACTCATTACCATAGAGGTATGGATGTTATATCTTTTATTTTATATTTTTATTAATGTTTTTATCATTTGAAAACTAATATATTTTTCAATTTATTTTATAGGAATACTTCAAAGGTAAAGAAATACTGTATAGACAACAACAAAGACAGATAGCTATGACATCAGATGCAGATACTAGCAGTCTTGACAAATTGTCAAGATATTCAAATTTGTTGGCGGATCATTATGACTTTACAATGGAAGCTCATGTCTGTGGACGTGAACTAAGTGTGGGGATTATGAAAACTGATATCATGGAGTTTGTCACTGGAGATAAGTTGGGCATCAACGTGGTGCAAATTTTTATCATGTAAGTCTTAACACCTTTTCCTTGCGTTATATTTATTAAAAATGTATACTTATGTCTGCTTTGTATTAGGTATCTGTATAAAATTTGTGAGAGGAATGAGCTGACAGATGTATATGGATTTGTGGACCCACAATTGATTTCCCCTGAAGCATGTGCATTGGATGAGGAACAAAGAATGCTTTATATTGCTGATAGATTTGAAAAGAATGTAATCACACAGTGTTGGATGATGCCTTTTTGTGAGAGGTATGAAACACATCCCTCTGAAAGAGTTAATTATCTTTTAACATAAAAAACCACTAACGTTAAATTTCCTTTTATCAGGGATCATTGGATGTTAGGGGTTTTTTGCCCTAGGGAGAAAACACTTTATTGGATATGCTCTCTCCATGATGATGTGCGAGAATGTTTTAAGAATATATTGGAAACGTAAGTTTCAATTTCACAATAGTTTTATATATTATAATGAATTTTAAATTTACCCCATTCATATTATTTTCTAACAGGGCATGGGTCCACTTTTGAAAAAGCACAAAGAAAAGGAATTTCAAGATCAAATATGTACATGCGAAGGTAAATATCCATTTATAATTTGTACATTTTGATTTATTACATAAAAATAATATATTGAATTTACACTCATTCAAACAGAAATGTCATGAGCAACAAGGCATCATCGAATGCGGATATTACATGTTAAGATTTATGTATGAAATAATAACAACTGGGACAGTTATGAGTTTTGACCTGGTAAGATTTCATCTTTCTCATAATATTTCAATTTGATTTATTCATTATACATGTTGACGACTATCCTTTTCCTTTGTAGCTTTTTGATGACCCTCAACCCTTTACTGCTGAAGATATCAAACACTTACAAGTGGAGTGGTCAAATTATTTTACAGGTTTGATTGACTTTTAGTTGTTTGTAATGTAAAATGTAATTTTGAATATTGTCAATGTAATTGTGTATTTCGTAGTCGTTTAGGTTGGATTTAGTTTTTTTTGAAGTTGACAGTGTAAGTTTTGAATGTTATATAAGTGAATGTTTAATTTTTCTCTACTTCTTTTTTTGGTCTACTGTTGATGGTTTTTCTGGTCTGGATTTTGGTATGGGGGGAGAGGTTCCAAGGGGGTGGGTGGGTGTTTGGGGGGTGTCCAAGGGATATGGGAGGGGTGTCCAAGGTGTGTTTGGGGCTGTCCTAGGGGTCGGGGGGGGGGTGTAAATGAGGGTGGGGGTGTCCAAGGGGTGGGGGTGTCCAAGGGATATGGGAGGGGTGTCCAAGGGGTGTTTGGGGCTGTCCAAGGGGATGGGGGGGCTTCCAAGGGGTAGGGGGGTTTCCAAGGGGTCGGGGGGGTGTCCAGGGGGTGGGGGGGGTGTCCAAGGGGTGGGGGGTGTCCACGGGGTGGGGGGGGGGGGGGGTCCAAGGGATATGGGAGGGGTGTCCAAGGGGTGTTTGGGGCTGTCCTAGTGTTCGGGGGGTGTAAATGAGGGTGGGGGGCTGTCGAAGGGGTGGGGGGTGTCCAAGGGGTGGGGGGTGTCCAAGGGATATGGGAGTGGTGTCCAAGGTGTCTGGGAGTTCTGTCCAAGGGGCCGGTTGGGTGTAAATGGGGGTGGGGGGGCTGTCCAAGGGGTGGGGGTGTCCAAGGGGTGGGGGGGTGTACAAGGGATATGGGAGGGGTGTCCAAGGTGTGTTTGGGGCTGTCCTAGGGGTCGGGGGGGTGTAAATGAGGGTGGGGGGTGTCCAAGGGGTGTTTGGGGCTGTCCTAGTGTTCGGGGGGTGTAAATGAGGGTGGGGGGGCTGTCGAAGGGGTGGGGGGGGGGTCCAAGGGGTGGGGGGTGTCCAAGGGATATGGGAGTGGTGTCCAAGGTGTCTGGGAGTTCTGTCCAAGGGGCCGGTTGGGTGTAAATGAGGGTGGGGGGCTGTCCAAGGGGTGGGGGGTGTCCAAGGGGTGGGCGGTGTCCAAGGGATATGGGAGGGGTGTCCAAGGGGTGTTTGGGGCTGTCCAAGGGCTCGGGGGGTGTCCGGGGGTCGGGGGGGTGTCCAAGGGGTCTGGGAGGGCTGTCAAGGTGTGGGGGGGTGTCCAATGGGTGTTTGAGGTTGTACTAGGGGTCTTGGGGGTGTAAATGAGGGTGGGGGGGGGGCTGTCCAAGGGGTGGGGGGTGTCCAAGGGGTGGGGGGTGTCCAAGGGATATGGTAGGGGTGTCCAATGGGTGTTTGAGGATGTACTAGGGGTCGTGGGGGTGTAAATGAGGGTGGGGGAGCTGTCCAAGGGGTGGGGGTGTCCAAGGGTTGTGGTGGGGCTACAATGTGGTGGGGGAGGGCTGGCCAGGTTGTTAGGTGGGTATAGATGAGGGTGGGGTTCAGTTGGGGCTTGGGGGAGGGCTGGCATGGTTATTTTTGTTTGGTTTCTGGTTGCTTTTTGGTGAGAGCAGTGCAATTATTTTAAAAAAAATATATCGCTTTCACGTCGGTTATTTTATAACCGACGTGGTAAATAAATCGGTAGGGGTTTATCACGTCGGTTTTTTCGAGAACCGACGTGATAAACCGTTCCCGGGCCTTTTATCACGTCGGTTCTTAATATAACCGACATGCTAAAAGGCCTGGGAATCGATTTACCACGTCGGTTATTGGATAACCGACGTGCTAAAACGTTTCCCAGGCGTTTTTATCACGTCGGTTATTTAAGAAACCGACGTGATAATAGGCCTGGGGAAGGGTTAATCACGTCGGTTATTTCATAACCGACGTGATAAACGATATCCCAGGCGTTTTATCACATCGGTTTAGAAAATAACCGACGTGATAAACCCCCCCCCCCCCGCGCATATTTATCACGTCGGTTATTAATGAACCGACGTTATAAACACCGTGATGTTAGGGATGTTACGTCGGGTTTTAAATAACCGACGTAAAAAACGTTATTTATAACGTCGTCCGTATTAACGTCGCCTAAAAACCGAAGTAAATAATGAAAAATAACCGACATAACAAATGTTTTATGCACTAGTGAGAATAATATTTATTTAACTTGTTAAATTAACATTTAACTGAGATACAGGGGCAAACTTAGTGGGTGACCCTCTAGGACTATTTCTCAGTGGCATTAGGTGAAGCCTACCTAAAGTCCAAGGGCAGAATCTAGAAACCTTCCAAGGAACCCATAGAGAATTAAGTTAACACCACAATGATGTCTCACCTCCTACGAACGCTTACCATGTAATATAATACATTTGTCTCGATATCTCTAATCAAGCGGGTTGCATGCTAGTTCCATCAACCCATGTGCTCGATTATTCTTTCTTTCACTTCCAGGAATTGAACTAACCCATACCTTACCAGGGACAAGGATTTATTTAGGCAATATCAATTCCATCAAAAGGTCTAAGATATCTACTTCCGTTATGGAACAGAAGGGAAAAATCCTTTCTCGGATTATCTATTAATGCAGTATTACTCATGACGCACCCAACGTATCCCACCTCACTGCGAACAGTGTGTCGTCATAGTTTTCATCAATACATCTAAGTGTGCGAGTTGTAATACCCATTAATAATAAACTTAATGTCTAAGGACCAATACAAACATCCGCAGATAGGAATGTCCAATGACACTATGAAATGTGGATTTCCTACTGGTGGGTCTCATTCTCATAATATCCTCCTGGATATTACCATGGGCGCACACCATGAGAAGGTGCCTCAAAGTTTTATGAGTCCTCACCCCTAATGACCTCTATTATTTGTGTCCCTCAAATAATATCATTCGTCCATAGAACATATATTCAAGAACAATTTTATGGCACTTCTGGGTTCTCATCATAGAAGGGATCCACTATGACCCTTTAATGCAACATTTTCCCTTAGGACATTATCACAAACATTGTCAAATAGAAGAACAATCAAGATGTGATGAGGCTTTTATTAATGAATAAAGTATAATGTAGTTGGTTCTAGACCACAAACTCCAACAATACAATCATGACTAACAAGTTAAAACACCTATTATAAAGAAAGCAATTATAACCCAAAATGTTAATCTAAAATGGAAACTATTATTAAATGGGTATTATAAAGTCATTAATGATTCATGTATGATATCATAAATACTAATACAGTTTTGGTATACTTTAATAACATACTACTATCTTCATGTAGGAGGTTAAACGTACCCTTGACTAAAGGAAAGTGTAAGGTAAGGGGTTTTTACCTCACTCATTATTCCTCTAAGATTCGTGCCATATTGCCACTATTACATTTTTTGTGGCGTATCTACTGCCCATAATTGTATTATTTTTGTAATAAACATTAATTTATGTGTATTTACATATTCATTGTATGATTCCTCTTTCATGGGGTCTATGTTTCGTAGGTTACCAAATTGGTAAGGGTTTATTTTACAATCTCTTCATTATCCGAGGTTCTTTATACATAATTATCTACTGGGACCTCATTATCATCCACATCCATGATTCTTAAAAATGTATTCCAAATCCTTTTTAATATTTACTAGACTATGGGTTAAAGTCAATTATAACCTTGTTTTAATTTTTATAAAATGTTCTGAAAGGAATATTTCTATCATTTTCCAAACCAGGTCCTTTTTAACCATTTCAACAAAATTTAGGTAAGAATGTCTTTTTTAACTTATACAACAGGTGCGACTATTTTATACCATTATAAAATTGTTGAAGCTTCCCTTTCAAGCTTATAAAAATATTTTCAAAGTAAATGTTTTATTTTATAAGTATGTGACTTTTAAATGATTTAAAAATGAATATTTTAATAATTTGTGGAAGGTACTCTTTATCAAGATCATAATTTTAAATGTTTTAAAGATTTATCTTTCTAAATATTTTTAATCAATGTACATGTTTTCAAAATGATTTTATGGATTTATTTATATGGACATGAATGTTTTGAAATGATATTTCTTTTCAAAAGATTCCATGTGGCATGGGACACTTTTATTCTAAAATCTCTTTTAAATTACTTCCTTTATAAATGTGTAACTTTTCGCTAATTTCAAAAAAGAGATATATCTCTCAAATAGTTCGGATTTCATTCTTTTCAACATCCTTTGATGGATTTTGAGTTTATTTAAAGTTGATTTATTATGATACAAAAATTCCATATTGTATTGAATGTTTTTTGATATGATTAATTGTGGATGTGTTATTTTTATACCATTCATGGTTTATAGAGAAAGTATTGACATTTCATATGCTAGTTTTAATAAAAAAATTTATGTTATGTTTAAACCTATTCTCGTGAGGAATGAATTGGACTTAGTAAGTGACGGGTGGATCCCACTATAGCTCCTCGATGAATCAGTAGGTCTTATGAGACAAACTAGTGTCTTGGCACAAGGCCTTTAGAAAATCTTATTTGTAGTCGTGGCACAAGGTATTGACTATGTGGTTATGATAGTATGGCATTATGAATTCCATCATTATGAAAGTGGTTAGTGATATTTCATGTGATTAATCGACTATTAGAATATCCATGTGAATAAGTAAATGGAATTACTTAATTTTATTTTTTCCATATTATTCTGAAGTTCATGTTTGAAAGGCTTTTGTTATAGTTATACATTGCCTTAAATTTTTATTCTTACTTATGAAAGTTTTCGATGTATTGTTATCCTTAATGAGAATCTGAGCTCACCCCTTTCTATGTTTTATTTTTCACAGGATTCCAAGAAGTGTATTGTGATCGATATACAGGGTTAAGCCAAGGGAATAATGGCATCCATAAATAATTATTTTTGTTGTTTTGTATGTTATAAAGTGTAATGTATCATTCATGTATGCAATTTATTTTCCAATACTGCTAAACCGATTGGTCCTTCGGGACTTGATTCCTTATAATCATGCCAATGTATTAAAATAATGCACCGACTCTGGGTAACTGGGGTCGGTGCATTACAGTTTATATCAGAGGAAGCTTAAAAATAACCTTGGAAGATAGATTTAGATAAACTCTGATTAGAGCACATAGAACTAAGATAGACTATGAGGATTAGTATAGATGAAATTTCTACAATTTTGGTAATGTAGATATTTAGTGAGTTTTTCGAGAAAATACATCCCTATATGGATATGAGATGATAGAGGTGGCTCTGGCACAGATGTGCCTAGGGGTAAAACCCAAAAACACCTCTTTGAGCTAGACTCTAACAAAAACTAGTGCATGACAGCAGGCCTTGCTGCACTCTTGGTTACGACACTCCTGGGGGATATGCTTAGGATAATTATCCTTTTATTTACAAATCAATATGAAGGGTTTATGGGTATATACTTCCTCAATTAAAACATCTTTATGATTATGGATTATATCCATAAACCGTTCAATTTACGTTAGGTCTTTTACAAGAATGGAATTATTCATTGCAATTTATAAACTGACCTAGTTTATGCTATTGTATAGAAATGGAAACCTGTAGAAGGAATGTGAACTCCAGAAATACATATGATCCAAAGAGTAAGAAGGATCATATCTTTCATGGTATTAATCCAACATTTTGAAGGGAAATAGTATCCCATGTATTCTCAACATATGAAGAAATAGTATCATGTGTTAATAAGATAAGTAATGAATCCTATGAGTCTTATGTCTTTGAAGTGAAGAATGAGAAGAAAAGGTTGGAAGAGAGAAATATGGATAAAGGGAAGAGGGAAAAGAAGAATTTTCCCATATGTGATAACTGTTGGAAGAAACACCCTAGAACTTTCCTGAAGGGAATGGGAGATTGTTATAAGTGTTGAAAAAAGGGACACCATGTATGTGACTGCAAGGGTAAGAAAAAGGTTTCAAATGTACAATGCATCATCTGCAAGGAGTTGGGACACTACGCGAACCAATGTCCAAATCATTAGAGTATTCCCCAAATGATGCTATTGGATAATAATCAAGTTATGATTCAACCACAGATGAGGAGGAATGATTAGAGTTATTATGTTATTATTCGAGAATTACTTCATTTGAGTGTTGTATCAACAATGTACTGGTTATAATAATTATGGAGTATATAAGGATTGTTCTGCAGTACTATTTCATTAAGGACTTGAGATTGTATGGAACCAAGAAAAGTGACTCAATAGTAGGTTAAATTTTTTGAAAATATATGGTTGAGACAATGATAAGCCAAAATATGGTTCTAATACCGAGGTAGTGATTTTGGAATAATACATGATTGATTTGGATAAATTATATTGGATATTCTTGACTACCTTGAAACTGAACAATGATTTGTATGTTCCATCATTATTCGAGTTTAAGACATTTTATGATTGAAAGAGTATATCCAGTATTCTATAAGGAATAAGAGACCATGAATTTAATCAATAAGGTTTTATGGTAATTAATGATGTTTCAGTGTTCGAAAAGAATACATGATGAAGGTGTTCAAATGTTATTAAGCGGCAAAAAGGATCTTCACTGTGTTTAACATTCATATAAATTTTGGAAAATGAGTTTGGACAAAAGTATTTTGGATAATTCTAGTTTGATATTATTTTTGGATTGCCATAAAAGGACATCCCGAAGGTCTGACAACAATCCATCATGTCTGGAAAGGCCGTCAGACTTGAACCCGCAACTGAAGGGTGACAAGGGTGTATCACCTACCACTAACCCACGTGATGTACTGGATTGTATAATGTAGTAATTTTTTTTAAAAAATCAGGTAGATGAATTATATATTCATTTTATTGAACCCTATATGAATAGGATAAATAGAATATTATTTTTATGTTCTATTATCTTTTAGAGTGAAAGATGAGTTTGTGGTATAAATTAGTTAAAGGATGGGACTCTACTTTTAAAGTATATATTTTTCTTATTCTATTATTCTATGAAGAAATTAATTCTTATAATTTAGTGAAGGTATCTTAAAACCATAAATGTGTTATCCTAATACTATATGTTTTGTTGAACCGATGGTATTTTAAATTATCATAGATTGATGAATTTAAGGCCCTCAATTTTACTCTTGTTTTTTATAGATGACCTCAATCACTACCTATAAATATTTATGTCTTTACTCCAATTATATGTCTCTAATTTCCACCAATGATCTCCTAATCTAGATCATATTTTTGTGGTGACCCTTTCATTTCCCTTTTCCTTTTATTAAGACTGAATTTTATTATCCTAATTTCCGATGTGGGTTCTCCCAAAGATATTTTCTATTTTCAACCTTTTATTTTTGAAAAATAATTTCAAATTGTGAGGACACAATTTATTGAAGGAGGGGAGAATGTAACACCCCAAGCTTCCATGGTACGCTTCTCTTTGAATAATAAAGTAGCGTGTGTTGTACGCAACTTCGAGTTCTAACACACACCACAACCAATCAAACTAGTCGTTAGGAATAGTAATACCCACCTTTTGAAATTTTATACATTTTATCTTTCAAAATGGACTTAATTTTTGGAATCGGAATATAGAAATTAGATTAGGGTGAATTTTTGTTACTTTTTTTGTTAACATTCATATTTTAAGGAATAGTGAAAATTACTAAATATTAATTAAAATAAAAAATTTTAATCGATATAATTAATAGTGATAAATTATGAATTTGGGTGGTTTTGAAGTATTTCTAGAATATATTTTTACCATTTAATCCAATTTTGTTCGTTTGAAATAATTTCACATTTAAACCGAACATAAAAAAGTGTCTATCTTTTGATAATTATTGTTTCTCAAAAACACGCTTTTTGTTTTGACAACGGGAATTAATTTTAAATTATTTTCTACCACTTCTATGTTTTTAATTTAGAAAAATGGATACCATATTTGGAATCAGGATTCCCAAATTTTGTAAATAGGTAACTCTTATTTTTAGACATTTTGAAATAACTTCGGTAAATATTTTATTTAACATGGTTAAAGGGTAGATCTGGTAAATAAGGGTAAAACAATAATATTATAATAATATTAAATTACCCTAAAACGTGTCCTAACCCTATTGGTTGATACATGTCCAACCATGGTCATCTTTGGGTCGATTTCGAGACCCCATGGATCCACTTGTAAGTGATAATGACCCATTGTATTAATAAAGTTAAAGTACATATAAAAATGACATAAGCATATATCTTTTAGAAAAACAATTTTTACATAGGATTATTTATATTATATTTTCGACTATAATTATTAATTATAAATATTAATAGATTTCCTACAGAATGGAATTTTATTTATAATTTTTAGACATTGAATAAATAAATTTATTTATGACAAAATAATGATGGAGTATTTTCCTTATTAATGAAAGAATCAAATAATTAGTATTATAAATGTCACAATAAATATAATTTGAAAGTTTTGATGCCATACACGAATTTTATTAGTTAATATAACATGTTAGGATTGCATAAATGAATTTGGTTCGAATTAATAAATTTTTTAAGACTTCATCAAAAATCAATTATTAAATATTGTCAAAATTGATATAAATGAGTTTTGAAAACAAAGATTATATAATTAATTGATTTTATATTCTTAAAAAAATAAGGTTCATCAAAAGGACTTATATAATGATAGGTGTATCATTAATTGACAACTTGGTGGTATCTTAGAAGTATATAGTTTGTTTATTAACCATAAAATATAAAAATACAATGTGACATGTTAAATGTCAAACTATTTAACTAAGAGTTAAATATAAATGATAAGGTTAATATAGTAACCCAAACCTATATAAAATATATTATATCAATTTAATTATACCCATAACCATCTTATACTTTGAATAATCCAAATTTGAGCCATTATATACTAAATATTAATTTAATAAAAATTAATACTTTATGTTTTTCCTAAAGAGCCCCACCTCCCCCTTATAAAAGGATACCACTTCTAACCTATTATTCATACCATCAAAGCCCTTTTTTCAGCCAACCCCTACCCAATTATCCTATCAACTTCCCTCACTTCAACTTAGAGGACTTCCTTTAGTCATAAATCCATCCTATGGAGCCCTTTTGGTCAAGTCCAATGGAAGAACCTGAAGAAGAGGTAATGTTTTCACCACCCTCTTTCAAGTTCCTTTCTTCACTAACTTTTTATTTCTTTGTTATTTCCATTCTAAATGTATAATTCCAGTATCTTCAATATACTGCCATTTTATTATAAATATGGTACAACCATTTTCAGTATTCTATCCATACTTTGAATGACATGTCACCATACATGCGTACAGCTTATCGTCTCCACGTTGTGGTGTAATTTGTTATTCAACACTATGTTATTTGGAAGGATATAATGATGAGTAATATGTAAATAAATAATGAAAATAACATGCTAATGTCTCTATAAAATTAATATACCATCCAATTCCACACCTTTAAGGAAATTATATTGCCGCTCATGCGTATGTACGGATTACCGACTCCACGACGGGATGAGAATCATTTCCATGATCACCATTCATCGACAATTATAAAAATATATATTACTAATAAGTATGTAATATATGAAATAATAATGATACTAGATATATATATATATATATATATTTTTACTTATATATATCTTATTCACTTAGTTCTGTTTAATAAGATATGAAAACAGAAACAACATTTATGCGTATGTACAGACTACCGTCTCCATAAACAGTGTTTTTCATTCCATATATATGTCTATTATACATATTTATATGATATATAAATCCTGTTTTATATTCTGGAAGTATTTAAATCTTGTTCTAAGTGATACAATCAAGAGTAACAAGTTAAAACACCGATGATAAAAAAAATCAATTGTTACCCGAAATGTTATTTTAAAATCGAAACTATTATTAAATGGGTATTATAAAGTCATTAATGAATCATGTATAGTATCATAAATAATAATATGGTTTTGTTAAACTTTGATAACAAACTAATATCTTCATAAAGAGGTTAAACGTACACTCTACTAAAGTAAAGTGCAAGGTAAGGGGTTTTCATCTCACTCATTATTCCCGTGCAATTCGTTCAATATTGCCACCATTACCTTTTGTGTGGCATATGTACTGCCCATAATGGAATTATTTTTACAATAAACTTTAATTTATGTGTATTTACATATTCATTGTATGATACCTCTTTCATGGGGTGTATGTTTCGTAAGTTACCAAATTGTTAAGGGTTTATTTCACAATCTCTTCATTATCTGAGGTTGTTTATATGCAATTATCTACTGGGACCTCTTTATAATCCACATCCATGTTTCTTAAAAATATATTCCAAAACATTTTTACTATTTACTAAACTATGGTTTAATGTCATTTATACCCTTTTTTGACTTTTTATAAAATTGTTTGAAAGGAATCTTTCTGTCGTTTTCAAAACCAGGTCCCTTTTAACATTTTCGACAAAATTAAGTTAAGAATGTATTTTTTAACTTATACGGCGGGTGCAACTATTTTCCACCATTATAAAATCATCGAAGCTTCCCTTACAATATTATAATAATATTTTCAATGTAAACGTTTTATATTATAATTATGTGACTTTTAAATTATTTCAAAATGAATAGTTTAAGAATTTGTGAAAGGTACTCTTTATCAAGATCAGAATTTTAAATGTTTTAAAGATTTATCTTTATAAATAATTTTAATTAATTTCCATGTTTTCAAAATTATTTTAAGGATTTATTTATATGGACATGAATGTTTTGAAATGATATTTATTTTCAAAAGTTTCAAAGTGGTGTGGGACACTTTGATTCAAAAATCTCTTTTGAATTAGTTCCATTATAAATGTGTAACTTTTCAATGATTTCAAAAAAGAGACATTTCCCTCCAATAGTTTTGATTTCATCTATATAAACATCTGTTGATATATTTTAAGCTTATTTGAAGTTGATTTATTATGATACATAACGTACATATTGTATTGAAGGTTTTGTGATATGTTTGACAATGGATGTGTTATTTTTATACCATTCATGGTTTATGGAGAAAGTATTGACATTTTGTATGCTAGTTTTAATACGAATGTTTATGTTATGTATAAACCTGTTCACATGAAGAATGGATTGGACTTAGTAAGTGACGGGTGGAGACCACTATAGCTCCTCGATGTGTCGGTAGGTCTTATGAGACAAACTAGTGTCTTGGCGCAAGGCTTTGACAAAATCTTATTTGTAATCTTGGCACAAGTCCTAGTCTATGTGGTTATGATAGTCTAACATTATGCATTCCATCATTATGAAAGTGGTTAGTGATATTGCATTTGATTATTTTACTAGTAGAATATCCATGTGAATAAGTAAATGGAATTACTTCATTTTATTTTTTCCATATTATTGTGAAGTTCACGTTTAACAGGATTTTGTTTTAGTTATACATTGCCTTAAATGTTTATTCTTATTTATGAATGTTTCGGTTGTATTGTTATCCTTACTAAGCATCTGAGCTCACCCCTTTCTATGTTTTCTTTTTCCCAGGATTCCAAGAAGTGTATTTCGATTGATATGCATGGTTAAGCCAAGTGAATAATGGTGTCCATAAATAATTATTTATGTAGTTTTTTATGTTATAAAGTGTAATGTAACTTCCATGTATGTAATATATTACCAAAGCTGCTAAACTGATCGGTCCTTTGGGACTTGATTCCTTGTAATCATGCCAATGTATTAAAATAATTCACCGACTATGTGTAATTGGGTTCGGGGCGTTACATATGCTCCATACTAGTGGCTCATGTGCATGAGAAGAAATATTTATTTTGGTTACTTTCACTGAGACACGAGGTATCTAGGGCTCACAACTAAATAGTACCTAGGGGTTTCCCTTGACTTGTCCTCATTGGATATTTTGTACTCACTGTCAGCATACGATTTGTTTGTTTGGTAAATTCAGTAGTTTGTGTGATTTTTTAGAAGTGTAAATTCTTTAAAGCACACATCTTGAAAACTATTTACATTTTGAAGTTTCTCCTCTTTGAAAGTTGTTACTAGTATTCTCATTTATAAAAAATTCATGTTTTAGTCTGGTAATTTTTTTACATAGTATGAGACCTCATTTGGAAAACATACCTTTAAATATTATATTTAAAACATGATATTCATTTTTCATTTATTTCAATGGATGTTTATTGAGGATAGAATTCTGGGGTAACCTACTGATTATTAATACTCATGCATATAGTCTTCATTAGTATTATTCCCTTGTGCAGGTTTCAGATTGAGTTTGATCACCTTGGTCGACGTTTGATAATTATGTTAGAGAGTGAGTAGAAGGGTCACGTGGAGTTAGTTGGTTATCGGGTTTGGTCAGATGAGTTTTTGGTTTTTTTTACATTTAATTTCATGTACAAATAATGTTCAGTTTAGTTTTTGTATAAATGCATTTTGGGCTATCCATTTCTTTTTGCTGTTTGTTTGATTATTTATATATGGGAAAAATCATTCCTTTGTGTACACTATTGAAGCCCTTGGTACTTGTCGCCATCCTGGGAGGATCGGGAATGTCTCTCGGGACTTGTCGCGGGCTGGCCCTTCTGACCATTTCTCAGTCAACTCAGGCTAATTCGTGGCATTCAATGCATTTATTAATATAAGAAAAACACAAAAATTCTATTCTACCTTGGTCATGTTTTTATGAGGTTTCATTATAGACATTCTTTAGTCATAATATAATTAATTCTTCATCTACTTCACTCCCCCTCTCAAGATTGAATTTTTCAATATCATTAAGTAAAAACTATTTTTGTCTCTTATTGTTGATGGGGATCAGTATTATAAATTACTACACCTTCATCATCCATACAATACATGTCTCTTGGTATCATATGGACAACAACGCTCCACCCATAATACATTATATTACCAACAAAATATAATATTTTTTCTTTGTAATCAATAATATATATACCATGTTTTTTCCACTAACTAGTATCAATAAAATAAGAGAAAATAAAAAAAATACAATGAATTTTTATTTATATCCCTATAAATGTTGTCGAAATTATATTTAAATAGTAGAACTATGAATTTACAATGATAATTTAACTTAATAATAAATAATAACATTAAATATTAACCCACATATAAAATTGTGAATATAACACAATTTTATGTTTTCAAATATTCCTCATGATCAATAGTACAAAACATAAAAACCCCAGTATTGTAAGAATTGAATATCCTAGCATGCTTAAAAATCCCTCATGCTAAAAATATTAAATATTCAGATAGTTTAGCATGATTACCATATTAAATCACATATATAATTTTATATATGTTTTATAATTTATATAATTTTCAACGTATTCAGACAATGTATTACATTATGAAATTACACAATGTGAAAAATATTCAATAATTTCACATTTTAACTACTTTTTTTGTGATATACCAACTCCATATATATAGAAAATAAAAAATAATGGAGAGTTTAAATTTTTTGCCTTTATATTTTTAATTTTAGGATTCTATAATTATCACAAAATGATATTTTTTGCAATGTAACTAATGGGTAGTTTAAGGAATTGTTTCCCAAGAAATGGTTGACATATCACCTGAGCATCCTGACCAACATATGAAAACCATCCAAGAATAAAGGTTAAAGTTAGCCATGAGTGATAATGTAACTTGTGGAAATATGGGATTTAACGTCGATGTAATAAAGTTGTTTTTTATAAAACAACACCAATAGTTTGTGTGGGAATTTATTGGCATTGATTTTCAATAAAACCGACACCAAAACCACTTTATTGATTATTTTTCGCAACAATTTTTGTTAAAACCAACTTGAAAAGTAATAAAACAAAATGTTTTGGTATTGGTTTTCTCAAAAAATGATGCAAAAAATCAAAAAAAAATATTTTAGCATTGGTTTTAGAGATAACCAACTCTATATGATTAATTTTAGGCATTGGTTTTCCAAAAAATGACACCAAAATAAAAAAATGAAGACTTTTTGTTTCGGTTATTGTAAAAACTACTGCCAATTTTTTTTTTATATTTTCGGCATTAGTTTTTACCAAAACTGACACATAATGTCTTTTCAAAAATGTCAGGATTGTGAAACCCTCACTTTTCGGTGGATGTTTAAAATAAAAACTTGTGGTAGTGCTCTTGACCCATAATGACATCAAGCCAATATTTGTGATCCTCGATGGCCATTGTTAACAGTTTTTCTTCCCTTTTGACATTTTGCAGTTTTCATTACTCGTTATCCTCCCTTGATATATCTACCATGGTTTACTTCTTCTCTCGTTACCCTATTTTTCATGTTTTTTGATTGGGTTTCGATTATAGTTGTTGTTTATCATTATTGTGCATTTGTATCATCAATGTTGGTATAGATTATATAGTGTTTGTTTTTCAATGTCGTTATACAGACAAAGTTTTGATTGGGGATCTCTACTCGGGTTAAACATTAAATTTTTTTACCATTTTTTATGTTTGTAGAAAAATTATTTATCAGTTAATTTTGTTATTGATTTGTATCAATTATTAGTTTATATTTTATTTTAAACGTGTTGGGACATGGTTCAATATTCAGCCGACAAACATTATTAAATATCCTATAAACAAATTGCATCTTTTTACATTGATGCAAACTTACTACACCTATCACATGTTATAATTCTAATGAAACCCTGGTACCCACCCCCTCATCATTTTCCAATCCCAAATAGATGTTCCTCTGTAGTCTAAGAAAATCACAAGCATGTTAGTATCTGAAATTACACTGTCAATGGACTGTAAATGTGTTTCATATCTGATGTTTTCTATCGGATTATCTATAGTTTTTATTAAATGTATTTTTGTTTACAGTTTATTTGTTATATATTTAAATGATTATATGATTTAATGTATTCACCAATTATATTGTGATATCAGGTATTTAATGGAACTTATTTGGATTCATTTACGAAGAACCACTAGTGAATAGGAAAAAGGCGTTGATGATTTCTTGAAATTTTATAAATTCCATCTTCAAAACATTGATTTGATTTTCTATCCATGTGTGAAGTGTGTAAATATGAGAAAGATAAAATCTAGATAAATAAAGGATCATCTCATTTGTTATGGTTTTATCCTTAACTATACATGCTGGATATTACATGGTGAAAGAACTGAAAATTAAACATCCAATGTTGATGAAAATATTCACAATGAGGCAGAGGTTCGTATTGAAGAATTAATTCATGATTTAGGTGTTGAATCCATCGAAAAAACACCAATTGTGGAATAATTGTATTGAAAATTTGAAAAACTATTATTCCCAAGTTGTAGTTAATATCCAGTGTTATCAGTAGTTTTGAGATCAGTTAACTTAAAAGAAAAAAATGGATGGAGTGATAATAGTTTGTCCAGGTTACTTGAGCTTTTAAAAGAGCTACATCAATAAGGTAATGAGTTTCCATATTCCAATTACGAGGATAAAAATATATATTACTCACAATGGGACTATGGTATATAAAGATACATGCTTTCCCCAATGATTGTGTACTGTATAGGAAAGAAAATGAATATTTATCAAGTTGTCCTACATGTGGGACATCACACTATAAGATAGATAGGAAATTCAAATCAGATTCATTCTCTGGTTATGTCATCTGACATCATGAAAAATAAATTTTTTACTTTCCAATTATATCATCCAATATTTTTGGCATAAAATTCTAATAATTCAATTCTGATTCATTTTTTGGTACCAGAATTAGAACACCTGCTAAAAAAATTTGCTACCTTCCAATAATTCCTCGTTTGAATCATTTATTTGCAAATTCAATTGATGAAAAAAGGTGAAGTTGACATTTAAATGAGAACATATTTGATGGTAACAAACGTCATCATGACGATTCACCACAGTGGAAGAGTTTTGATAAAACAAAATTCATTATTTTGGAAGTGATGTTAGAAATCTCTAAATGGGATTGTGTACTAATGGAATGAATCCATATCGGAGCCTCAGTAGCCAACATAGTTCATGGTCTGTTTTTTCTGGTAGTTTACAACTTGTCCACACATCTATGTATGAAGAAAAAATAGGTTATGATGAAATTGATGATTTATAGACCAAAAAAACCAGGAAATGATATTTATGTGTATCATTCTCCATTGATTGATGATTTGAAACAACTATGGGAGGATGGTGTTAAATTTTTCGATGCATACTAGAAAGAATATTTTCTTTTCCATCCTATGATAATTTTAACTCTAAATTACTTTCCTGCATATAGAAACTTATCTGGATATAGTGTTAAGGGACATAAAGCATGTCTAATTTGTGAAGAACAAACTTTATATTATCAATTACAGAATGGAAGAAAGACAGTGTACATGGGACATCGAAGATTTTTGAAAAATGATCATCCTTATCATATATTGAAAAAATATTTTAACGGTTTACAAGAATACAACATTTCCCCTCAACCATTGTTAGCTGAATAATATTATGACAGGGTGAAAGATATTGATTTGAAATTTAGATGGAGAAGTGGTTCTGGTTTTCAAAGAAGTATCTAAAAGAATGCGT
The DNA here is from genome assembly GCA_963277665.1 of Viscum album. NCBI lineage: Eukaryota > Viridiplantae > Streptophyta > Magnoliopsida > Santalales > Viscaceae > Viscum > Viscum album. The sequence continues at coordinate 14,943,428 of OY728128.1, forward strand.
CTTCATTTTTTGAACTACCTTATTAGAGATTTTTAGATATAAAACATAATGTTGATATTATGCATTTTGAGAAAAACATATGTGGAAGTTTGAGTGGAACGTTTTTAGACATAAAAGGAAATAAAAAAGATGGAGTGCATGCTAGATTGGACTTGATATTGATGAGAATACTTTTGGAGTTAGCTCCCTCTGTGAAAGGAAACAGAATATATTTACCTATGGCTTGTCACACATTATGAAAGATTGAAAAGATGAATTTTTTCAGTGTCTACATTGTATTAAAGTACACATTGGTTTTTCTTCAAATGTGAATAATTTGGTGTCATTTAAGGATTGTAAATTAATAAGTATGGAATCTCATGATTGTAATGTGTTGATGCAACAAATTCTACCAGTATCAGTGCATGGTATATTACCGACAGCTATCAGAATGACTATCATCAGGTTACGTAATTTCTTCAAATCCATTTGTAGAAAATTCATTAATCCCAATTTGTTATATGGGTTAGATAATGAAGAAACTCTTATTCTTTGTCAACTAGAAATGTATTTCCCACCCACATTTTTTGAGGTGATGGTTCATCTTCTGATTCATTGGGTGCATGAGATAAGAATATGTGGGCCTATTTATTTAAGATGGATGTATACTTTTGAAATATATATGAACATTTGAACAGATTTTTTAAAAATCCTTATCGACTAGAGGCCTCTATTGTTCAAAAAATATGTATCAAAGTAGGTGATTGAGTTCTGTATAGATTATTTGTATGAGGTGGAGCATATTGGTCTCCCTGTATCTCGACGTATGGCTATTGATAGTGACGGTAGAGGGGTTTGAGGATTAAAGGAAAAGACCATTCCACACGATGAAGTGATGCTGGAACATTTATACATTTCGAACAACATAGATGAGGTTCAATCATATATATCTTCACATATTTTTAAATTAAAGTTACGATATCAAAAAACAAGAAATAATGGTTGATAAATGAGCATACAAAGACATTTGTTTCACAGTTTGAATTGATAGTCACACTAGATATATCAGCATCATAAACATTGAAGTGGTTAGCAGGGGGACCTTCTCTTAATGTGATCACATGGTATCAACATCCACACATTTTATAGAAAAAACCTAGATGACAAGAGTACCATTCAGAACAGTGGTGTGATGGTTTTAGCTGAATAAGTGCATTTATCGAGTGCCAAAGATAAAAACCCAATTACTACATCAACGTCATATTTTGGAGTTCTTGAAGACATATGGGAAATTTATTATATTAAATTTTGCATCACAGTTTTGAAGTGTAATTGGGTTGATAGTAATATTGGTGTGAAACATGATTAATATTGGTTTAAAATGGTTGATTTGAAAATATTTAATTACAAAAAGGAATGATTTATCCTTGAGACACATGAAAACCTAGTATTTTATGTCATTGATCCACTGAATGATCGTCGGTAAGTTGTTTTTCAAGGGAAAAGTTAGAATTTGTGCGATGAGGATGATGATGATGATGTCAGTGTTTTAAATGATCCTTATTCATCTATTATGCAATTTTCAGAAGATTACATTGAGTATAAGACAGACATAGTGCATGCAATACGTAATGATCATGATGAAGGAATGGGGGGAAACAATAACTTAGTATCCTAATTTTTCTGGAAAATCATTATATTTTGTTTCCATTTTTGAAACTTACAAATTAATGCCTCTTTCTTTACTTACTTATTTTTGTCTTCCTTGTTTCTAATTATTGAGTTTTCTAATGATATGTAGGTACACAAAATTTCATTACACTTTCTTATAGCAATGTGATATATATATATATAGGAGAATTTACCTAGGTATATCTATTTTGAAATATTATTTTATATTTATTAATATACATATTTAATTAAATAAAACTGCTAATTTACAAATCAATTCACAGGACTACTGATGCATCCTTGGTAGAGGTGACTTAAACAGTTACTACTAAAAAATCAAGTTCTCAAGTTGGTAAATTTGATATTGCACGTTTAAAAAAACTATCACTTTCTCAGAATGATGAAAGAGTACACATCCATTTTTTTATGATAATAATGCAGTTTGGCCATCTGAAGATCAGTTTGTCAGTTATATAGCGATGCCGAGCCATTGTAGGATTAATATTTTATATCATGGTTGGAAGTTAGTGGATAGGGTGATGAAGCAACAACTTTGGGAGGCTGTGATAGTAAAATATCTTAATTGATTTCTTTTATCTCATTTTTTGGATATTATATATTTTAAATGAAATATTTAATTTATTAAATTAAAGATGACATTCAATTTTGAAGAAACCATAAAGTTATGAAAATAAATATCTCTTTAGTGGTGTTTTGATTGAGATATTTTAAAAAAAATATAACAGATTTTTTTTGGAAAGATAATGTATGAAATCCCATGCCTTAAGTATCCATTTATTGATGAAGATACATGGAAGAAATTAGTTGATAGTCGTCCTGAAGAAAATTCCAGGTATGATAATTATTTTATATTTGAAAATTTATGATATATTGTTATTATTAGTTAGCAGTTTATTTTTATATAACAGGAATCCAGGAGATCTCATCAGGAGATCCAGTTGAAAAATGTATACCCTCATACATTATCATGTGGAGGATATTCATATTTAGAGAGAAAATGATTGACGAGAAATTTGAAGCATTAAGAGCTCGATCAAGTAGTGGTTCTGAAGAGGTCCTGTTTAGTCCTCCAGCTCCTCCCACTTGCCGAGATAAATGGAAACGGGCAAGAATAAAGAAAAATGAACAATATCTTAATGAGTAATCTTGGAATGTTTCTGCTAGAATTGTAAGTAAATATTATATATTTATTAAATTTTTTAATATTTTATAAATTATAAAAAGTGATATAACTTTTTTATTTTTCATTTTAGGATGAACTTTACCATTAATAGACACGGGGGAACTTTTATCCCTGAGGGTAGGATGGACATCCTAGCCACTGTTTTGGGAAAGGCAGAACACGATAGCCATATTAGAGGATATCATGCATGTGTTAGTATTCAGAAGGTTTTTGGTAAAAGTGAGCAATCAAAAGACCCATAGATATAATCATTATAAGAAGATCTGAAAGACATGAAATAGTATATGGCTAATCAAATTCACGAAGTAGTGCAGAAGGCTTTGTTAGAACACATGGAAATACATTCATAGTATGCACAACCTTCTCAGGTATATTATTTATTTGGCATCATTTCTTTATTTTATAAATTATAATCACAAATATAACCTTTTCATTTTTCAGCCTTCCTAGTATACTCACCTGGACTACCCAGCCCCATCTACTTACCCTACCCCATCCGTGTAGCCTTCCCAGGTATATTATTTATATGTCATCTATTTTTCTATTTTATAAATTATAAACACTAATATAACTCTTCCATTTTCAGCCTTCTCAGCCTTCTCACTGGGACTACCCTTCCCCATCTACTTACCCAACACCGTCTGTATAGTCTTTCGAGGTATATTACTTTATTCTCATCAATTTATCTCTTTTATAAATTATAAACACTAATATACCTTTTTCATTTTTCTGCCTTCTGATCCAACTCACACGGACTACCCTGCCCCATCTGCTTACTATTCACCACGTGCACAGCCTTTCGAGGTATACTATTTTATTTTCACCAATTTTTCTATTTATAAAAGATAAAATATTATATTCCTGTTTAATTTTTTTCTACCTCCTTAACCTACTCACCTATATTACCCTGTCCTATATGCTTGATTTGAGCCTCCACCTCCTCACTCAGATGAAGCCTTATATTGTGAGTTGTTTATTGGAGATCCTCAAGTAAATATTTTTGAATTAGGACATGTGAATTATTTGGGGGACTCATTACATTATAACCCTATATAGATGGGTCAGGTTAGAGTATCAGAACTTTATATTATAGATCCTAATACTGTAGTACCATTTCCTACTGCGGAGATCACCTGTGTTGGAGAATGTCTGAGCCATTTTTTTACTTTGTAGAACTAGTCATCTACGTTATATTTCATATGAGGTATGTGTTTTTTTAATATTAATTAAAAATGATTCAAAATTAAATATAAAGTTTTCTGACATTTAACTTATATTGGAATATCTGAAAGCAAAATAAACTACCCAAATGCAACAAAATGTTCAGGAACTACCGGCTGTAGAATCTTCTAATATTTCTTATGGGTTACAAATATTATCTTAGGCTTCTACTTCCTAAAATTATATCTATGAATTTAAGATGAAACATAATATATATTGAAGAAGTTATCCATTGAGAATAATAAAGTAAGAAATCATGAATTTAATTGATTTTGAAGAGCTCGGGCTAAGTGTGGTGCAGTTGTTCTACATGTAAGTAAATTTACGTTTGAATTTCTATTTCTTTAATAAAATATAGTATTAAATTGACTAGATATATTTTATTTTTAATTTAGGTATCTACATACGATTCTTTTAAAAAATTAAATTATATGAAATTATAGTTTTATAGATCCAAAGTAAATTTCCTTTGAAGTCATAAATGTGAGGAATAATAATAGAGTTCAATATATATCTGAGAGATTATCACAAATATAGATTAAATGCTGGTTTTTTCCATTTATTGAAAAGTAAGAATATAAAAATAAGTATGAACTAATGATAATTATAATATCATTAATTGTGAACTTTTTGTATTGTAGGGGAAAATAGATGTTATGTGTATTTTGCCCAAGTAAATGCACCTTATATTGGTTTTGCTTTTTATTAGGAACAGTTTGTAACCCATTTTCCACCTTATTAAACAAGTATGTTTTTTTTATTTTTTATAAGATCATTATTTTTAATTTTCATTGTTTAGACAGGTATTATTAGTTCATATATATGAAAAATGATGTTCATGGAATCAATTTAACAAGGAATTCATGTCAGTAACGAAACCACAAAAAATAAAAAATGTTGAAGTACATGTAATTAGTTTTTTTATTATATTTTTTCGGAATTTATTGTTATATATTGTATTTATTATCAGATTATTGTTTTATAACTATATTTTCATCATCAAAATGGAAATGTTGAATGTGGTTATTATATTTTACAATTCATGTATGAGATAATAACAAATGGGGAAACTACTTATTTTCATAAGGTTAGTTGTATTTTTTTATATTTTCTTTAATTTTATTTTATTTTTTAATCTCATATCATTCAATATTATTGTTGTTATTCCATGATTCATAGTCTTATTTCCAGTCTGATATAACCCATATTTGATCTACTTTTTCAGACTATGTTTTATGTCTGATGAGGATTTGATATATGTATATTCTAATATTTATAAATAATAATACATACGAGTTCAAAAAACCAACTCTTTTGATATATTAGGTGTTTGAACCTACCAATAATCAAATCAATTCTTAAAAAATAAACAACAATAAGCCTGCCACGAATTTTAGGTACGTGTATTCAAATTTTTTTAACTTGCAACATCAAGTTTTTTATTTATGATTGGTATATGCATGTTATAGGTTTTTATTGAATGGTAAGTACTATTTAAATATTTCACTATTTCTATATATTGTGTTTCTTCTTATAGGGGTTTTTATATTTTTAGAAGTGCAATTTTATGATTTTTCTATTTTTTTTAATTTATGGTTTCGGTTATTTTAAAAACTGATGCCAATTTTTTTTTAAAAAAATTGGAGTTTTGGTGTCTGTTTTATCTAAAACTGATGTCGAAACCCTTAATGAAAATAATTTTCGGCATTGGTTTTCTGATAACTAATAGCGAAATCATATTTTTTACGTCACCATTATAGACGTTGGTTAAAAAATGACTCCAAAACTAAAAAACCGACGTTAAAATGTGTTTTTGGAATAGTGTGTGGAAGTTAGAGAGAGCATGTGTAAGTAATAAAATTAATGGAGAGTGTGGGTGGTTCTTAATTTGGATAGAAGTATCTTATTGGGATAGAATATTGACTCACCAGGTAGGCTGACCATTTGGTATTTTATTGGTGGGTTGTGGAGTGCATTAAGTAATTAAAGAGGGTTATCCAAAAGTACTTTTTAATAGGAGAAAATACATAGTAAGTTACTTCTCATTATTTAAAATCCATAATATGTGTTGTTCCAAGAGATATGGCATGAAATAATGAATCTATGTAGAATATAATAAACACATGTCTATGGTGGCCTTAAAATAAGAATATATTCACTACCTCACAATTGAATTAGGAAGAATTTCATGATATAATTATTTCATCCCCATTAATGATTGAGGAAAAACATAATGAAGATGATATGTGATTAAAACATTCAGAAGACCATGCATGGAAGAGTTATTTATTTAGAAATAATTCAGAGAGAGTTACATGATATTTGAAAAAGAATAAAGTATACATATAAATAAGTAATGGATAGATTCAGAAGACAAACATCAAGAAGAAGAAGAGTCTAATCTAAAAAGTTTTTCATGATATTAATGGTTCAAATAACATGAGGATATTGTTGGAATTTTTTGTTCAAGCATAAATGATATTGATGATGAATAATAAAGATGAAAAATTGAACATGTCAATAATGAAATGAAAATGGAATATTTTTTTGAGAAATGAGTAACCTTGTGTGATATTGTATGAATTATTATAGATGAATAAATGATTTTTTATGATATAATACAATAATAATATATTATTTGGGAGAAATGATATAAAGAAAATATAATAGAACAAAATTTATATGATATGTTTTTTGGAGTTTGTACAACATATTGATGATTTCATTTAAAACCATCTGACCATATACAATAAATTGAGATTTTTTATGATAGTATAGAGCTTATATGAATGATTTGAGATTATCCTATGGCTGTAATGAAAGATCAAAGAACCTCATAAGGTATCCAAATAATTCATTATAATGTTTAGAATGTATAATTCTTGATAAATCATTGTAAGGATCAATTATAAACATTCTAAGATACATAATAATATTCATATAGTTCATTTATTCATAAGGATCCACACTTTTAGGGAATTTATTATGAATGTTATGTCTTTATAAAATCACAATGATTTATTTGATAAATTTAAATATGACGAACCCATACTAATCATTAATGTCTAAAATAACATGAAGTTGTTGATCATTATTGAGTTTAATTTTTTGGATATTAATAAAGGATGAACATCTATGAGATATTCACAGCACAACTGAGTTCACCATATCATGGAGATAGGTCTACATGGGAATTTTTTTTAAATGAAAGTGTAAATTTTATGGAAAAAATGAGAAAAATAAATGATATTGTCGATTATAATAAGTAATATATATATTTATAAAGACTATGGAAAAAGGATTGGGATTGGAAGATATTGAGATCAGGAATCATGAATGATTTTATATTTGGGAATTCAACCATAGAATATTATTAGAGTGTTATTCACATGACATAGTGAATATAAACATGATAATAATAGGAATTATTGTGTATTGTAATCAGATATTGTTGTTTTATATTTTTTGTTGAAAATATGATGGGGAAAATAAAGAGTCTTATACACTAGTGAAACATAATGTAATATAATTTTTTTAGAAGAAGATAAAGAAGGAACCAATAATAATACTTGAATAAATATATATTGGTATCTAATAATAAGAGTACGGAGCCTGTGATATCCTCATATTATATAATGAGATTGATAAATCAAGGGATCAACAACGCTTCCTATTGATATTATTTTTGTGTAGACCCATAATGTATAATGATGAAATTATAATCAAAATACATAGTTTGATTGAGTTTATTCCACTAAACAGAAGTGAAGTAATTACTACTTATATTATCTCAGTAGTTAATGATATACATAATGAGGAAGGAAATTTCATTCTTGTTTATATATATATACATAAAAGAGGTTAATTTTTTCATGGAGTTCTAAAAATACCCATAAATAATTGGGAGTACCTCTATAAAGAATATAATAGTACATTGGGAGGAAGAATACTATGGGATATAGTGTCAAAAAAATATCACCCACACAATATAATATAGAAAGGGATGTGGGTGATATATTCCCCTAGGTAATGTTGGTAATACCTACCCAAGCATTTTAAAAACATGAACCTCACATTTAATCACATCAAATTATAGTGATAATAAAATTTGTGTGTCAACACAAGATAATCATGATAAGGAGTAGGCTCTTACAATGAGGATAAGCCTTATAAAATATTTTACATTGATTTATTTGTATATTTATACATTACATAAAAAGGTGAGTATTGATCATGAATTAAAATATCTATATATCTTAACATTGGATGATTATAAAGAACAAGAGCGGATAATTAAGTGAATGTAAGAAACATGGTAAAATTTGGGTACCGTAATTCACCCCCTCAGTGCCCCTACATAATGACTAAGAAATTCAATTGGTATAATTGATAGGTATGTTCCCCTCTGATTGGATATATTTTTTTCATTCTTTTTAAACCATCGTACATGGAATACAAATTCAAATACAATTTATTTATAACTACTATAGAGATGTCAAATTCCATTTTTATTAGATGTGAAGTAAATGGCCTGTCGAATAACCAAAATAATAGGGAGAATGATATAGAAAATATTTTAATAATAATTCAAAATGAAAAAAGTATCTATAACTACTTAAATCCAATAAAATTGGTAAGTGCACACTAATTAAATATATTTAATGTGGTCATTTTAACAATTCACGATCAAGTTAGGAAGAGTATTAAGAGTAAGATCCTATTGAGAATATTGAACATTTATACTCTAAAAAAAGGATCATTTGGATAAATTACATTTTAATGTTTTCACATTAATACATATATTATGTATGGGAATAATATATAAAAAATAATTGATATAAGATGATGTTGAAAAATTAGAGAATGAACTATATATGAACATTTTAAATATCATTTCTATCACACATATTTTGGAAGCTAAATAAGAATCTATATAACATAAAAAGGAAAATATATCATTAATATTAAAAAAGTTGTAAATAAGTGGTCATGATAAATTTGTGCTAAAAATATTTAATGATGAAGTGATTCATGCATTGAAAAAATATAACAAACCTCTATCATTGTTAGAAATTCATAATTTTATGTTGAAAAAGTTAATATAATAAGATAATTCCATTCATATAAAAATATTATACTTAAATATTATATTTAAAATATCAAAATGAAATGTTTAGGCATAATAAAAATTATGTGAGATGAGAAAACCATTTTCAATACAAGTTACATAATATTGAAATATAATTAGAAAATATGGATGTAACTCAAGATATTCCTTCAAAATATTCATAGGAAAAACATGAGGAAGTAATAATTTATAATGTGTTAATATTTTGTTATTGAAATCCAATTTCTAGAAGGGTGTGGTTGGAATCATCCTCTAATAGATCCGTAATGATAATTGGAAAAAATGTTCTATATTGATTGTACTAAATCTATTTTAATTCACTGTGCAAGTTATAATTAAAAATAAGTAAAAAAGGATGATAAAATTGATAATAATCATCCACCATGTCAATGGTGAATAATATAATGTTTAAAATATCTATATTTAGAAAATATGACCAACCAAATGAGAAAAATACTCAAAAATAGAATTCTTTAATCACTAAAAATTATTGAAATCATGTAGTCCAAAATAGTAAAATCATGTTTTTATGGTATTATTACTACTTTAATAAATCTAGGAAAAAGTAATTTGAATGTCGGTGTAATATAAAAATTCATAAATTTCAAAGATGGCCAACATTAAGTAGGTGAATTTCTAATATGATGCAATACTTATAGGATAAAGAGAATAATATATATGTTACAAGTAGATTTGGGAGTTTGAATAAAATCTATGGTGATTTCCATAAATATCTTCACAAAGATAGATAATTTTTAATCAAATCAAATGTTCATCTATCAATAGAAAATAAGAAAATATGATCACTAAAAATAAACATACAAATTAATTATTCCATGGAAATATTTCAATAGAATAATCTACATAAAATATTACTATGAAGCTATAAAAGTAGAGTAGTGACATATCCTTAAAAAATAAGAAGGAATATATGGTTAAAAATTAATTCAAGAATTATTTTAGTACTGTTATATCAAAAAGGAACACTTATTTTTTCTGAGGTAAAATATTACACACTATGGTTTATTATAAATAAAAAATGTGTGTATTTATTAAGGGAATCAAGAAATAGAATAAGGAAATGTATTTCCTTGAAATTGATAAAAACACTGGTCTAGTGAAGAACATCCTCAAGAAGAATAGTGTGCATTATATACATGCTAATTTATTTTCCAATGAATTTATTTTTATTTATCCAAATTATTTATTAAAAAAAATGAAGAACAAATGAATGATATTTTTTAAGTGAAAGAAGTAATTATACATGGAAAATTCATTTTAAATTAGAGGTTCTCAACTGATGATAACCAAAAAAAAATTAGTGCCACCATGATCCAGTTGCAATGTTGTATGGAATACTACTATATATTTATTAACAATAAAACTCACATAAAATAAATCCTTAAAAAAGATTACTATTACAAAATGTAATGAAAGTGACTTTATGATTTAAGAAAATAGGACCATTCCATACAAAGGAGTTGAAATAGTGAATAAATCCATGCTTCCTAAACTAAAAATATATTTCACAAACACATTTTAAATATAGAAAAATATTTTCAAGGATGAAAGGAATGATGTAACCTAGTAGAGAAATCCATCCAAACCATTCAAATCAAATCTCAGATCTATGTTTTCAACTTATTCTCTTACCATTTATTTTTTTATTTGTGTAATTTATCTGTATGTAATTAAAGGTTATTCTTGTTCTTATGGGGAGGAATAAAAATGATCATTAATAGTTCAAAATTGGACCACAAAATACATGTTTTAATTGTTATTCCAAAATTGTTAAAATTTGATTGATATTCAGTTTTAGTGCATTATTAACATTGGATATCATGGATCCTACCTATGAATACATCCAATTTGATGAATATTATAGGGAGTATCTCCAATATGGCTATGTAATAAAATAATGCATTGATAATCTACCAAAACATGTCAAATCATGTACATATATGTTTATAATTTTTTTGTAAAAGTGTTATTAAAAAAGGTATTGTTTCCTATTCATCAGTAATTGGTTTTACTAATAAAATTGTAATATTTTGGGTGATAAAATGATTCTTAAAAAATGACATGCAATTGAAAATTTGAGGAAGATTCAGAGATAAATAAAAAATTAATTTTACTTTTAGTTTTTAAATTTACATGATCCATCTATTATTTTTAGTGGAGAAACAATGATTCTAATTAAATATATAAATCATACTATGTATCCCATAATGTGTGAAATTTGTAGAATGGTATCATAAGCATGATAATTAATAGAACAGTTATTAATAACAAGGTTACTCACTCTATTGTTTTACACTAGGTTATAACACATAGAATTAGCATTTAATAGCTAGAGGGTAATATCTAATCATACATGTGGTTCCAATCAATTTTTAATTAAATAATATTGTATAAAATAAATTAGTTAGAGAATTTGTTTGAACACTAGTGAGATCCAATCCTTACAAAAACCATTGTATTTATTTTTAATAATTGGTATATGTAAAATAATTAGCATACGCTCATATTGAATTAAAATTATATGATGTATTTCCAAAAAAGTTTGATATTGAAAATACCCTATCAATAGTAGTATTAATTTTAATTTGGAAGGATACCTTGATGATATGAATGTGGCAATATGTGTTGATAATATGTGTACATTTCATAAGGAAAGTACTTTTACACCTGATGAATTATTTATACAATGTTTTCATATTCACTTTAGACATGAAAGTGTTTTAGAGATGATTCCAATTGTAAATATATGAAAAACATTATATAGAAAATAAAAATCAAATGATGAGTTTTTATTGGTTCCTTGATATTTTTTCACTATATGTTGTTGCACTCTTTAAAGACGGGTATTTCTGGATCAGGAACACAAGAAGAGTGGAAGGTAAAAAAATTAATCACCTCAAGGCTAGAATATCACCTGAGAATCGAAGCCGTCATATAACAATTGAATATAATTCACGGTGTAATATAACTATGAGTGATAATGAGTAAGTATTTGAGAGATTTTTCTAATCATATTAGTAATCATTAGTGTGAGGAAGCACTTGATTAGGGTAGAAACATAATGTGAACGGTCATAGTGAAACATCGGGTAGTATTTCCCTATGGAATTTAGTTATTGAACTGTGGATTATGATAGTTAATTTACAAGTGTGCTCCAGATAATTTTTTTAATGTTGGAATCAATGATGTGGGATAACATTCATCAATTAACAACCATGTGACTTTCCACACTAGATGAGATTCCAAGAAATACTAATTCCACTCCATAGAGAATAATAATACAATCATGGCAGTTGTGAAACAAGAATATATTCACTTCTATTCTATTTTAATTTGGAGGTTCATGAGATAATTCATGCCCCACTATTGAAGTATATTGGTGAATGAAATATATATTACTTGAAATGAAAACAATTAGAAGATCATTCATTAAAAAGATGTTTCTATCATATAAAATTCTTATGGTGTATCAAAATATCGAAAGAATATTAGAGTTGACATCTGAATATGGAATTGGGACCTTTAGAAGATAATCACATGGAATAATAAGAGAATTATTTAATGACATTTTATTCCTATTAAATGATCAAATACCATGATTATAAGGTTTTTCTCTCAACATTCATATAGAAATCATATTTTAAATGATTAATAAGGATTACATCAAGAATGTTTTTAAAAATAAATGACACTAAAATAAATGTTCCAAATATAAGTGACAGTTCTCCTTATATCATATACATTAGTGTGAAGAAATAAATAATTGTTTATGATATATAGTAAGAAAAATAGGGATTTAATATAAAATAATGATAAGATCATATGATAGAATAATACTCCATATGCTACATTTTGAAGAGTTCATTTTAAATACAGAGGAGTTAGTATATTACCATCTGACATTATACAATATATTGAGATTTTTTATGACTATCTAGAGATCATATTAAGGAGTAAATTTATTCATTAGGTTATTATAAAAGCGTGGTTAAATTCATAAGTAATCCCTAAAAGTAATTATATGTTTAATGAGGAAAAAATCACGATGATGCTTTGTTAGGTTAAATAGTAATCATTTTAAGGTACATGATTATCTTCATAATGTTTATTTCAACATAAGGATCAATGTGTTATGTGATTTTTTGAGTAATAAAATGTAATTGAAAAATTAGAATGATCTATGCTAAGAAACATAAATATTACAATTTCATGAAAAAATTTAAGACAAAAGTATAATGATATTGCTTCTTATGATTAATAAAAATATTCAAGAGATGAATAAAAGAATATAATAAATTTGAGATTCATATAAAAAATGAGATTTTTGGGTCATGAAGGCATGAAAACATTGAAAAGTTTCTTAAATGGTATTGTGGACATTTTGGAAGAAAATAAATTATAAGAAGACATGATATTTAAAAATACTACGAGGAAGATTATTTTTCAATAAGGTTGATGAAGAAGGTTCTATTTTTAAAAATTGAGATTTCTAGAATATCATATTTGTTATTTGTGAAAGTGTGTATTTTGAATATTATGGTATTTTTTTCAAATACATAGTGAAAATAAATTTTATAAAAATAGAAGACATCAAGTATTCAACTTTAATATGTTTACTATACATTCTATTATTCAGAAAAATGTTATGCAAAATATATATTTTCTGACACTAGTGAAAACAATACAAAAAAAACATTTTTCTAAGAAGAGAAAGAAGGTATTGACATTGAACTCTGAAATAATTACTACTTTCATCTATGAAGAAGAGGAAAAATCAAACAATATCCTCATATCATAGAAGAATATATAGTAGATAAGGGATCAATGATACTTTTTTTTTGATATTCTTTATGTAGAGACACCTAAGGATTAATGATGTATGTAATGGTAAAATACATTTTTTGATTGATTTGATACAAAATAAAGGAATATCGTGCATTCTTAAATATATTATACTAGTATTTCTTCTATATTCCCCAATAAAGTATGTCTCAATCCAGTTGCTATAGTGACTTCTAGAGTATAATGGATAGATCCCATTTATAGAGTTCACAGAGTATCATTGAATAACATGTTCTTACAATACATTTATGCCTTTATATAGAAGGAGGCTAAATACTATGGGATATAGTATAAATAACTCTTAACTTATATCATATTGTATCAAAAGGGAAGTGTATGAAACCTTACCCTAGGGTATGTGGATGATACCTTCCCAACCATTATGGGTGACATGAAATTCACATGTAATCACTAAATATTATGGTTCTAATAAAATATATGTCTCAACACTTGTTGAACCCAATAAGTAGTTATCTATCTTATCAATTACAAACATTAGAAAATCTTATGTATTCTGATTTTTTTCTATTCCAACTATACATACTGATGTGGGGGTTGAGAAATTTTCAAAATATCCATATCTCCTAACCAATTCATAGGTTCAAGAATAATAGGTGAAAATGAAGTGAACACAAGAAACTATGTAAAATTTGGTTGCATTGATCCACCCCAATCTCACAGTCCCAATATAACCACACGTAATATTAGTTATTTCCAAAAAAGGTGTTTTTATATATTAACATGACATTCCAAACAATATATAGTTTTTAGGAGTCTATTATGATTATTTTTAAACATATTAAGTTCAAATTTAACAAATAAAATATTGTATGATACTAAAATTTAAATGAATTTCATTTTATATCTTCAAATAGTTTTAGATTATGGTGGTAAATAGAAAAGTAAAGAGTTACATTTAGTTTTCATAATAGAGTGAGATACAGTTTATTATAAATTAGTTTAATAAATGATGTCAATTAAAAATATAAATTGTTATATTTAATATTAATAGATATCAAGGAAAAAAGTTTTATGGAAAGGGAATCAAGATGATAATGTTAAAATTAGATTATTTTGGGATTAATATTTTATGTTATTAATATAATTTAATTTAATGTCATGAAGGTAAATAATTTAAATATTCTCAAGTGGTTGAAAATTAGGAATAAGATTTCAAAATCTCACCAATATTAAAAATTTATTTCCTTTAAGATGTTACTCAGTAAATAATTTAGTAGGATGGTTTTGTCACTTGTTTACAAAATGATTTGATAATAATTACCATTTATGTAATGAGGTAAAAAGACATGAAAATGTATAAAATTTATGGGGGGTCTACATTTTTATCTTATATTATATAAAAGGAAATTTAATATATAATTTTTTTGAAAGTATCATTTAAATAATTTTAAGAATATAAAATTAATCATATAAATGGTAATGCATACATTGACATTATTTTATATCGTATTACAATATGTGTATATTGATATACATTATTTATTTTTTTGATAAATGATCTCTAAAAATACAACATTGAGTTATACCTAATTTATGTTAAACACGTTGTATTATATGATATGATATAATGTTATATATATAATGAGTCAGATACTTGTATCAAGATGCATAATACTCTCATGAGGAATAAAAATGTTTTTGTGCACTAGATGGCCCACTATTTATTCTACATGGAATTTCATTCACTATATTATTGTTATAATTTGGGGGAATTGATTATAATTTCCCCACTACCTGAGGATAGGGATAAACCTAGAATGAGAAACTACATACTTTTATGACTTTATGATGAAAGCCTTCTCGCTTAGCTATTTAAGGGGTGGTTGGGTATATTGTTGATCTTTTTATCAATTGTATCTCAATAGAGGTGAGAGTTTACCCCTTGTATGAGGAGTATGAAAGATGGTGCCCCAATTTAGATTGACTAATGAGTGTTAAACCACATATAGATAGTATATATGATGTTATTTTCTAATCAGATGAGGGAAATGTGACATAATCACAAATAATGGTTAATGATATTTTTTATATTTCATGAGTTTTTTAATTTATATTTTCATACTCAAGAACATATAATTTGGATATATGGTATTGACATACTCCATGTAACATGGTCACTCTATGTCTATGATAAAGGGAACATATGAGAGTGAATACTAGCATGTTATGAGACTGGTGGACATACTTATATAGGTACATCTAAAAGATATAGATAGATACAAAACACCTTGCAGATTATGCAACATTTATTCTTTGTATGAGGCCTCTAATTTCAAATATGTTTCAATTAAGATATTCATATTTGTTTTCAATGCTATAAAATATTGTGGGATTACACTTTTTAGTTGATTTCATAGTGAATAAATTTGATTCAGATAGATTCTATTTAAGTGTTTTATAATTAATCAATAATAGTTTTAGATGGGGATTCATAAGGTATTACATATGATGTAATACATAGTGATGTTAATGTTATCATCCAAAAAATGTTTCCAAAGATGTCCAAAATATTTTTATTTATTTTATTGAGTTATTTATTAATATAAAATATATGTTTAAATGGTAAAAATTCGTTTAGTATTTAGTGTAAGTGGGAGACTACGTGAGATGTTGTGCTATAGAGAATGGGACCGAGTATAAGTAGATGATAACATATCCTCAAGTAGAATCTTGAGGACATGTAAATGCCAATATATCCTTAATCATGTCTTGAGAATACATTATTTCCAATATATCCTTAAAAACTTCTTAATAGCATATCTTCACTAACATATTGTGACACGAATGAGATGAATATATTGAGAATAAATTGGCTAAAAGTATGACATGATTATAGTTTTCATGATATAATATTGTTATCCATGATCATTGGTGTGTAAAAATTTAATTTTAAATATTACAATGAATCTTATATGTAAAATATCATTAGATAACCATTACATGAGATGTAAAGTGATGGAGTTTGTTGAATTCATGCCTATGATGAGTGATATATCTGAGGAATTCACTCACGCGTTATAACACATGAGTTAATGCATGATCTATCGAGAGTAATACTTGAGTGATTTATAAATACCACATCCATGAGATGGAATATATATGTCAGCATGAATAATCCTTAGCTGTAACTCATGGAAGTTGAACCTATCTTAATTTTTCTCTTATAAATTGAGTGGCTCTTTCATATCATAGAGGATGGAGTATTCCACTTGTATGATAACAGATTTAGGTTCAATATTTTTCTATCTATATAGGTGTGATTCCCTTTATATTGTTTTATGGTTATCATCATTAATTATAGATGATGAAGATGTATAAAACTATTTCTTATTAGTGTAAAGAAAATATACTATTATAGAGTTATTTATCCCTATTATTATGAATTGATCCTATAATCATGCATAGATATATTTGTTTTGGTTTCTTAATAAATTTATATTAACTTAATAATTGTTATTAGACCAATATAAATACTATCATTAAATTCCATTCAAATTAAATATCATCTCGACCTCAATAATTCAAGTAAAGTGACCATAAAAATTATGATCTAATGGATTATCCTCTATACGGTTAGAATAATATGGGTGACCATAAACAATAAGTACTTATACATATGGAAAACTATGGGTTACACTTAGATGGGTCACCCTAATTGTTATATATATATATATTGGGATGGATTTTGGATATTTCAATAGATTAATTTGGGTAACAAAATATCCACATGGTTTTCTAGGAGTTATATCAGATATAATTAACTTGATGATATACCTAAATCATAATGAAATAAGAGGAATTATAAAATTAAACCAATTAATAATGAAATATAAAAAATGAATCACTATTAAATATGATGTAATATTTTAGCAATTTAATTTGTTTAAATATAATAAAATTCAGTTTTAAATATTCATATAACATGATAAATATTTGAAACAATATTTTTTGTATTGAATACAAATTCATTTATAATAATGTCTTTTCTTATTAAAGATATTATGAACTGAAATAGTTTTTTTATTATAACATAATAATTTTTATAATATATAAGGTGAATCATTATGCACCTAAATAAATATATGGTATAGAAATAGACTTATATATTTCTTATTCAATTGTATGTGATACTGATTGTACATCCTACATATGTTTGGAAAAATAAATACTCAAAAAAAATAAAAAGATTGATTAAGGTGGACTTATTTTTTTGTAATGATGTGAGATTTTTTTACAATGGAGATATATAAATATGATTAATATATACAAATGGATTAGTTAAAAAATATAAAATTGTTACTATATGCCTTCCATAAATTTAATTTAATTTATTATTATTGAATGATGATAAGGTATTTTATTTTATTTGTGTTTCAAATTAGAAACCATTTTATAAGAAATAAGGAAATAATTTTTGGAATGTGAAATATTATTAATTGTTTATATAGATTATAAAAATAAAAAATTCATTATATAACATAATAAATTATAAAGGTCAATATTTTTATTATAAGAACCTCTCAATAATAATAATTTTAGTAAAATTTAGTGATGTATTTTGAAAATTGAACCCAATTCATATCGATTTAAATGGATTAATGGGAATAAAAATAAGGGATGACTATATTTCTACAATTTAAAAATTATGATGATGTTAAAATTGTGATATAAAATCAATTAGGTAATATTATTAAAATATATTAATTTAATCATGCCACACAATACATGAGTTAATAATTTTTGGATCTTTTAATAGTATGAAACAATTTCATTCTTTGAATAGTATGGCCTTGTAATTAATTAACTGTAAACAATATTTTTTTATTCATTTTAAATGATACCATATGTTATATTGATTGAGTTTTTTCTATTTTTTATTTTTTAAAGGATTTATGGTTTTAATGAAAATAAACAATGTAAAACATGGCCTGAAAGTAAAAATTATTTTTAATTAGTAATCATACTATTTCAAATTTTTATTTTAAGTTTCCAAAAATTGTATTTATGTATAATTTTTTTAATATATTTAAAATAAATAAATATCTTTTATTAAAGTATTATAAACATTTAAGGTCATCAAGTTCAATAGTAAAGAGTAGTAAATGTTACTAAGATATAAGATGAGATAGTTTTTAATATGCCTCAGGAAAAAATAGTGAGAAGATCTAGGGGAGGTGAATTTGTGACACTAAAAATAAAATCATTCCTTAAATTAAAACAATTTTTATCATGATAGTCAGTGAGTAAGATATAAAAACAATTCTAATTTGTTATGAAGAGAGATACTGTAACACCCCAAGTTTTTATAAACATTTTTTTGAATAAATTAAATTTATTTGATGTCTTTAGTTCCAATAAAAACCAAGATAAACATTCATTACACACTACAACAATTTAATCTTTCACTAAATACAATATCATCTTAGCTTGCATTACACAGAACACTGCATTTCTGCAAAACATCATTTTATTATTATAATTATTTAAACAATACTTTATCAAATATCCATTACACTTAGTAACATGAATAATAATAACTAATTTATAAATTTGATTTATAATGGTTACATATAAATATAACATATTGATAACTAAATACATAATTTTCAATAAATTATTTATATTGTAAAAAAATACAATTTCCACAAATTTTTTTTCCACATGTGAAAAATAATAAAATTAATATTATATTATTTTAGAATTTTTATTTGATATATTAATGTTCATTTTTGATTTATGTATGTAAAAAATCATCTTTGGGTTATTTTTTAGATTTTTCAAAATTATATCATTTTTCAAAGAATAGTTAAAAATACAGAATTTTAACAGAAAAAAACCATTTAATTTAATATATTTATATAATTAAATTATATTTTAATTTTATTTTATGGTATAATTATATAAATGATACATTAATTAAGAAAATTTATATAAATTTAACCATTTTATATTTCAAATTTGATATAAACACATTTCAATCTTTTGAACTTTTGAACTTAAAAAACTCATCACCTCACCCCTTTTGCGAGAATGATTTTAAATTAATTTATTCCAATTATATGATTATAATTTATAAAAAATGTTTCCATATTTATATTAATAATAATTTATAATGTCTAATTCAATGAAGTTAATTTTTTACCAAATTAATTAGTGAATGAAATTAAAATTAATCACAATGATTTGGGTAAAAATGTAACACCTTAATAATTTTATGGTATGCTCCTCTTAAATATATTATATTAATAGAAAATATTTCTTAAAGCAGTTTTTCCATTGAAACAACACTTGTTTATTTAGAATATAGTAAAAAACCAATCAATTAAACATAAAATTTCCACTACTATGTTTTGAATTTTGAAAAACGGTAATCTAGAGTTGTGACCAGTAAGTCATTTGGAGTCTGATAGAACAAACTTGATTTTTTTATAGTAATATACCCTTATGAGTAGTAATATGAACAGTAATATCACCCTTTTGAATAAGAATAATGATAATATTTTATTTTCATAAGGTAATAAAATAATAAAATCTTAATTAATTTTTCAATGTGATATAACAAAAATTTTACATTTGAAATTGTTATTTTTTGAATTAACAGTGATTTTATTTAAAATTTAAATTAATAATATTTAGAAAATAATTTATGAAAAATGGAGTTCATTTTTTAATTCTACACATTGATAAATGGATAGGTGTAATTTTTGAGGTTTTTTCTGAAATTCTAGAATTTTCGATGAATAATGAAATACAGTAAAATACCGTATATTCTGAATATAAAAAAAAATCTATTTAAGACATCATAAGTGATGTAAGACCAATTTATTCGAAAGAACATTCCATTATTACTATTTGGGGTCACATGAATTGTGATTATTCATAGTCTTGAGCAAACATATTACAATAATGATTAAAATAAGGAAAAATACCTCCTCTCCTCCACTATAAGTGCCACCCTCATTCCCCTCTTCCTCTCACACCTCTCAAGAAAAGTTCATTACCTAAATCCTTCCAAATAATATTCCCAAGACCTATTACCCTCGTCCTAGAGCTTTTTTTCTCACAAAAATTCCAAAACCAAAGGCCTTAAGAGTGATCTCAAGGAGAAGATATCAAGAGGTAAACATCCTCTTTAGTTTTCTTTCTTCTCATTAATTTTATGTTATTATTTTTTAATTTAATTTGGATGGTGGTAGGATATTTAATTAAATATCCCCATTAATTTACATATTATTTAATAATTATGAGATACCCCCATTATCTCATCAAACTATTTTATGAAATTTTATGTGATTTCATTAGGCCGCCGAATTTTAGTGAGAGATTTCTCATTATTTTTCGTCTATTTTGTGTTCATTTCTTTTATACTTATTTTATCATCTCCCATCATCCAAATGATATTATAATTCCATTACCTTATATTATATATAGTTATATTATTCTAATGGAATATTTAATCATCATATATTTCCCCTCCTTCTATACTAAAAATGAAAACATCATCTGAGATGTGTTGATTAATCATGTTCAGGGATGAAGGGATATCAATTTTCATTACCATATTAAATTCCTGCCATGAATCCATTTTTATGGATTAAATAGATAATAATATATGTATTTAATATCAATAATGTTATATAATCCCTACAAACTCATAATATTGTATAATAATACCAAACAAGTTCATTGTGAAGAAAACTGCCAAGATAAATCCAAGTGATTATCAATAACTTTTAACTAATGATTCATCCTCATGTATATAACAAAAAATCATTATAAAATCATTTATATGTCTTCAATGTCACTAAATACATATATAAACGATTATGGTTGTTTAAACACATTTCTAACAAACTTCCATTCATGAATACAAGTAAACAAATCAAGAAAACTAAGGAAGAAATGCTTTGAAAACAATAAAATTGATCCTCTTAAACCCTTAAAAAAGGCCATTAATGAGACTAATAAGGTTATAATAATTATATTAATTATATAATAGGTTCAAGAATTATTAATTAATAAATATATATTTTATTATTCAGGTCATTGAAAAAACGAAGAACACACACGAGCATAAGGTAAGGGGTTTCTCATCTCACATTCATTTCTTTGAGATTTCCATTGTTTGCCACTTATTTATTTTATATGGTGTATTTTGTACTAAAATTTGATATATATTATCATTATTATCTTTATATTAATGGAATTTTGGGAATCATTTGGTGGTAATTAGTTTTTGGACATACGACTCGACATATTACAACAGGGTAAGGTATATTGTCTCAAAATCCATTACATTGTAAGTTACATGGTATAATGAACCTAATATTTCTTATGTGGTGTATCCAATACCCATTTCAGAAAATTTTTCATTTAAAATTGTAAATGTAATATATATCCATATTCTGGTTTCATGGATATGAGTATTGTCTAAACCATATACCATTTTATATACGGGGATTATTTGGAATGTTGTTTTAAATATGGAAATATTGATGAATCTGTATCCTCTACTCTACAGATATTGAAAAGGCATATTGATCTGGTATTAAATAAATTTATAAAGAATTATTTTCACTTATATTGGTGGGTGGGGCCCGTTATAGCCTCTCGATTCATCGACATGTCTCATGAGACAAATCAGTTGGCGACGAACTCTTTGAGTTTGTTTCCAAAAAATCAAACAGGTTCATACCCACAAACATAAACCATTTTAACAATGTTATGGTATCATGTTCCAAATACATGAAATACAATGAATAATAATTCTACTTATTCATTATGAGTTGTTACTATCCATGAGGTTTTAAATATGAAAAAATTCTATAGATTTAGTCTCATTCATTTTTTATTAATGGAATGTGTTTTTCATTTATTCACCATGCCATATTGATTATGTCAAAATGTTTATGATTAAGTTATTATTGATTCATGATTATTCAATTTGTATCCCTTACTATGAATTTGATATCACCCCTTTCATTTGTTTTCCTTCAGTAGGTTATGAAGAGGATACTATTTTCTGAGTTTTTAGATGCTATTTTTAGTTTTTGTTATGTATTATATTTTATAATCTTTTCCAATGTAATTTGAGTTACATCTATGTATCTAGTTTCATCACGACTACTAAACTAATCATTACTTTTGGATTTATTTCCTTCTAACCATGCTAATATAACAAGTAATTTACCAAATCTAGTTTAGAGGGGTCAGGGTGTTATTGTTGGTATCAATGGAAGTTCAGTAGAAAACATAGAAACTAGAGTATGAAATATATATTAGGGAACAAATCCCTAAGTGAGTATTTGAGGATAAACTAATAATAACTTCCTGTTATTTTGTTAAGGAATAGATTATGTTAATATTTCTAGCAAATACATCCATATCTAGATACAAACAGGTAGAGGTGGATCTGGCACATATGTACCTAAGAGTGAAATATATGACAATGTGTTTTGGGCTTAACTTGAGCAATCCTAGTACATGAAAATGGGCATTCCTTCACTCTATGTATTGAAACTCCTAGGGGATATTCTCAGGATAATTAAAATTTTCTTTACAATCTATCATTATGGATTTTAACATAATATTTTCCACAGAGAAACCATGTTTATGAGATAAGTTTGGAAAAGAATATCAATCTATGTTATATCCATTTATACTTGAGATTCATAAACTAATATAGTGTATTCCATTATTTAGAAATGGTGCTTAATGGAAGAATGGGAATCGATACTCATTGGAAATGTAGGGATCTCCCCACTGAGCAAGTCAACATAGTAAATGTTGGAGTAGATCAGATCATGACCATATTGGGGAAACATACTAAAGTTGTGATGAATAACCATGACACACCTATGTTGGATAATTTCATGCATTATAAGCCCAAATAATTTAGTGGGACTACTAATCTAGTGGTTTATTAACAGTATATGAATTCCGTTGAAAAGATATTCATGGTATTAGGATGAAATGGAAATGAAATGGTAGTGCTAGTAGTTGATTGTACCAAGGGTGATGTTGATCAGTGGTGGTACAGGGTTCAAAATACCATAAGGAATAAGAAATAGAAGATATAGAATGTAGGAATTTTAAGGAAATATTCATTGGAAAATATTACCCTCATGAGAAACAAACCGAAATGAAGAGGAAATTCTAAACATACTGAAAAAGGAAGAAGATAGTGTTGTAGAGTATGAGGCTAACTTCACTAGTCTAGCTAGAATAGACATAGATTATGTATAATACTTAGAAGACAAGATTGATCATTTATTTGAAGGTCATAATCCTAGTCTTTAAAGGAACTGGCTTCTCAAACATTTTCATCATATGATGAAATTTTATCTAGTGCCATCAAAACTGATAAAGAAATTTCTAGATCAAATTTGTTCAAGGGAAACCAAGATAATAATTAGTACTCTGATAACCATGGAAAAGGTGAAAATCCAAAGAATAAGAAGGAAAAAAAGTAGTTCCCATTATGCGAGAACTATGGAATGAATCATCCTGGGAAATGATTGAAGGGTAAGTGAGTATGCTGCAATTTTGGAGAAAAGGGTCATTGATACAATTAATGCAAGAAGAAGAAACAATTCAATGATGTTCAATGCAACAATTGTTGGTAGATGACACACTATTCAAATGAGTGTCCTATGTGCCAAGGAATATTGCCTTAGAAAAGGCCAAGAGTGTAATGGAAATCCTATGCAATTACAACTGTAGAGGATGAAGTTCCTAATAACATGGTGGAAGGTACATTAATTGTGTCCTCAAACATGTACAATGCATTATTTGATTCTGGATCATCACATTCATTTATATATTCTATGTTTTTTTAAGAAAATTAGATATGTACACTTTTATTTAATATAGGTGTTATCAGTCAAAAGTCCTAGGGGATGCATAATTCCAACAAAGGTGTGGAAACTATTCCCCCATGTGACACATAATCAGGATTTATCTTCTAACCTTATCATCGTACTAATGGATGAATTTGGTATAATTATCGTTTTGAATTGGATGTCAAAATATGAAGTGATTATTTATTTCTAGAAGAAGGAGGATACAATATCTTAAAATT
This sequence comes from Viscum album, assembly GCA_963277665.1. Classification (NCBI taxonomy): domain Eukaryota; kingdom Viridiplantae; phylum Streptophyta; class Magnoliopsida; order Santalales; family Viscaceae; genus Viscum; species Viscum album. Next base: position 14,968,595 of record OY728128.1, read on the forward strand.
GTGCATAATCCCTTATCTTTAGATCAGAAACCTCTCCACCTGATTTTTTTTCTAGATCCATCCCCATTATATCTACAGAATTCAATAATTTGTGTGGAAGATAAACCAATATATATGGGGGAGGAAGGAAATCTTTAAATTGAAGATGTGCATATATTACAATAATAAATTGATGTATTTCTAGAGGATTTACCAGGACATCCTCCAAAGCAGGAAGTTAAGTTCTCCATTTATTTAATTCATGACGAAAGACCTATATCCAAGAATCCCTACAGAACGGACACAATTGAACAAATGGTTCTAAAGAAACAGCAAGAGGATTTAAGTAAAAAATATTTATTCGACCTAGTGTTTCTACATGGGGAGCCCCTATACTCCTTGTAAAGAAAAAATATGGATCCACGAGGCATTGCATTGATTATAGAGGAAGAAATTCTATTAAAACAAAGAATAAGTATCCTCTTCCAAGAATGGATTATGAATTTGATTAACTCCAGGGAGTCCAATATTTTTTTAAGATTGACCATCGATCCAAATATCATCAGTTGTGTGCGGGGAAGGAAGATATTCTAAAGACATCATTTTGAACCAGGTATGGGCATTACGAGTATACAATGATGCATTTGGACAGAAGAATGCTCCCACATTTTTCATAGATTTAATAAATAGTGTTTTAAATGAATATCTTGATAACATTGTTTTGGTATTAATTGTTGATATCCTAGTATACTCAGAAATCCACAAAGACCATGAGAATCAATTGCAGATTATTCTAAAAAGACTTTGAAGAAATGAATAATTTGGGAAGTTTAAAAAGTTAGAATTCTGTCTTCAATCAGTTTCTTTTCTAGGCCATATTGTCTCTAAGGATGGAATCCTAGTTGATCCTATGAAGAAAAAGGAAATCCATGATTTCCCCATGGCAATAAAAATTACCAAGATGTATAGGTTTATAGGATTTTCAAGTTACTATCGGCATTTCCTTCAAAATTTTCCACGACTGTCCAAGCCACTAACCAAGATCACACGTAAAGGAGTTGAGATTGTGTGGAAAAAATAATTTACAAAATACATTGAATAATTGAAAAGTATATTTTTCAATGGTCCAATTTTTTCTCTTCCATCTAGAAGTGATGGATTTGTAATATACAGTGATGTATCAAAGAATGGGTTGGGTTGTATCCTTATGAAAAATGATAAAGCTATTTCTTAGGCATCAAAGTAGTTGAAGAATCATGATAAAAAATATCCAACACATGATCTTGAGTTAGTAGCTATAAAATTTTCTATAAATGTATGGATAAATTATATTTATAGTGAAAAATATGAGATATATACAGACTAAAAGAGTTTAAAATACATTTTCACACAAAAACAACTCAACATGAGGAAAAAGAGATGGCCTAAGTTACTAAATGATTATGATTGTTTAGTACACTACCACCTATAAAAGGTAAATAAGGTGTAAAATTCATTAAGAAGGAATTATTATGGACTTATTACTCAAATGAGGATTGAGAGAGGTCCTATATTAGTAGATCTACTAAAGATGGATATGGGAATTGTTTGGGAAGGGGAAACACATTTCCACTTTCAAATGATTTATAAACCATAATTACTAGAGAAGATAAGAATTTCTCAATATCATGTTAAAAATATAAACAAAAAAATTATTGTTGTTAAGGATGGGTGATTGGAAGACATTGTGTATGAGGAAGGTGTTCTGATGTTTGGGAAGAGGATATCTGTCCCATCAATACATAAGTTAAAAATGGAACTATTAGGTGATTCTCATAGCTCAAATTTCTGTATACACCTGCGTTATACAAATATGTATAGAGATCTTAAGGAAAATATTTTGGTGGGATATTATGAAGTGAGAAATTGCTGACTATGTGTCAAGGTGTCTTGTTTGTCAACAAGTGAAGATAGAGAGACAACATCTTAGAGGAGTGATGCAACCCCTATTTATTCCTATATTGAAGTGGGATATCATTACAATGTATTTTTTCACTGGACTACCGAGTACACATAGAAGGAATGATGCAATATGGGTAATTGTTGATCATCTCACAATATTAGCACATGTCCGTCCTATAAGAGAGGATTCACCACTTGAGCATCTGGATGGACTCTATATTAGTGTAGTTGTTAGACTTCTTGGTTCACCTCTATCGATTATGTCTGATTTAGATTCTTGTTTACATAAAATTTGTAGAAAATTATCTAGAAGACTTTGAATAATGAGCTTTGTATGAGTAATGATTATCACCACCACACTAATGGACAGTCTCAAAAGGATTATTCAAACTCTAAAAGACATGTTCAGGTCATTATCTCTTGACATCAAATATATATGGTATTAATACTTTCCTTTGGTGGAATTTTCCGACAACAATTGTTTCTCTTCTAGTATTCAAATGGATCCATATAATGTATTATATGGAAAGAGATGTCGAACTCCAACTTGTTGGGATGGATTTGGTGAGAGGAAACTTATAGGTCCTGAACATATTGAAGAGACCGCGAAAAAGGTGAAGACAATACATGACCATGTTAATGAATAATAAATTTGGATGAAGAGTTATTATGTAAACTGAAGAATGGATTTGGAATTCCAAGTTGGAGATCATGTCTTTCTGAATGTATCTCCATGGAAGGGAGTCTAAAGGTTTAGTAAAAAAGGGAAATTGTGCCCCAAGTACATCAGGCCATTTGAAATTCGGGAATGAATCAAAGTAGTAGCATACCATTTAAAAATTCCCCCATATCTCTCCAATGATCATGAATTGTTCCACGTGTCATTGATGAAGAAATTCATGACACACCAAATTCATGTACTCACCTATGAAGAAATATAACTAGAACTTGATTTGTCATACTGCGAAGAGCCTATTGGGATCCTTGACATAAGGGAGGATGTATAGAGAAATCAAAATGCTCGTCTAATAAAGGTTATTTGAAAAAAATAGAATTTGGAGGAAGCAACATGGGAACCTGAGGTTGTTTTGAAGAAGAACAACCCACATATTTTTGGTGGGCTTTATGCATAAAATTTCGTGAATAAAATTTCTAATGGAGGGAATAATGCAACACCCCAAAGAATTTATAGTATGATTATATTAAATGTATTCTATTCATAGCGTATATTTCATAAAGTACCTTTTTCATTTTAAACAACACTTGTTTATTTAGGAGATAGTAAAAAACCTATACATTAAACATTAATTTTCCACTTCTATTTTTTGAATTTTGAAAATTGGTCATACGGAGTCGTGACCGGTATGTCATTTGGAGTATGGTAGAACCAACATGATTTTTTGATTAATAGTAACATATCCTTATGAATAGTATTATGAAAAGTTATTTGACCCTTAGGAATAGTAAATAATGATAATATTTTGTTTTATTAAGGTAATAATATAATCAAATCTTAATTAATTTTTCAATGTGATATTAAACTAATTATAGCATTAAATTTTTTATTTTTCAAATTAAATATGATTTTATTTAAAATTTAAATTAATAATATTCAGAAAATTATTTTTTAAAAATTTAATTCATTTTTAAATTCTCCACATCTAAAAATAGTTAGGGTGAATTTTTTGGATTATTCAGAAATTCTATAATTTTTGATGAATAGTGAAATACTGTAAAATATCGTATATTAAAATTATCAATAAAATACACTATTTATGGCATAATAATTGATTTAATACCACATGGTTTGAACTCACATGACATTATTTCTATTTGGCGTCACCTTAATAAAGATTATTCATAGCCTTGAGAAAAAATAATATAATAATGATTAAAATAAAGAAAAATACCTCCTCCCCTCCACTATAAGCACCACCCTCATTCCCCTCATCCTACAGCAACTCTCATGCCTTGTGACTTACCAAAATTATGAAAAATACTCTTCCCAAGCCCTCTTCCCCACATCCTAGAGCTGCTGGTCTCAACAAAATTCTCAAACCAAAGGCCTTATGAAGGATCTCAAGGATGAGAGATCAAGAGGTAAACTTCTCTTCTGTTTTCTTTCTTTTAATTCATTTTTGTTATTAATTTTAAACATTATTTGGATTATGTTGGGATATGTAATTCCATATCCCCTTTACATTAAAATTTATGTAATATTTATGAGATACCCCCTTTATCTCATCAAAATATTTTATGAAATTTTATGTGACACCGTCAGGCTATAGAATTTTCATGAGAGATTTCTCAATTTTTTTCTTCAATTTTGAGTTTCATTCTTTTAAACTTTATTCCTCATCTCAACTCATCCATATGATATTATAATTACATTACCTTACATGAACTACAATTATATTATGCTATTTGAATTTTTCACCATTATCTTTTTCCCCTCCTCCTATACTAAAAATGATAAAATCTTCATAGATGTGATGATTTATCATGTTCAGGGATGACAGGTTCTCAATTTTTATTACCATCATCAATTATGGTCATGAAAACAATTTATTGTTTCACTAGATTATAATATATTTATTTAATCTCATAAATGTTTTGGAATCCCTACACACTCATAATAGAGAATGATAATACAAAACTAGTTCATTATGCATAAAACCACCAAGCTAAATCCAAGGGTTTATCAATAACTTTTCACTAATGATCTTTCCTCAAGTATATATAACCCAGGATCATTATAAGATTATTTACATATTTTTAATATTACTAATAATATATATTAATAATTTTGTATGTTTAAACACATTTTTAATGAACATCCATTCATGAATACGAGTAAACGAATCCTAAAAAACAAGGAAGAAAATGCATCCAAAACAATAATATTGGACCTCTTAAACCTATAAAAAAGTTTATGAATGAACCTTTTAGGGTTATAATAAATCAATTAAATGTATAGGTGGTTTCATAATTATTAATTAATTAATCTAAATTTTATTATTCATGACATTAAAACAAAAAAAGAACAAAATCGATCATAAGGTAAGGGGTTCCTCATCTCACATTCATTTCCGTGAGATTTCCATTGTTCATCACTTATTTATTGTATGTGGTCTATTGTGTACCTACTTTTGATTTATATTATCATTATTATATTTATATTCATGGTATTTTGTGACTCGGTTGTTGGTAATTAGATTTTGGTCATACGACTTGATTGATTACAATAGGGTAAGGGATTTTGTCTCAAATTCCATTTCATTGTTAGTTAGTTGTTATTCTGCACATAATATTTATTATGTGGTGTATCCACTGCCTATTTAAAATCATTTTTCATTTTTCATTTTAAATATTAAATATATTATATATCTATATTCTGGTTTCACGGATGTGAGTGTTGTCTAAACTATATACCATTTTAGATACAAGGTTTATTTGGATTGTTGTCTTAACTGTCGAAATATTGATGAATTCATATCCTCTACTATATAAAGATATTGAAAAGGCATATTGATCAGGTATTAAATCAATGTAAAAAAATTATTTGGACTTGAAGTGTAATCTGGGGCCCACTATAGCCCCTCGATGCATCGACAGGTCTCATGAGACAAAATAGTTGATGACAAACCCTTCGAGTTTGTTTCCAAAAAATCAGATGGGTTTCTACCCACAATCATAAACCATTTTAATGATATTAAGATTTCATGTTCTAGATACATTATGTCCAATAAATAAGCATTATCTTTATTCATTATTAATTATTACTATCCATGAGGTTTTCACTATGACAAAATCGATGGACATAGTTTTATTCTATGTTTATTAATGCCATTAAATTTTCATTTATTCGCCATGCCATATTCATTACGTCAAATTGTTTGTTATTCAGTTGTTAATGATTCATTCATCCACCATTTTTAACCCTTACATATAATTTGAGCTCACCACTTTCATTTTTTTACCTTTAGAAATTTATGAAGAGTAGACTATTTACTGAGTTCTGTGAATGTAGTTTTTAGTTTTTGTTATGTATAATATTTTGTAACCTTTTACAATGTAATTTGAGTTACATATATGTATCTAGGTTCTTCACGACTACTAAACTGATCATTAAATCGATATTTAATTCCTCATAACCATGCTAATATAACAAGTATTGCATTGACTTAGGTATAGAGGGGACTCAGTGTTACTGATAAACATGATTAATTAGTTGTTAATCCTAAATAATATAATGTAAAAAAGGCAATAAACTTCCCCAAAAACCATTGGATTTCCATATTTTGACCATATAAATTCTTTTTATTGTTTTTTAAATTATTAGAGTCACATGATGTATATTATATCAATAAATAGCGTTCAAATTTTTTTATTTACAAGAATGCCAGTCCTGATCTAGTATAAAAGGGAACTCACCCCCACTCCTTCACACCTCTAAAGCCTTTGGATCATCCTAAAATTATCCAAATAAACTTTTGAATTCCCTACCTTAATCCTGAAGCTTATATTTTGTCATAAATCTGTCCAAGGAACCCCTTTGGTATAAACCAAAATTAGTTACCCAATGAAGAGGTAAAATCCTTCAACAAGAACATTTGATTTTTTTAGTTCACTACACACTTAATTATTCTTATTACATGATTTTATAACAACGTCATTATCATAAATTTAATGAGATGTTGTTACATTAATGTTAATAACTACAATCGTAAACAACACCATAAGATGGGATACACGATAATTATTCATGGGTACATCGAACTACCGCTTTGCGAACTGATGTCATTCATTCTTCCATTACCACCTCTAAATGTTGGTAATAATGATGAAATTACTATTTTATATTATATATATGATATATATGATTTTTTAGGAATCAGTAATTATTATATCACACATACCTTCATGCCTTCCATTTTTTGGGAATACGATAATGTTGTCTGTGGATGTGTGGATTACTACCTCCTTAAAATGATGTGATTCATTCACAATTTAGATGGAATGTACTAAATATGGTTTTAATAATAATATGGGATATATATAAAATAATAATTATACTGGAATGATAAAATAATATATATTTTATTATATTATATAATTAATATATATCATATTGAATATATAGTCAATATATATCATATTGAATATATAGTCAATATATATACTGAATATATACATAATATATTATATTTATATCATTTATATCATTTTGAAGATAATGAAATCATGATATATTTAAGAGGGAGAAAAATACAATAAATACAAACACATGCTGAAAACAAAGTGGTTAATACCCAAAACATAACATTAACATGTAATTGTTAATAATTGGGTAATAAAAAGAAATAATAAAATCATATATGGAATGATATAATTTAATATGCTTATATATAGATTTTTAATAAACTTATATTTATTATAAAGGAGGTTTGAAGAAGTACAATAAGAGTCAAGACATAAGGTAAGGGGATGTCTAGTCTCATTTTTATTTCTACAAGATTTATGGATTATTCACCACTCATTTATTTTTTTCATTGTATATACTTCCCTTAAATGAATTATACGATCCTTACAACTAAATTTATTTCAACATATATATCCTTTTTGTGATCAAAGTTTCATGGGATTTTATTTTCCAAAAGTTATGAATTTGGTAATGAAATTTTGGTTCAATTTTCTTTCTTTGAGACACGTGTTTTTTAGAGCTATATTTTTGATAAGGTATATATACTACCATTTTATATGATATATAATTAATATCCTTCTCTTAATGATATTTTATACTTAATGTAATGTTATTATTTATTGGGGATTTTTATTCAATGTTACAAGAGTTGTCATATTTAATTTCTACAATCTCTACATTTACTAGGATTGTTTATGATTATGCTTACATTGATGAAATATTATTATCCATCTCTCTTGAATTCTCGTGAAATTTATTCTCATTAGGTTATTCCTACTATCAATATGTAATGGTAACATTTTTTATCTCCTGGAATATAAGATTATTAATAAAATATATTAATTAAAATCATATTTCATTTAACTCTTTGGTCGAAAATCTATTTTCTTCCAAAACTATGTTTTCTAAAAATTTCTACAAAAATGTTTTAAATATATATTTTAATATCATTTTCAAATAAAAATTCCATGATTTATTTTGAAATATTTATTCATAAAATTTCAAATAAATCTTCAATGAAAATGGTTTTCAAGAAGGCTTTATGTCTTAAAATGTGTTTTCAATGAAATAAAGAAAATTTTCCTAATGAAATTTTTTTAAAATATATATCATTTTTTTCTAACTAGGGGGACATCCCTTTGTGCTACTGATGCCTTTATCAGGATACAATCAAAGGGTACTATTCAAATTACTTCTCTAAGTGGTTTATGGTTTTACAGAATGATTTCTATGACACATATTTCTCTTCTATGGGTTTTATGTTTACGAATCATTCTTCTTTTCATCGGTTATGCCATGATGATATGATTAAGAAACCTATTTATTTTCAATGGGTTATGATATGATGAAATATTTACGGCACTCATTTCATCTCATGGGTAGTGATATGATAAAGTTTTATGATCTTATGGCACACATTTTTGTGAATTAATTATGAGATGGGTGGGTCCTATATCTCCCTCCAATGAATTTGGTGAAGATTTTTGTCACTTGAGATAGACATCGCTAGAACAAGTAGTGAAACTTATTCATTGAAGGAATTTTTCCACTAAGATGGTATTGTGAGTGAATCTTGAATTCTATGATGGTAATGGGAGTTAACCTAAAGTGCCAATAAGGTATTTGGAGTGAACCCATTTTACTAATATGGACATGGAACTATTCCTTGATGACTTGGGAAATATTTTTATATTCTTATATGTCGACCATAATTCCATGTCTTATTCCTATGTTACATATTAATGGATTATACTATCTATTACATTATAATTCATGTCATATGAATTTCCCATATTTGTTCCATTACTATTGATTTTGATCCTTTATATGAATGGTAGGATATTCTAATTTTATGATCATACGATCTTACCCTTATGCTCATTATTATGCTTACATATCTCCCATTCTTTCCCATACTGGTAATTCTAAACTCACCCTTTATTATATTTCATTTCCCCAAGCTATAAAGATCTGTATTATGTATTATGTGTCCATGTTTCATGCTAGTCATGAAGAACCAAGATGAATATAATGTATCTATGTTATATACTAGTTTTTAGGTTTTCATGATTTCGAAGGCACTAACCTAATAAAATCATTGGGAATGTGTTTTTTAACGTATTAAATGTTCCAAAAATTAATGTAATTTATATGTATGAAAAGAAAGGGTCTTTATAGTTTTTGTTAGAGAAAAATACTTTTTATCCTTTGGAAACTAGTATAAAAACATTGAGAGATCCCAAATGACATGTATATAAGGACAAACATATGGATGAGTCAATGTATAAGAAAATGTCCATGAATTTTGGTAATGGAATGAGTGTGTGGTTTTAAAGAAATACAAACAAATAAGAAAACCACAAGTCAATATTAATTTAGGACTAATTTATATAGGTGTAACAATATAAAAAAACACAATACAAATCTTGAATTGACTCCGAACTAGTGCACAACCATGAGCCTTGCTTCACAAAAAGTTTGACACTCCTCAGGGACATTCTTGGGAAATTTCAAACTCTTCACAAACCATCTTGAAGGATATAAATAGATGTTGGATATAAATAACAAAGGATAAACATAATGTGTCATAGTTTAAAAAAAGGGTCATAATTTAGTCATACTATAAGTGACTCTTTGATTATAAGGTTTACCACTATGATAGTTGTTTCCTACTCAATGATTTTTTGTTTTAGTCAATGGTTGGAACTAGAAGGAACTGTGTCAATACACAGTGTGATGGGCAATGCAATGATTTTTCACATGGGAATATAAATTCTAATAGATCTAGAATGAAAAAAATCACTACATTGCTCAGAAAACTTTTTTAATATATAAATCATGATAGGATAACAAATGATTAATGGAGGGAACACCATTCTATTAACTACTTCATTATGAAACTCCACCTTCATTTAGTGTGTCTTCTAATCAACTTGTTGTTGTATAATTGATAAATCCAAGTGGGAAGGTGTTTTCTTTTCTCCAATGTTTGGAACATGTGAAAATCATTTTAGATATTTATCTTTTAAAAAGAGAACAAGAACTTTGGTGGATTCTAATAAAGAATATGATGTAATAAGATGAAATTTAATCCATGGATTAGGACTTGGTAATGTAATTAATTTTTAATAATTAATTTTATTATATTATTTCATACATATAATGAGAAAGATTATCTTAAGATAAATAAAAGGGATGATGAATTTTTTAGAACCTACATGGATAAATATACTTGAATTTTGAGGTACACATTTGGTATGATCAGCCTACCTGAATGTATAGTTGATCGATTTGTTAATGTCTTAAAGAGAAATATCCTAAAGGAATTAACCAAAATAGAATTCATTAACTATTATGATATTGTACATTGTGAAATCGTCATTTAATTGGAGGTTGGAGTTACATATCAATCTCATGGTTTTAGCAAGAAAAGGAATATGGAGTTCAAATGAAAAATATTAATACCTTGGAATAAGGAAGATGAGATTTCATTTATTCTCTAATCATGGGAAGGAGAATGGAGTAAATTTTATTAAGGATTGTAATATATGTTTTAAGAACATAAGGGAGGATCATCGAGGATTTTATTTTTTTAGTAAGTGGAAGAAGGTAACTAACAATTTTGATGAAGAGAATGATACACAAAATGAACCCCCACTGTAGTGATTCAAGGTAATTATCCTAAACAGTGTCCCAAATAGAAGGTTAATGATGATGATAGATGTTAGCAACCTCTTATGATGAGGGTTATGGGTAAATATCATGTGATAACTATATCTGACAGGGGGTGTGATAAAAAAACGGTTAAAATTTAGACTTTCTATCCACTCTATAACTTTTAATGCCATATTTTATTCTATATATACCCACTCCTACAGATCTAAATAATTTTATTAGGGTATCAAGATTCCACCCAACTGATTAGATGTGGAATTAGCAATGAAAACCCCTAAAGGTGCGATTGTTTCATCTCAATTCTATGGTTCCTCTCTGGTGACATTTGTGGGAATGTGCATCCTATTAATATTATTATTCTAACTCTATGTTAATTTGATGTCATATTAGTCAAGGAATATATTTCTCTGCAAAATTACCACATCAATTTTTGTGGGAGGGAAATTTAAGTTTTATTTTTCAAACCAACCTATGATAATATATCAATGTTTTGATAAGTATGATATTCTTATAGATATTACAACCAGTTAATGGATCTTAATTCACATTTATAAGGTTTTTTTATATTTAATTGTTTGGGAGAAACATGACATTAATGATATTCCAATTGTTTAATAATTTGTTAATGTATTTATAGAAGAGATTCCTAGAAATCCTCCAAAATGTGAAGTTGAGTTATCAATTAAACTCATACCTAGTTCCACACTATTTTCAAATAATCCAAATAGAACATCCCCAATTTAGTAGAAGGAATTGAATAATTGAATCCAAAAAACTGTGAAAAGGGATTCATTTGACCATGTGTGTCACCTAGGGGTGAACTAGTTATTTTTTCTCAAAAATAAATATGGATCAATGAGACTCTGCATTTATTATCAATAGTTGAATAAGATAATTATCATTAACATGTATAATATTCCCCATATTGATGAGTTGTTTGATCAATTTCATAGTGGTAAATATATTCCAAAGATTGAACTTAATTCTGGATATCATCAGTTGAGGTTCTAGAAGGATGATATACCGAATACGACATTCTGAATAAGGTATGGAAACTATAAATATATAGTGATTCATTTTGTACTTATTTATTCCCATTATATATTTATATATTTTCATAATACCATCATTAAAAATTACCTTCATCAGTTTGTGGTATTATTTATATATAATATTCTTATATATTCAATTGGAAAAAAAGAGCATAAAGACCACTTGATAATTTATTTTTATACCCTAATAAATGATAAACTATATTAAATGTTTAAAAAGTGTGAATATTGAATGACAAAAGGTGTAATTTTTGGGTCATATAATCTCATGAGAGGTTGTAGTAATAGATCCATAAAAGATGGAGGCTAGTGAATGCTGACCATGACCAACCATAGTTAATGGGATTCATTGTTTTCTAGGATTAGATGGATATTATAAATAATTTTTTTTGAATTTCTCATGAATATACAAAACTCCATAAAAGTTAACTCAGATGGGTACCAAGTCCATCTTGATAGATTAATGTGAGTTGAATTTCAAGGAACCGAAGAGAAGGTTAGTAAAATCCCTAGTGTTTACATTACCATATATAAGAGAAGGGTTTTTAATATACAATCATTCATCCAAGAAGCGATTGGGATGTGTTATTATGCGTAACAACATGGTTATAGCCTATTCATCATGAAAATATACGATTACTAAGAAAAATTACACAAATCATTATTTGGACATTGTTGTGGTAATTATTTCATTAAAGATACAGTTACATTATCTTTATAGAGAAATGTTATATATATATATATATCATAAAACTTTGAAGTATATATTCACAAAAAAAAGACATAAACATTCTCCATATAATATGGTTAAAGATGATAAATGATTATGACCACTGAATACAATAGAATCCTGGGAAAGTGAAAAAGGTGGTCATTTCTTTGAGTCTAAAGGATAGTTTTAGATTATCCATTATGATGATCAGAAAAGAACCAATATTTTTTTATTTCCATAGGATAGACCTGGATATCTTGATGGAAGGGGAAAAATTCATATCTTTCTCAACAAAATGTTCTACCCTTTATAAAAGTGAATATTAACAAGGAATAGAAGGAAGAGGTTGAACTACTGAAGATGTTTATAAATGTTCCCGAGTTTAACCAAGATCAGGAAAGAATGATAATGGTGAGGAACTGTGTATTTGTTTCATCCATATTGGATTTGAAGAAAGAGTTGGTAGAGTAATATCATAGTTCTTCATTATCTATTTATCCTTGAAGTACAGAAATGTATATATATTTGAAAGAATACTTCTAGTGGGATGAAACGAAGAGAGGTATTGTATATTTAGTGTCTCGATGCTTAGTATGAAAACAACAGAAGTATGGAAGAAAAACGTTTAAGGGCTTGTTGAATCCATTAACTATACCAGAATGAAATTGGGATAACATCACTATGAATTTTATCATTCAACTCCACAAAAACTATAAATGGAAAAATGTTTTATAGGTGGTAGTCGATCACCTTATTTTTTAATAACACTTCATTTCTACAAGATATTACTTCTCTCAGGATCATATTGCATTTATATTCATTAAGGAAGTGGTAAGGTTGTATAGAGTATCATGTTCCATTGAATAAGATTGGTATATAATGTTTACCTAAATATTATGGAGAAGTCTTAACCATGATATTGATATAGAATTTATTTTTATCACTTATTATCATCCTCATATGGATGGTTATTTTGAAAGAATACTTCAAACCCTAGAAGATATGGTTAGATATTTCTCTCTGAATTTTAAGGATGGATGTGATTTACACTTTCTTATAGTTCATTTTTCTTACAAAAATAGATTTAACTCAGGTATTCATTTGGATAATTATGAATACATCTATGAAAATAAATTTTTAGCTCTAATGTGATGAAATGAAGTTTTAGAAATAATTATATAATGACATTCGATAACTAATAAAATGGCTTAGAAGGTCAGAATAATTCATTACAATATCAAGGAAGCTCAATGTGTATGGAATATTTAGGCTTATAACCATCAACTTGATCAAGAATATTAGGTCTTTGATGATTTTTTCTATTAATTTATACCTGGAATAAGGTTATGAGATTTGAGAAAAAATAGAAACTAAGGCCTAAGTATATCAGTACCTTAGAAATTCATGGTCATATTAGGATGGTAGCCTATCAATTTAAACACCCCCAAATATTTATCATGTCCATGAAGGAAACCAAAAATCTATCCTGATAAATTATATACCATACCCTTCATATGTACTAAACTCAGAGGTCATACTATTGGAGCATGATCGTTTTTATAAGGAGCAACCAGTTGAAATTATGGATCGTATATCAAATGTTATATGAAACCAGACCACTCAATTGATGATTTTTTTGGCTGATAAATAACTATTTATAGGTTGTTATGTTGGAAATTATGTATATGATGAGGAAGAGTTATCCTCATTTGTTTGTATCATAATGATGAATTTTGAGGGATAAATTTGATTTTTGGAGGGTAAAATGTAACACCCGGTTTTTTGATGAACTTTTTACTCAAAAAAATTAAATATAGTTTTTTGGATTGAATTGAATGATACACAAAGTTAAACTTTTTTTATGCGCCACAACATGTTAATATTTCACTACATGATACACCAGTTTAGCTTGTGTTTCATGAAACACTGTGTTTTTACTAAACAATATTTTATTATTATTATATTTATATAATCAAGACTGTTATAACATAGATATTAAAATCATTATTATTAATAATAATAAATAATTTTTGAAAATTATTTATTGTTGTTTAATACAATTAAAACATATTGATAATAAATTATATATAATTTTAGATATTCAATGTATGTTTTGAAAAATTACAATTTTATAAAATAAATACCTTTTTATATCATTTTGTAAAGAAAAATAAAATTAATTTTATACACATAGAAATTTGATTTTATAAAATAAACAAAAAAATTTAATTTGGAATGACATAATTATCTTAGGTTGAATATTTTGGTTTTTTCTGAAATATTTCATTTTTTCAGTAACTAGTGAAAAATACTAAATTTTAAATGAAAACATTTTTATTTTAATTTATTTATATTGTTTTATTATATTATAATTTTTTTTTTAAATTATAGATACAAAAATTACACATCAATTAATTCCATTTAGTTCATTGAAAATAATTCCACATTGAAACTAGATATAAAAACATTTCATTATTTTGATCTTTTTTACCTTAACAACTCATCCTCTCATCTCATATATGGGATTATTTTTAAATTAATTACTTTTAATTATTTGATTAAAATTTGGGAAAATGGAATAAATATTTTTAATCATAATAATTAATAATTTATAAAGTACTAGAAACTAAATTGGCATATCAGAACCCCAAATATTACTCGAAAAAAATAATTAACAAAATGAAAAGCATCACAAATGAATCATCATCCAAGCCCCAAAAGATAAAGAACATTCACCACCTCAAATTGGAACATTACCTTTGCATATATGTGGCTAAAGGAAATTTATAAAAGCACGAAGACAAAGGTAGGTTATGATTTATAAAGCCTAGTAAGGTCTCATAATGTGGTTTATAAAAGATTCCATAATAAGAAACAAAATCATGCTTAAATTTTAACAACCCAAGACATGGAAATACATATACATATTTATTAACCAAATATGGATTCATTTATAAATTATAAAAACATTTCAAACAAGCATTAATAAATATTTTATATAAAATAGTTTATATAAATCTACTGGCATTAATAAAATAATTCTACAATAAATGTCATATACAATCAAAAAAATTATAAAAGGAACTAATTTCATCTTCACATGGTATAATAGTTTCTAGTTATAGGATCCTCACACGTTTCATATCATTAATCACATCCATATGTAAACACATGTCCCTCAAGCTCATGCTGAATAAGACTTATCAACATCCAATCAAGGTTCAGATCTTATGAACTAGGATTTTGTTTGAGTTTTCATCATCAATCCATTTCTATAGAATTAAAATCCTAGCATGATTATCCCTAATAAAACAATAACTACCCAGGTTGGAATATTCCTAATCGATCAATAAAAACATGGAAAATCATCTAATTTTAAATTAGTCATCATTCACAATTCAATTCCAACTTTTCAGTTTAAAATTTCTAATTCACATTGGAAACTAAAATACAAGGAATTTCACAATTTGATTCATTTTCAATATAAAACCATCATAGGTTTTCATAAATTCACATTGATCCATTTTTCCAAAATATGTCTCATATCAATTCATCAATTCCATTAATTTCAAAATACACCACAAATTTCATTTCTATTGTAACTTAGGGGTCATCCATAAAATCCACGTTGTTTATAATTCCAATTCCAAATAACATCAAATTGGATTCTCACGAATCAATTGAATTCTAATTCAAACAAAAAAAATCAATTCATGGTTAACTATATGGCTAATGTCAAATGGAGCCACTTTCCTTTAATCATGGACATCCCAATACACACAGACTACAAAAGTATTTTCCAATAAATAATGAAGGATATAAGGATCAATAAGCCACCCCTAGAATGAAGATTCAATTAAATAGAGTTTATATTAATTATAAATTCGATGATCTAACACTCTCCATGGAAGAGAGAAAGATTTAGTTGTAGAAGACACACAAGAGTAGATTCACTTACCCAAAAGAGATTAAATGGGATCCACTCAGATTCAATTTTCCAATAAATGTGTTTGTAGGATCCAAAATTATATCAAGAGAGCTATCCTACATAAAGAAATAAAATGGGGTTGATTTATTTCCAAGATGAAACATAAATAGGGTGTTGATAAATGTTTAATAATTATTTTGAACCTGTACATATGGTTTGTCAGGAAGGGTTTTACGGTCTGAAAAATCATACACACAAACCATGAACCCCCCCAAGAAATAAATTACAAGGGAAAAAATTCATACTAAGTGGGAAAAAGGTTTTTAAAAATGTGTCCCGACCATGTAAAACATCGCTATTCTAGGTTCCTCAGTTTTCACTGGGTGGGTGCACTATTTTGGAAAATCATACAGTAACTGTGAACATCCTAGAAATTCTGAAATTGTTTTTTCAAAATTTCACTAGAAACAACCTAGGAAAACCCCCAAAAAATAAATATTCATGGAGTACTTAAGAAAATGTAATATTTTGTTCCAAACTCCCCACTATATAAACACTATACTCCCAGAAGTACTATCAATATGTTTCTGTATCAAATAGAGGAGGCCACTACTCTGTCATCAGTGCCTCCCTATCCCATGTGTCATGAGAAAAACTACCATGATTTCATAGCACACAGACCAAATATATCATCCTAACACAAATTACCTTTGCCTTAGAATCAACAATAACGACTGGATACACAGTTACACACTAATTAGGCTCAACATCAATATCCTCCCAGCTCAAGACATGAGATTGGTCTGAAATATATTTTCATAACTATGATACGTGTAAATAAATATGTATCCAAATTAACTCTAGTGGAAGTGAAAAATGTTAAGAAACCTTACCCACATTCTGAAAATCATGAAAAGGTCCCCCAAAATGAGGAGGATTCTTCCCTTGACCCCCAAGCCAATGATGACCTAAATGAGGTGATACCTTGAAGAAAACCTAGTCACCCACTCAAATTTTAATGGTCTATTATGATGATCAACATATGATTTATACCATATATATATATCTCTTCATCATTATATAAATAATCAACTAAATATTTTCTTTTATCTCTTAGACCATGCTCAGAACTACCATGTGTGATTAATCAATATTCAACCATCACAATAGAGATTTACATTAACATATATAAAAGGACTGATAAGGGACCATTATAATTATTAATTGGTAACTATTGTTATACACGAACTCAACCAATCCTAAATGGTCATCCCAAGCTCCAACGAAGCCAATAATTTTTGAATAATGAATATCCTTAAGAATCTATGTACCTATCTTTGTATAGAAATCCATATTCATATGGTAATGAATACTCAAATATGCCTATGATATCATCACCTCCTGAGGTACAATCCAAAAGAATTAAGTATTATATGGATCTCTATTAGAGACTATAGAAGATGAAACTAGGTGAAAATGAAAAATCAATTTCTTATTGGTATTTCCCAACTCCAGAACATTGATTATATCATGAATGGGTATAAAGTTAGCTTATTTGGTCATCTGATCGATCATAAAAAAAATACCTCATTTTTCTTTCTCATTTTCACATTAACCCAACCAAAATGTCTAAAACGATCTCATCCCACTTCCATTTTGGAACTGTCTGTCTATGAAGCATACATAATGGTCTCCATTTCTCAGTCTTGACCTATTGGTATGTATAATTGCATGATAAAAAAATCCATAATGTCATATCTCATACCTAGAAACTAGAATCAACACCACATATCATTAAACACCATTATTGTTCCATGGGTTCACATCCTACTAGGAATTATGGAAAAACCCTATAAAAATAGTCATCCTTGATATAGTATTATTGCACCAGTTTAGGAAACACAAGATACCCTATGTGGATAATGACCATTCAAAAATGGTCTCCCCACCCTAAGAGAGTCCCGAATGCTAAAAAAATAATCCTCAAGTTTCTGTTCCAAAAGAATATTCTATAGATGAGCATATATCAAATGAACACTACCAAGACAACATCATATGCATATGTCCTAAACAATAATATGAAACTATGAAATGTATCCATCAAGTCCCACTATTTTCATGGTTCATTCATGGTCAGGTTCTGAAATTTCATACTCAATGCAACAACATCGATATTTCCTCTCCACATGTTATAGATAATGTTGAAATGAAATACTATAACCTATCCAACAAATTCTTCTATAAGATATTAAAACAATTTTGATATAAGATATAACTCAAGCCCTTGGTGTCATAAAACATGTGATCAATTATCCAAAATGGCAATGCCACTAACTCTTGAGAACACCCATTATAGGTGTGAGTTCATGGTTATGGGTAAAATATTTCTTAATCTGTTACTTAAGCTATAAATATCCATAGTATACACCATGATCACCCTATAAAAGAACACATTCCAATCCTAAACATGATGTGTCTATGAATACCACATATCCTTTCCTATCATCTCGAAGAGACATCATTGATGAAAAATTCAAAAGTAATTTAATCATAAAAAAGAACTGTAGCCTTTCTTATCCCAAGAAAACCTCCCACCATTACATGTGAGAGTGTTAATAAGAGAAGAAAACATGTGGAAATTATTTAATAATCTGTGATAATACCCTTATAAACCCATGTATATCTGAAAATTGAAAAAAATATGTTGTTTCTCCCATGTCATAATGGATTTCACCTTCTCATGATCAACACAAATACCATGTTTTTAATCCATGTGTCCCAAGAACATCACATCCCAAATCCATAAATCACATTTATATATCTAGTAATAAATAAAATGTTATCTCAATAATTCCATAACTTCTCTCAGATGAAGCACATGATTACCTTCAGACTGAGTATAAACTATGATGTTATCAAAAAATACCCCAAAAAACATATCAAGATACCGAGGGAAGATATTGTTCCTCAAATCCATAAACACTAAAAGTGAAATATTAGACTAAATGGAATTTCAAGATACTCATAATGACCATAATTAATCAATAATGTAGTTTTATGAATGTGAATTTCTCTTATTCTCAACTGGTGATAACCATACGAATGATCAACCACTAAGAACCACTTTACCACTTTCAACTAGTTCAAAATATCATCAATACATGGAAATAGAAACTGGTTTTTTATCATAATATGGTTGTGTTTCTGATCGTCAACATATAGGAGATGTGTTCCATCAAATTTCTTATCAAATAGAATAGAAACCGCCCAAGGTGACACACCCAGGTGTATAAATCATTTCTATATCATTTCATCCAAATATATCATAAAAACATTAATTTTAATTTATTCTATGTAGTATGAAGGAAAAGGCAATGGTTGAGTACTATGAACTAAATAAATAGATAACTCTACCTTCATACTAGTGGAAAACCTGAGAAACTAGAATGAAACGTATAAAAAAACAAAATGAAAACTAGAGTAAGAAAATCAATCAAATATTTCCAATCTACATCATATGTGATCACTAATATTACTATCCACAACTCCCTATAGTATGTTCTGTCTCTATTGGTCCTCAGTTATGTTTCCCTCGGAAAGAGATGACACACCCCATTGGGTGTGGAAAAGGATAATTGTTAAATAAAGTAGTAATTTCAGGCCTTATTACCATTGATCCAATCCATATTGAAAATTTCACTAAGAGGTTTCATGTCGAGAACTATAAAATTCCATGTAAGACCAATTTTTGACAATGATAAGACATTAGGAGGACAATATTGACCCTTATCTCTCTTTATTCTGAAGGTAATAGTACTATCCATCAAGTATGATAAAATATCAACAAAATGATTTGGTAGAATTAAAATAAATGTAGATACAATCAAATTAGGTTCAATGATATCAAATAAATTTTTCACAAAAGAAGAATATATAGTGATTGAACCTATCATCATCACTGTACCTATATCAACATCATTCGAAGACTCTTCCACTATGTGAAGAATCTACATTCTAGATGACTACAACTTGAACTTATTTGTTAGTAAAGCATTTGATTACACTATAATACTTTTATTTGATGATGATCATGTGCCACTATGTGTTTTATAATAGATATAACATAATTTCTTCATGTTTTTTGAATGTAAGTATGAACTGTATATATTGGGTGCCTTAGTGCAAACCTGTTTCGAATGACCAGGCTTTCCATAATGGAAGAAATTCAAAAGACATATTCTAAGAAATATAGGTGATCCAGAAGAATTATTATATTGATATACACCACGAGAATTGCTTCGAAACATCATTCATTTAATGAAACTCACAAAACTACCACTATGAGAAAAATGACTCCAGTTAATCGTGACATACTAGCCAGATCAAGTTTAACCATCAACACCCTATCCAATACATCAACATAAGAGGATATTTTTTCAAGAAAAATTAATATATAATATATATTTTAATACCCATATCAGACCGTCAAGGCTTCATATTCACTTTTAACACTATCATTGTTTTAATCATTAAAACATCTATAAACATGTTCAAAAACACAATCAAGATCCTGTCAGCGTTTTCGAGTTTGAAAAACATCGTAGAATTATCCATAACTATAGATTCTATATAGAAATATTTAGTACAAATAAATTTAAATTACTTCCCCCTAAACCCGCGGGCTTCTTCTTCATCACCATAAAGTCCCACTATCTCCTTCCACATCCCTTTTTCTTGAAGGTGTCCCAATTCAATTTAATCAAATAATGTGTTTTTGAGAATTAATAAATATATCTATCTTTATAAACAAATCATTAGCCTTGGAACACTAGGGGTTTCTAGTGAAGAAAATCCATATCATACATCCATAATTCATCCTTCAAAGTATCCATAGCTATAGCCAAAATGGGAATGGGCGTAGGTGCCTATCTTAGAGCTGATAAGACATGTACCACAATATCAATGAGATTATGCTCCTTAGAAGTACCAACTCATTACAGTTCACTCGAAGCCTTTTCCTGTGTACTATTCAAACATCTTCTCGGAATCATGAATTTATAAAACATCGGCAAGATACACATAAGACATTAGAATATCACTCAAATCAAAAATTAAAACAAGATCAATGGGAAAATCAGTCCCATCAGATAAGATATCCAGATTTGGAATTGAATAAATCCAAATCAGAAGAACATACAAGAATATAATTAGATAAAGCTATTAAACAAGAATCCTTTCCTGGATGGCCTATAGAGACTTAATGCTCGTTATTATGAGAGCTGGTCATCCACTAAATCAAAACTACCTCCTTAGTCACAACATGATACAAAAAACTGCCAACTGACATCAAGGGAAGATTCTTGACATAACCTTAAGGTAATTCAAAGTCCCCATTGATTGGATACTATCACATAGCATCATACAAAATAGGTGAGGGAACAAATTTTACAAAAAATAATGTTTAAATAACTTGGTCGTTTGATTAATACTCCAAAATTGATAAATTACTCGAAACCAAACTGGTATATAAAAACAAAAAATTGTACATCATCAAAGTAATCAATAAAAAGGAAAACATCCTGAAGGAAACATCACTCTGATAAACTGATGATCAAGAAGATCCACTGCCTTCAAGTAGTGATCTCCATTTTCTTGGTCCAATCAGAATAAACTCTATAAATTCGTTAAGGAAAAGGTAGGTTGTGAGATATAAATCTATGTTGGGTTTCACCAAGTGTTCCATAATAGATTTAATAATAACAAACCAAATCAATAATTCAATTTTAATAAAATAGGGCGTGATAATAAATTTTCATATTTTCAAAAATGTGTTTTCTTTTCAAAATGATGGAAAACATTTAAAAAATGACATTATAATTTTTTAATATTAAATAGTTTATATAAATTAGCAAGAATGAATTAAAAAATTTCATAATCAATTGAATATATAATCAAAACTATCATTAAAATCACAAACGTTATATACCATGTTGTTCAATAGTTTCTAGTTAAAGGATCCTCATTCATATTATATCTGTGGTAATGGTAATATGTGTACACACATTGCTCAGGCGTAAGCCAAATATGACCTATCAACATCCAATCTAGGATAAGATATTCCAAACATGGTTTTTGTTAATATTTTCACCATTAATACTTTTGTATGAAATTTCCTATATAGTGTGTCAGTCCCAAATAACCCATTCAATACCTAGGATCACATGAACTCAATCAATTAATATAGAAATTTAAAATCATCTCATTTCAAATGAATAATTATTCACAATTCATTCTCACACATTTTAGTTACAAAATTCCAATTCACATTTAAAACCGAAACATGGGTTTTTAATAATTTCATTCATTTTAATCAAAAAATCAATAATAGTTTTTCATCATTTCAAATAAATCCATTTTTTCCTAACAAATCTTGAATCAATTCTTCAATTCCAGAAATTTAAAAATGAACCCCAAATTATAATTCCATTGGAATTAGAGACCATCCCCCAAAATTCATTCCATTTCAAATAACAATTCCAATTCATATCAAATAGTGTTTCCATGAAATAATTTAAATCTAATTAAAACATAATCATGTAATTCAATGTAAAATCATGTGGAAAACCTCAAACCAAACCATTAACATTAAATAACAGATATCAAAATGCACAACACTAGCAATGGGATTTTCCAATAATGAAGGATGGTGATGGAGATCAAGAAACCAAGACTAGAATCAATAATAAATTAAATGGATTTTAGGTCCATAAAAAAATTATCTAATAATTTATAGGGAGGAAATAATGTGATAATAAGAGAGGACACATTAGATCATATGGACTTACCCATAGGAGGTCAAATAATATTTTCTAAACATCAATGTGCTAAAGAATGGGTTTAAAGAATCCAAAATAACCTCTAGAGAAACATCCTAAACAAGTAAACTGATTTTTGTCTAGATGGGGTCAAGAAGAAACATAAACAGCTAATAAATTTTTTAATAATTTTTCAAAATAAAAATCTCCCACAAGCATGGTTAGTTGGGCACAGATGTAAGGTTAGGAAAACTCTGCATGGTAACTATGCGTCCCCACTGGATTCATTATACAAGGAAATTTTTTTTTTAAACCATGTTCCAATCATTAATACCATGGATGTACATGTTTTCATGGTTTCCACGGGGTGAGTGCATGGTTTGGGAAAACATGTGCCAACCCTGAAAACCATTTTTGTTTAGGGTTGCATGGTTTTCATTGGCTGGGCAGACTATTTGGGAAAACCATGTTCCAATCCTGGACATTTAAAAATCCCTCCATATTTTTTCCAAATTGTACTCCAAATAAACCAATACAATCCCCAACCAAATAGATATCCAAGTAAGCTTATAGGATTACCCTAGAACAAGTTGTATGATGTTATAGTACACTTGGTGTTATCATCTTGGTGTCATTGAATATTGATACTAAAAAATATTTATCCTGATTTTTTTGTGTGTTTTTCAACTTCCAAATACCATACCATGAACATCCTCAAATCCATCAATGATATTAAATACTTTTTCTTCAATAGATCAATGTATTTTTCTTGTGGGTTTTCAAAGAACATATATAGAACATTGAATTTGCAGTTGTATTGTAAAAATATATATATGGAAATGATCCTGTTTTTATTAGTCATAGGGAAAGAATTCCATATAAGATATAATATTATATAGTGGAATCATTTTATTTTAAACTATGAAATAAGATATGATATATTATATATTAAAATATGAATGATGATAAGTTTTTTGGGGAATTGGAGAGTCATGACGTATTTATGATATCATGCATATCATTAAATACGATTTGGGAATTATGATATCCCTAATTGTAAGTGGTGATATCATCCAAAAATTATGATTGGGATATTTCGTAAAATATAATTATACATGTATTTTCCTCTATATATAAATCATGTATTATAAATGATAATTCTTTTAGTATTTGTCAAATATAATTTACTAAAAAATATTAAGAAATTATTAATTTTTAGGATTTTATTATGGTTTATATTATTTCTATAAATGTTATGTTTTATTTCAAGAAAAATAAAAATTTTCCCTCCAAAATTAAATATCTAAATTTCACATTTGTTATCATGTTTTTGAAGATAAATAAATTGTTTAATAATTTTATAAATTTATCTAGAATATATAACTTTACCAATTTTGTTCATGAAATATGAATATTTTTATTCTAGATTTCTGGGACAAATCTATATTAAATAATTTTTATGCCCTTAATAACATTATAGATATTAAAAAATAATATTCATTTTTCATCTAACTTGAAATCAATTTTTTATTAAAGTTAATAAATTAATTATAGTTATCAGATATAGTTTCTAAGTAATTGATTTTATAATTGCTATGAATTATAATATTCTTAGAGTAAATTTTCCCCAGGTAGAGTAAAATTGGGATACACATACTATTTTATTACAGGCTTATTCATGTTATATAATGTTTTTGGTTATCTATATGTGGCTTCTGGATTATTTATATGGGGATTGAAAATTTCATATAATTTTAATCCTTTACAAGATGAGTTCATGTACATTTTAAATTGTATGCATTTTGGTATATTTGAATTATTTTAGATTCTATATTCATGTAAGTAACACAAAATATTGTTTTTGTTAAGATTTACACATTTATATTATATGAATATATTATGTTTTTTGATATAATATGAATTCGAAATCTAAATAACCATACGAATTATAAATAAAAAATAAAAAATAAAACATGATATAAAAAATATTTCATATTATGTAATAGTTATAAAATATTAATGTGATGTATATTAAGTTGTTTAGACTATTAAAAAGAAAACCCTATTAAATAATAATTATGGGATTATTTACAACGAATCAGATGTTAATACTGTCACCATTCAACAAGAAAGTTGTTTTCAATGTAGTGTTCATGTAGATTATCTTTTAAAAGGCATGATAAAAATAGATAACCCAATTAATTTTGTGGCTAAATCCCATTGTGATATTTAGGTAATACATAAATGATAAACACTAACAATTTCAAATATAGTGGAATTGAGTTTAATTTATTTGAATTTGGTGGATTGGAAAAATTTGTTTTCCATAATCTATCCCCAAATCATAATTATTATAATTTGGATGAATCAATTTCAAAATAACTAAATTTTGAGTGGAATGCCAATATAGAAATATGAATTTTAAAAATATAGACATTAGATCATTAATTAGATATGTTTTATGATGTCATTATTTTAAGTGTATGTAATTTCATTAAATTTACGTGATGAAATGTTATAAAAAATTAAATTTAACCATAAAAATTAACTTTTTGTTGATATTGGATTATGTTAGTATAATAATTTGTAGATATCTTATATATATGACCTATAAAAGAGTTATTAACCAGTATCTATGGTAAATAAAAGTGTTTCAATAAATAATCATTATAAGAATACGAATATTATTGTCATATAAATCATTTCCTCTAACTATACGTCATGGGTATTTGATATTGGGTTTTCATCACACATTTTTTTAATCAATGAATACTAAAATATTGGAGTTAATTAATTTGGTGTGGAGTATATTTTTATATAGGCAACTGATCTAGATTTACTACATTAGAAGTTGGTGCTTATGATCTAAATCTAAAAAGTATATTAGTTCCCGATTTGGTGATATGTTATTATCATCTCACCATAAACATAAATAAGATTTATATATCTTATTTGGAAATATTGTATTTTCATTAATTTAAAAAAAAAATAGTATTTTTTTTGTAATAATGAAATATTTTATGTTATATAGAATATGGTAAATGGTTTTTATATTCTAGATCTAAATATTTTTGTCTATTATGTTCATAATAAAATGGAAAATGTTGAATATAGTCCCATTTACCATTGGCATTGTCTCCATGGAAAAAAAATTTAGAAAGGCATCAAAAGCAACCATAGACATGGATTAGTGGGTTTATTCCTTTATAAATCATTATATATATAAAAATATTTTTTATAAGGAAAAATGAATACATTACATTTTTGAGGAAAATATTTAAGGGATAATTTATTTCTCGATCTCGTACAAGTGAATGATTGTAGACCAATGAGAACACATGTGATTGGAAGTTATAGGTATAGTGTTAATTTTTATGATGAATTCAGGCAGTATGGTTTTGTGTATTATAAAACTTATAAGAATGAAAGCATTAAAAAGTTCTAGGAGTTTTAGAATGAAGTATTGAATCAACTAGGGAAAAATATTAATATTTTCCCATCAGATCAGGGTGGTGATTACCCAAGATAATAATTCATTGATCAACTAAGATTTTATTGAATTGTTTCATTACTATCTCATCTTAGAACACCATAGTGTAATTGTGTGTCTTATAGGAGAAATAAAACCCTTTTGGAAAAGTATTAATGGTGACACATTAATGTATCATTTCTATTTATTATGGGTCTATTATCTAGAAATTTTTATATTCATACCAAACCTCATTCCTTCTAAACTAGTCATAAATAAACCATATGATAAATTTATAAAGAAACATCCCATTTTTTAATTTATGTGTATTTTTTATTTTGAATAATTATTAGTGTAAAACATCATGTGGGAAAATGATTTTCTAAGTTTGAAGTATTTTTTGGGATTTTTTGATTGGTGGATGGATCAAAATTTGAACAATGTTTCACCTTGTATTTTTTAGGAAGTAGCACATCCTTCTTCCCCTAATTTGGCCATGTGGACATTGGGGACTCTCATATTTTCCATCTATGGATACCCTTTATTTTTGTGTGTTTTAGGAGTTTCTTTTTGGAAATTTAAGGTGAGTTTACTCATCTTTAATAACAACTTTTACTTCTTATTTAATCATTCTAATTATGGATTTATAGATTTAGGGGTTTTCTGGTTATTAAAAAAATATACAGTTGAATAAAATGATACTCATGTGGCTTTTTGTAGCCTAGGATTAGTGTATCCGAGGACACTATATTTAATTAGTTGTTTAGTGGTTTGATATGGTATAATGATGTGATAATTTTTTTATGTTTTTACTAAAAAATTAGTTATAAATTAATATATAATCAAGGATATGTGTTATGTATTTTTTCCATAATAAGGTCGAGATAATGGAATGGGTCAATGGAATACACTTTTTCTGGTTTTTAGTGTGGGAAGGACTTTCAATGATATTTTAGCTGATATTCCATGTTGAATAAATTTATTAATTAGTTGTAAATATTTTAATTAACTATAACTAATTAAAATTGATTAAAAAATATTTTTTGGTTTGGTTTAGGGCTTCATTATATTATTAAATGACCTCTATGATGTGGATGATATATGAAGGGTCATGAAGACCCTAGAATGAGCTTCCATACCCAGACATTTGAGATGAAGGCTTCATGGAAAACGCATATGTCCTTAGTAATAGACCTATATATTATGCATGAATCATATATGTGAATTTATGTTTAAAACCTCTCATATAGGTTTATGGAGAAAGATGTTATAAATTTTTTGTAATTTTATTTAAATATATTAATATAAATTAAAATTTTAAATTGCATGGGAATAGTAAATGAAATGGACAATGATCCGAGTCCATTGATGACCTTGGGCAGTAGTTTGATTCCTTTATTGCTAACTGTTGACTCCTAGACTAGATATATTCCTAGAAATTAGACTCATACATTATGGGGGTGTTATGTGACATGATATAGACTACCCTATTTGGTCACCAGATGACCTTAGAGGTGATTAATGACAAGGCGGATTAGAATTGTACATAATAAGCAGGGGTTGGAATGATTTTATTGGGTTTGAGTGACATCAGATATAGAGATGGGCCTTGAGCCATCTCTTGTGACTCTCACCAATGTGGTTTAACCTTGAGAAATTTTAGGCTATGGGATAAACTTATTGAGACCATGTGATGGGATATCCGATGATAATTAGGCTTGGGCTGTATAGAAAAGTAATGATCGAGGATCCTGAGTGGGATTCCTCCCCTACAGTGATGACATTGGGGGAACCCGATGAGTTCCCCATCATGATATGTCCTTGAGTGGGTGTATGCGTATATGGGAAGAGATGGTTGAAGGTGTCACCTAGGACCCATACCGAATGTGTAAGATTAAGGGGAACTGAATCGTGGCAATTTTATGGGAATTATCTACTGGGACTAACACAGATGTGACATCCCATGATACTCATGAATAAAATATTGACATGGATGACACAATAGGATTCCCCATAATTTTAGGATCCATTTTCATGGTATATTGGGGGTGAATGCCTTATATTGGTAACATATAGCTATTTAGTTCATGTAGGATAGGATTCTAATAGGAGGGACATGATATCCAACATCATAGCTCATGTGATTTCATTAATAGGAATTCTTAGTAAGGTATAGATTGCTACAATTTTTTGATATAATTAAAAATTCATCGGTTTCAGTATTCTCATAGAGATACTAGTATACTAATGAGACTATTCAAGATATGGAAGTTGTGAGAAGCGGTATGAGATTCTTAGTGGACATGTATCCCTGATCATGGGTTATCAGATATCTTTTAGTTTACTATTGTATTTCCTCGATTGATGAAAAGGGTAAAAATATATAATCATATGTACTCACAAGATTTATATTGGCTGAGGAGCCATGAGTTTTTGGATACCTATGATACGTACCATGGGATATATGGATGGTATTCCCCTTTATATCCATGGTCATTCAGGAATAATACATTTTGGGATGTATAATATTTCCCATGGATTCTCTAAAATAATAATTAGATTTTGATCTAACATTACGAATTCTTTGGTACTACTATCCAGATCAACATGAGGGATTGAGGATGTGGGATTCCTAGTTATGGACCAATTTATTTTACACATTGTGATGGTGGAATGTTTGTGAGATCCCTATTTAGAGGATAGAGGTTCCCCTAAGGTGATGTTCATGATCAAATGCAAACTATCACTAGATGAGACAAATCCACATGATCGGGGTCAAAGACATGAGTATTAATGATGGTTTATGGGATTGTACTAGTTTTTATGTTTCCCCACAGATAAATTGGGTTATTAACTGAAACATTCATCATCACATGCTTATATACATTCTAATGTTGAGAAAATGAATGTATTATGGGTGGTTAATTTATTTATTACAACATCTATTTATTTTACCAGAGCATGCCGATGCACATATCACTATGTTTCATGTGTATTACAAAAATAAATTTGATTTATCATATTGAGTTATGTACTAAAACCCTACGCAGGAAACCATTTCATAAGGTTACTTTATTAGAAACTCATTTGGATATAGGTACAGGTTTCGTTGTTTCACAAATGTACATGTTTGAACTAGGGTGGTATGAGTAGCAGGGTGGCCATGATATACTATTACATAGTGATTTTTTCTAGAGACTCTCATTTATTATATGTTATTTAGTATCTATTAATTTGACCATTCATTTGGGTATTCGGTGGTATGTATGGTATGATTTTTTGGTACTTTTCTCCATTACATGTATTTTTTAAAGATATTTATTTATTCCTTTATAAAATTAATATATCCTTATTTTTATGTTGTTGGGTCTTCACTCTGATATAGGGGTTATAGTCTCCCCTTTCTATTCTTGTAGACTTCTACTGCTAGTCGGCATCCTCTGGTGTAAAGGGATGCATTCCTTAGGTCACATGGTAGTCTAGTCTGGCTACTATATAGAGTGGGCATTAGTGGGTTGCTATAAAGTGGAAATAGATCTTTCATTAAAATGGTATCCATGAGATATATTATTTTTTAATTCCTGTGATGGATACTAGGTTGTGTCATGACCACCTTCATAGGTACGATGTTTAGGTTGTGAGGGATTTGATTGATGTTCATTCTTTATGCTATTATGATTGATTTGATTTAACATTGGGTTATTGACATGGTGTTTTTAATTATTCTTTATTTGGATTCCATGATATTGGGCCATTAGAAAGAAGCTAATTATTGGATTTGACTCCTATACTATCAAGGAAGAGGTGTATCATGAATCATGAGTGGTCATATAGGATTCACAGGACATGAAAAGACGTTTTTTTTGTGATTATATTCACAAATGAAAAGTTCATCTATTTAATGTGTGAGAAACTACTCAATAATATTTATATATATATATGTATTTGGTGGAATTAAACTAAGATTTCCTAACATGAATATTTTACTTCTTCCAATGGTTGGTCAGGATGATCTATAATGAAATTCATGTGGAATATGATGGTATATTTCCATCACATATAGAAGTGAGGTAATTTTAGTAGGTATGTAAAGAATGTGTGGCTATAGTGGAAACATAATATGAATTTTTGATTCTATAGATTTATTACACAATGTATCAGTAAATACCTTTATAGAATATTCTCAAAAATCTTGGAATTGAGATATACCTGACCAAACCGATTGAATATTGGTTTATTGGATGAAAATTTCAATATGAGGATTAATATTGAATGTATCTTTTAGGTTTTTTTTTTTAATTTTAAAGTAATTACCTATATTCTATTTTCCAGTAAAACATGGATTGGAATTTAGTTAAATCATACAATTAGTTTATGGTTTTTGGTATGTATCATCAAAGGATGATACTTGTGTATTGAGTAAATCTATGTGACATTATCATATGCTCTATTACATAATTTTTTTAACAACATATACAAGGTTTTTTTATATATATTGGAATGGTATTATACTTAACCGAGTGAGGGAATTTGGTTTCCCATGTTTTGAATAATCTTGGATGATGTTGTTTGTTTGATAATAGTGATCAATGAGATAGGATCCTAAAGGGTGTAGTATAGTTGGTTTATGATTGATAAGAATCAGTTCCTAGAATGTGGATAGTTTTTCCATGATATGTGATTGTTTGTAGATGTGACCATTGAGAGGGCGGTTGGAATCATGAGTCTATGGTTGGAATTTGAGGTGAAATAAGATATTTCATTTGGGTTATGGCTTTATATAAACACTCAATTGTTAGGGACAGGTGAGGGACCTAGAGACCATTATATGCGACTTAATGTTTAGTTATTATGAGACTTATGAAAAACATGGTAATCCAGTGAGAGGGATTACCCTAGGTTTATCAGATGAATAGAAACAACCTAACCTTTGAGTCTAATTTAAGTAATCTGTATTAAGGTTTATTATGAATCTATGGCTATAAAATAATGTTTTCTAGGATCACAAACATTGGGTTCTGGAACTACGTCATCAAAGTTGGTTCCAAAGGACCCGAACCTTTGGGTTGAAGAACCTTTTGACTTTGGAAGTGCTTCTAAACATGGTGAGAGTATATATGAACTCTCTTGGTATAGAAAGTTGAATTTTTTTGGCTAAGTGTATTTTTGGATTGATGAGTTGACATGTTGTGTAGTATGGTAAGCCTAATCCAGATGGTTTGTGAATCAAGGATGTGGGACTCAGGATTCTACATTTGGGGTTGTACTATAGCATACACCTATTAGGTTACATGTGAGTTTGAGATAACACAAGTTTTTAAAGAATGGAATATGTTGAGTCAAATATTAGTGATATCCAAGAGCAGGATAAATATTGATGGGGATATTTGTTTGTTGTGATCCTAGTGGACTAAGAGTTTGATAAATGTGGCTTGGGAGAAAAAACATATATATAATGATGGGACCTATTGAGGTGGCACTAATAAATTAGTATTTTGGTAAAAACCATTTTTATGATCACGACGGTAGAGATGTGGTGTATGGTGATGGAGTTTTCCACCTAGTAATATGATGAAAAGGTCACTAAATTACTAAGAAGTGTGATGCTAGTCATATTTATACAATACCCATCTAGGTGGGGTTAATGTTCTGGAAAACTAAATGTTGTGAAATCATTTTGTATTTATAGCGTCCATTAGAGAATGGATACCAATTTATCTGGATTCTTCAGTGAACTATATGTGTTATTATGGAAATGATGTTGGGTGGAACCTGAGCACTAGATTTAGGCTCAAGGGAATTTTGATATTCTATGAACATGATTGGAGAATGAACGTGTCAATGCTCACATTTTGAGAGAGTTAAAGGAATTGGTTGAATGTGTAATCCACCAGGGAATCAAACTGGTGGTCATGCCGAGATTCTAGTGGTTGTTCCTTGACAATATTACCATACCTCTAGGAATTAAGGCATTGTGATTAGATATTCTGATAGTGTGTTAGTAGGTGAAACCAGCCATTTTAGGTAGGATAGTTTGAGGAGGCTTGTCTAGAAGCTTTTGTTTTTTGGATACAATAATCTAGAAACCCCATAAGATGTTGAATTATTTTATGATGGGAATGTTTAAGTTATTGGTCAGTGGTTTTGATTGGAGGGATACGTTCTTGTGTCTTGCATGGAAAATTTTTTCATGTCCGTTTTTTCCTAGACTTTAGGAATTTTTTTTGTTCATGAATAATGTTCTAGTGTATGTTTTGGAAAAATAATTTAGGAACACAGCTGAGTGGGTTGGTGGACCACATAAAGTGTGTTTTGATAGGAAATTCTAGTGACGGGGAGCATTAATTTAATGAAATTGACCATAAGGATAAAAGGTCTATAGTGGGGATCACCACAGACTAAAAGATAAATCAGATGACGATACCTATGGTGGTTGGGATGGAAGGGTTTCACGGAGCACCATATTAGTGTTTATATGATGGGTTTGACTGATGGTTTGAGTTTCAATGGTCTATGCATTGTGGTTCTTAGTCATTATTTAGAAGTATTATTGGGCATTCATGGAGGGAACATGACCATTTTAATAAGGATTTGGTCCCCAAGTAGGTCAATGAGAATGGAAGAAATCTTGATGATAATTCCTAGGGATGTAATATGAAAGAGTGGGGTATTTTAAATTTTGTGTGTATGAATAGGATTTGGAATCTATTAGATTTTTTTGGTTTTTTATTTGATGAACATGTTAGATTTGAGATCATTATTTGTATTGGAGTATTGATGGTTGTAAAATTTAAATAATCTTTTTTTGATAATTTATTGTGGTTGAGAGTTTTAATGGGGGAATTTGAGGGCCTTGAGATAGGTAGGGGTAGATATTGCAACTTTGGCAGCATTAGGCCACTAGCTAGCCACTGGCTATAGATAGAAAGCCACTTGACTAGTATCACCACCAACATATCATTGGGATGTACTTTCTATCCAATGTTACCATAAAATGGGGAAATATATATTTTCCCCTATTTTTTTATGGTAAAACCCCTCCTTATTCCCCATTATTTGGTCATGCTGACAAGGTGGACACACCAATTTTCCCTCTTTGGATCCCCTTGTTTTGAGGTGTTTTCAATTGTGGTTTTAGCAGGTATAAGTTGATTATCCACATTATTTATACTTCATAGTCATTAAAATTTAATATTTTTTATTTTTTATTTTTGTATGTAGGGATCTATTTATAATTCCACCAGATCATAGTGGAATCAACTCTTTCCCATGGATTTTTCATATTTTATATGATGAGGGTGTCCTGAGATGCCATCTACGCGTGGTTTCATGGTTATTTGATGGCATATTTTGTGGTGTAAATTTTATATCGTTTCCTTAAAAATTAAAAATATATATATATTAAATAATCAAGTCATTATATTAGGTATTTTTCTGGGAGTAAGGCTAAGAGAATTCTATGGATCAATGGATTTTATTTAGTCACCGTTCTAATGTGTTGGGGACCTCAAGTTATATTTTAATTAACTACCCAATATAAATTAATTTATTAACTAGTTTTAAATAGTTCAATTATTTATAATTGATAATAATTGATTAATGAAAATATTTTTTGGTGTGGTATAAGGCCTATTTATGTAGTGTGATAACTGTCCAGATGTGGATGAGCTTGTATGGGTCACAATTAGTCTTTGTAGAGTTTCCAAACCATGAAATTTTATTGGAAGCATTCTTGAAAAAGGAATGTGGTCTCTGGTACTAGACCTATGGATTATTCATGATGTTTATATATTCATGTGGGTATGTGGCCCCACATGTAGAGAAATGGCCCATGTTATTATTAAAATATTCAATTTAACTTAAATATATTAATTTATATTAAAATATTGAATTTCTAGATAAACCAAAATAAATGATGAAATGTTCCATGGAAACTAGTGAGGATGAACACTAGATCGATTCATCATCCATTGACGTCAATGTCTTGTACTAGATATGAACCAAGTCATTTGGAAACCTCTAATAGGTGGGAATGATGATACATGAGTGGATGACCCATGTAGCCCATGTGAGGACCCTTGAGATGAGCTAAGCCTAGCTGAACTGTCCATGGGTAGAATTGGCATGAAGTGACCTGAGACATAGATATGATCCTTGATCCATATCTCAAGACTATTTCCAAGGTTTCATATCCCTATGTCATTTGAGGCTGTGAGATGATTAGGAAGATGCTGAAGGAAGGGATGTTCTCTAAGTATCAGGTGTAGGCCTAACTATCTAATTATGATCAAGAATCGAGAGTGAGATTACTTCTTTGCGGTGATGACTTATGGTTCCCCCTTCGCATCATTGTCATTAGATAAAATTGAGTGTGTTTATATAGATATGGTTATAGATGGCAGTGTGTTTCACATAGAACCCTTAATAGATGTTTAATATTGAGTGGAAGTGGATGATGGTATTGGGATAAGGTTTTTATCCATCCCTTGTATTTTATATTTTATTTTTATATCATTTTATGTTTTTTCTAGGATGTCTTGTAATTTAATGTTTGTCCTAGCACGATGTGATTTGTCTAGATGACTTATAATCACTGGATGGCATGGATGAGACATTAGGTTTCCTAGTATGTTTGGTATTAGATCCCACATTAAATTAGGTATATATTCCTATATTATATAATGCCAAATTATTTTTTTGATGATTTACTGAAGTCCTAGATGTTTCACCAAGGATCTAGTATCATATTTCACATGATCATGTTGATAGAAATTCCCATGATGGTAGGTGTTCCTTTGATTTTGTGATAACATTAAGAGTGTTTGGGATCCATCATTTTAATGTATATTCCAATATATCATTGTGAATTCCCTCAATTACCAAGATTTATATAGTACTATGAGGTTCTAGGTGAGAGTATATCCCAAAAAATGGGATGTCACACATCCCATGGGTGACTATTTGATCCCCTCAATTGAATCCTAGGATACCTAACAAGGATAAGGTGGACCCACAAGATACTGATCAACATTGGATTCCTAATTTTTTTTTATTCCTAGTATATGGAATATGGGATCCATGGTGGTTATTCACTTTAGATTCATAGGATTCCCATGCATTACTCATGTGTGCACATAGAGTATTTCTTCGGGATCACCCCTCACATAAACTAGTCATCGAACTAACACTCTGAATTCCTGTGTACTACCTGGGGTTCGACCTAAGGGCTTGAGGTTGGGTGATGCGTGGTGGAAGCACAAGTCCCACTACTCATCATGATGGATATGTGGGCATGGGTCCTTAGAGAGAGGATAGAGGTACCCCTAAGGTGATGCTTATTCTCAGAGAACTAGTAACTATCAGGATAGGTATGAATAATCAACATCATGGATATGAGGATCGATTATGATATATTAGATTAGCTTGGTTTGTATGTGTATTCCCTTAGGGATGTTGTTTAATTGGTAGAAATTTTTATTTTGATTGGAACATTGACACTATTAAATTTCTTTGAAGTAGGAACTATAGGTAGTTTATTTATTTAATATAGATGTTATTTGTTTTACCAAAGATTATCACATGAACATATCAGTACATTTATAGTATAGTATCAGAACATAATTATGGGTCCCTACTAGGTTATGTTTTGACACCCTAATAGAGATTCTATTTCACTAGGGTAACGAAGATGAATTTTACATATGTTTTGGATACTAGTTTGGATGATGGTTAGGTCTATATGTTAGAGTTGGAGAATCTTTGGTAGCATCGGACGATGGAATATGGTATAACATAGAAATGCTATAAAACCTATCATGTATTTTTTTTATATTGCACCTTTCAGTGTAATACTCCTTGAGGTAATTCAGTTAAATGCAGAGAATGGATGTTCAGCCCTTTTCTATATTTTGTGTATTTTTAATAAATTTATTACTATATACTCTGATTCTATCCTACCATGTATGATTCATGGTTACTTATTCAATTATTTTATAATTTGATATAAGGGTTATAGCCTCTATAAATTATATCTATATACCATTGTCACTAGTCAGTAGTCTCTGGAATACGAGGAGGTGTGAATTAGCTCACATGGTGGTCTAGTTTGGATATTTTATGGAGTTATATGAGGTGGGGTGTTACACGTATAATGTTTGGCTTCAGATAAACACGGAAAAACATTTGAAAATTTATTATGTATTTAATATCCTATGGAAAATAATGGATATAATTTTTATATTCCAACTGATTAAAAATTGTTTGTAGAAAAATTTATAGCATTTCTTAAGATGGAATATAAATATCACAATGCTTATTAGGGGATGTTTATCATGGAAATATTCAATACAAATAAATAAGAAGTGATTATCAGAATGAATTTGATCTTCACTATATCGAGTTATGGAAGAACAACTGACTCAATTTATATAAGAACATTAAATGTTCGGTTGGATTCATTAGGATCCCAATAGATATAAACTTATTATAGAAAATTTTGTTAATGTAATGTCTATTTTTTATGAACATTTAACGTACCAAGAGGACATAAATAGTTAAAATATTAGGAAATGGTTAAAATAAATTGACTCTTAGATGGAATCCATGTATGCTAAGAAGGATTAGAACTTAGTGGATGCACTATAGTGATGATACCTATAAGTTAAATGTGGGTATTCTATAAGAAAGATGACATGGATTATAAAGTGTCTATATAATAATCATATCTAGTGTAAATAGGTCTCCACCAAAACACATGGTAATGACTATGAGGAATCTTTTACACCGCATGTGATGATAAATTCCATTTTGATATTTCTTTCAAAAATAGATAATTTTTATTAGTAGATATACTAAATTGATTTTAAAACATATCAAATGATCAATAATTTAGTTTAATATGTTTATTTGAAAAATCCTAAGTATTTTGATGTTATAAATGAACCTATAATGGAATTCAAGATGAAATGGTCCATTTATGGATTGAATCAAAAAACACAATGTTGGAATATCAGGATTGGTGATGCTATAAAATAGTTTTGTTTGATAAAAAATGTGTATGATTCCTATATTTACAATTTATTTAGTTGATGTATTATATAATTTTTGATATTGTATTTTTAAGGAATATTTCTTAATATAAATAATATCCCAATATTACACATTTTAAAATTTCCAATGGAAAACTGATTTATAATAAAATACATAGTTGAGGAATACTATATATCAGGTATAATGATATATAGAGATATATCAAAAACACATCTTCAAATCATTCGGGACATTAAAATTGTTAATGTACTAAATTTTTTTATCATAAATAAATATAAAAGGGTTATTTACTAGTATTTCATGGAATAAATCTAAGGAATATTCAATATCCACTAAAGGATTTAAAAATGATGGATAAAATTCCCCATTGATATTCCATAGATTCTTCGTGTGTATCATGTTTTTTAAATATTTTTATGTTTCGAATGTTTTTATAATAAACACAATATACCAATAAATTATTAGTTAGAGTGATATTGTAACTATGAAAAACATATTGATATACATATGAAGGACTAAGGATGTTTTCCTGGTCTATGGGGGTGAGGATGAGCCCTGTGTAAGGTGTTGCAGTGATGCTAATTTTCAATCTAACAAATATGATATAATATATCATTCAAGTTTTGTGTATTTCATGAAAAATAGATCTAGTAGTTATAATAGTTTAAAAAAGTCCACCATTGATGACTTGAATACAAAAGGAGATTATATTGCATCATCAGATTCTATGGAAGAATTTAATTATATTCTGAAGCTCATTTCTAAACTGTTAGAGATGATGTCCTAGTAATAACTTTTTATTCATTTATTACAAGTATATTTAATGTATTTAATACTAATAATACTTATTATTAAATATTTGTAAAATTTATTCATGAATTTTATGTAATAATTTCATTGAGTATACATCATATTGATAAGTTCAGAACAATTTTCCTCTGTGATAAGAAACCTGAGTTGATATGAAAATATTCTAAAAAATAGTTAATTATCTAGATAACCTACTATGATAGAAAAAATAGTAAATAAAATTTTATGTTTGAGTACTCACTATAGGATGATAATTATTCCCATGCGGTACTCATATTGTAATCTCCAAGATGGTAGATTATGAGAATAGACCCAATAGTCATAATTTTTCATGTTTTTGTATCATTGAATATTAATATCTGTGAGCTTTTTTATCATTCCTTA
Organism: Viscum album; assembly: GCA_963277665.1. NCBI lineage: Eukaryota > Viridiplantae > Streptophyta > Magnoliopsida > Santalales > Viscaceae > Viscum > Viscum album. Next base: position 15,007,612 of record OY728128.1, read on the forward strand.
TAAATTATTATTATTATTAATTAATCTTAAAACTCATATACATAGTAATTTTTTGAAAACTATGATGAAAAAATACTGTGGATTAGTTGGATATGTTGGTTGTGTCATAAGAGAAATGTTATTAATGAATAAATCCATGGTGGATTTATCCCTTATCTCTTTACAAATGCATATACATTTGTCCCTTTATTTGTGACACGTATTTCCAACTGTGATGATGATATATTGTAACAATTGGATTATATTACAAAGATAACATTCATATAGGGTTGTCATCATTAAAACATTAAATTATTTCTCATATTTTCCTTGAATTATTTCTAGATAGTAAAATTGGAGCTTAGGAATTTCTCCAAGTTATAATGAGAAATAATCCATGAGGTTCATAGAAAAAATGATTATGTTATTCTCAATTAAATTGAATTTGAATTTAATTAATATAATATATATTATTTTCAAGATAAATGAATAATTTTATTAATTTTTTATCAATCAAAAATATTTAACTAGTAGTGAAATATTTAATAGTTATTTGGGGGTTTAATAAATTCTAGAGGAGTTCCAAGAGTTCATGACAATGACTAGTGAAAATATCAATTAACAAGTCTATTAAATATTGTTTTTTATTGAAAATGTTAGTGTTAATAAAAAAAATAAAAAAAATAATAAAAAAAATATTATTATTATTATTATTATGTGATATGGGTTTTATTGAATGATATAATACTATTTAGGGGTGTACATGCAATTAAATAATATTTTAACCTAAACATGAACTCTATAAATAGTGGGTTATGTCTATTACATGAAATGTATGAAAATAGAGAATGATTTTATGGAATGAAATAATCTTTAAAGTCATTATTCTCTCTCCCTCGTAGGAATGAGAAGAATAATAGATATTTCTTCCAGACTGAAGGATGAGCGATAAAAAAAACAATGCAAGACAATTGATTCACTATACTAGCACCAAAAAATCAATTGGTGTTCCTCAAATATCAAAGGATAATGTGTAATATCTTCTATAGGTATTCTACCCTTGGATCCCCTCCTCACAAAAAAGGAAATATGAAAAGGCAGTTTCGGTAGGATCAACATCATCAATGAAGAAAGGATCCAAAGACGGTGTAATTATTTTATTCTAATTTAAATAAAAAAATTGTAAATTTAATTTGAAATTTTTACTGTTAGGGTTCTAATATATTTTATATCAATGAAATTTGAAATATATCATGCACCAAATGATACATATATTGTTCCCTGGTCATTCTTGTGGTGTTAGAGCAATCATATTTATATTTTTAATTATTTTTTAAATTCTTGATATGTATATAATCATTGTTCATTGTTTTTATTTAATATAATACATTATATTATACAATTTAATTTAAAATGTTTTTGACATTTTAATCATGTTTTTTAGTGTTTCATTTTCATAATGTTCTAAAAATATATAAAGTAGAACCATAGGTACCCTCAAGAAGTTCCAAAAAATTTACATGTAAAACTAGGTTACATGGTGTATATTTGGAGTACACATCGTGTACCCCAGGGAACAATAAATGGATGTGTTGATGGATTCATGACACACTGTATATAAAAATACATGAGGTTTATTTATTTCACAATGAATATAGATCATCATAACCTGGCACATAGGATATCAAATTACACGACATATAGTTGGTGTCCATGTTGTCTAGTCTGCATCAGTTAGCAGTGTATATCACAAAATACATGTGGTTATCATAAATGTCAAAACAACATGAAACTAGAATCCTAGAGTATTTATGATATACATGACATGTATATAGTTTATAGGCCATGTATTTCATAATTTACCATGTCTAAAATAAACACAAATACCTTCGGTAAGGAAAGAGGACACATGAAATAAGTAATACACATTGTGTATCAGGATAATACAGTTCATGTAATCTTACAAAGAAATATTCTGATGACCCAAGTAAGTATCTTGACAACCCATAATATCGATACACACTATGTAGTAGTAATGTACATGTTATGTAGTCTGGTAGAGTCAACACGCTGAAGCCCCAAGTGTATAACCATGATACATGAAAACTAAGGTGTTCAATGAGTAGCTAGATAGTACAAGTTTTATAGTATCCTAATTAATTTAAAAATTAAAAATTAAATTAAATTAAAAAAATTTAATAATTAAAAACTTATTGTTTTGTTTCACACATAAAGTGTATGGAAATTTAAAATGGGTTATAAATAACATTAAATTATCAAATAATTTCTTGTAATATATCTATAAATATTTTTATTCCATTTCTTTACATTTAATTATATTATTATGGTTATCTACAAGAGGATTAAGATGGTCATTAATATTAAAGGGAATTTATTTATTTATTTATTTATTTATTAAATTTATTTTAACTTAATAATGAAAATTGAATAAAAATGGATGTTATCCATTAAATTATGTTTATAAATTGCATTCCTGAATATGCATGTACCTGACCAAGACTTGAATATGTGTATCATGTTTTAAAAAAATTAATTTCATGGGTCTTAAATTATTTATTGTTAAATTAAATTGGATGGTCTGTGAGTCATACCACTATTGATTATTATAGAGGACATGTACATCCATGGTTAATTATGTATTTCTTATTAACCAATCTTTTGGTTCCGGTCACCTTCCTGTGAGTTATAAATACTTTTAATTAATGGGATACCCCCAGGTGCATGGATATAGTTAATGATATAACCTTTATGATTCCAAATGAGGTGATACACATGTGGATACGTGAAATGCTATAGCTCATGCCATTTCTAGAATTAGGAATTATTTACGATATTTCAATGGTTGATTTAATGTCCTCTCAATTAAATAAACTATTAGATAAGATCATGATTGGGTGATTTTATTATTTATTTAATTTTTTCTATGCATTATTTATTTTATATATGAATAACAGTGATCCAAGAAATAAATGAATTAATATGTAAAGATATAATTTAAATATATTGATTCCGTGTAAATGTTTTCTTCTATGTGGTTAATTAATTATGTAACATCAACTTAATATTAACAAGAAATATAAAGTATAAAAAAGAAAAATTTTATTCACATTAAAAATATAACCCCTCAACTAAATATTATGTTTGACTTCACCTTCCATTACATCATTAGGAATAAACTAATAGAACCAAGTGTTTGGCCAACCCTTATTAGACACTTAATTTTATAATGGTTGTTCTTATAAAATCTTTGGGTAGACAATTTCATTTTAAATCAAAAATATTATCCCATTCTAAAATTGATGTAATGTAGAGGAAAGTGTTGTCGAAATCCATGTAATGATTTCAGGATTAGATAATCCACTCAACTGATCAAGGATTTACAAGATCATAGTAGGAAAAGGCCTACCAAGTTAAATATCTCATATGCATTGACCTACTCTTTTCAAGGTTATAAAAAGGGAATATAGATCCTTTCCACTATAATATCTTAGAAAATAAAAAATCTGATTTTGGTGGTGAGGGATATTGGGACAAGATAAAATTGTGGTAGAATTAATAAAATCTACTAATTCATTATCCATCACATAACTTGTAATCAGGAAAAAATATTAATAATATAGTATTTTAAATATAGATTTAAATAGAAAGATCATCATCCACACAATCTCTATAGTCAATATTGGAGAAAGATGAACTCCTCGTTAGAATTAACATCCAATAGTGGTGTAGACACCTCAGGGTTATGCAACACTGTGAATGGAAGTCAAACATTCCCTAATTCTCAAAACCCTATCCTCTTACTAAGGATGAAAGTTATGAAGAGTTCCTTATCTATGAATTTTTTTTGAGTGACTCGACCGACATTCAATGTTTTATTATCTCTTTTATGACTAGTGAACTCATGAAGTCTTATGAAAAAATGTATTATTATAGTGTGCTCGATCAAATATGTGGCCTATATCAACAAGGATCTAAATAAAAATATTTTTATATCTCCAAGGCTCTTTTTAGATAGATCTCTATGGGGGTTCATTAGAAGGGTCTCAAATAGTAAAAATCATTTTCAATATTGATCACATATAAGTTATAGGTTTTAAACTATCCAAATAACTAGGAATCAATCTAATTCTTGCATCACTCCCTCAAAACATATCGTAAATTATTGAAAATTTTAATATTAAAAACAATGAAAATTCTATCATATATATTCTTACTCACCTATATTATTTATATATGCATACAAAGCATTAACATATTTTTGTCCTTATTGTGAAAAAATGGAAATGACTTGTGAAAATTCTTATAGAAAATGATTCTCCCCAACACCCTTCCCAAAAGTGGAAGATCCAAGTGAAATCATTGGAACAAGGTGATATCAGTTTCAAATGTGGAAAGAGGGGCCACTATAAGAAAAAACATTACCCTACCAAAGTATCAAGGGAAAATTTCAGGTGGATTTTTTTATCGAGTGTAATTTATTTTTTTTCTAAAAATTGGGTATTAGATACTACATTTGGTGCTCACATATATATTCAAATATAGTAATGAAGTAGATTAAAAATTATTAATATAGGGGAGGTAGATCTATGAGTAGCCAACAAATCTAATCTTACTGTTGTAACTATCATAGACTACCAGCTCACATTGTTGATCAAAATTATCTTGGTTTTGATGGATTATTATTATGCGTCATCTATTACAATTTTTTTTTGTATCTAGACGTTATATTTATGGATTTATTTAAAAAAAATTAATAAATGTTTTATCTTTTATAAATATATAAATTTTTTATCTCACGGAATATTTAAATAATACACATTATGATTTGGATTACATGAACCAAGTAATCTAAATCAATAAAAAAGTTACTTCACATAACTCATACCAAGCCCCAAAATTTCCATCATTGTCTAAGTCATGTAAAAAATGATTAAGTAAATTACATAAAGAGGGATATTTAGATTCATTTGATTTAAAATATCTTTGTTTATCTCATGCATTCTTGGGGGAAAAGGCAAAATCCCCATTTAGTGGGAAATGTGAAATGGCTAAAAAGTTTCTTGAATTAGTTTGTACCGATGTGTGTAAAAAATATAATTTGGAATAAAGTGGTGGGTATTCATACATTATAGGTTTTCTAAATATTTTTGTAGGTATGGATATGAATTCTTAATGAGGTATGTGTATATTTTTTTGATACATTTATGGAATATAAGAATTATGTTGAGAAACATCTTGGTAAGAAGATTAAGAAACCCCACTCAGAACCTAGTGGATAATATATTTATAATGGATATATTTATTATTATTATAGTTTGGGATTCTATACCAAGTCACCCCTCTAGAAATTACTCAGTCAAATAGGGAAAGAAAAATGACGAACAGTAGCTTGTTAGACATGGTGACATGAATGACAATTGATGTGAGTCTTATATTATCTTTAAGGGATACCCTTCACAAACATCAACACCGATAATAAGAAAAGTACCTAATACATTAATTAATGGTATTATATATAAATTTGGTAGTGTAAGAAAAACCATATTGTCGAATTTACATGTGTGGGTAAGTGAATCATTTTTAAGACCTCTTCATGTAAAAAATATTCACCCTATGAAAAAAAGTGTACCTCTAGATAATAATGGAAGGAAAAAAGGTTATATTACTAATATGAATCCTAAAAAAATATAATATTAGAAATAAATACCATATTCCATGATAAGGATAGAACATTTAAAAGTGATAGTGTGAGAGATATATAATTAAAATACATCGAGTCTCAAAGTACACAATTTTTGGTATAAAAACAGATTCCATAAATCCCCATGGAAGAAGAAACTATTATAGAGAACCAAGTACAATGTAGGAGTACTAGACATGTTAGAGAACCTGAATGGGGTTTTATAGTTACTAATGATGGTGACTTCTTATTATCTAATAATAATTATCTTCTAACCTACAAGGAAGCAGTATGTCGAATAAATGATTCTATGTTCATGAATACTTGAATTCTAAAATGGATTACATGTATTGTAAAAAAGTTGGGATTTTAGTAGATCATCAAGTAGATGTAAATAAATTTAGTTGAAAATGGATAGTAAATAAGATAATTTACATGGAGGATATGTCAGTACCTTTAAGGCGTGACTAGTTTCAAAATAGTTTAAATAAAGGTCATGGAATTTTCTATTAAAAAACCTTGTAATGAATTTCAATTCTAAATAATATCAATATTATAATTTCCATTTATACATATCAAAACTATGATATTTGGAAAAAGGATGTTAAAAAAACCTTCCATAACATGACCCTTCTAGAAGTGTTTATACGACACAACATAAAGAGTTTGTGACTCAAATGGATTCCAACAAGATATGAAAACTAAAAATCCATTTTTGGAGTAAAGAATTAAAGTACATGAAGGTGGTTTTGTTTTGATGAATCCATAATAGAATTTTGTTTCATAATTAATGAGTGTTAGCCTTTTATGTACAGTTTTTTCAGTGGGTGTGTGGTCATTTTTTTATTAATAAATTTTGAATACATATTTCTCATTATAAATGAAATATTAGTATAACAAATTTTTAAGGTGTGGTTGAATAAATGACTCTCTATAAACCACATTGGTGGGGAATCATATAATTAGGGGATTATGATCTGTCATGATAGATCCATGAGGACTATCATCCTAAGACAATGTACATACGTTGATAAGACACTCAAGTAATTCCGTAAATAATAATCTAAGAGTGGATTGTTTCTAGAATCACAAGCTATTCATCATATGATGAAATCGTGTACTCATATACTTGAGGGAAGAAATGGAATATAAAGGATTTTATATTAATAATTTATTTGTCCAGTCATGCATGTTAACTTATATACTATGATAGGCTATTCCTGTGCACTATGTTTGGTAGGAAGATATCAAGCTTCCATAGGTGACCACCATTTGATAGTAATAAATAATATTGTTAGGTATTTGATACATATTAATGATATGTTCCTGGTTTATAAAGTAGAATATTAAATAGTCATCCAAGTATATGAATATATGAGTTTCCAAATTGATGAAGTGTTGAATAACTCACAAATGAGATATATCTTCACTTTTAATGGATTTTATATGAGATGCAAAAGCTTAAATTTGGATATGGTTGTAGATTATACTTCTGAGTCCAAGTATATTGAGTATTCTGAGGTAGATAAATAAGTATAATTGATTAAAAACATCCTCCTATATCATGATGTGGTACCTATAATAAAATATCCTTTCACATGTTATGGTAATAGAACTATAGTGGTTGATATTTCAAAAGATCTAATATCACGTTAGTCAAAAAATAACATACCATATAATTATCATATCTTCAGATATTTTTCAAAAAGGGGTGAGGTTATATTGATAATTATTTCCATGAAAAACAATGCGGTTGACCCCTTGACTAAATCCCTGACTTAGTAAAATCATGATTATATTGTGGGTGCCAGTGAACTAAAGGTCATTGGTAGTTGGATTTAGTCTAAGTGGATGTTTTTTAAAATCCTTGACCTATGACCAATGCCTTATTCTTTTATTACATATACATTTGATGTATTAAATATTAGTAATAATACATAAAAAATATTTTTCATAATCCTTCATGAATGTAATGTAATAATATCCATGTGTACACATCGCATAGATAAGGTCTCAGTAGTTTCCAGCTTTGAAAAGAACCTAGGTTTCCTATGATGGAATTTTTAAATATATTTTTTTGGTTAGATAACATACTATGATGGGACACATGGAATATATACTATTCATTTTTAGTAATCATAAGTTCATGAGACTTATTCTCATGAAGTTCTCACTTGGAAATCTATAAGAAGATATATTATAAGAAAATACCCAGTAGTAGGAATTTGTCATGTTTCGATTTCATTAGATATTTGTTTCTGTGATCATGTGTAATGATCATTGGAAATTAATATTATAATTATTGAATTATATGGATTGAGTACATAGATTTATTTCATAGTCCATGAAGATAATAGTTTGTAGAGTAGTTGGATATATTTTTTGTATAATGATTGACATGTTATTAATTGATTAGTCAAGGAAGTATTAGTCCCTTATATATTTATAGAAGATGGTATCTAGACTCATTTACAGTAATATAACTTTCTCCCTAAATTACATGGCCATGGTGCAACAATTATATAATTATATATAGTCAAAGACAATGGCATAGAGAATATATGTTAGTGACATAGATGTGAACATTTCTTAAAACCATGCTATGATAGAGGGATTATGTTATATAGTGAGCATTTGTGTGTGTGTTTTATTCATTGTTAAATTAATTAATTTCTCTTGGGTTTCTTGAACCATTACTATATAGTAATCTTGGAATTTAGGTGCACTCTCCTAATGATAATGAAAATGAATCCAATAGGGTCACAAACTATGTGTTTCTATTGATCTCAAATAAATCCAATTTCAATATAATTAATAGAATACATATTATTCTCAATAATAATGAATAATTATTTTAAAATTTTATTGATGAATTAAATATTTAATATTTATTATGGTGTTCGATAAATGCTAGAGGAGTCCAAACAGTCCAAGACCATTTCTGGTGAAGAATATCAATTAACAAGCTGGTTAAATAATATTTTTTATTGTGTATGATTGTTAGTTACAAATAATAATAATAATATTATTATTATTATTATTATTTTATGTGAAATTGGGTTTATTAATGGTTATAATATTTCTTAAGGGAAGACATGGAATTATATAATATTTTAATCGAAACACTATCTCTATAAATAGATGCTTATATCTACTTTGTGGAAGGTATGAAAAAGAAAATATTTTTAAACAACAAAATTATATATCAACTCCTACATATCACTCCTTATTTGGAATGAGAAATATAATATTGATTATTTCAAGAATGAAGGATGGGTGATAAATAAGAATAATGCAAGAAAATTGATTCACCATGCTAGCACCCATAAATCCCTTGGTGTAGCCCAAAGATTAAAGGAGAGCATGAAGATCACTAAGAGAGGGATTCTACACTAGGATCATCAAATCATAAAATAAGAAATTAAAAAAGGTCATTCCATAAGATCAATATCATCATGGAAAAAATGATGCTAAAACTAAGTTATTTATTTTCTTCAAATCTAAATAAATTAATTATAAAATTAACATTCAAAGATTCTTTAAGGGGGATTTTGAGAAAGAATATTTCATGTAAAATTAATAATTTATTTATTTAGATCAAAATAAAATAAATATGTTATCTTAGGATCCTTTTTTATAATGTTGTCAAATATCTGTAAGACAGTTTTCTAATTTCATTTTATGTGATGTGAGCATCCTTGTGTAGAATCCCTCTAGTGGTGGTAAAAACAAGATCTTATAATATAAAATCAATGATAAATAATTTTTAGGTGCCAGCATGAATAATAAATTTTCATGTGTTGTTTTTGTTTACTTTTAATAATTATATTTTGAGGGAATATCTCCAACATTTCTCATTCAAGATACAGAGAGAGAAAAAGGAATCCCAAAGAGAATTTATTATGTGTAAAAATCATTTATATCTCGATTAAACCTACATTATTGACATAACCATATATTAATAGTGCTATGGTTCAGGTTAAAATATTACATAATTACGAACATACCCTTAAATAATATAATAACCATCATAATATCTAATTTCATAATATAATAACAATAATAATATTATTGTTTTATGGAGTGCATTATCTTTTGTAGTAATGAGTATTATTTACTGGATTGAAAACAAATATTCATCACGAGATGTGGTGTTGACCTATTCTAACTCATCATGATGTTTTTTAATACATGAATAAAATATTTTATTATCTTAATTAAAAATTATATTCACAATATTTTAAATAAATTTTTATTAAATAATAAATAAAATAAATATACATATTTTATTCATAATCCAATGAATAAAACTTTATATAATATATACGATCAATAAATCTTGAATAAAATCAGTACCCATTCATTATAGTAATATTTATTCAATTAATTAAATTAAAAAAAAAATTAATCAAGATTAATGGAAACACTCAGTGTGTAACCCTCTACGTTTCATTCTCATTAACATTATTCAGGATTTCCTGATGTCCAATATTACTATCTAGAAATGGGTTGAGGAGCTTAAGAGAAAAAAAATAATGTTATAATGATAAATAAACATATGAACACTCATTGTTTAATATAATTCATTTGTTAAAATATCTCATGACGTTGGTTTCACATCCATGCCATCAACGTATGTGTTCAATATGAATTTATTTGACTATATGAAATGAAGATCATCAAAAAATATCCATGGAATTTAATGAGACAATTATATTTCATCCAAAGTGAAAATATTTGAAATTCTATAAATTGGTAAGAGAAAAAATTCTTCCTCTACTAATTTATCGACAATAAGACATTTCTGATGTACTATACCTATTCGACTTCACAATGAATTTTTATTGTCATGGATTGGGAAATACATCTAATCACGTGAGTCAACAAAATGCATTAATAATAATATCAATGAATTATAACCATTACATGTTCTCATAGATAAGAATATCAAATGATATAAAAACAAATGGAATTCTAACTGGCAGGTATTTTTCGTATAATCTCCCATCGTGGATATTATCAGATGAGAACATCATTAGACCATGCATCATCTATATATGAGTACTCACAGATAATAATCGATATAAAGTGTAACCTATCATAGTACATTATATGACTATAGACCATTGTTTAATAGATATCATTATAGCATCAAATGGTTCTCCTCATAGTGGGTAACTATTGCATCATTATCATTGTGAAAAATACTTTTGGACATTATCACATTAGTTATATGTAGAATAAAATCAATATGTGATAATAAATTTAAATAAGTATTTAATATTTTTAATAGACATTTAATTTAATTTAAAAGTATTTGGATCTCGGTCATGTGCTCAAACAAACTATTACTTGATCTAGAGTCAACTACTAATGACTGGTTAGTCCTCACATGTTAAACATACTTATATTGAGTATGACTATAAAACTATGCCTAATACTTTTCTGTGTCAAGGTTTGGAAAATCCACATGTATGTATCACAAATTTGATTACTGCAATATTCCTATCTTGAGAAAATATCTCAAGTAGTGATATAATCGAGTATCCACCACTTATTTCTATGTAATAATCTTGATTAAATCTATATTAAAATATTATCACTAATTGATAAATTTATTTATTTCAGAATAACCCAATTTTGGAATAGGATGTTGCTAAACTACTTCTTATGTTTCACCAAAATCTGTAACAAACTTGAATATTGCAGATACTGAAATTTTAGTGTGTAAGTAGCTTTTTTTTCATATTATGATATAATTTTATATAATACTAAATAAAATTGAACAATACATAGACATGAGTTCAATTAAATTGATTACTAGTATTCCCACTTCTCCCAATACCCTGAACTCATCCAGTTCTATCTTTCCATGTATTTTCATATAGTTATAACTTCAAGTCTATGTGGATTAGTTTGATTTGTTTTACATTAACCTTTTATGATTTATGAATCATTGATATCAAATATCAGTATTCATCATGTCACATGAGATGAATAACTAGAATATAATCTTGTGAAATTATTTTAATCTCTATAATATATTCATATGCCCATTCATGTTATACTAGAATGATTATATGACAATAGAAATTAGATCATGATTTTTTTTCAAACATTATTTTTCAATACATTTTAATTATATGTATTATAAATAGAGTCCAGAATCTCATAGATCAAATATGTAGATCTTATTCTCTATTACATAGTTGTTACATTATGTCATACGTAGAGAAATATCATTCCTTAGTCTTAACAAACTTGTAAAACATAATTTTTTTTCTATATGTTATCAACATATATATCTAGAAATCTAATAATGATACCGCTATTTAGTTAGAATCGCATGTCACTCATTTTTTTCCAAATTAATATTATATGAAAACAATGCTTGAATTATTTATAAATGAATATATTTTAAAAATATACCTTATTGGAATGTATTGATGTTAGTGACCCTTTTAGTTATTCCTTATAGAAATATACTATTTGGTCTCCATTTTAGTCATTTCATATAGACAACTTCCTTATGGAATCCTCTAAATGAGGTGGATTTGAAAATCAACATCCCAACATGAAGATGACTGAAATTTTCTTTGAGGAGTAGAATTTAAAAATGATATAAGTCATGATTATTTGTGAATAAACCTTTTCATAGACTAAACCATTCAACAATCAATATTTTTTATAGGTATTATCTTATACCATCCTTTTCTAGTTTATTTTTAATACTCAGTATAAGTATAAATTCATTGAAACATTAAAAATATGGATTGCCAAAATTTTGATAAAGGGTGTATATTATTAAAACTTGTATATAAAATTTTCAGCCATAACATATTATCCCTTAATTATAATATGCATTAATTATTTTTCTAAATTAATAATTTATTTATTCCCATTTATAGTGAACCTAAACCACAAATTTGGTTATAAATTACTACACAAAATATGTATCTAGAACAATCCTCTCACTAATCTTAATGTAATCTTGTATTCCTATCACATATTATATGCATCAAGATCCATAACCAATATAATTCATATATGATCCCACCACCATAAAAAATATCTTCTTTATTTATGAAAATATAGTATATATTTACTAGTTAACGATATCCTTATTATTTATAGGACAATTTACTCAAATTTACTTTATTGTTTTGATGTTCATTTTTAACTAAGGATAACATTTAACAAATGGTTTTCAATAAGTGCATGGGTTAGTGTCCTAATAAATTATTATCACATCACAATTGTTATGATATCAATTAGATAATATAGTAATAATATTGTTTATTATTTCACTATAGTATCAAAATATATATCAGAAAGAATAATGGAAGATTTCTAATATATATAAGACTCATAATTGATTTTCCTTTTACTACCCCTGTGAAATTGATGTATATAATAAAATATGAGTTAGGGATAACCTATACTCCTAATATATGATTAATGATTACTTGGAGAAGATATACTCTGAAAAGGCATATCAGAGATTCCATTTACCATGTTCACATATTTACTTAATTGAGAACATATAAACTTTTCCATGAATTATTTAAAGTTAATGTTAGATTTATAAATAGCACATAGATATGTAAGAATAACTCTTAATTATTATTTAAAAAAATATCTAAAGCATGATAGTTTGATTTTTTATATCTAGAATATTAGCTCAATTAGGAAGGAAATTATTTAATGAAAATAAGGCAATAAAATAATATATGTTTTATTTGAAAATAAATATCTCTCTATAATTTGGTAAGACTATTATTTTATATTCAACATTTATTATAATGGATATTTATTATTAAAGAGTTACTAGTCCATCAGTTTATTATTACTGTACCATAACAATACTTATTCTAAAAAGAAATAATTTCTCATTTTTTCTAACTAGACACTAAGATAAGGGTTTTGGTAACACTTATTTCAATCATGAATAAATCCAAACTATAATTTAAAAATTTTGAGTGCCCTTGGATGGAATATGAATCACCCTTTCTCATCTCCTTTGGATTTCACTCAATATATTACTATTCATGCATGCTTCCTATACATAAATACAATGTTTTATAAGAATAATTTTCTTAATAAACAATGAGAGAATAGAAACTTGATTAATATACCTAGAGTGGATGAGACTGAATTCTTCTTATATTATTTGAAATTTATTTTCTAGTGTCGATTACTTCCAAATAAAAAGAAAATAGGCTCCTCTTAATTATTCTACATTTTAATCATTTGTTTCATTGAATAATTACCACGAAGAACTATTGTATTTAGATTAAAAATGGGATATTCATCATATTATTTCAAAATTTTCACTAAAAGTAGTGGATAAACTCATTTCAGCCAATCCTTTAATCTTTGTGATGTACATAAAAACATTTCCTAAGTGACATAAATTTTATATATATCTAGGATTGAAAAAGTAAGGATATTTTTGGGGGTATGTATAATAAGATAAGATCAATAGATAATTAATTATCCAACTGGAAATCAATTTTTTCTAATTGATCAATACACTATATCATTTTGAACAGATGATCAAAAACTATATTTCCTTCTTCCATTGTAAAATTATATAGTGAATTGATTTTCTTATTTATTTCAAAAATAATTTATTTTTCTCAAAATAAATAAAATGAGATAATGTTGTGTAATAATTTTTGTATTTTTGTTGTATCATCAACTCTTTAGTCATAGTTCATAATTTAATAAAATTAATATAAGAAAAATAATCCACATATCTATAGAAGGAATAATTTTCACATTTTCTCACCTTCTCAAATGGAAGAATATGTGTAAGGGATTCCAACACATAATAAAAACATTACAATAAAAATAAATTGCATAAAAAGTTTCATATGTTGAAATTTTTTATATTGACTTCATACCCCATGTTAAGGAATGATCACACTATTTTTTGGGAATTTTTCCAGTTTCTACAAAAAATAAAACAGATTATTTGTAATATAAATAAAAATAAATTATGTGATAAATAATAATAATTTAATATTATTAACTCTCCTGTAATATTTTCAATTCCCAATATCCCTTTCCACTGAACATTGGATGTATAGTTTCTAGGATATTATATTTATAAGGATCTATATAAAATTTATTAATGATCCATAATTTTTCCATGAAAACCATAAAAAGGTCTTTAGGTAGTTGGTCCTACGAACTATAAGATTATTTCTCATTGATGCATTTATTTGATTCACCAATCCCAAAATCTGGACATGGATTTCCACAAAATTTTCCTCCAAATTTTAATTAAACCTTCAATTTATATAAAAATTCAATAAAATTTCATTTATGTTGATATAAAACCCTTACAGTAACTCCCTAGTAAAAGTAATTGTCCATAATTTTTCCTTGTAAACACTTAGTTATATGGTTACATTTTCAATTATCCAATGAACGGATTTTTATGATTTAATATTGAGTTGAGGAATTTTAAATTATAATGAATTATTATTATTATTTTATTCTTTAAAAGTCATGTTAATATTCAGATTATTTTACATAATTAATTACCTATAATGGATAAAATATTTACATAGAAAAAATTTATTTAAATTACACCTATTATCATTAACACTGTGATTGCGTTCTTGTATCCAAAATGTAATTAATATATATTAATAAATAATTAATGAATTAAATGAACTCTTAACGATAATTTATAATTATTTATTTAATAATTAGACATTAAACCAACCTATGAACTAGGTTAACATATTTTATTGGTGGCCTGGTAATGAGTTACAAAATTCCACATTTCCACTACAATAACACCTGAGTTGACATCATTATGCTTCTGTCTTTAACCACCTCAACGTGACCTTGGGAACCCCATTAATTACATCTATTTATAACCAATGTGTAGGGGAGGGAAATAAATGGATTGGTTAAATATATTTGTATATATAAAATTGTAAAATCTATTCCTACATAATAATGGAGGGAGGGAAGACATGAAATCCATCATGTCAATTTAATAATTAATATTGAAAATATATGATATTAAATTAATTCCATTGCTACACTCTTCTTGGTATTGATCATGAATAGTTATACCAGTAAGAAAGATGAAAATGAAAACATGATAACATTAATTTCGTATTATTTTTTAAAAAATATAAATGCATTCCATAATTAATTAATTCATTCATTCATTCCCATTCATCATAATTACCATATAAATCCTCTTATAGATAACCATTATAATGCCGTAAATTTTAAATAAATTGCATAACTATTAGTTTTAAATTTATCAAAATAAATTAATGGGTTATTTTAAAATTATTTATTACTATTGTAATATTTTTAAACAAAATAGGTTACAATCAATAATAAAATATTTTAATGTAGAAATTTTCAATTTAATGTATTGTAATTACTCAATTAATTGGGATACAAAATGATATGTACTGTTGAGATAGTTGTTTTGTATCTTGATTGTCATGTATTTGGGATACACACCCAGGGATTCATCATGTTGAATTATCCAGACTATATAACATGTACATGTTATCAACACACTGTGTATCCACTAACCGCGTGCTTGGGATATATGTCAATATTATGCTTTTTTTTGGCTATACAAAACAATATTTACTATCTAACTACATGTTGTGTATCCCTTATATCATATGTCATCTATTATCACTTAGAGGATCGATGTGTATTTTGAATTATGGAACTGATGAACTACAAATAATGTACACCCCATAAATGTCATATAAATCATAAATTTTATAGGTTGTTAGTCTCATGTGTTTTGACCTTGTAAAATGACCAAACAAATTATTCAATTTACACCTCCACCCATGTAGGCTAAAAAATATATATGCCAACTTCATGATGTGTAATGGGATTCCCCCTCTTCCAGATTGGACAATTATACACATGATGTGTCATAAACACACCATGTGTAATTAACATTTTAGTGCATTGTGTATTGCATGAAACATCCCAGTGTAGTGCACATGGGTATATAGTGTCTAGTATGACTACATGTCATGTAAACCAATTTTACATGGAATAATTTTGGTACTGCTAGATGGAATCTCTTGTTATTATTCATCAATTCATGGTCCTTTAAGAAAATTAAACTCTAAATTAGCATGACTAATATTTTGATAACATGTTATATCAAATAATATTAAATAATGAATAATATGAAATGAAAAAATCCATACAAGAATATGTATAGATCAATAATATATAATTATAAATTGTATAGTTGACCCCTCTAATACCTATAGTATTTTTCAATTATATAATAAGCAAGCAGTGATGGTTGATATATGAAAATTTTATTTAAATATTTTGTTTCATGAAACCCCATGCATATATCTTTCATTATAAGTTTATAATTAATTTATTTATATATGGAGAAAATAAATACCTTGTCTTAGGGTCATTTCATCGATGATGTTTTTGATATTATGGAAGACCATTTTAGAATTTCCTTTATTGAGATTTGAGGATCGAAGGGTAGACTAACTCTTTTATGGATCCACACATGATCCATTGATCTTTGGGAAATTGTAATTGATTTTCGGTTGGTTTCATGGTGAATTAAATCTCTTGTGTCATTTTTGTTGATCACTCATACTTAAATCTTGAAGGAATCTCTCTTGTGATTTTCTTTCTTTAGAGGGAGACAGATAAAGGAATCTAAGATATAATTATTTGTGTTAAAAAATTCTCTATATCTTGATTAACCCTACATAATTGAAATAGCCATCTATTTATGGAGATAAGTTTTATTTTATTATATTATTTAATTACATATCTTCTCTTAAATAGTATAATAACCCCCAAAAAAACCTAGTCAATAAAATAATAACATTATTATTATTACGATGTGTTCTAACTTGCATAGTGCTAAATATTATTTTCTCCATTCAAATAAGTATTCATCACTAAACACCGTCTTTTCTCGTTTGAACTCCTCCAATTTTATTGAATACGTGAATAAAATATTTTATTCCCCTAACTAAATATTTTATTCACAAATTAACAGAATAATATTTATTAAAAATAAAATAAAATAAATATATATTTTTAGTCAAAATATGGTTAATAAATATTTATTTAAATTATGTGATCAATAAAATATAAAAAATTACTCATTTATCTTAAAATAATATTTATTCTATTAATTTAATTCAAATAGAATTTAATTGTGGTCAAAAGAAACACTTAGTGTGTGACCCTATTGGATTCATTATCATTGGAATATGTGTGTCTTTCCAAAAGTCCATGATTACTATCTAACAATGGGTTAAGACACATAAGAGAAGGAAATTAATGTTGTAATGATGAAACCCACATAGAATTTCTCAATATGAAATATAATCCTTTGGTCACAATATCTAATAAAATAGGTTGCACATCTGTATCATCAACCAATGTGATCCATATGTCATTACAAGACTATCCAAAATAATCATCATTAAAAAATTTCCATGGAATTTAATTTACAAAAATTATTTTATCCAAATGGTCAAGATATCAACTTTCATAATAATAGATGAAAAAAATCATTCGTCAACTTATTAATTAAAAACATATCATTCGTGATGCACCCAACATATCGAACATATCAATGGACTCATAACACCTTTTTTGAAGAAAATATCAGTACATGAGTCAAAAAATGAATTAACAATAACATTAAACCCTATGGAACATTACATATTCACATATATAGGAATTTTAAATGACATTAAAAAACATATAATTCCTATTGGAAGGTTCTTTAGAAAAATCTTTAATCTTGGAGATTAATAAATTTTAACATCATGAGAAGATTCCATATCCACTTATGGGTACTCACACCTAACTGTATATGTACTATGTTCCTGGTCATTTTATATTATCTTACTGTAGAAATATTTTTGGGAAATATCAATAGAGACTAATGGTTCTCATCCATCTAGGGAACTATTATGACCTTATCAATGAAACAAATTACCAAAGATAGTATCCCATAAAAAATACAAATAAGAACACTCAATATGTGTTTAGATATTCATATTAATATTTACATCATTTAATATAAAACTAATCTAAAGCATAAAGAAGTTTATCTACGGAAACAAATATAAAAAATAATATGGGTTCAGGGTGGATTGTTAGAACAAGTTGGTGGGTATTATATTAAAATTTATTTTACTATGTATTTGATGCTAAGAAGATCATTTTTAATCTTATAGTGGTTCCAAACATCTCTTTGGAAATTAATATTTACTTTGAAAATAAAATTTTCATTTCTCAGGCCAAGTAACCCTAGTCTCACTAAAGGACCAAACAATCCTTCACCTAAACTATCTTATATGAGATATCAATGAAAAGGGTGATGTTAATATCTAGTGGGTGGATATAAGGGATGATGTAGTAGAACCATTTACCTAGAAATTACCACCACAACATCATTTTAACAATATCAATAATCAAGGTATATGATACATAAGATATAGAATGTAATGGTTATAAATTTATCGTGATTTTATAAATAATGGAACTATATGTTTAGAATTCATTCACGTGGGTCAAAATTTATTCTATATAAACAATAGAAAGATAATATCCTCTTAAAGTGTGAATATTAGTTTACCCTAATATATTATCATCACTATATATTATGGGATATGAAAATATGTTATAGTTCAATTGGTTAGATTCTTCTACTCGATAACAATTTTATTTACCTGATACGATGAATATAAAAATGGGTTAATTAGTTGAGAATTATTACATGGAATGATTTTAAAAATTATATCTCATTGGATGTTTTTCAATCATTATTATACTTAGAGGGTATTATTATTTTCATCCACATTACATGATGTTGGTGAGATACATTTCCTGATAACTTTTGTACTTGAATATTTCTCTTATGTAATCCTTGAGACTTAGTTAATCGGGTGGTGGTTGGGTTTGTTGATGATCGTGGTTTTTCTTGTAGTTTAATAAATATGGGATTTTCCCACACATATAATGATGAAGTAAAACCAATCCATGCATTGAATTAGAATGAGGAAAATGATGTCCATAATTAGTTATGTCACATGTGATGTGACCTACTACTTGGATGTGGGAAATATAATATGCTCTTCATATAGATAAATAACATCTGATGTATCCATCACCCTTGTCCTGATATTTTAAAAATATGGAACAAATGATACAACTTATACTATATTGACATTCTCAATGTCTATTGGTCACTCATTTTGATTTTATAAAGGGATTATATAGGAATAAATATTGTGATATATCTTGTGGGGGACATGATTATATAGGGATATGGGTATTCGTGATCTAGATCACACCTTAACCATTTGTAGCTTTAGTAGAACAGATTCCATGAAAGAGGAAAATTATTTCTTATATAAATGAAATTATTGTTTCATATTATTTTCCAATGTAATAAATGAATTTAATTTAACATAGATATTCCTTTGGGCGAGGATTATGTTTTGGAAAACCTATTTGTTCCAAAATAAATTGAGATTCATAAACCTTATAAAAAGTGTTTTGAATCAATTCACAAAGTGTTCTGATGTTGGGCATAAATTACTTAGGGGATTTTTGTGAATGCTTGAAATTGATTGATATGCACTAAAAGGCCGATATCATATTTCAGGATATCCTCTATATCATATGAATCGACATGAATTTGTCGAATTTTGAGCTAAATGTTACATTATAAATAAGCTATCCTTAAGTAGAATAATGATTTATGACTTTTATTGTATGATTATTCCACATATTCCACCATATTATGATTAGTTATAAATTCGTGTGATTGAATAATTAACTTATTTCATACATAATACATTAATTGAATTGTTCGATGAATTACAACACCAATTAGAAGTAACATGTGATTAATTCCTTGATATAATAGTTAACATTATAAACATTCCGACTATATTCATTAAATTGAGAGTTAATATTATAGGGATTGTATCAAGCCAATTCGTTGTAGCCTTTTTAATGAGATAAAAACTAATTATCCCTTCATTATCTTGGTTCTTTATTTACCTACTTTAAAGAAGGCTCTAACAACACTTAGAAGAAATATAATCCCCCTATATTGAAATATGATCCTACGTACAATGTAATCCCTCTAAGAGAGGAGGAATTTATCTTAGTATACCAGTATCCAAAATAATCTTTTTTCATCCTAGTGTAATTAATGGAATTTATAGCATCTAAGGTACATATGGTTTTATATTCATTGTAGTATTACATAATTATATTGTTGAATACCAGTAAATAATTTTATTTGTTTGTTTCCACAACCAAAGGTTAAATGATGAATACCCTAACACCCATAAATAGGAGTAACGTAATGTATACCTCATTCAAGGATTCATTGAATATCATAAACATCTTTCTTTTCCTGTTTTATTATCCACATTTTTTATTGTTAAATGAATATTCACTTGATAGAAGTGTTGAATCAAATTCCATTAGGTAATGATACATAAATTAACCAAAGATAAGTAGATTTGAGATAGTTTAGTGATGAAAACAAAAGTTACTAATCAATAAATCATATATCTCTATAAAAATGTTCATCATGTGATACTAAATAAACATTTACATTTTTGGGTATTTTCAAGATGTTTTTTACAAAAATTTACATCCTTTACTATTCTCATCACAAAAAATAAAAAAAAATTCTAGAGAAATAATATCTCTCTCTATTATATAATTATTTTATCATGTTATTAGAGACATAATAACTCTAACTCAACAGAAAAAATCAATATTTTACTCACATGATAATTGAATATGATAAAAATACCACACTAATGATTATTTAAAACAAATTCTAAAAAAGTATAGATTCTCTATAAATAAAAATTCTCTATAATATTTTTCATGTCATATATTCCTCAAAGGACAAAACTAATAAATTTTCATTATGGATAAATATTCTAATTTAATGAAACCTGTGTTATAAAAATACTCTTTCAACATAGTAAATGAATCACATATCTAGATCTCATCATTAATGAATCACATTAAATTTAATTCATAGGAAGATGAAATGTACTATATATGGGAATATGATATAACTTCTTTTATCCTATATAAGGATAATAAGGTCTAGAGTTTCTTCTCAACCAAGATAATATTTTGTCGTTATTTCCATTTTTAGACAAAATATAAATTCATTATCTTCTAAATTTTATAACATAATTCTATATACACACCACCGTCTTATTTCCTTATTCAGCAAACTCCTTTTTAGAACAATATTTTTCACCTTATATAGAAATGATAATTCGATTTCTTGTACATGGTATATCAGAATTTATTTTTTTTATTAGTATGGTTAAACATTAATGAATTAATTCATAACATACTCATCATCCTTGAATATTCCGTATGAATTAAATTTTTCCTTTTGTTCCCTTTTCACCAACTGCTTATGGATTATTAAAAATATCATTCATTTGTAGGATGTGTGTCTAGATTATTTTCACTTTCCACACAGCTTATTAAGAATCCCTGGATAACCCTTCTTTGGAAACCTCTGATGAAAATTATATTTTTCTATATAAATATCATCCATAAAACATATACTATTATTAATTACATGTATCAAATATCTTATACACTCTATTTTTTTTTAATTTTTCATTCAACATCATGGATTATTCACACTGATCCATGTTGTGGCCTTTTCAACTATAGTAAAATATTATATTTTTTAGTTTTATATTATTTTAATCTATCTTCTTAGATGTATTTTTCTAAAAAAAATTATTTTTATTTCATCCCAATGTTGACTCACAATATTTTCTTCTTATAATTGAAGTATAGTTTGGTTTTAATTTTTTCAGTATATGAATTTTCATGGACGATGAGAACTAAAACTCATCATCCTAATAACCACTAATGATGAAATTTTTAAAAAAGTCTCCAATACATTTAAATATATTGTTAATGGAAATATTTACCTTATTATATGAACATTGATTCTTCAAAATATATTTTCTCTTAATATTAAATATTCCCCCACTTAATCTAGGCCTTCTACGATCTCCATGAATTGAAATATTATTCCAGAAATCAATGGACTTGTGTAAAACTTATACTCTTATTTTTTTAATACCTTTGAGATAGATTTTTCACCTTAATAGTTTTTTAAAATAACATCCCTTATATTGAGATTATTTTAGGTATAAAAAGAATGTCTAGAATTCACAAACATGATTTATTATGTGTTCAGTTTTTATATAATTTTATCACACATATTTTCAATATTTTATTTTTATCTTATATTATAAGATAAAAGACATTAGTAAAAATATAAAATTTTGATACATGGATTAATATTTTTCTATTAACTTATAGTATAAAGGTTTTTAGAAAATTTCAAACTCATCTTTCTATAAATATCAGTCTTTTGGAGACATTATTTTTGTTAAAAACTTGTCTAGAAACAATTATCTTCATATAAACATAGGAAGTATTAACATATTTCTTTTATAGATTTATCAATTTTTTACTTCTATATCTGGACATTTTATACTGAAGATATTTTTATCATCCTTATAAGATATTTCTTTTTTTCTATTATTTAATTATCATTGAAATATTATCTTGATGAAATTTATCCATCTATTTGAGGGATTGATCAAGCTCAAATATCCTTTTTTTACATTGACTTCCTACAAAAAAATTTGAATTCATAGGGTCTAGGTTTATTTCATAAAATTTATGTAATTGTACATCATTATCTTCCACAACCCTTCTTTCACACCAGAATTCCTTTGAAATTTTTCTTTTGAAATAGATTAATTTTCATCAAAAAGTAATAAATTTTATACATTCAATTCAGTAAGTTGAGTGATATTTTTTCTCTATTGAAACCATTTAGTCAAAAAATTATCTATATTATTTTATTCCGTTACTAGATATACCATTTAATCATAAAAACCCTTAATAAACCCAAATATATAGGGGAATAATTGGAAAGGGTCTTTATTAAAATAGTCCCTAAATTTAGTGTAGACGTATTCAAATGATATAATAGGCAAGTACACATCACAACTTGAAAAAGATTCTTCTAGAGGATAATTAAAAATATATTTTGTAAAATACCAACACAAATCAGAATGTTTGAGCCAAAGTGTATGATTAACTCAAACACTCTTACACATATGACCTAGGGTTCTGACTACCTGCAAGGGTCTAAGGTGGAATTATGGGGATACTATACCTACCATTAGGGAGATAAATAACAAATAACTAACCAATCATGTAACAATATAAAATTAAATTATGTGGAAAAAATAACATACCATCTGTAATGAATGAATATGGAAAAAATAGTCCCAAATGGTCATAATTGAATACAAGACATTGATCACCCACCGATCCCATCATATATAGAAGATAAAAAAGAAAAAAGTTCAAATAGGCACAACACACACCTAAAAGACTCATACAATCCCCATCACGATAATTGTAGAAATATATCCTTATAAATGATAAAACCATATCCCCATTCTAATGAGTACCTACAATAAGTTAGGGCAGCTTGAGTAACCATGTTTCAAGTCCCCCTATGTAGGGTGTGAGCATAACTCAGTAAGATAAAATTATTGTGGTCTTTTACCTAACCGAAAAATGTTGTTTACATGTTTGAGATCATAAGAACAAAAAACCATGAAATACATAACTATTAAAAAATTCATATAATCACTAATGAGAAATTAAGAAATAAAAACCCATGTTCTAGGAGGTCATATTATTACCATGACACCACGAACCTCGACCATACATTCTTCTACTCCATGTTAAAAAACAAAGTCAAAACGAATGTTATGAGTGATCATAGGTTAGACATAAGGCTAATGAACATGTCACTCAGAATCCTAAAGGAATTATATCTTATGTTATGTCACATGTCGTACTAGAGAAAATGTACTTAGTATATACAAGGAAATGAGTTCTAGCTTGTTACTCAGTATCCACAAGGAATAATGTTTCAAACCGGACCATATGGTTTTCATGATCATACCCTATGCATAGTTCCACCTTTGTAATCATCGAATTTTGTGAAAACTCCCCCACTAAGGTATAACCACACCATGATAGTCCTCTTGTCATTGAATACTAATAAATACCTCTAACAGATATATAGTAAATCGAATAATAGTAAAGATAAAAATAAGGCAAAGAATATAATATCATCATGAGTATTTATAATCAATATAAAAATACATATGATCTTCATGAAATGTTGAATCGAGAATCATATATAAATCTCACAGTTGTACACTTACACACATGTGATCAGGCATTTAACTTGGTCTCATGGGATGCACAAGCTATGTGATTAAATCATCAAACATGGTATTTTAAGATCTATGTCTCATCCTATTTAACTGCATACCCAATGGGGGTATATGTAATCTAAGGAATTCGTTATATCTCAACCCTCAACCATTGGTTATCGACATCAATACAGTTTTTATGGATCCATCATCCCCTTGGAACATTTTCCAATTACATTATACATGGTTACATCAATTAATTAGTACATAAGGATCATAAATTAATTAATCACTACACATTACCAATAACACATTTTGAATTTAATGTTAATTTTACCAATGTTTTTAAACACACAACACATTCCCATTAATGATGCATAATACTGTAGTATAGAGTAAATGGGACCGCCTACATTAAACATAGTCAACTATCAAACCAATAAAATCCCATCAGGTTTTCCATGTTTTCCATGTCGATTTGGCCTATAATAATCTATATATGGTTCTAATCCTTTCACATCATTACAAATTAATTAATAATTTCTATATAATAATAATTTATTATTTATATGGAAAGCTAAATTAAAAATATAATGGAATAATTAAGAAAATACTTAAAAGATATAATCGCTTAGTCGAACCCTAAACTAACCACCCCTAGAATGTTTGTAGCATGATTACAATTCCATTCCATGAAAAAACCCTATCAGATGGAAATATGAAAATGTACAATTTAATATAATTAAATTGGAAGCCTTAAAAAAATTAAGTCGCATACATTAGTTTTAATGTTTTCCAACATAGTTCAACCACTCCTGACACACTGACAATTCTAATGTATGGATAAGACATAAATAGACTAGATGATAAAATACCCAATTTAAATAAATTTCACCAAAAACCAATGAAGTGATCACTAATGGACATTCATTCAATGAAGTTCCTTTAAATGATAAACTTTCTTAATATCAAGAAAACCTCAATCCATTTTTATCTAATAAACCAGTGTTCTTAGGAAATTCTATTACGATCCATTTTAATTTTCAACAAATTCCAAAATCAAGATCTTGATATGAATCAAACTTTAATCAAGGTGATAAAGGTTAAGATGATTCAACAAGGATTGAAACATCAATGGATATTAAAGTCCAAGAAAAAATAATAGGACTATCCACAATGAATGATATAATGATCTACCACAGCACGGGAAATAAAGAAGACAAGATCATTGACGAATGATCTCACCTAGATTATACAATGATTTGTGTCTGGATCCAAATTAGTTCTAGGGGAATCTTTGTGGGAGGAAGGGATGATTACATGAAAAAAATAACCAAATTTTTTTGACCATGCGGTATAAATATTGAGTGGGTGTTGTTGGCTGAAAATAAAAAATTTCCCCTAACTAATGGATGTCTAGCCCACCCCATTGGGTCATCAATCGTGGTCCACCAGCCACCCTGTGTTGGAGAAGACGTTTCTTGGTAGGATATTTTTGTCAAGAATAATTCATTCTACCCCCCACAATCTTGAAAATGTGTCCTTCTAGAAAACATGGATACTTTCTGCGGCACCGATAAGTCGGTGGGGGCTACAGGTTAGCTGGTGGTTGCATCAGAAGCCCATACTATTCAAAACCTCCTTTGCTAAATTTTAGAGCTCAATATATCTAGATATCTTTCATTAAATTGTAAAAAACTCATCATGATGTTATAATAGGAATCACCATGGTTTCTAACTGAATTCAAAGAATTATCTATCCAATAGAAGAATAGTTCAAGTATCCTTTCAAATTCACAACCAATAATGATTTGGTTTGTTAAAATTTCCCCACCATAACATATCTTTTTTTTGATAAGTTCTTGAAGCATGTTAATCTTGCCTCCATAGTTTACTTGATTAAAATACTCTATTATTTCCTTATGTTTCATCTTCAAATTAAATCACACAACCTCACAGATGCACTCACTCATTAATATCCATCACACTTCTTCTATTTGACTCAAAACACATAACACCAGATGCTGATCCAAAGCCTAATTTCTAACAAACTTCAAGAATAAAATCACTACAACCACTAGACTCAACACACTATGGTATTTTCAAAAAAATCCTCCAAAATTATCATTGTTCTACGGAATATATGATTCTCCATATAGAATAATATTCTTATAGTCTATCAAAATAATTAATGAGGTTTAGTTCTATTATGCATGATCCAACATGAGATATATCTTTTATGTCATAATAAAAACCTTGTTCATGGTTTCAAGTAGAAAAAATGATTCACTTCCAACTAAGTAACCCGATCATTATAAGTATTAATAAAATTTCTTTGTTTATTTTAAACATTTCAGCCGTACATGATACGATGAAACTGATTAGACACTAACACATAATATTTAGGTTCATATGGAAACACTCATTGATATTATTATAACCAACTGTCTAGAATGGTATATGACCTAAAAAAATATGATCCATGAAGCCATTGATTGTGATAACTTTATCCTTAGAGGCATCATTAAATCAATTCAGCATCCTTAACGAAGTATGAAATGACTTCAAAGGAAATTCCTTTGTGGATTCGAAATCCACTAACACTAGTCACAAGGCTCACAAACATGAATAAAAACACCAAAAATCAGACTTCTAGCTCATTTATTATGAATGTTTATTTCAGTACAAAGCTTTCACTATATCTCCATATAGTACTCCATCTGAATAAAAAATCATGAATTCATTGTAGAACTAGATAATATCATGTATTCCAAAAAACTGTCTCCTAGAGTCAGTGTGATCGTTAAAAAAAATTTCTTGCATAACACCATGGAATGTCCAACAAGAGAGTCATTAAAACAAGACTAGTTCAATAGTCCCTAGTATAGTAGTATCCTTATTTTCACCTCATGGTGCTGACATCAGTCTACCCATCTAATAACTAGTTACCACTAAAGGTAATAACTAAACATGATAATCTCTTGATACACATTTTTCAATAAATAACCTAACACTACTTACACATGGGCACCTATGACATTGTTCACTGAATTAACTGAATAGTTGTTAAATATTTAAAAAATTATTCAATATCCTAGGAATGAGTAATGACTTTAGAAGCATATTATCTTCTCCTATCATGTGATCCACCTTGTCGAACCACAACATCCTCAAATAATACAATGTCAGGTTGTCCACCAAATGAAAACCTAGTCCTATAATGATTCTCTATATCTCCATAGATATATCTCCACACATTGAAACTATAGGGCTACAAATCCTTATGATCTTCATGCCAAAAATGTTGGTCACTAACTATAAATTTAACTCTAATCTAAAATCATTCGTGACCTATATCCTCTAGATCTTTTCACTTTATCAAAAGAGACTGAAACATTTTCTATGGTTCACTCACCACCCTTCTTTGACTGGTTCAACATACACCTTGAATAACCATAACATGAATTCTCATGAACCAGGGATTTCAAAACAATTCATGATGTACCCAAAATTTTTCAACATAGAGGATTACACCATGAGTCAGGGTCCTCCAAGTTATAATCAAATTCCACTTAATATATTTACACCCCATGATGCAATAGATCTATCGAACACCATCACTCATTGTTCTACATTTTAAAACCAATATCTCATTTATGAAAATATTAACCATTATCCCCCATCCCATGGGTGTTAGTTCAAGCCATTGATCATCCACCCATGATCCAACCCTATAATGTATTACTACATATGATCTTTCACTCGGTTTCCAACATGGGCTACATTCTTAATTAAAATGATAGATAAACCACATTTCGGCCATTGATCCCACAAGTATCCAAGAACTCTGGTACCCATCCATGTATGTTGTGTATTATAATTCAATATTGTTTATACTTAATGCTAAATTGAAATATGAAATACCCCCCCTCAAATCTTTATGATGGACGTTAATATGTATATTGAATTTTAATAAATGGAAACTTCCCCTAAGGGATTAAACTTGATTATCCCATTAAACAAAATATCCTCACATTGGATAACATTACAAAAAATGAGACACCAGTTAACTAGTAACTAGATTTACCCCACTAAGGTCACAGGGTCCCACACTTAACCCATATAATGGTCTCAAAAAGGTTTAAATCTCACAAAACATCATCTAGGAACATATCCACAAACAGAAAATTATGAATTAACTCTTAGAGTAAAAATATTTAGGGACCATAGAAACCATTATTGGTTAAATAAAATGTCATAGTGTCTATATGGATCTTTCCTGATAAAATATTGTTGAATCCTTATTTGATCTAGCCCAACTAGTGGATACTCATATGAGACCGTTGACTAAGAAAATTAACACCAAACAATGAATTAACCTATTACAGCTCACCACTATTTCATAGATGGATTTCATCATCAATACCATCATTGTCATTATCATCATCTCCTAGGGGTACCACAACATAGCCTCACATGACATGATATCATAAGTATACATACATATGAGTTAAGAAGAAAATAATGTCACTGAGAACCCATATGATAAAATTGAGTACAATTTGTTGAAACTAAAGAAGTTGAATCCTCCATTCATTGTTGAATCATCCATATGAAACATTGATGTAATGTGAAACCTATGTGACAAAAACAATGAATATGATGCATCTTGATGATATGGAAAAGATTCAAATCTATATGAAATCATGAACCCAAAAATCCATTTGTATCACATGAGGTGAAATCATATGATCCTAACAATATAAACTAGGAAAAGCACTCCCATGTTTGATGTAAAACAAACATCCCTATAAAAATTTGTTTGAGATACATCAAATATAGTTTCCTCATATGATCTAATACATTCTTATATCACTAGTCTGCCGACTCTCCAAATACTAAAAAAGACTCCAATTCTCTGATAACATTTTGTAACATCCAATCCCTAATCACTGAGTCCGATCTGAAGTATCATATTACCTCATTCATTACCCTCCATACATCAGAGGATTCTGATTAGTAGTGTGGGTCAAAGGTGGAATTTGTTTGGAGTTTATACCAACTATCAGAGTGCACAATAAAAAATAAATAACCATACATGTATAAATATAAAATCATAGTATGTGGAAACGATAACATAAAATAAATAAATAAATAATGTGTAAAACAACAGACCTGAATGATCATACCTAAATACATGAAACTAATCAACCGCTGATCTAATAAAATCTACAAGATAGTAAAAAGAATTAAATTACAATTATTATTTACAGAACATTCCAAGACTATCCTATTCTCGATCATCAGACTCACAGTGAGCTATCATACCTAATGATTAAACTTAGGTCTCAACACAACCAATACCTAAAAATAGTGAGGGGTGGTCAGGTGCCTATGATTCATGGACACTGAATAAGGATGTGAGTAAATATTAGTAAGTCGTGACCAATGTGTTCTAATACCCACCAAATATATACATTGTACTTGAATGTAATAATATTATCACAAAGTAAATAGTAAATACATGACTAAAAACATAGAATATAATTACCAATCCTAATTTATGGAACAAACACCCATTTGACGAGTCTTGTTGAAAATACCAATCACCCACACACTTTATCTATACCATCTTCAGTTCCATGCTGGATAAAATATTTCTAATTGATTCTGTGAGTATCCAAGTGTTAACCATATGGATGAACATCAAGTCACTCAATACCCTCAAGGAATATTGTCTGGGGTTGGGATACAAGGATGACTAAAGAATACCTACTATGTATTTAAAAAATCGAATTCTTACTTGTAACTCAGTATCTATAAGGAATCTTGTTTCAGGCTAGGGAACAAGGCTTTCATGATCCTACCCTATGTATAGGACCACAATATAAATTGTCAGATGCTACGAACACTACCCCTCTATGGGATAACTATACAATGAAGGTCCACCCATCATCAAATACGAGAATAATAGCTCTAAATTAAATATTATATATCACATAATGTTGAAGAGAAAAATAAGGAAAAGAATAGAATATCATCATGATTATTTATTTGAAACATTAAAATTCATGTGATAATCATGAAACATTGTATAATTATATTTTTAATAAACATCCTAGAATCAATAATATTCTATCGATCTCATGGAAACACACACACAAATCTGATCAAGCACAATGAATGGTCACATGGGATATAGATATACACACATGTGTTCAATGCATCAAACATCGACTTTTTGGATCTAAGCCCCATGTTGTATAACTGATCACCCAAAGGTGGTACATTAAATATATATCATTCATTTTTTATTAAGCCCCCAATATTTATGGTTGGCATAATGTTAGTGCATAGGAGTGGAGAATAACCTTTGTCACTTGGTCTAATTATACTAGTCTTTGTTCCTTTAATTAATTAATACTTAAAGATCATTTATTAATTAATAATTTCTGGTCATTAAAAATATATTTTGAAACTAAGGGTCATTATACAAAGGTGGAGAACCTCATATCACATGATTATAGACACTACATACTATCATATAGTACATTAAATGGGACCACCTACCACAAATGGAACCAAATCCAAAACCAATAAAATCATAGAAGATTATCTTATTCATCCAAGTATATTTAGCCTCCCTAGATCCCCATGAGGTCCTGCTCATGCCGAATAATTCCATATTGATTAATTAAAACTAAATTATAATTAATTAATTATTTAAAGGGAAATAACATTCCGAATCAAAATTTATAAATGTCGAAATACATATTAAATATCATTGGCTAGTAGGATCAATGACCTACTATCTGTGGAAGGTCAGTAACACACTTGTGACTTCATTTTGGGAAAAATAATTATCCCCAACAACAATACAATGTAATATTTAATGTAATTATATTTTATCCCTTAAAATAAAAATACATATAGATGTACCATAATTGAAACATAATTCCTTTGAGTTCAACCCATCCCAATGCACACCCAAACCTGAAATAACCAAAATACCCAAATCAATTCCATGATAAATTAAAAAAATTTACACAATATGGCCAAAATATAAAGGAAATATCACGAAGGGACAAACATTCAATGAAACTTATTACATATGCTCACATTAAACTTCATGGAACATCGTATGTCCATGAAGAACTAAATCCCCATCATTATTGGATAATTACATCAACATATGATGAAATTTCAAACCAATTCGCTAATTTATATCATGGAAATAATAAATCATTGACCATGATGGACAAGGGTAAGTGAATTAAAGGTTTATTGAGATATAAAAGGATCATAAAGTATAATGCATACCAATTGATTCACCCATGATGAATGGAAAAATGATCCTCCAATACATAAAGAATAAGGATGAATAGATAATTAATGAATGGAGGATCATTCCCATATTCTCCAATTATTTTCATCTAGATCCACCCAAGATCAATGGAGGATCGTGGAGGGAGTAAAATATGATAACATGTCCAAAATCACCTCAAAAATTCAATCAAGGTGGATAAAAATAAATTGGTACTCAGGGTCTAAAAATAAAAAACAACCCCTATTTAGATATTTCATGTGTGCCCCCCCAACTTGAAATTCGAGGTCCACCAGACACCTAGAGAAGGCTCACTAGCAAGCTGGCGAGTCCTTCGAGGTATCATACATTCTTCATACCTCACCAATTATCTGAGGTAGGGTCACTAGTTGGTTAATGAGTCATGTATTGAAATTGCGCTCCTTACCACCCCACCGACTAGTTGGTTGCAGTATTTCTATCCTTGAATATTTGGTAATCCAATAAAGACCCAGAATTATAACATATATATATTACATATTAATATATTAATATCTATTATATAATATAATTGTTCATTTTCGAATTTTAAGGTTCTAGTTACTTTGGAAACATGGAAACATAAACTACTAGTTCATTAGAGATCTACATCATCTCCATAAATGTTCATCATATCATTCACCCTTATTAGAAAAATTATTTATAACATGGGGAATGAAACATAAGAAATTGTGTGCGTAGAATCTGAGAAATTGTAAATAATGTAGACATAAACTTAACATCAGACTATGGGTACAAGGACATGATAGTTTTTAGTTGAAACCCATACCTTTCATACCATAGTCCATAATATCAATTCATGGTATAAATATGGGTAGTTCTTAAGATATTAACCATAGAGTAATAAAATATAAAGAGCCATTATAACATTACATTAGCAAGAAAAATATACATTTTGCATATACATAAGATTATAACATCATGAACATGTATAAATAGGAATATGTTCACTTATTATATTAAGGACATAAAATTTCACCCCCACGTAAAATTATGGAGATGGTAATGGGTGCCATAATAACATTATCGAACTGAAATAATTTCTAGACATAATATTGTGTACATGAAAGTGGGTCTATACTTAACATTAAGGGTATAAACGTTATCCCACACATAACATTATGTACATAAAAACAAGTACACAGATAAAATTATTGACATGAAATATGTTATAAATATAAATTTTTGAACATTAAATCATATAAGGTCATAATGTATTTAACTCATGAGTTACCAATATTTGTGAAATGAGTTGGAAGGAGATATAGTTCCCAACTGTCACATTATATAAACTTTTTGTAGAACAAAATCATGAAACATTAACCATATCATAACCTATGAAAATAACTGGGTTTCATAAATAATTAATCATAGTATATCCTATTGCAATGAAATGGGTTTCATAAAAATTTCATCAATTCATAATAGAATAACCCATGGCAAAGGAATTAGTTTCATAAAAATTTTGTTATTAAAATCATAAACCATCTAGGGAAAGGATAATCCCCAAGAAAAAAAAAGTTAAAAGGAATTTTAAATATGATGAGAATAAATAAATTCAGGATATAACATGTAATATTGTTTATAAATGCACCTAATTAAAGATGATATGTGCATAAGATAATTTATATCACAAAAAATATAATTTGATATGAAGATCCCTTACCTCAAGTCTCGACTTTCGTCGTACATGTTCAAACCTACAGTATAATAAATATTGGTTTAATAAACAACTATTATAGAACCATAATAATATATATATTACCATATACGATTATTTAAAACCCTTTTATCACCCCTTTTAACAGTTTTTTGTTAAAATCAATGTTTCAGGTAATAATTACTTTGCTTCCCATGTCCATTTTGGTTTGGTAGCATTGGTCCTTGTATATATATCAAAGTTCTATAACTGCTAGTTTGTTATTTATTATATAAATATAATATATATTAATTATATATTTATTTATAATAATAAAAAAAAATTATAGATAGAAAAAATAATCACACCATTCATTGAGACGGTACGTCTTAAGCACACATGAACACTATTTTCATTCTTCAAAGGATGGAACAATTGAATGGTAAAAAATAATTCACTACTCATGAATAATAATTTTTTCATATATTATATATATATATATATTTATTAAATTTATTCTTAATTACTTCTATGTAATGTTATCATTAATATTGAATCAAATCACTTCATGAGGCAGTAGCCTACCGTACACACAAGCGACATTATCGTATTCACACAAAATGAAATGTATTAAGGTTTATGTGATATTATAATTATATACATTAAAAAAATTAATAGACTATGTATATACTTTAAATCTATTATTATTTTCATCCATGAGAGGTGGTGGTGAAAAATGATCTACATCAGTTTGTAATGAGGTAGTCCTCTGTACACACGATTGACAATTTATTTTCCCATTTTATAGAAAATGAGATGGATATTCGTTATTCCATAAATAAAATAAGATCTCATTATATTATACACATATATTTTTTATTATGTTGTAATTATGAGGACATAAATAAATGTGTTTAGAAATAAAATAAAAATGAAAGAGATTAGTGAAGACAATTACCTTCTCTAAGAGTAAACTCCATTAGATATCTTATTAAAGACATTTCAATTGGAATTTTTGATAAAATAGTAGATCAATAAAACTTATAAGAATTTTGAGGAATATGTTATATGTTTTTTTAGAATAATTGATTAATAAGTGTAAATTGGTGGGGGGATTTAGTGTCATTTTATAATTGAGTAGTAGTGGAATTTTTTTAAATACCCAAAACTATTCTATAAAGGGAAGTCACTCCTACACATGTCCCCGAAAAATTTTAGATAATGGATTTTTTATAATATATGGTTGATAAAACCTCCAAAAAACACATGTTTTGAGAAGATCGTTCCTTATCCATTTGGTTTACTTTTAAAATTTTAGTTTTCACCATGATAAGAAGTTTTTGGTTTATCTACGTAGCTATTTTATCCATTAATCCTAAAAATGATATTTAATATATAATATATAAAAATTTATTCAAAATATGAATTATTATTTATTAAATAAATAATCCTTTCTATGAGGTAATTTAATTTTAACACAGGTGCATGTAACATGCAAAACCCTATTATAACCAAAACCACAGTAATTAATATGTATTGTATTTATTATTTATTATGGGAAAAAATTTTGTTTTCTTAATAAATTAATATTAATTATTTTTATTCCTAATATGAAATAAAATTTGAAAAAAATTAATTCAAATAAATGGAAAAAATTAATTCAATTTTAATCCCACAAACCTGTTGAAAAAACTATTTTGCAAATAAACGTTTTTATAACTATAAAAACTTTTTATGTCAAATATCAAAATTAAATTAATTAAAATGACCAAAAATAAATTAATAATAATAGAATTGAACTAATTTTACTATTAATATTTTTTAAAATAAAATTGGTCTTTTAAATTTATTTAAACGAAATAGAATTTTTATTAAAAATCAATATTTTAACTATTCACAAAATAATGTAATATTTTATGAAAATTATAAATAAAACTCTCTAATATAAATTTTAAATATGATTATAAGAATTTATTTCATTTTTTAAATAATTTTTTGGAATCTCTAAAAAATTAGTTTTGTAATTTTTTTCACAAAAATGAAAAAAAATCATTATTTTAGGAATGATGTTAATTCTAAGTGTATGAAGTCTTACTAAAATTTAAGTACATATTTATCAATATATTTTATTTATAAAAAAAATTATAATTATGTTTTTAAATGTATATATTTTTATTTATAACACAAAATAAAATTCTTAGACTATAATGATCATGGTTAAATAATAACATTTTTAATTATGTGATGATGTTTCATTAAAACTTATTGATCCGTGTGAAAAAATGATTCAAAGATAAAATAATTTATTGAAAAAAAATATTTCATAAAAAATCCTAGTGTTACATGGTACCCCTGTTAAAATTAATTTCCCATTCAAAATTCCATCATTCATATAAAAACAACTGAGGTTACATCTTCCTCATAATATTCTCAGGTTCCTTTGAATCTTCCTCAAATTTTTCGTATCTCCATAATTCATGGACTTGGTTAGTGTTCTTCATTTATATAAATTTATCTCTATGATATAGAGAAACCTTCTCTAATAGTTCCTCATTATAATGACCTTGATCTAGTGATATTACCTTTGAGTTATTTAAAAATGAAGGTATATTTATATACAACCTTATGAGTGATAAGTGGAACACATCATGAACATGACAGAGGTTATGTAGATGTGCCAAGCGATAAGTCGTTGTCCCTACTCAATAATGAATTTATAATGCGAAAATATCAATAGGGATCATCTTTCATTTCATTAAAAATATCATAACCTTATTTCATATAGAAATTCATAGAAAAAAATGTCTCAAAAAATTCAAAATCCAGATCACATCGATAATTTTCATTATAACTTTTCTTTCAAATCTGAGGTTCCTTAATGTGTATTATAATAGATCATACATTCACTTCCACTTACTTATCTTGATCATGTTCCATTATTATTCCATTTATAACTTCATCCTATCATATGGTAGTTCAACATTTCTTTCCATAGAGGGCATTACAATGATTCATTCTAATTCATGAGTGAAATCTATTCTTTTAGGAAAACTCGACTAGCGGATGGAATTGATTTCATCCTCCATTGAAATACAAATATAAAGATATCAGTATAAACATTAGTGTTTGAATTGTTATAACATACTAGGAACCTATCTGAAGATGATAGGAAGTTCTAAAACTCAAATCCTTTTCATTACCATACTGAAGCATTCTCTAGAACATTGAGGTAAACATGAGAAACCGATCGGGTATAATAGAATGTGGTACTCCATAAAACATTAACAAATACTTAATGTATATCCTAGAAATATTATAAATATATATATATTCTCTAACATTGATGAAGTGTGCTGATTTCATCAGGAAATCAACTACAACCCAAATCCATTATATCCATTAGGCTTATTGGGGAATCTAATTACAAATTTCATAATGATATTTTCCTATTTACATATTAGTAAGGGAAATGGTTGTAACATCCTCTAAACATATCTATCTATGCATTAAATTATTGACAAACTAATCACCATATACATACACAAAAATATCAACCTTCATGTTGTCCCATTATAAATATTATTTTAGGTCTCTGTACTTCATTGTACTTCTAGGATGAATAGAGAATAAATAACTATCTGTTTTCCATAACAACACACTGTTTAAATATGATATTTATAGAACACTTACAAATTTCTTTAACATTAATATTATATAACAATGAAGATTAAATTAGGTAAATTTTCTAACCATCTTCTATAGCTCTATATCTCCCTTTTTAATCTCTTTAATATTCACATGAATAGATGGTCAAATACTCACTTGGGAATGATAAGGTCATTGCATTTCCATCATAATTTCTATATCTATCCTATTTCAAAACTATAAATATTGCGTCTTTTTTTATCTTTATCATAGATAGGATGGAAATATCCTTTCAACTCAAAAAATATTCCGCCTTATTTTATTTCTCAGGGTAGTAATGTGTTGAGCAGTCATAATCTTTTATCTGATCCAACCATATTCAATGGAATATGTTCAACTATTTATGTGTAGAAATATACTTAAAAATTTATTTATCAGTATATATATCACACATTTTTTATGTAATGAAAATTCCCCTATATCTTTAATTCAAAAAATTACTACATTTAACTGAAAATCATGAGTTGGGTACTTTTTTCCACGAACCCTCAATTTCTGTAAGGCTTAAGCTATGACAATTTAATATTTCATGGAAACTCATTATAATCCATTCATTGGTAAAACACTATATATTAGAAACCCTTATTCACTATAGGTTAATATAAGAATAGGTTCACTAACTGACCTTCTCTTTAATTCCATGAAAATTTCCTCACATTCTTCCTACCATGGGAACTTGGATCCCTTCCAAGTTATCATTTTTAGTGGTCTATATAGTCTTTAGCAATTTTCCCCAAACATTCGATAATATCAAAAGAAAGAAATAAAATTGAAATATCTATCAATTTTGTAGCTCTGTTCCAACATTCTATAATGTTTTTCAATGATGGATATAAATATAAACGCTCTCCAGCTATTTTATGATCAAAAAATAAAACATTTTGAATCGAAAATTTACACTAGGTAAACATTTCATACAAATTTTTTACCTTGGGGTCTTCAGTACAACCATAAATTGATCCTCATTACCTTCATTAATCTTTTAATATATCGGAACATCATTTATAAATAATACTAAAAATTGATCGAGGTGATATCTAATGTTTTTTTTAATCCATGGTGATAGAGGTGGTATTAGAAAGATCAAATGGTATCACAATATATTCATAATTTCCATAAAATTTGTGCCAAATAATGAGGTCCTTATGTAAAGAAATCAAATCTATACCCAAGATAACATCAAATTGAACCATATGTATAACAAAGATCTTTTATGGAAGCTCACATAAGATTCAATTGTGGACAAATTCTATAAATGAGAATCAACCATTGAACGATTTGGGGTTTTAAATATAATTAAGAATCTAAATGTTGGGGATAGG
Source organism: Viscum album (assembly GCA_963277665.1). Lineage (NCBI taxonomy): Eukaryota > Viridiplantae > Streptophyta > Magnoliopsida > Santalales > Viscaceae > Viscum > Viscum album. Next base: position 15,046,655 of record OY728128.1, read on the forward strand.
AAATAATGTTCTTCAATAATTTTCTTGATATAATGGAATTCATATAACTATTCTCAAATAAGATACATCCATATTTGAGCATAACGTTCATCACCCTGACATTATTGAACAATATTCAATCCCTAAGTAAAACCAAAATTGTTTGTATGGAAATCAATCAAATTTTATTAGTGTGATCAATCATTTATTGGATGTATAAATTTTGAAACACTTTTTTCTATATATGACAAATTAGTTTTATCCAAGTTCATTATTTGTAATTATCTCTTTGAATCATTTAGGAATCTTTGTAAAGTATTTTCGAATTTCTAAAAAATATATCGAGGGTGGGTCAAACTAGTTGTGTAGTAAGACCTATTGTTTTGAACTATGAGATGATCCAGTCAAATACTAATGAAACATTTTTCTAGTAATAACCCCTAGGTACAACTATGATTGAGACACATCAATATTTTTTGTATCTATATTTGGATACAATGTCATGGAAACCAATTGCTCTATCCAACACCAAAATTCTCAAAACATTTTCAAATATATTAACTAATCCAAACGGTTCTCACTATATTTTCCTGTCATCAATTCCAACGATTAACTAAACCAAGCTGTGAAATTAATTGTAAAGACCCAAACTTCTCATACATAGATATGACATCTAAAAAAATCAATAATCATTACATAACATAAAAATACTTGACAAAATAATATGGGCCTTATGCCATTGTAAACAGGGAAACATAAACAACAGGTTCAAAAGTGATCTATGATATCTACCACTATGTTCTTCATAAATATAAAACCTTCATAGAAGTATCATAAAAAATTCAATTAATTATGACCTAGTGAATGAAACATAAGAATGAGTGATCTCAGATGCTCTGTAATGGTAAACAAGGGAGATATCAAATTAACATGAGCATATGAGTCTTTTAACTAGTGAATAAAATTATTAAACTATACCATGTATACCATATATCAGAAACAAGAATCATGTTATAAATTAGATTAGTTTATAAGATATGAACCAAAGAGAAATAAAAGTGTATGAGACATGAGATCATAACATTCGCATGGGACATAGATTTATGGAATACACATAATAATATAACATTGTGGACATGTATAAATAGTAATATGTTAACTGATTATGTTATTTACATGACATTAGGCCCTCACATAAAATTATGGACATGAGAGTGGGTCTACACATAACCTTATAGGCAAAAATAATGTATACACTTAACATTATGGTTATGAAGGAAGGTTGATTTATAAACTTGTGGACATGAAATAATGTTTACTCATAACCATATAGACAAGAAAATAGGTCCACACATAACAATATGGATATATACACAAGCCAATATATAGCATTTTGATCCTAAAATCAGTTTTACGCATTACATAATTAATTCATGAGATATCCATCTTTAACTAATTCATTTGAGGGAGATATAAGTTCCACCCATTACATAATATAAACATTTTTAGGACAAAAAAATTATAATATATTAACCTTATCATAAGAAATGATAATAAATGGTTTTCAGAATCATTTCATCATAGAGTTACATTATAAAAGAAATGATTTTTTTAAACATTTCAACAATTAATCATAGCATAACCCATGGAGAAGGAAATATTTTCATAAACATATTATCATTATAATAAAAAAAATATATAGAAAGGATAGGAATGTATTAATTTTATCATATCCCTCATAAAATTTAATTGACATCAAATAATTTCATCTTATATGGAAAATTATTATAAAAGTACACATGAAACTATTGCTAACGAAAATAACATTTTCTCTTTGAAATAACAATTTTCATGTTAAAAAACTATTAAAAATATTATCGAAAAAAAATTATTATTAAAGGAGCATAAGAATTTATAATGATTCATGAAATCATACATAATTCAAGACATCAGAAAATAATATTCATTTTGTACAAGTTAAAATAAATATTATTTTCACAATTTCATGAGAATGTAAAAAGTGACTTGTTTGGAATATGAAATGAAAAGTACATTTATTTTTTTGGTAAAAAATTTAAAAAGGATACAATTTTTTTTAAACAACTATAAAATAGTACAAACAATCTTTAAATCATTTTTAGAAAACATGGACAAGAAAAAAGGGGTTTCTATGTAAGATAGAAATAAAGTCATTTTCTCATAAAACAATTATTTTGGTCTACATAAAAAATTAAGCGAGGAAAAAAAATAATTACATTAATTATCTAGAAATAATAATTTTATAATAAAATTCATTAGTTTTTTTAGAGTTATATCCTATGATTTCATCATTTTAAGCATAACCATAAAGAGAACCAATAAACAATGAGATTATAATATAAAACCCTTACCACATTTGTAACTTTTTTAATAATAATAATCATGAAATAAATGGAACATATATTTATATCTAAACCAAAAAAATAAAAAAAAAATAATAATCATAAAATAAATTCATTTTAATTATATAAACCACATAAAAGAAACAAGTTGTATTTAAGGCATGTGTCTCATGGAAAAAAGGGGAGACAAACATCCCTTACCGCTTGGGTAACATTTGAATCATCGGGCCACTGAAAGGATAGATTGAAATTAAAAATTAATAACAATATGACTAATGAAAATCATGTTATTAAATTTAAAAGGATATATATATAAACCTAAAAACAGAATATCAGTGCATAAGATAACTATTATCCCAAAGAAGACAATTTATGATTATGTTCCCAACCACAAGCCCAAATATTATTCATACATGTTCTAGCCTCTAGTATAAAAAATATAGGTTTATTAATAATATATAATAGAAACAGAATAATATATATCAAACACTATTTTATTATATAAAATTATTTTATCACATGTTTTATAAGAATTATTTATTAAAATCACTATTTCATGTAATATAATCTTAGTTTCTCATGCATGTTTTGGTTCTATAGTTTTGGTCCCATTATATTGATAAAATTTATACAATATGTATTAATTTATCAATGATATAAATATCATATATATTCATTATATATGTATTTATAATTAACTATAAAATTTAGAGATAAAAAATGAATGACACCGTTCATGGAGACTGTAGGTTTAACGTATGCATTGAAGATATTTTTAGTTTTTGATGGAAAAAATGAAAGAAAAAGATAATAAACCACTTTAGAATAATTATTATTTCATAAATATCACATATTCATCAAATTTAGTATTATTACATTCCATTTAAATTGTATGTGAAAAATGAATCACATCACTTCATGAGGACGTAGTTCGTCGTACACACAAGAGATGCTATTTCATTCCCATAGAAAAGAATGTGTTAAGGAATATGTGATATTATGATTCCATAAGTTTAATAATTTGATAAATAAAATATTTAAACATTAAATACACCATTATATCCATACTTTATAGGTGGTGATATAAAATGTATTACATTAGTTCTCAAGGTTATAGTCCGTCTTACACATAGTATATTTTTTTGTTTCCCATTTGAAGGAATATGATATGGATATAGGTAATTATATAAAAGTAATAAAATAAAATTATATATAATATAAAATTTAATTATATTTTAATTATTCTTTTATGAATTAAGGTTGTTGGAGAAGAAGTTGAAAAGAGAGATCTTTGTGAATACAATTACATTCTCTTAGAGAAACTTCTTTTTGATATCATACTAAGGACCCTAGAAATCAATTTTTTTTGGAATAATAGAAGGTAAATAACATTGATAAGGATTTTTATGAAAGATTTAGCTTGATATTTCCCTTTCCAAATAACTAATGTTGGGTGAAAAGTGAGGGGAGTAAATCACCTTTTATAATTGAGGTGGATGGACATTTTTTTAAATACCACAAACTATTCAATAATGGGAAATCACTCTCACCCAATGTCCCTAAAAAATTTATATATAATCAAATGGAATAAATATGTAATGACCCTTCCTAGTGGGTCCCACATTGTGAGTCCCCATGCCCACCTTCAATAGGCGAGGCGCTTGTGAGTAGCACCGAGTATGCATATTACTAACATGGGAGGAATTTCCTAAGAACATGTACACACACACACATTTCCATGCCCACAAATGATGAAATGTAAAAACCAATAAGGAACTAAATGAATGCATACAACTAAACCCACCCAACAGAGTATGACATGAAGTAAATCACTAAAAGTAATCTGGGCCAGAATACAAGCCCACCAAAAACAAGAGTCTGAAAACTGCAAAGTCCAACCTGTAAGAACAAAGTGATACTTGGACTGTTGCTCATAGTCATAGGAATGCCTCAGCCTGTAGGGAACTTAGAAAGCTCATTCTTGTCCTGGTCCACCAAGGACTCTATTGAAAGGTTTCTCGTCTGCACAAGACACGATACGTGTGGGCAAAGCCTGTGCAGGGGTGGGTATAACAATTCTCAATAGTGGACCTCGAAAGACACAAAGAAATACACAATGGAAAGGCACAATCAGCTCTACATAGTATATGTCTACTGAACATATAATAGGTGATCGAAATCCAAATATACCCAAACCTTTGACCCATGGGAAATAAACAAGTCACACAACCACATACCCCAAGAGCACTACTACAAATGTCGCTTTTATCAGCGCTAAAAATTCCCATTTATCATCACCTTTATGAGCGCTGTAAAGCGCTGAGCTAATAAAGGGGTCCCTTTTATCAGCACTCAAAAAGCGTTGATAAAGGGTAATTTAATCAGTGCTATTTTTTAGCGCTGATAAATATAATATATATATATATATATATAATTCGTGAGCGGTTCGCACGCTGCACCCCGCTTAGCTGCGCCTGTGCCCCCCTCAACCCGCACACTGCACCCCACTTCACTGCGCCGACGTGACCTTGCTACCACCGAAATTCGAACACAAGACATCCCCCCTTGCGCGCTACAACTTTACCACATAGCCATTTTGTTTGTTTCTCTCTTTAATAACATATCATGTCATATATATATAGTTATATGTATTCGTATATTAATACAGATCCATATTAATGTATATTTATTTAGTTATATATATATATATATATTCTTATATTAATATATATATATATTTATTATTTTTTATCTGTATATTTATTTTTATATTAATATATATATTTATAAGATTAATTTCAAATACATTTATAGAAAATGTGTTTTTACTTGTGTTTATAAATAAATAAGTACATACATACATATATACAACACACACACACACAGATATATATATATATATGTATTTAGTTATGAATGAATACATAGAAATGTGGTTGTGAAAAGTCATCGAGAATGTTAAAATAGCAATAAATTCTAATCCAAAAGTCTGTTTCAACACCAAAACTAGTCAAATTGACAAACCTGAAATGATCTTCGATATGATATGTGGTACAGGAGAAACAGACATCCGGATTAGAAGTTAGAGGCATTTGAATGTTAAAACGGCCATAACTTCTAATCCAGGTGTTTGTTTCAGCTCCCCAATCTGTCAAATCAAGGAAAATGAAACGGTCTTCGATATTATATAGGGTACACATTTATCAGACATCGGTATCAGAATTTATAGCTATTTGAATGGTAAATAATCAGGGTACCCCAAATAAAAACTCAGTTTTGGAGGCCTTCTTTTCCTTTTTTGGCCTCAAAAAAACCTCTGACGGGTTTAACTAGTCCCCAGGGATATAGAGCTCATCACAGGCTTCAATTTTATATGTTGTAGAGCTCAAACGAAGTCCCAGATCAAATGTTATGGCCTATTGAAGTTTGATTTGTGTTTTCAACATATTTTTGATCTTTTATTTGTTTTTTTATTTTTTTTATACTCAAAGAGTTATTACATGACTATTGGTGGATAAAACTTACATAATTATTAATTAAACGTATTTTTTAAATTATTTTATACACGTCTTTTACTAAATATCACATACATTCATATTTGACTTCCATTCATTATTTCTAAAACATATTTAAAAAAATAAATATTATATTTATATCAATATAAATATATTTATAGATTTATATATTAATATTTTTTTTTTAATTTTACCCTTTATCAGCGCTTTTTTTAAAAGCGCTCATAATTGGGCGGTTTTATCAGTGCTTTTACAGAAGCGCTAATAATGGCGGATCTTTATCAATGCTTATCTAGAAGTGCTGATAAGGACCCCCCCTTTTTCAGCGCTTCTTTACTAGCACTGATAAAGGGGGGGTCTTTAGCAGCGTTTTCTTGGTGCTGATAAAGACTCCCTTTATCAGCGCCTTTAAAAATCACTGATAAATGTATAGCGCTTACCTTTCCTCATTTTGTAGTAGTGTAGGGATTCAGTTCATAGATTACACGAAGCACTTGTTCCGAGAGAACACACTCCACAACTCTGGTAGCTTTGATGACATTCTTATGAGATGTACTATTCATTAGAAAACATCACGAGAGGTATTTACACTAATTATGGGAGACACACTTCTATGTGGGAAGATCACGATAGAAAGATACACTGATTACGGGAGACACACTCCTATGTGGGAAAGTTCACGATACATAGAATAGGTTCACTGCCAGGGCCATGGAGGATATTGCCACTCATCCGGATTCACCATCTAGGTAGAGGATCAACACCTAGTAGAGTTGGTCATGTCGATGCCTAACTCTACCTAGGGTCAGGAATGGGTAGAGGTTCTCACTCTAGGCCTCTCAGATGGATGTCGACTCTATCACATAATGTCATGTTGAAGGGAACATACTATTGTAGAAGGAAATGATGCATGGCCTTTAGAGGAACGAGAATAAGGGGCACTAGCCCAAACGAGACATGTCCAAGATACGATGGACCAGAGGACCATGCCATTTTCCAAAAAGTACACAACTTTTTGAAAAGTTACATGTCGTGTCATCTAAACCCGGGTACTACCCATGTACAACGCCCCATGGCGTATGGCTGGTATTGTAGAAAAGGTGAGTACAAGGTGTGTAGTACGGTGTACTGGCCATGTCTGAGTGACTGGGTTCAGCTCCGTGTATGCTGGCCATGTGACCGTACACAGCCTCAACCAGTGTGCTCCAACCCATGTAATTGGAACACGAGGTGACCCACATTACTATCCTTTCCTGGCCGTTTGATGGAGTACATGGTCATGTACTCCATCCTGTGTCCGTGTATCCCATGGATACATGCCGAGTCCAGTGTAGTTTCCTCTATCATGCTGCGTAGGGTCCACACACAATGTTCTGAAGTCGTGTAGTCCATCATTCGTCCGTGTATTTCCTAGAATACACACCAAGCTTTGGGGAAGGTCCATAACACTGTGTGACTGGGGTCACATGTCGTGTGACACCCGTATGACTCTTGAAACCATAGCCATTTCTGAGCCGGTCCACACGGTGTGTTCTTCGGGATTACACACCATGTATTCTAGAAATTTCCAGAATTACAGACTTCTGACGTTGCGCCTTCCATGATACCCTGTTAGTCGATCCAACCATTTGATCCCCATGAAAATCTATAATCTAGGTCTCCCCGATGTCCCAAACTCGTCTCCATTGTTTCTTAGCCCCCGATCGGCTCCGAGAACATTTTTTGATCCCCCAGCATGAACAACGGTCAAGGAATGATAATTCCCGAACCGTGTTGATTCGACTACCGCAATCTCTGTCGCACCTCCGCAAGGTTATCACAATGTCAGATCATTAATTTGGGATTATTGCATCAAATAATGGATTCGTAACAATCCATTTTTCATTTCCCCATGAAGAATGCGATGAACGTGTGAGATAATAAAGGGAAAGGAAAACCAAAAGAAATTGAAGAACAAAACTCTGTCGTCATTCGTCATGGTGTTGATCCGCTCCTGTTAGTATAATCAAATAGATTAGGGTCAAAAAAATCTAAAATTTATTATTTTCCCAAGATCAACCTGATGAATCCATCCTGAAAGAATATACGAATCCGTGTATGAACTTATTCTTGGTTGATCCGCATTCTCCATTTAAATACAAAATCGGGAAAGGAGAATCAAAACAACAACCCATACCTGAAAATAGATCAATCACTGACGAAGAGGTCATTCTACTGTCATCATTGAGATCCTTCAACTCGTTGGTGCAATGATTCTCAGCTTTGATTCATCTTCATTCATCGCCGAGTGTTTCCTCCAAGGGTCCATGGATTGTCGAGAGTTTTCTCTCAATTTTTCGTCCACTACCATCATTTGATTAACCCATAAAAGAGGGGAATAAATTTATGGAATTTCATTTCTACAGCATTAATGAGTCATTTTTTTGTTTCTAAGTCATTATGACAAGTCATTAATTATTAAAAAGCTACCCAGTCATTGTGCTGCATCAAATGTTTCAAAAAAAAAGAAAATAGACTCTGCCATTTATTTTATTTTATTTTACTGAAAATGACTGAAAAATAACTTTTTCCATCAACCTGTGTCGGTCGAGGTTAGAACCATTCTTAGGTAAATTCGTTGTCCCAGACGTAATGGTTCCCTCAGATTTGTAATCTGGACATCCGTTTGTAGATTGCCACAACCGTGCACAAGGGCCGACTCACTTAACTTAAAAAAAGTTTGAACCGACATTACATGATCACCAGGCCACAGAATGATGTTTCGTCTCTATGTCTTGTCTAATAATAAATCAATATAATATTAAAAAAGTAATACATGGAAAATATAATACATTACATTCTCCCCACCATGGGTCCTCGCGTCCCTAAAAAGAGAAAACAAGACTACTCAAAAAGATGTGGGTACTGGGCATGGATTTGAGCCTCCTGCTCCCATGTGCTCTCCTAAAGATTCGTGTCTTTCCACCGTATGTGCACCAAGGGAATCTATCACTCACAAAGGTTCCTCTCCAGCTGATCCTCGATATCCACTATGTACTCAGTAATGGTCACTCTATTCTCGATGTCCAGCTCTCCCCAGTCGATGACGTGTGATGGGTCATGCACGTACCTCCTCAGCCGCGACACATGGAAGACATTAGGTTCCAGATGAAACTATGGTGGTAGATCCATGTGGTATGGCACCTCTCCAACTCTACATAGTATCTGGAAAGGTCTGATGAACCTCATAGATAGCTTACCACCTCAGCCGAATCTCTATAACCCTCATCGAGGTGAAACTCGAAGAAAGACGTGGTATCCCTCGTCACACTCCAGGGGTATCCGTATCCTATAAGTATAAGACTTCTGCTAGTTCTGTGCAGTGTTTGTCCACTCCCGGATGATCTCCACCTTCTTGATGGTAGCTCGCACCAACTCTGAACCCATAAGTGTGGTCACTCAGGAGTCGGTCCAACAAATCGGTGACCTTCATGGTCTCCCATATAAAGCCTCGTAGGGTTCCATTCCCATGGGGGAGTGGTAGATATTATCGTATGAAAACTCCACCAGTGGTAGGAAGTCCTTCTAACTGCAACCAGAGTCCAAGATACAGGCCCACAACATATCCTCCAAAACCTGAATGGTTCTCTCTATCTGACCATCAGTCTGGAGATGGAACGCTATGCTCAGGCATAGCTGAGTCCCAATGGACTCCGGTAATCCCTTCGAAAACCAAGATGTAAAGCAGGAATCATGTTCTGAGACTATCGTCTATGGGATTCCATGAAGTTAGACATTCTCTTGTATGTAGTGGCGTCCCATGCTCTCTACGGAACTTTGATCCCTAATAGATATGAAGTGGGCCGACATGGTGAGTTGTTAAATGATCACCCAAAGAGAATTATGTCCCTTGGACGTCTGTGGTAAGCGTGTCACGAATTCCATCGATATTCTATCCCACTTCCACTCTGGATATTCTAGGGGGTGAGAAAATCTCACTGGAACATGGTGCTCAGCCATCACCTGCTGGCATATAAGGCATCGAGAAATGAACTCTGCTACTGCCTTCATTATGCCTAACCAACATAACTGTCGTCGGAGATCCGGGTACATATTTCCAACTCTAGGATGTACAACCAATGGGGATGTATGAAAGTCCCTCAGGACCTCTTCTTGCTTTTCTACTAGTACAACAGTGCATCCTTTGAAAAGAAGTATGTGCTCCACACCTTGTGAATATCCATCAGGAGCATGTTATATGGATAACTGAGCACATAAAGCCTAACAGTCGACATCCCCAAGCTGTGCTTACCTAACTCATTGTAAGAGTGTAGGGGTGTTAGCCATCAACTGCAGGTAAGCTTCATTCTCCCCATCCACGAAGGATAACTGCAATGTAGCTAACATCTCTGTCGCCTCACTCAATAGCTACGAGCTCGACCTTCTACTAAGATCATCTGCCAACTTGTTCCCCTTCCCATGAGTATAGATGATCTCAAAATCATAATACTGGAGTAACACTTGCTAATGCATCTGCCTCAGATTCATATCCTTCTGTGAGAAGATGTACTTGGGGCTCTTGTGGTTAGAGTAGACCATGAACTACTCACCGATAAGGTAGTGTCCCCACATCTTCAATGAGAAGACTTCCACAACTAACATGAGATCATGGGTCACATAGTTCTTCTCATGTGGCCTAATCTATCACAAACTATAAGAAATCACAACCTACCTTTGCATCCGGACACAACCGAGCTCGGTCCTTGATGAGTCATAGAAAACTATATACTCAACATCCTCCTCTGGAAATCTCATGATTGGGGTGCTCGTCAAACTCTGTCTCAAATGCTCGAAAGCCTGCTAGCACTTCTTCGTCCACATGAAGTGTCGCCCCTTCCTGGTCAAGGATGTCATCAGTGATGATATTTTGGAGAAATCAAGAATGAATCTCCAGTAATATCCTGCCAACCGAAGGATGCTTCGCACCTCCATCATGTTCCGAGGTGGATCCCATGCTAACACTACCTCCACATTGGCTGGGTCCACAGCTACTCCGTCTGCTGAGATGACATGTCCAAGAAAGCAGACCTCCTAAATCTATAACTAGAACTTTGAGAGCTTCCCATAATGCTGGTTCTCCTATTGTACATCTAGAACCATCCAAATTTTTATCGCATGCTACTCCTCTAACACTGAGTACATGAGGATGTTGTCGATGAAGACCACTACGAACCGGTCCAACTATGGATGGAAGATCCAGTTCATCAGTCACGTGAACACTGTGGGGGCATTTGTCACACCAAAAGGCATCACCATGTACTTATAGTGACCTTAGTGTCATCTAAAAGATGTCTTCAGTAAATCCACATCTCGTACTTGTAACTGGTGATAACCTGATCGAAGGTCAACCTTAGAGAAACACTGTGACCCTCTTAGCTAATCGAAGAGGTCGTCGATTCATGGTAGTGGATACTTTTTTTTCACCCTCACCTGGTTCAGGGGTTGGTAATCCACGCACAACCTCAATATTCTTTCTACCTTCTTGTCAAAAAATACTAGGGCCACCCAGGGTGAAACATTGGTTCTCACGAAACCCTTTCTCTGCAAATCCTCCAACTACACCCTCAGATCGTAAAGCTCAATGGGAGCCATCTGATATGATGGTGAGGAAATCAGTATCATCCTAGTGTGTAAGTCGAGGGAGAAGTCAATTTCCCAGTGGGGAGGTAATTCTGGAACATCTTCGGAAAAGACGTGCTCGCACTCCACCACTATAGGAGGGAATTGAGTTCTCACAATATCTACTGCTCCGAGAATAAGCCTAGGCATCTCATGAGTGATCAGTTACACCCCTCTATGAATGATCCCATTCTGTGCTACCTGGGCCTCCTTTTCTCCGACAAAGGAAAACCTCATCCAATCACTGTGGACACACCACACTCTTCGCTGAAAACAGTTAATTTGGGCATGGACCGAAGATAACCAATCCATACTAAGAATGAAGTCATAAGGTCTCAACGCTACCACCAAGAGGTTACAACCAAATCTATAGAATCCAACGGTAAGATCACACAATCTGCAACGGTTTGTGATCCTTGAGTCCCCTCCTGTAAGTGTCTCCAAGTGTAAGGATAGAGTCAACAGTTCTACCATAATCTCAAGGTTTTGCACAAGACATGTGTCTATAAAGGAATGACTGGAACCTATGTCTATAAGTATGGAATCTAAGGTAGATAAGACACAGATCATACCTTGTATCATCCCTAGAGCCCCTGGGCTGTATGCCTCGACTGCATGCAGTGGTCCCTCCTCTTTTCGCTCAGCTCCCTGGGCCAAGTGTGGACCTCCTTGGGGTGGTGGTGGTAGTAAGTCGAAGCGTCTGCCACCACCTGTAGATCTAGCTTCTCCTCTTCCATGTCCTACTCCTTGAAGGTCTATTTGAACCACTCTCTACCACTTCCTCGGTGGTCTATACACCACTTCCCAATCAGCATCTCGACGGGTCGGACAATCTCTAGTGAGATGTCTCCTACTGTCGCATGCGTAGCACCGATTCTCACTAGGATGACCGGACCTAGCCTGAGAGCCATGGGTTGTTGATCCCCTGTCTTGGGTCCTCCTCTTCTATCTCTCACGTCCTGATCCCTATGGCGGACATCGGCTCCCTTCCGCCGAGGTCTTCAGACCTGTCTGCCTGTTGCTGACAGTCATCGGCTGCCTCTATTCTGCCCAGAAGCTCTCAATCACCATGTCCCACTCGAGAACTACAACATAAGTCGAAATTCATAGAGTCATGACACTAGCTCAGATGTCTCTTCATATACCTATCTCTAAGGTCCGAGCTCTGATGTACTGATCCCTAGCGATATCGATCGTGTACTGAGAAAGGTTGGTCAACCTCGATGAATAGTCATCTACCATCAAACCTCCCTGCTAGAGCTGAAGAAGCTCCTAGATGTGCACAAATCTCAACCTAATGAGAGTGAACTCCTCCATAAAGAGTCAATCAAACTTAATCCATGAAAGAGTCTCCTCATAATGAGTCTATGTGGTCAAACTCCACAATCTCCCTGTCGAACCCTGAAGAAGGCTCGCGCCTTGGATCACCATCTAGTCTGCTGGTATCCTCACTAGACAGAAAAGTCATGTCACAGCCTCAAGCTAGCCCTCACCCACCAGAGGATCAGGCTCACCTCGAAACCTGAGGGGTCTTTATCCTAGGAACTCATGGAGCGTGCTCAGCCTGCGCTCCTCGTTGGTCAGTACTGCAGGTACCATAGGCTACTCCACTTGTGGTGGCATAGTAGGTTCACCACCTGGTGGAAACACCTTGGGAACTTGTCCCTGTATTGAAGCCTCATCATTGAGGGGGTAATCATCATGATTGTACCACTGAATCTTAGCAGGTATGCGTCATGGAGGAATCATGTATAGAAACAAGATGTACCATGAGTATATCTAGATATCTTACTTAAAGGACATGGAAAACACAACCCATTCCTATATGATGCATGTTAATTTCATTTATTTCCCCAAAACTAGTGTTTTCATGTAGAAAGTCGAAAAGAAGGTTATCAGAGTCCTGGATGGAAAACACACCCCATTCTTATGCGATTCATGTACCTTTCTTTTATTTCCCCACAACCAGTGTTATCAAAGTCTTGTATGGATACGTCGGCTTCTGCACCAACAGTAGAGTCTCTTGCCTAAAAGACAAGATAAAACCACTTAACACTATTTCCCAAACCAATATCATAGACTCTTGGTCCTAAGGAAGAACCAACCCCCTCTGATTCCACTCTATCACGACCTGTCCCAGTGGGGCCCGTGTCGTGACTCCCCAAGCCCACCACCAATAGGCCATGGCTTGTGACTAGCATTGAGTAGGCATATTACTAACATGGGAGGAATTTACGAAGAACCTGTACACGCGCACACATCTCCAAGCCCACAAATGATGAAATGTAAAAACCAATAAGGAACAAAATGCATTCATACTACTAAACCAAACCAATAGAGTATGATGGAAATTAAAGCACTAAATGTAAACTGGGCCAGAATACAGGCCCACCAAAAAAAAGAGTCTAAAAACTAAAAAGTACAACCTGTAAACACAAAGATGTAATGAGACTACTTCTCATAGCCGTAGGAATGCCTTCGCCTGTAGGGAACTCAGATGGCTCGGTTCTATCCTGGTTTACCAGGGACTCTGTCAAAGGTCTTCTCATCTGCACAAGACATGACACTTGTGGGAAACGTTCATGAAGGGTTGAGTATAACAATACTTAGTAAAGGATCCTAGAAAACACAAAGTAATAAACAATGGAAATGCATAGTCATCTCTGCATAGTATATGTCTACTAAAAATATAACAGGTGAACAGAATCTAGATATACCTAAACCTCAGAACCATGGACTATAAACAAGTCACACAACCACATACCCCCGCTACGGATTCAGATCGATTATTCCACGATGCAATCATTATAAGAGAACACACTCCATGAGTCTGGCATCACTGATGATATCCGACCACGAAGTATTGTTCATTGGGAAAAGTCACGAGAGGTAGTTACACTCATATGGGAGACGCACTCTTGAGTGGGAAAGATCAGGATACATAGATGAGGATCACTGACAGAGCCCAGGAAGATACCACAACTCATCTGGATTCACCATCTTAGTAGAGGATCAACACCCGGTAGAGTTGGTCATGTCGATTCATGACTCTACCTAGGGTCAGGAATGGATAGTGGATCTCACTTCGGGCCTCTCCGAGGGATACCTACTCTATCACAGAAAGTCCTGCTAAAGGGATCATACTTCTGTAGAAGGAAATGACACCTGAACTTCTAGGTAATGAGAAGGAGGGGCACTAACCAAATAGAAACATGTCTATCATACAGTGGAAAAGAGGACCATTCCATTTTCAGAAAAGCACATGGCATATAGAAAAGTAACACGCCATGTCGTCTGACCCCAGGTACTACCCATGTACAACGACCCATGTCATAAGGCTATTCATGTAGAAAAAGTGAGTACACCTCCTATAATACAGTGTACACACCGTGTCCAAGTGGCTGGGGTCGGCTCTGTGTACGCTGGCCATGTCCCGGTACACAGCCTCAACCCCTGTACTCCAACACGTGTAATCGATACATGGGGTGACCCACATTATGGGCCTTGCCTGGTCATGTGACGGAGTACAGGGTCATGTACTCCATCCCATGTCTGTGTATCCCCTAGATACACACCGAGTCCCACATAGTTTCCCCTGCCTTGCCACGTAGGGTCCACACGCCATGTTCTGAAGCCGTGTAGTGCATCCCATGTCTATGTATTTTTTAGAATACCCACCGAGCTTCAGGGAAGGTCCAACATGATGTCTGACTGGGGTCACACACTGAGTGAAACCAGTCTGACTCCTGAAACTCTAGCTTCCACTGAGCTGGTCCACATGGCGTGTTCTTCTAAATTACACGCCATGAACTCTATAAATTTCCGGAATCGTAGACTTCCAGAGCCGCGTCTTCCGTGCTTCCCTGTTCGTCGATCCAACCATCTGACTTCCACAAAACTCTAGAATCTAGGTTTCCATGATGTAATGAGGTTGTTCCAATTGCATTCGGGCCTCCTATCGGCTGCTAAAATGTGTTTTGATCCACCTTCATGAAGAACGGTCGAAGAACGATAATTCCCGAACCGTGTCAATTCGTCTGCGGCTATCACCATCGCACCTCTACAAGGTCATTGTGATGTCAAATATTCAATTTGGGATCGTTTCATCACAAAATGGAAACATAAAAAATCCATTTTTCATCTCTGCACAAAGAAAGCGAAGAACGTGCAAGATATTAAAGGGGAGGAAAACCAAAATAAATTGAGGAACGAACTTCCACTGTCATTGGTCATGGATTTGATCTGCTCCCGTTGGTAGGATCAAATAGAGCAGTGTCAAAAAAATCTAACAAGGATTAAATCCCCAAGATCTACCCGATGAAACCTTCCTGTAATAACATACAAATCCACAATTCAACTTGTTTGTGGTTGATCTGCATTCATCGTTTAAATTCAGAAACATGAAAGGAGAATCAAAATAACAACCCCTATCTCAAAAGGGATCGATCACTGATAAAGAGGTCATAATGTTGGCATCATTGAGATCCTTTAACTTGTTGTCATTGTGATTCTCAGCTTTGATTCTTCCTCATTCATCACCAAGTGTTTTCTCCAAGGTTCCATGGATTCTCCAGATTTTTCTCTCAATTTTCCATCCATGACCATCATTTGATTAACCCATTAAAATGGGGATGCACATTTTGTAATTCCATCACCGTAGAATTAATGATTCATGTTTTCATTTCTGAGTCATTATGACATGACAGTAATTATTAAAAAGTTTCCTCGTCATTGCACATCAGTGAATGTTTCCCAATAAAAAAATAAAATTGAATTTTCCATTTATTTTATTTTATTTTACTGAAAATTTCAAAAAATTAACATTTTCACTCGACCCGCGCCGATCGAGGTTAGACTCGTTTTTTTGGTAAAGTCTCCATCCCGGAAGAAATGATTCCCTCAAATTTTTAATTTGGGAAATTGTTTAGAGACTGCCACAACCGCACACAAGTTCCGACTCACAAAACATAAAAAAATTTAAACAACCATTTTGGGGTCACTATGCCTTGAAATGATGTGATGTCTCTACACCCGGTCTCATAATAATTCCAAATAATATTTAAAAAATAATACATGGAAAATTAGAGACATTACATTCTCCCCACCTTCGGGATTTTCATCCCAAAAAAGCAAAAACAAGACTAGTCAAAACGATGTGGGTACTGGGCATGGATTTGAGCCTCCCGCTTCCACGTGCTCTCCGAAAGTTTCATGTGATTCTACCGAATGTGCACCATGGGAATTGATTTCCCAAAAAGTATCATATCATATCGATCCTCAATCTCCACCTGGTACTCATCAATGGTCACTCCATCCTTGATGTCCAGCTCGCCCCAGTCGACGAAGTGTGATGGGTCATGCACATACCTCCTCAACTGTGACACTTGGAAGACATTATATACTTGATGATACTGTGGTAGTAGAGCCAAGAGGTACGCCACCTTGCCAACTCTACACAGTATCAGGAATGGTTCAATGAACCTCAGAGATAGATTGCCGCCTCGGCCAAATCACTGTAACCCTCTACAATGTGAGACATGAAGAAAGATGTGGTCTCCCTCTTCAAACTCCTGGGGTCTCTGTCGCCTATCATCATAAGACTTCTACTAGATCTTTGTATTCTTAATCCACTCCTGGATGATATGCACCTTCTTAGTGGTAGCTCGCACCAACACGAGACCCATAAGTGCTAACTCTATGGGGTCGGTCCATGAAATCGATGACCGACATGGTCTCCTATATAAGGACTGGAAAGGATCTATACCAACGGTGGAGTGGTAGCTGTTACTCTATACAATCTCCACTAGTGGTAGGTGGTCCTCCCAATTATGACCAAAGTCCATGATACAGTCCCACAACATATCCTCCAGAACCTGAATGGTCCTCTCTGTCTGACCATCTGTTTGGGGATGGAACACTGTGCCCATGTGTAGCTGAGTCCCAAAGGCCTCCTGCAATCCCTTCCACAACCAGGATGTAAAGAAGGCATCTCGGTCTGAGACTGTCAATGAAGGGATGCCATGGAGCCGAACTATCTCCAATACATAGAGGCATCCCAATCTCTCTATGGAACTCTGCTCCCAGATAGCTAGGAAGTGGGCTGACATGGTGAGTCGGTCAATGATCACTCAAATGGAATCATGTCCCTTGGATGTCTGTGGTAATCCTGTAACAAATACCATCGATATTAAATCCCACTTCTACTCCAGAACATCCAGGGGTGAGCTAATCCCATTGGATCCAGGTGCTCAGCCTACACCTGCTTGCATTTGAGGCATTAGGAAATGAACTCTGATACTGCATTCTTCATGCCTGAAAAGTAGAACTATCATCGATGATCTTGGTACATCTTTTCCACTCCAGGATGTACCACCAAAGGGGATGTATGAAACTCTCCCAAGACCTCTTCCAACAACAGTACTGGTACAACAGTGCGTCCTCTGAAAATAAGTATGTGCTCCCCACCATGTGAATATCCATTAGGAGAATGTCCTATGGATAACTGAGAACATAAATCCTCACAGTCGACATACCAAAGCTTCACTTACCTAAATCATTGTTAGAGTGTAGGGGTGACAGCCATTGACTGCAGGTAAGTTGCATCCTCTCCATCCATAAAGGATAACTACAACGTGGCGAACTGCTTTGTCACCTCACTCAACAGCTGCGAGCTCGAACTTCTGCTAAGGAAATCTACCACCTTGTTCCCCTTCCTAGGTGTATAGATGATCTCGAAATAATAATCCTTGAATAACTCTAGCCACTGCCTCTTCCTTATATTTAGATCCTTTTATGTGAAGATGTACTTGCAGCTCTTGTGGTCAGAGTAGATGATGAATCCCTCACTAATAAGGTAGTGTCACCACATCTTTAATGTGAAGACTATCACAGCAGACTGGAGATCATTGGTGACATAGTTCTACTCATGTGGCCTAAACTGGCATGAACCATAAGCAATCACTTCCTGCCTCTGCATCAAGACACAACCAATCCCAGTCCCTGATGCGTCACAAAAAACAATGTACTCGACACCCTCCTCCGCCAATCTTAGGATTGGGGAGCTCGTCAAACTCTATCTCAACTGCTCGAAATCGTAATGGCACTTCTTCGTCCACATGAAGGGTCACCCCTTCCTGGTCAAGGATATTATTGGTGAAGATATTCGGGAGAAATCATGAATGATTCTTCAGCAATATCATGCCAACCCAAGGAAGCCCCGCACCTCCGTCACACTCTGAGGTGGATCCCATGCTAACACTGCCTCCACCATGGCTAGGTCGATAGCTACTCCATCTTATGAGATGACATGTCCCATAATGTGGACCTCTTGTATGCAGAATTGGATCTTTGATAGCTTCCCAAAAAGCTGGTTCTCTCAGAGTACGTCTATAACCATCCACAGGTGTATCACGTGCTCCTCCTCTGACGCTAAGTACACGTGGATGTCTTCGATGAAGAACACTAAGAACTGGTCCTGGTACGGTTTGATGATCTGGTTCATCATTCCCATGAACAATGCATGGGCGTTTTTCAAGCCAAAAGGCATCACCAAGTACTTATAGTGACCATAGAGACATCTGAAATATGTCTTCGGAATATCATCGTCCCGTACTCATAACAGGTGATAACCTGGTCGAAGGTCAACCTTCGAGAACCACTGTGCCCCTCTCAGATAATCGAAGAGGTTGTCTATTATTGGCATTGGATACTTGTTCTTCACCGTCACCTAGTTTAGGCATTGGTAATCCACACACAACCCCAAACTTCTGTCTACCTACATGGAAAATGAGACTGGGGCCACCCAGGGTGATACACTGGGTCTCATGAAATCCTCTCTCTGCAAATATTCCATCTACACCCTTAGATCGCGAAACACTGTGGGAGCCATCCGATATTCTAGTGATGAAATCGAGTTCATCTCAGGGTGTAAGTCAATGCATAAGTCAATTTCTCAGTGGGGAGGTAATCCTAGAACATCATCGGGAAAGACATCCTTGTACTCCACCATTACAGCTGGGAACTAAGAGCTCACAACATCTACTTCTAAGAGGTTAAGTCTATCCATATCATGAGTGGTATGTTGCACCCCTCTATGCATGCACCCATTTTGTGCTAGCTAGGTCTGCTTTTCTCTGACAAAGGAAAACCTCGTCCCAACCCGACGAACACACCACACTCTTCGCCTCAAATAGTCAATCTGGGCATGGAACGAAGATAATAAATCCAGACCGAGAATGACGTCGTAAGGCATCGATGCTACCACCAAGAGGTTATAACTGAAAATATCACCTCCTAGGGTAAGATCACACAGTATTCAAAGGTGTCTGATCATCAAGTCTCCTCCTACAGGTGTCTCCAAGTGTAAGTATCGAGTGAACAATACAACCGAAATCTTAAGGTTTTGTACAAGACATGCGGATACGAAGGAATGACCGACACCTATGTATATAAGTATGAAATCTAAGTTAGAGAAGACACATATCATACATCATATCATCCATGGATCCCCTAGGTCATATGACTTGACCACATGCAGTTGTCCCTTCCCCTGTCCCCCAACTTCCTGAGCTTGGTGCGGACCTCCTAGGGGTGGTGGTGGAAGTAAGTCGAAGCGTCTTCCACCACCAGCAGCTCTCCCCGCTCCTCTACCACATCTGCCACCTGGAGGGACTATCTACTCAACTCTCTGCATCTGAC
This sequence comes from Viscum album, assembly GCA_963277665.1. Classification (NCBI taxonomy): domain Eukaryota; kingdom Viridiplantae; phylum Streptophyta; class Magnoliopsida; order Santalales; family Viscaceae; genus Viscum; species Viscum album. The sequence continues at coordinate 15,066,885 of OY728128.1, forward strand.
TCAGTTGTTCATCCACCACTTCCCTGTCAGCAGCTCGATGTGTCGGAAAATCTCTAGCGAAATGTCCCCTACCATCGCATGTGTAGCACTATTCTCCCTAGGATTAATGTACCCAACCTGGGATCCCTGGGCTATCTATCCCCTATCATGGATCCTCCTCTGACACCTCTCACATCCTGATCCCTACGTCTGACATCGGCCCCCTGCTACTGAGGTCTCCATACCTATCTGCATTCTGCTGACTGTCGTCGGCATCCTCTTCTTCACCAAGAAGCTATCGATCACTAAGGCCTGCTCGAGCACTCCAGCATAAGTCGAAATGCATATAGGCAGAACACTATATCGGATTCCTCATCGTAAAACTCACATGAATGTCTGAGCTCTAAATTTATGATCACTGACCATATCCATTGAGTACCGGGTGAGGTTGCTGAACCTAGATGAATAGTCTGCTACCGTCAAACCGCCCTGCTGGCACTAAAGAAGCTCATGGATGTGCACAACACTCTGCGTAACCAGAGATAACTTCTCCCTAAAGAGTCTCTAAAACCCCGACCATGAAAGAGTCTCTTCATCATGAGTTTCTGTGGTCAGACTCCACTATCATCTCCCCGAACCCTAAAGAAGGCTCGCTACTAGGATCACCATCTGGTCTGCTGGTGTCCTCACTAGACCAAAAACTCTAGTCACCACCTCACGCCGGTATTCAGTCGCCTGAGGGTCAGGCTCTCCATGAAACTTGAGGGGTCTCTGTCTCTAGAACTCATAGAGCATGCTCAGACTGCTCTCCTCATCGGTCAGTACTGCAGGTACGATGGGATTCTCTACTGGTGGTGGCATAACATGTGCACCACCTAGTGGAAATGCTTGGGGAACTAGTCCCTGTATCGAAGCCTCGTCACTGAGGGGGTCATCCTTATGATCATGCTGCAGAATCATAGAGGGTATGCTTCACAGATGCAACCTATAATGAAACAAGATATACCATGATTATATCTAGATAGATGTCTTAAAGGAAGTGGAACACCACATCGGACACCGCACCATCACTAGAGTATCTGGCCTAAGAACCAAGCTCAAAACACTTAACACTATTGACCCAAACCAATCTAACAGATTCTTGGTACTAGGTTATAAAGGACCCCCTCTGATACCACTCTTTCATAACCCATCCCAGTGGGGACCACGTAGTGACTCCCCAAGCAGCCGCAAATAGGCTAAGGGCTGGGGACTAGCACCGCGTAGGCATGTTACTAACATGGGAGGCATTTCCTAAGAACTTGTACACATACACAAATCTCTAAGAACAAAAATGGTGAAACGTAAAAACCACTATTGGACAAAATGCATGCATAAAACTAAACAAAACCAATTGATTATGATGGAAAGTAAAGAAACTAAAAGTAAACTGGGATAGATTACAACCCCACCAAAAACAATAGTATTAAACTGAAAATTCCAACTTGTAAACCCAAAGTGGTATTGGGACTGCTACTCATAGCCGTATGAACGCCTCGACCTTTAGGGAACTCAGAAGGCTCAGTCCTGCCTTGGACCACCCAAGACTCTGTCAAATGGCGGATCATCTACACAAAACAAGACACGTGCGGGAAAAGCCCGTGCAGGGGTGAGTATAACAATACTCAGTAGAGGACCCCGAAAAACACAATTCAATACAAAACGGAAAGGAACAATCCACTCTACACAGTATTTATCTACTGAACATATAATAGGTGAACACAATCCAGATATACCCAAACCACATACCTGTGGTCTCGAAATAAGTCACACAACCGCATACCCATACTAGAGATTCAGTTCGAATATTCCATGAAGCACTCGTTTCGGTAGAACACACTCCACGAGTCTGGTAGATCTGATGATGTCCGTCTGAGAACTACTATTCATTAGTAAATGTCACAAATGGTAGTTACACTCATTACGGGAGACAGACTCCTGAGTGAGAAGAACATGATATATAGATACACTCATTATGGGAGACACAATCTTAAGTGGGAAAGATATCAATACATAGATGATTATCACTACCATGGCCATGGAGGATACTACGACTCATCCAGATTCACCAGCTAGGTGGAGGATCAATGCCCGGTAGAGTTTCTCATGTTGATTCCTTACACTACCTTGGGTCATGAATGGATAAATGATCTCGTTCTGGGATTCTAGAAGGGATTCTGACTCTATCATATAAATTCCTGCTGAAGGGATCATACTCTTGTAGAAGGAAATGATTCTTGACCTTCAAGGGAATGAGAAGAAGGGGAACTAACCCAAATGAAACATGTCCATGATACAGTGGATAGGAGGACTATGGAATTTTCTAAAAATTACACAGCATGTAGAAATGTTACACGCCATGTTGTCTGACCCCGGGTACTACCTGTGTACAATGAACCATTTCATAAGGCTGGGCGTGTAGAAAATGTGAGTAAACGGCATGTATTATAGTGTTCACGTTGTGCCCGATTGACTGGGGTCGCCTCTGTGTATGCTGGCCATGTGTGCGTACAAAGCCTCAACCGGTGTACTCCAACCCATGTAATCGGTACATGGGGTGACCCGCGTTACAAGCCTTGCATGGCCGTGTGATGGAGTACACAATCATGTACTCCATATCATGTCCATGTATCCCATAGATACACACTGAGTCCCATATAGTTTCCTCTGCCAGGCCATGTAGGGTCCACACGTCGTGTTCCGAAGCCATGTAGTCTATCCCATGTCCATGTGTTTAATTGAACACATGTCGCGTGACACCTGTTTGACTCCTGAAACCCCAGCCACCACTGAGCCGGTCCACACGGCGTGTTCTTCGGGAGTACACACCTTCTATTCTGGAAATTTCCAGAATCAGGGGCTTCCTCCCCCCACAACTTCTGTGATGCCTCGTTCATAGATCCAACTGTCCGATCACTACAAAACTCCAGAATCATGGTCACCCTGACGTCCTGAAGTTGTCTCTGTTGTTTTTGACCCTCTGATTGGCACCAAAAATGTGTTTTGAACCACCTTCATGAAGAAAGTCAAAGAACGATAATTCTCGAACTGTGTCGATTTTTCTGTCACCATCGAAATCGCACCTATTCTAGGTCATCGTGATATCAGATGTTCAATTTGCGATCATTGCATCGAAAAACGGAAATGAAATGATCTGTTTTTCATCAACCCATGATTAACTCGAAGAACGTTCACGATAAGAAGGGGGATGGGAACCAAAGGAAATTGAAGAATGAAACTCTGTAGTCGTGCGTCACGATGTTGATCTGCTCCAAATAGTTGGATCAAATAGAGTAGGGTCAAAACAAAATTCTATCATAGATTAATTCCCTGAGATTAACCCTATGAATCCCTCCTGCAAGAACATATGAATTAGTAGATCAACATGATCAGGGTTGATCCACGTTCATCGTTTAAATTCAGAAATGGGAAAGGAGAATCTAAATAACAACCCCTACCACAAAAGGTATTGGTCGCAGAAAAACAGGCCATGCTTCCATCGTCATTGAGATCCTTCATCTCATTGATGCAGTGATTCTTAACTTTGATTCATCTTCATTTTTCGCAAAGAATTTTCTACAAGGGTCCACAGATTCTACAGTGTTTTTTCACAATTTTATATCCACATATATCATTTGATTAACCCATTAAAAAGTGGTATCACATTTGTTAATTCCATATTTGTGGCATTAAAAAGTCAAGTTGTGGTATCTGAGTCATTATGACATGGCATTAATTATTAAAAATCTTCACCATCATTGCACTGCAGTGAATATTTCCAAATAAAAAAATAAAAAATACTTTGCCATTTATTTTATTTTATTTTATAGAAAATGTCCGAAAATTTACTTTTTACCTCGACCCACACCGGTTGATGTTAGACCCATTCTTAGGTAAATTCTTCGTCTCGGGCGCAATAGTGCCCTCAGATTTTTAATCTAGGCATCCGTTTGGAGACTGCCACAATAGTGCACAAGTGCTGAATCACTTAACATAAAAAAATTTTGAACTACCATTCTGGGATCCCCAAGTCTCGAAATGATGTTCCTTCTCTATACCTGCTCTCGTAATAATTCCATATAACATTAAAAAATAATACATGGAATATCTAAGACATTAAAAAAATATGGTTGATAAAAATTTCAATAACAAAAAATACAAATGTTTCAAAAAATTTATTTCTTATCCTATAAGTTTACATACTTTTAACATTTTAGTTTTTACCATAGAGAACAGTTTTGATTTATTTATCAATGTGATTTACTACTTAATCAAAAAAATAAAATGTGCCTTTTAAGATAATGTAGACCTGGGTATTATAAATATAAATTCAAATTTATTAAAAAAAATATTAGGTGTGATGTAAATTAATTTTATTAGAGCCATATGAAATTTACAAACCACATTTTAACCTTAATCATGATAATTGATTTTTATTATATTTATTAAGCATTAAGAACAAAATTTTATATATTATTATAACATAAGATCGATTATTATGACCCAAAAAATGAAATATATTTTACCAAATTAGATTGAAAGAAGTTTTAGAATTTAATTATAAAGTTAAACTCATAGATGTGTTAAAAAACAGTTTTCCGAAGAAATGATTTCATTAGTATGAAAAAAATCTATATCAAAAGTGAAATTTTAATTAATTATAGTGACCTAAATTTTATTAAAATAAATATATTTGAGATAATATTAATTTTAAACCATTATAATATAAAATTTATCTTTGTAAATGTTTTAAAAGAAAAAAATATTTTTAATAAAAATAAGTATATTTCACCATTCATCGAATAAATAAATATTTTTAGAAAAATCTCAAAAAATCAATCTAAAGTAATTTTGAAATTTTGGTTCCTAAAAATGATGTTATATTTTTCAAATAATTTTTCTGAATGTGGAATAATATAATTTTACTATTTTTTCATAATAATCAATAAAAATCATTTTTTGAGAAACAATCTATTTTCAACATGTATAAAGAATTTAAAATAATTAACCCATTAATTATAAAAATTATTTATACAAAACCTTAATAATTGATTTTGGAAATTTTGATGTTCTTATTTATTCCTCAAAATTTAACAATTAGAATATAATGTTCACGGGTAAATAATAACATATATATTGGTTTAACGTAGTTTCATTAAAACATGGTATTGTGTGTAAAAATTGATATAGAAAGAAATTTAAATTATTGGGAATTTTTTTTTCATTAAATATCATGGTGTTACGAATCCTTCACTGAAATTATATGCTCCAGACACCCATAGAGCTTCCATTCAAGTGTTAAAAACCCTCTTTATGATGTTCAAAAAGATATCACCTCATTTTAACACCTGTTTTATAGAATGAGTTGTATAATAGAAAAAAAGGCCGTGTTTCCTCCAAAATGTAGAATCCATAATGATGTGGGTCATTACTGATTTGTCATGACAACTAAAAATTTGATTATCATTATGTAGTGGTGAATCCCATTTCTCATTTTCATTATTTCTTAACTTTTTAACTATTAATTTCATCATGGTTTTCATGGTTTTCTTCCAAAACCATCATATTTGAACAAAAAGAAATGAACACTATACTCTCTATTTCTACTTTGAATATCTAGCACATATATATATGATAAAAAATCTATGAAAATTATATCCAATTAGAGGTATCTACAATTAGCTTTGATACAACTTGGTATACCCCAGTAGGATCATGTAGTAACTTGTGGGGGGTTAATTATATGACCCTTTTAACAAAATTATTTTTACTTTTAATTATCCATTATTGATATTAAATCCACTATCTAGATCATGATGTATGGATCTACTTATGTGATTTGATTACGCAATACCCATTGTAATGCAGGAAAAAATCCAAGGAACATAACACATAATATTTTTTACTAGGTTTGGCCCTATTACAAGAATATACTACTAACTGTGTTTAGATTGAGTCTAAGGAACTATTTATCACTAATAAATTATAGTGATTAGGAAAGAATGATCACTTATTATCCTAGTATTTATGCTCAAAAGGGGTGGAAAAATGTATCCTTAAACCATGGGTAAGTGTCATTCTTTCCCAATGCAACATTATGGTAGTTGTTATCTATTGAAAGACCTTAAATCTCTTAGTTATTATGGATATTGTTGTATTAGATCACTCCAATCATAAAAGGTAATACTTTCAAACTTTATAATAATATCTTATGTCTATTCCTAAATGTCACTGAATCAACATAACAAGATATTATTCCTCAAAAATTGGTTTTCCACTAATATAATGTAGTTAGAAACACTGAATGCGATCCATCCTTATCATCTTGTGCCAATCTCAAAAATAATCAACGGATGTAAATAACATGACACTTTATAACTTTTATATCTTAAAAATTCTTAATAATATAAAAATATCATTAGGATTTTAATTCTTATTCTCTTATTTCCTTTATTTCGTCTTCTATTATATAGTTATATCATATGAAAGGTATCATCACATGATTCACTTTTTTTCTCACTTCATCATTCTTCTTCGATTCACATGTTATAACGACATGGACCCGACTGCCATCAAAACATTTAGTCGATGTATACAGCCACGTTACTAAGGGGTATCCCTAATCCTCCCAGGATAATGATGAGAAATATAAAAAAAATGATCCTTGGGCATGATTTTGTCTATATAAATAATAGTTAAATAGTAATGGAATTCTACCAGATTACTAGAAATACCCATTTATATGGGAAACATTGAATCCAAATATGAAAATTCAAAATATACAAAAATATTATAATAAAATATAAATTCAAATAACATATATTCAAAAAATTAAACTAACATATCACACTAAAATTACACACACCTATAGAAATTAATGAAATAGTGCATATCCTAGGCCACTATAATATATCTACACCTAAAACCATCGAACACATTAATATTTTTTTTTCATGGATTAAGAGGACTATGAACTTAAAATATATCATTGGCATAGCTAGAAAAGAAATACTATGTAACGTGAGTTAACTATCCATATAAAGAATATTCTCACTACTCAAGTAACTAAAAACTAAATCCATTTCTATAAAAATTCTAAACAGTATATAGAAATAGAGTTGTGTAGTTATGGTGTTAGTATAAGATCCCAAAAGGTAAGAAAAACAACATCTATGAAATTTATTTCCAAAAAAAAGAAAATATTATTTTTAAATAAATTTATAAAATAACATCCATTACATTAATTAAATAATCATAAAAGTAAACTATTTTCCGAAACGTCAATTCATTTATTTAAATGAAATAAATATCTTGAAAATAAAATTTCTCATCCTAATCCCCTATTACACACCACCACACACACATTTAAAAATACTTTTAAAATAAAATTAATTATTGTGAACATTATTTTAAATTCAAATTTTCTTAAGAAAAAAAATGTTACTAATAGAAAACACTAAAATAATTTAGTAATGGTAATGGAAATAATAAATAAACAAAGTCAATTAAAAACTAAAGTGAAGATATATTAAAAAATCTAGGATAAAAATCAATAAAAAACAATCATGATGTCATAAACAATAATATGTTTGGGTAGAAAATATGTATAACCAAAAATAATAAGATGGTATATAAATTATAGTTTCCAAAGGTAATTTTGGATGGCTACAAATAATATTAGGGCTACTGACATGAACCTCCCAACCATAACATACAGCCTCTCAAGTAAAATTATAAAATTTACCTAACTAATATCATTCATAGAACAAGGGATGAACCCATCCTAGTACCTAACTTAGTACAATCTCTCATGTGCCGACAATTAAACAACCCACATGGAAGTCATCATCCATAAATAATAACATCCCAAAAGTAAGAACACAACTGGAAATATTACCCTTTTTCTAAAATATAATTTTAAAGTTCACATGAATACAAAAAAAATTAATAATTCGATTTCACAACATTTGAAAAGATATAACTTGTTTTAAAAAGAAAAATTCATTTAAAAACACTAATTTAAATATTTTGAACACCCAAATTAAATCATTAGGTTTTGATTTCACGAATTACATTTAAATGTTATACACATATGTAATTATTTATATATAAACACATATAAATGTATATATTCACAGATTATCATATGAATATGTGAAAATGTAAATATATATAAACATTACCATATATATGCATATAACACTAAACATCCTTAGATACACCCCTAACATCAATCATAGTGGACTAACATAACATTAAAAAATAAAAATTTAATAAAATTTATCAAGAAAACCCAAATAATTTTTCCACACCCAAAACCTCGTTGAAAATAATCCTAAATATTTTATCAGGTAAAAATATTATTTATTCTCTTATGAATGTGAAATATAGATGAAAAACTGTAAAACAAATTTAGAAAAAATTTAAATTTCTCGATAACTTTCGCATCATGTGTAATTATATGTGAATGAAAATGTGACATTTGTAGATTTACATAAATTAATTTAAATATCCATGTTTATGAAAACAATTATCGAAATACATATATCATAGTGACACAAACTTCAGTGACCGATTGATGTAATGAAATCCTTGACATTAGAAGAAGAAAGTTCCCATAAACACACCAAATACCCTGTCAATAAGAATCGACGTGGGAAAAAATCAGAACCTAATCCAGGGTTTTACCTGGGGTGATGAGAAACAAGGGTGGGGAAACAACCATGATAAAATATAGAAACATGGGAAGGGGGTGAAAAAATACCTACATATAATGATAAAAAATGGAAATAATGGGAATAATGGATGGTCGAAGATGAGAAGATAAAGTGGTGAACACATATGCTCTCCTTTATATGGATATGTGAATCTTGGTCAAGAGTGGGAGTTAATAGGGCGAGGTGGGGTTTTTATTTATTAATTATTTAGGTTAATTTGGTAATTTGTTAAAAAGGATCCTAGAATACACACATAGTTTACCCCCACTATTTTCCAAAATATGTAGTAATAATGATGCTCTCTCTGGAAAAACCCAAACACCACATACGGTTTACCCTAGGACCCCATCTATTTTTCTAATAGTTTGATAATCATGAAAAGTGGTACAATTAATTGATAGACTGATGTATAGGGCAACCAAATGTGTTTCTAAACTATTATAGATAACCATGTGTCACTCAAAAAATATTTAAAAATTAAAAAAATAAAAATTTTCATATCCAAAACACTAGTGAAAAAATAAAATACAATAAATAAATAAGTAAAATAAATAAATGAGGCTAGTGTGTTCAAATTATCCCCATAATAATGCTTTCTACCCCTATAAAGCCTATATTTATAATGTCTAATAAAATATGGATGAGGTTAAATATCCCCTTTTAAAACACAACTCAATAACCCATGGAAGCCACCACACTTTCTGAAACATGATCCAAATAATTCAAAAACCAAGGCAAAAAACTAAAAACCTACTATTTATAAAGAGAAGGATGATCATACTTCTAGTAACTAAATTTCCCCACTCAGAGAAACTATCAAAAACTATTAATCATCCTACAAAAAGGAAACATTCATTGTGTTCTCCACAACTTATATGAATGCATCTAGAATTCAAAGTCTCTTGAGTAAGTAGATACTTTCAAAGCACATAGATGGATAGATCGACCCAATGTGGAATTGGAAATGGGAAAAATGAAATGAAAGAAATTCACTAACACCCAAAAAAATAATAAATATATCTACCAAATATTAAGGACGCCTCAACTAGGAACTATTCCAAAACAAGACTCAAGAACTCACAAAGGAATGAACTCGTAGAAGAGTTACCACAAAAAACAAGGAACTGAAAATAGTGTTGATTAAAAAAATTAAGATTTTACTGAAACACCTCATGTGTAGGGATGTTTAATATTGAAAACATGAGATCCGGTATTAGGTCTAGTGAGGGAAACCTGGATCCTCATACTTGGAATAGTGAACATCGATGAACCTGACTAAACCAAATTTCACAAGCCAAAGAAAGACCTGGACAAAGAATAACATCGGTCTTAACATCCATCACATCCCCATGATTCCTACACAAAAATCCTATTCAATATATGATCATATCAAGGTAGGTTTCAAAATATAATCATGGTCTAGAACAACCATCAATATATGACATTATTAAAACAACCCCATCCCCTATTAAAAACACAGAGATTCCCATAGAACACATCACCAAAATATTTTTATCAAGTTCTTAGAATGGTGTAGAATCTATAATAATATGTCTCAAATTTCCAATCACCAACCATAAAATAGATACTCATCCAATGATCCAAAAATGACTTACACTGAGACAAGGATGGAAAAATCTCTTCGGGCCTCTCCTAGAGGGTGATTTTCAGCTAATAATTGTGAAAATATAAGGCCATACATGAAATTATATTAATCATGAACAATCTATTCCGGAATCCTGATTCACACAAAGAGGTAGTGGTCTAAACTACAAGGAAAAATCCAATACAAACACCCAAAAAAATAGATTAATTTCAAATCACTTTTCTTTCATCATATTTTCCTAAATATCAAAATTAAAACAATAATTCCTCTCTCAAAAACATATAGGGGAAAAAACCAAATTTTAGAAAAAAATTTAATATTGAAAACACCCCATTTCATTAAGAAAACATATTAAAATTTGTTGGGAAAAAATCCCTCAAGGCATCATTGAATCATTGTTTAGTTGATTGTGTTTGTTGACAAAGTGGACATCTGTGTGGTTATTGTTGACAAAGAAAAACAATGACATACAAATTTGTTGACAAAGAATATTTCATGATGGAATGTCGAGTTCAAGAGAAGAGGTCAATGATCCATGTTTGATTTAATAACATCGAAAAAAGGAATGGATGATCTGGAGTTGGTACAAAAGAACATATAAAAGGTGGCGCTGTTTTCCAGTGTTTGCCAAATTTTTGGGCCTGAAAATCGAAAAATGAAGAAAAGTGTTTTTGGAAAAGGGACTTGCGCACCGAGGACTTGGAGTATAGGAAACATGTGCGCCATATGTTTTTCTTTATTATAAGATCAAAATATAGCTAAGGAAACAGGTTTGTGCAAGTTTGGGAGTTGGTCGCGCAAGTGTCTAAGAGGACAAAAGACTTGCGCGCCGAGACTGGGTCACGTAGGTGACTTGTGCGCCGTCACGGAGGGTGGTCAATTTGCCTATAAATACTGGACCACCCCTCTTCATTCTGTACCGGAGATCAACACTTTGAAAAATCAGAGCTCCCGTCGCACAGGTGTGGTGGTCGCACAAGTGGTGTGTGTGGCCATGCAGGAGGGACTTGCGCACCAGGGTGATTGTTGTGCGCCAGTGTTTGAAGCTGCATGCCAATGTGGAGTTGTGTGCCAATATTGGATTGGGCGTAAAAGGAAGTGAGTCGCGCAGGTTTGGAGTTGAAGAATCTTGAGCCGCACAAGTGTCTGAGGAGGACTTGCGCGCCCGTTGTGACTTGCGCGCCGATACTTGCGTGCTGAGGTAGACATTCGTGCCAAGAAAGGTTTATTTCCAGCAGTGATTTTCGGGCTATGTGGAAGCTGGAAGTTTTCCCGACTCCTTCGCTGCAAAGAGATATTCATTTACGGGTGAAAATTGGTCTTCAACAGAGCATCTACTTATAGAGGAAGACGCATTCCTTCATGCAAATGAAGAGACCTATAGGTCCATAAACTGTGAGTGGATTCCTTCCAAGAGCAGTGAGAAACAGAAGAGAATAAAGGTGATCCTCTCCACCGATAGTGAGCCAGAGAGAGAAAAATAGGGAGTGACCCTTGGGAAAGTGGTGAGCTAACCCTAAACATTATAAAGGCAGTGAGCCTGGGCATATAAGTGATCTAGCCCGAACTTTGTATCCACGTCTCGTAAAGAATTATGGAATTTGGTATGACCGGAAACTTGTCGGCGTATGCTCCTTGGATGTAGCCCAGTGAGGGTGAACCAAGTAAAAATCTCTGTGTCTGCCTTTTTGCTTCCCTGCATTGCATTCAAAGCATCATCATTAGATAAGGAAGTAAAGAAGTGATCATAGTTTACACATAAGAGCAAATAAAGTGACCCTTGTAACAAAGAGGTCAAGATCCAGTGGGGTAGAAAGAACTTTGAAAATGAATATCCATACCCTGATTAACCCCCCCCCCCCCTTCTCAGGGTATATAGGCCCTTATTGGTCCTAACAAAATTTATAATTACAAAATAAATAAAAAAACATTTTTCAATCTATAATATCAAATGTTTATTTAAAGTTTCAAACATAAATAACCTCTTATCATATCCCACATATATTGTTTCCAATCCTCTTTATAAAATAATAAAAGGCCGTTATTTAAATCCTAAACTCCGAAAATGAGTCATTTAATATTTAAAAAACCCTATAAATATCATAAAATTTCCACCTATATTTCTTCAGAAATATTTTTTTACATAGGGTATATATGATAATAAATGATTAGTAAAAATATTAAAATTTTCCATCCACTATTTATATTGTTTTCAAATAATCATACAATAAGTTTTTCAAATCATTTGATAAAACATTCCCCCTTTTTTCCTACACCAAAAATGTGTTTTCACTAAAATAATATATAAGAAATGACACTCATTAACCCCGAATAGATATTTAAATAAAATATTCTCAACACACTTCAAGGTGTACCCTAATTCATTTAACCATTACCGAGATTCATAGATCAAGGGCCCTAAATGAAAAATCTATGTAGAATTTAGAATAGTTCTTGAAATTTCTATGTTGATTTATATGCCTTAGATCATTCATGAAACAATTTTCAAAATATTTTAGGATCACGAAATTGTTGATTTTCCTATTTATGGGGCCACACAAACCAACCTCACACCACTGATCCTTCCTCTATTTCCAATTGAAATGTAACAAATTTACCTCAAGGCAACTAGACATTCCAATGAGGGTCAAAATCTTAAATAATAATAATTAATATAACAAATTCAAAATTTAAACCCCAACTACACATGGAAACTCAAGTGTTGTGATGATAAGTGGTAATCCAGAACCACTTTATAACAATCTTATTGAGTCCTGATGAACCCATTTACATACTTAGTAGACTCCCCAAATAACATCTAGGAATTATAAAAACCAAGGATCGTTTTAAAAAAAATAGTGTTTTGATACCATTTTTAATGTCCCGACCCAGGTAATTGTCCAAAACTATTACAGAGCTATGGTACCACTGACCCATGGGGAATACCAAATCCCTCGAGGAAGATGATGATAATTATAAGAACCAATAGCAATCATATGGAAAAATTTCTCTTAGGAAAAATATAATAAGTAGTGTAGTTATACTTGATTTCCATCATGACCAATCTAGATGACATATTTCTATGCCAAATAGGAATAAAAAAATAATCATACCAAATATGATTTTAAAATAACATAGATAAAGAAAAATAAAATCTCATCTCACACTCCAAACAAACTCTCATTCATAATGTCATCTAATAGTGTCCATCCTTCGGAAACACAATATCTCTACACCTATAATTATAAAAAGATATAATATTTCTACATGGATGATGTAGACTAAATATAGAAAATTAAGCACTAATATACATAGAAAATAATACCCACATGACATAAGGTCATCCTCTATCCAAAGTATATTCTCACTACTCGAGAAATCGTGAACCTGGTCTATGTCAAAAAAATCCCCTTAGTCTATAGAAACCTAGTGGTTTAAGTAGGGTATGATATCAATATCCCAATTGGTAAGCACTATAGAGTGCATGCTTTTATTTTCTAAAATAGTCAAAAAAATATTCTTGATTGAAAAAAAATTAAAAAATAGCTTCCATTCCTTTATGACAAAAACATCACATTCAACCATTTTTTAAAACTTCAATTAATTTATCTATATTAAATTAATAATTTGAGAATACATTTTATCATCTGGATCATCTTTTATTGAAAATAAACGTACACACCCACATACATACACACATAAATATCCATTTTAAAAGAAAGCTAACTCATGTAAACATGACCTAAAAATTCCACATTTTGTTTTACTAAATATTATTTCACAATAGAATAACCAAAAATAATACAGTACTGTTAATTGAAACCACAAATAAATACAAATAATATCAAATGTATCATAGAATTAATACATCAATTTAACCAATTTCGATAAAAAAATAACGTCATTATTCAAAATAACCAGTAATGGAGTTAGAAAAAGATATTATATGACACATTATATAATATTATACCAATAGGTTCCAAAAGGAATTAATATTATCTACAAGACTGACTAGGAAAGCCTACAAGAACCTCCCTCCCACTCCTCAAGGCCTCTTGAGTTGAATTCCAAAACAAACCCTGTCTAGCATCATGATATGAACTAGGTAGACACTTATCTGAGTACATACCCATTTATGGTATCCCATGTTACAACCACAAAACAATCCATATGAAAATCAACATCAATAAAAAATAAAAACCTATAATCAAGAACCCAATTGGAAATCCCTACATCTTTCAAAAATCTAATTTGAAATATCACATTAAAATAATTTTTTTCCAAATAAATTTCACAAAATTTTACATGCTCATTCATGTTTATATATAAAAAAACCCTTTAAAAAATCTTTGAAATATTTGGAAAAATTAAATTCCATAATTGTGGATTTAATGGTTTCCTTGTAATAATTATACACATATATAATTATATATATAACCACAAATGAATATACAGATTCATATATTGTCTTTTGAATATGCATAGATGTCCACATATATATACATACCCCTATATATGTTTATAACAATAGACATCCCATGAAACAAACATACAATTAATTACAAGTGAATGACATAACAATGGAACATATAAATGTAAAACAAATATAAAAAAACTCAAAATAACATTCAACAACTAAAAAAAACTTATAAATCATCATAAATATTTCACCAAGTTAAAACACAATTTATTCATTAAAATAGGCAAAAGGTTGGGAAAAATAAATTAAACCCATTTTTAAATCAACATAAATTACATAAACCCATTAAAAACATTTATAATTTTATTTTAATTAAAGACATAAATATATATATTTGCAATGAATTTAATTTAAAAATAAATAAATATATATAAAATTCTAGGAATCATGAAATAATCGAAATAACTACCTCAGTGACATGGATAAGAAAAGAAATCCTTTAATTCAGAAAATGTAAGGTCCACAGGACACTCCACACACCCTAAAAACAAGAATTGATGTAGGTAAAAATTAGATCCCAAAAAATGTATAAACTTTGGGAGATGTGCAATAAGGGAGTGTAAAATTACATATGAAAATAGAGATATTGATGGCAATAAATCCACACATAGGAAGATCTCACCTAGATTCAATGGAAACAGAATGTTGATAAGGAGGAGAGGTGGTGCTGGAGTACACATGAGGGATCCATTCTAGGATACTACACATCTCAGATGAGAGTGGGATGATATAGGTTTAGGGGGTATCTTTACTTTTTATTCATTAAGTTAAATTAGGTAATTTTGAAAGATAAGAACCTTTTAAAATTAAATAGTTTGGCCATATGGTTTTTTAAACCATGTAGTATCCAGGCATCCCCCATTTTAAATCCCTAACAACATCCTATAATTTCACCTAGGACACTGTATAGATTTATAATTGTGTATTGACCAATAAAAATGAAATTTATTGTGATAAACTCAAAAAAATGTAACATTATGATTTTACAAACTATTCTAGAAAGAAATGTGACCTGATAAAAGTTCTAAACATACAAACAAATAAAATAGTATGAAACAAAATAATAAATTTAACCAAATAAATGTTGTTGGACATCATGCAAGTTATTTATCCTTTAATATCATTATGATATCTCAATTAAATATTCAATATAATCTCAGATATGCTGTATCCATTACTCTAGCTTTGATACATACATTTTTCTTCTATAATTTAGTATTTGATTCCCTTCCATTAGTAAACATCGTCTTCACAATGAATATAATTTCATATTCTCTTCACTATATCTTCGATACACAAAATTCCCTCAATGAATATAGTTCCTAAATCAACTTCAATCATATATTTCTCATTCTATTTTAATATATTTGGCTTTAATACTAGTCATAGAAACTACATTAATTATCTATTATTTTAGATATTAAAATCTCATTTTAATTGATATTATATTTCTCTAAGACTTGTCTTTCATACTCACATTACATCTCAAGTTATAATGACTTCATTTTTTTTATAAAATCCCTAATTATTCTCTATCAAAGTCTATATTATAACATGTTGAAATGTTCATGGTGTTATCTTTTACATTATAATTTGGTTCCCCTCTTCAAAGTTTGATAGTTATATTAATGGCATGGTGGCATCTCAATTCAATGACTTGGATTATCTTTAATTTACTCCTCAAACTTTTTCACATTGAGATATTAAGCTTTAGAAATGGAAACACTCACCACAAATTAGATTTATTATTCATTTATCATCTTCAGTAATCAGGGATTGAATAATTTCCCTTCAAATAATTAGGATATTTGAAAATTGTATTTAATTAAAACATCATCACATTTAATATCCAGAACAATAATTAGCAAACAATCCAACATAAAAAAATTATGTTAACTAATAAACCCTTACTTTTCTATATGAGGATCTATTAACTTGAAAATATTTGGTCTACACCACTATGTTTTCATAAATACTATTACTTATGAGTTAAATGGATCTAATATCTCTATGACTAATTATTAATTTTTATGCATTTCAAAAATCCAGAAGAATAAAAATTTACGTATTGGATAACTTAACCCTATATAAGAGTAAATGAACCTTCTCTAATCACTGATTATTTTTATTTACTTATATTTCTATTCCACTCTATAGTAATATTTTCATATTGATAGTATAATTATTGTTACTTTTTCATTTTATAGATCATCTTAGGACATTTAAAAATTTCCACCTTCAACTGATGAATTTTAAAACTCTTCAAATCATATTTAAAAAACATAAAATCTTCTAAATTCATCTCTAATAACTTATATTCATCTGAAAATAATAAAAATTTATTTATAAAATATTATAATATTTTAAAATTTCTTCAAATTTATCTTCAATTCATTTTGATATTGGAATACACTATTTTGGAATTTACATATATCTCCACTTCATTATAAATTATATCTCATATTTACACTTCTTTAGGAATCATCGAATGGTGGATAAACATTTTAGGCAGTAGTATTCATGCTAAATAATGCACGGATGGTTCCAAAATCAACCAACCAACCTTTTTTACTTTTTTAATCATGTTTTCTTATTATTTTAAATAGAAATATTATTTTATTCAACCAAAGAATTTAGTATAAAGTGATATCGACCTCAAAAAGTAATTATATTTGATTATCTTAAATAACGTATCCCCAATCATAAGAAAAATTTTATACCTCATATTGATATGTACTAATCCTTACCTATTGATAAGTGTGGCAAAAAAATTTCCATTATCAACATGTGAATGAATTATCATGATACAATGGTAGAAAGAATAAACGCAAGTGATCCATGGAAACTTCCTTACCCACATAACTCTTTTTTGTTCATTATGACCTTTTCCCACCATCAAAAAACAAATAGAGACATTACACATTACTAACATGATACAAACATATGTACCCAATGTAACCAACTTTATCTCAATCCAATTGGGCTCCACAAATACCTAGAATTTTTTAATGATATATAATGTTTATTGGCACTATTTAAGGATGAAACTTATTACATGTTACTAGTAGATATCCTTTGACCACTATAAATAATGATTCTACAAAACATATGGTATTTGGTTTACTTTATT
Source organism: Viscum album (assembly GCA_963277665.1). Classification (NCBI taxonomy): domain Eukaryota; kingdom Viridiplantae; phylum Streptophyta; class Magnoliopsida; order Santalales; family Viscaceae; genus Viscum; species Viscum album. The sequence goes on from OY728128.1 coordinate 15,084,836, forward strand.
CTTCTAAAATAACGATGTAAAATCCTAAAAATTTATTTTTTATAATGTTATATGATTTTGTTTTGGGAGATAAGATATTTAATGGAACCATAGACCATAAAATATGTATATCCAGAATTACTATGGATGATAAAATAAATGTGCACAAAATAGGGTATTCTCCAATATCCCTTATTTAATATTATACTTTGTAAAATAACTGAGCAATTTTCTATAAAAAAACCTAGAAAACTATGTATTTATGAATAATTAATTTTTATACCAAATTTCAAACATTTAATCTGAAAAATCTCAAGGAATCCTTATAAAATATAAATACAACTAAAATATGTGAATACTGACTCTAAAAACAATCACTGCATGTTACAACTGTTTATACTACATCTCTCCACATATTAATACTCATCCTACCAAAAAAATAAGTCATTGACATCCCAAAAGTCTAACTTGTTACACATAGAAACTTAATTAAATACCCTTGATATACTACATACTAAAATAAAATATGTCACCTTCCTTGAAATATTTATTACTATCCAAAAAAATTAAACATAAGTCAACATACTTCCCAAATTAAAAAAGAAATTAAAACATTCACACATACGGTATCTCAATTCACCCCTCCTAATACCATCCACAAAAGATTATATATAACTAAGGGAACTCAGTATAATCACTAAAAATAACTTATAAATGTTTAAAATTGATCAGATATTATTTAAAATATATTTTTCTTTGTGAAATTGTTGCATTGGTCAGGGATATATTAACAAATGATTTAACTGGTTGGTGTATGGAGAAGCTAAATTTATGGTTTTGTGAAAGGAATTATGATTTAATTCATAGAATTACAATTTATAAAATTAATTTAATAGATAGAACAAAACAATACGTAATAAAGGATTGTGTGTATTCAATTCAGTGGGGTTTAAAGTGTGGGTGTGATTTTCTTTTCATTTTTTATCAAATATAATTTGGAAGATGATATGGAAGCCTAAACTAATATAAAGGTATATAGATTTTTAATAGAAATTCTATAATGATATTATTATAAATAAAGAGTGACTTTATAAAAGGAATATTGTTTTTTATTATCGTCTTAACCAATATTGGTAATCATTGTAAAATACACTTTATGTAGTATTTCATTGTGTAATGGTGAATTTTTTATAGTCAATGGAATTTAATTTTTTACAAAGCAAGTTCAAGTAGAAAATGATAATAAAACTCTATTGGATTGGGATTTAGTGATAGAATTTATTTAGTGTTGGAGTAATTTACCCTCTGGTACATTATCTGGATGAAAAATAAACTATTATTCTGTATTTCATATAAATTGGATCATGTTTACGTATATAGGAATGTGAAGATAAGGGATGTCTAGAGAAATGGAGGTGATTTCAGAGCACAAGATGAATTTATTTATCTCTTTTATAGTTATTTCCTACTAGTAACCTCCTTTGTAAAGGTGATTTTTTATTTATTATTATTCCAATCATCCATTATTGGGTTTTTGGATAGTTATTAGAGATTAGAGGGGTGTTGTTTTAACTTCCCATAGTTAATCAGTTCAGTCGAAATAGGGATATTTTGTTGCTCAATCTAAAGAAGATGATATTGTGTTATGTTTTACACATTCAAATGGGTGGTGGATTATGGTTATGAATTCCAATTTTATGGTTTTATTCATTAAATTATTAATTTAGTAGAGAAATCATCATATTTTTCATTATAATGGATGTGTTTCTATTTCTCTCATTGATTTTTTAGTGTTTCTATTTATTTTTTTAGGTTGGAAGGAAATCAATTGGAACAAAAAATACCTTATTTATCTAGATCTGCTGATGTTATGCATTGGATTAGGTGGTTTATTTAAATAATTAAATATTTTTTATTGAATTGATGAAAATTTTGATATAAATTTTATTATGCTCAAAAAAATAAGCTAAATTCACAGAAAACTAAATTTTAGAAGATTATAAATTATTAAAAAATTTAAAAACATTTTAAGAAATATATTAATAATTGATTATAATAAATTATTTATATATAACTTTCAAACCTCTAATCTTGACCAAAAATACATATCAAATTAGTTCACCACTGAGACAAACCTTAAAATTATTTATAAAATTTTTTAGTTACATTGAAATTAAGAAGTCTGAGACACCCCTTAAATGTAAAGTTAAATTTTAATATAAAAATATGTCATGTCTTATGTTATTTAATTTCATATGGTTATTGGAGATACAGGGAGAGGCTATGTGATTGTAATTAGGGATTTGGTCATCGTTTAGGGTGTAAAATTTGTTTTATGTAGAGTACCATGACACAAAATTTGAAATTGTATCATGGTGTGGTGGATTTATATGATTAATGTTTGTGAATTTGCAGGAAGGCCATGATACAGTGGTGGTGGTTTCATCAGGATGATTATTACACTGAGTAATATTTCAAAATTACATATCATTCATATTAATTAGAAATAATCTCCTTATTTTTGTTGTGATAACTTTTGTTATTATTTTTTTTATGTAATTTGATCATCCAAATCACATATTCTAGATGATTTTATTCTAAACAATACACATTCTAGAACATCATGAAATCACTAAATCATAATCAATATTAATATAATATTGAATCCTTTGAGTTTTTTAGGATTCAAAGATGATACAGAGCCTATGGTTAATTCATTTATGAGTTTCTTATACTCATAGACTATAAATAGATATTAATGATTTCATGATGAGTTTCATATTCAATTTTAGAACACCAATTTTTAAAATATTCATACAACCTTGATGTCTGAGTGATTTTTTTCTTCTATTTTTTATTGTGGTATTAGATCACCTAATTCTTAGTATTTTGTAATAATATAATTTGGTTTTATATTTTAATAATTTTATTCTGATTTCATTATGATAGAATTATTTTGGGGATAAAAATAAAAGTTAATGAAATTTTATGTTCCAAGAAGACTGGGGAAAGCAGACTTATCTGATTTCAATATTATATTAAATGAGGAGCTCTAGGGTATTATCTATCCCTATCTAAGATATATTTTGATAATTTTCGTGATTGTAATTACTATCAAATCTATTAAAGAAGGTCTACTGTAAGACTATGGGATTCAAATAAAATGATCATTGATGTTTTTATCATGTTACCCCTATATCCTTTATACCAAGATAGTGATCCTCCTACCAATTTGTATATAAAGTATATATTATTATGGATTAAAATTGTAATATCCTTTAATAGTCATTATTTAAAAGTTTAAATATTTTTTCCTTTACTCCATCACATTGTTACAATCAACATAATTTTTATATTCTTTTTATATTTGATTAATTTTTTCAATTAATTAATATCCCTTAAATATTTAATGTTTATAAATATTAATTAAATATTGAGATGCTAATTGTTTATAAAATATATATTTGGAACATTACTTTATTAAAAATGTAAAATTTAGTAAGTCTCTTAAAACATCAATTCACTATTATTAAATCTACATTACTAAGAAATCATTTGATATAGAAGAAATTATATTCTTTCCTTATACTAATGTGTATAAGAGAAAATATTAATGTTCATTTGTGGGAGGATTACCAATGGGATCATTGGAGAATTTGAATCTTATCCGACAACCCATTTTGGATAGAAGTGATTACTAGTATCAAATAGATAAAATATTTTTTTTATTATGGATACTATTGTAGATAACTACCAAATGATAGGTAAAAGCAATAATATTTTGATGAACTAATTTATGAATTTTATATTATAATTAAATCTTGAATTTCCATATAACTATAATGTTTAAAAAACTCTATTTTGAACTATAACTCAAAAAATTAATATTTAAATATATTCTTACGATAAATTTAAAATAATATAGAAAAAATTATATATTACACATTTTGTAACATTAAATGTTTTATAGATTAAAAGTGTTACTTTGTGATCATATTATTTATATTTTGATTTTATTCTCAAGGAATTATTTAGAAATATATATCAATGGTTTCTGATAGTTCTATATGGTTTATATTCTCTAAGAGAGAAGAAAATTATGGATGATCACATATTAGATTCTTTTTTAAATCTAAAAATAATGATAATAATAATGGAAAACATTAAATGAAATGAATAATATTACAAAGTAATGTCCTCATGAAATCATCAGAAATTTAATACAATATAGGAATAGATAAAAGAACAATTAAAAAAAAAGAAATTGAAGAATGATGTTTCATTTTTTAATAAAACTTCTAGAGATGATATTTTAAATTTACATACATCAATTCATTATAATAAACATTTAGATTAAATTAATATATAACATTGTGAAGGAGAGTTTTCTATGCTACCATGTAATATGAAAAAATTATTTTGAGGAAGAATTTTTTAAATTATATCCATAATTATTGGAATGATAATTATGAAAATATTGTAATAAGGTATTAAAAGATGTATTCCAAATATGTGACATGATATAAATATAATAATATCACAAACATCATGCTAGAAATTCAATAATTGTAAAAAGGTAAAGGGTCAAGAATATCCATGAAATGTAAAGGAAAATTATTTTGAATGTGATTGATAACTGGAGTGTATGTGATAATCTATATTCTAATAGTGGTTCATATAGTTGTAATAGTTTAAATATAAATGGATACTATAACACAGTTCCTTGAAAAAAATAATGCTTTATGGATAAGGTTACTACTAAATCTCTTACAAATATTTCGTTAGATTATATATATCTTTATTCTTTGGATGATGGAGATGATACTCAAACATTTGAGAAAATGGGTAAATATGTGACTAACATGGAGAAAATATATAATAATTCAATGAAAAAACATGATTAATAAAGGGATAAAATTACTAAATATAATAATTTTATTTCAAAAATAACTTCTAATTTTAATTACTAATATATTTCAATTTCAAAATCTTTTAGTGATAAGAATGAATTTTTAAAACCTAAGTCCAATATTTAAATTCATATTAAGTTGATAGGTAATTTTACATCTATAAATTATGGAATTAGTAAAATTTAATACAACATGATACAATATATGAAATCTTCCATATTTATTTATTAATAATATAGTAATTCAAATATATAGACATGTTATTTTGTTATAAAAAGTGCACTATTTATGGTAACTACCGTAGTGTACTTTAGTAGAACAATTTTTATTCCTTAGATAATCGTTAATATCAAGGAATGGGTAAAATTTATATTTTTAATGTGGTTACGACTATTTCAAACCATGTATTTGGATAGATGTTCGTTTGTAATTTCTTTTTAGCTAAAATTTCTAGATATGAGTATGTCTGGGTGCTAAATTATTGATTTTATTTCTATAAGAAAATCTGAGAACCAAAAATTGGAAAACATTGTATATGAATATATATAACAAAATCATTTTATTCTATAATAATATTACTCTTTTTTTCTATCAAAATAAATCATTTTTAAGATGTTTTTACCTCTTACTTGTCTATTGAAATGAATGAATCTAAATAGGTAATGTAATTAATTTTCAATCTTACCTATCCTTTGATAAGGAGTCACGCGGAAAAGGTGATATTATTCATGAATATATTAAAAAAAATTATATTTCTAATATATTTCGTAAAACATTATATTTTAAAAGATTAAATGGAATTAAATTTTACAATTTTATGAATAGTGTTATGTGATTATCTTTTCATTCCTATAAATAATTTTTTTGACATTGAGAAACTCCAAAAGAATAGGGGGGAAATTTATTTTATGTACAATTTTACTAACTATTAATGGTGATAAAACCATACTTATTGAATATAATTAGATAAAAGTTGAAGATTTATCTAATTAATATTCAAAAAATAATTCTTTTTAGATCCATTTTTAATTCATGATGCCAAAATATATTTTACATAAGTTAAAAATCACTAAATGTTTTTCCCATACATAGTTACTAATGAAAACCCTTATAATGTTATTGAATTTATACATACAAGATTCTTTATTTAATATATCTGGTTTTTTAATTCTAGATTATCTTTTATTTTATTAAATTCATAAATCTCCATGTTTTCTTTTTAAAAGTGTTAGAGGGGTAGAAAATTCTAAAATGGAAGCGGGATAATATTATTTAATTACAAAGCAGGAGAAAATATACAAAAGGGTAAAAGATGTTACAATTGGATAAAATAAAATTATATCGATAATATTCATTAAAAGGAAGAAATTTAGAAAAACAATTATTTATTTATATTATTTCATAGAGAGGGAGAATTTTTTTTCATTATTACTTTCATAATTTAATGGTAATAAAAACAAAGTGTTTTATAGTTAAATAGGTCTCTAATAAATGGTTATCACATATTATTGTATGAATATTAGTTAAATTATATAGTCAAAAACATGAGGACAAAAATAGTTATGAGAATTTGGAAACAAAGAACATATTTTTTTAATTTGGGGAAAGATCTTCAACATCCCCCTTATATATCTTTCCACTTTTCACTCCACCTTAAAAATTTTCTTCATAACTTGGGGAAAAGAAACATAACAAAAGGGTGAGATTAGACTCTTAGTTAGAGTACAAAAAGGATATAAATATATATATATACATTTTATTAGAATAAGTGTGTGATAACATGTAATATAATATTAAAAGAATACCATAAGTGAAAAATATAATAATATTGAGTCATGCAACAAATATTGAAAATTCATAAGACATAAGTCATAAGATAATAAAAAACATGATCCATGGGAGTATAAAAAAGTAATAAGACATGTAATTCATGGAAAAATCATCAGATTAGAAAATTTATGTTAAGGGTACCTACTATGATTCTCATAACGTGTTGGTATTGGGATAATCACTGATGTACCTGCTTTTAGATGGTGATGAACTTCCATTTACCATGTTGTTATGAGATTATGATGACCTCTCATGTAACCTATTGTTGTGTAATTAAGATGACATCGTGTGAACACCCTTGTTGGAGTATTAAAATGACCTCTTGTGTAACCTATTCTTATGGTATTGGGATATCCACCCATGTACCCATTGAGATCAAAGAACATTTATCATTACCTAATGTATTGGAGGGAGTATATATCCCAACCATCACATAGTGGAATCATATATATGTGTGACACAATATCATTAAAAATCATCACATCATAACCCATAAAATAAAATGGGTATCATAATCATATTATCATATCAAAACTAGTGAAAAAGTGACAGGTGTCCTAATCATTACTTGTGAAAATAATCAGGTTTCACAAGCATTTTATCATGGCATAACCAATGAAAGATAAATTGATATAATAAAATAATTTTGGTCTTGTCCATAAATCCTTAAAAGAATGTTTAAGAATCATTTCCTTGGATCATATCCCCATAAAAATATAAAATATATCAACAGATATCATCATAGGTGGATATTGATTTTTAAAGAGTGCTTGAAACATTTCATAAGGAAAATATCCTTTCATTGAAAATCCCTTTCCAAAATCCATTTGAAAATCCATTTGTATGAAAATAAAATCGTAAATTTATAAGGAAATATTTTAAAATTCATTTAAATAATTGATTTATTAAATTATAATTTCCACATTTAAAAATTATTGTTAAAATATTAATCATTTTGACAAATATGTTTTTTGAAAATAACCATAAAATAAAATAATAGAATCATTTAATGTCATTTAAAACCCCATTTAAAGATAAATAATTATGAAAATTAATTTCCCTGAAAATAAATTTTAAAACCAATATTTTTTTAAAAAAATATATTAAATTTTTTTATTTTCAATATATTCTTTAAAAACTAAAATGGAATCTGCAATGAATGGAGTTATTCTAATATTTGTGAATTTCATATATTACGAACACGTAAAAAAAAATATTTCTTTCACATTATCGCTAGAAGTCAAAATAAAATTCATCATAAAAGCATAGGATGATTATTTTAAAAACTATTATGAAAAAAAGATAATTAATGGGTAAACATTTATTTTATAATTCATTGGAAATAACATAATATTTTTGGATGTTTTTTTGAAAACCTAATTTTGATAAGAAAAGGTTTTCAATCAAAAATAGAAATAAAGTCAGAAATCCTTAAAATGAGAAAGGTTAATAAGTAAAAAGAGTTGTAAAATGGTATTATTTCTTGAATGTATGATTAATTACTAAAAGTGAATAAAATTCATGTGTTTCTTAAGATATGAATCATAATATATTATCATAATAAATATAGTAAAAAAATCCTGATATGCAATGAGGGTGAAATATGAAATCATTAGCACATTGGTAACCATAATCATAAGTTCCTTGATATAATAACATAGTATTTAAAATAAAATATAAGGTGGATAAATATATTCATGATATTAAATTTCAAAGGGTCTATATATACACCACATGAAATAATATACGTGAAAAACAAAATGTACGTATCAAGGAAGAAAAATTCGGGAAAATGCCTTATTGATTGCGTAACATTTGAATCATAATCCATGTGAATGAGTAACATCAGTGGAAACATTAATTTTAATTAAAATTTTATGGTACATGATATATCATGGCATCAAGAATTATATACACCACACAAGAGAAATAGTTGGTGAATATGACATGAGTCCCATGAAAGTAAAAAAGTGAGACAGAATTCTGAATCCATAAGTATTGAAATTAATTTTACTCATTAAATACCAATTTATGATAAATATAACTTTTTATACATATAATACAGATCCATATTCATTTATATCAAACCATATATGAATTTCATATGACATTTTATTACCCGTTTATTAAAAATTCCATGTTAATGTTACATTTCGGGTAATAACGACTTTGTTTTTTATATATGATTTGATTTATTATATTTCTAGTTATATTATGTTAATAATGTTTTAATAATATACAGAATGATAAAAATGATATAAATATTATATATATTCACTATATATATTTTTTACAATGATCTATAAAATGTTGAAATTGGAAAAAAAACACAATTCATAGAGACAGTAGGTCGTATGTATGCATGTACATTGTTTTCATTTTATTATTAGATTAAAAGAAAAAAGTATAAGAGATATTATCATTAAAGAATAATTTTTATGTAATATATATATAATATTGTTATTAAATCCTTCTTTAATAAATTCAATGTAAAGGTGGAATTATAAGGTGGTGGTTTTTCGTACACATGAATGACATTATCGTATTACCAAAAAAAATGAAAGAATGAATTTATGTGTGATTTAATGATTCCATAAAGAAAATAATATCATATAAAATATTTTAAAATATTAATATTATAACCATCATTATTCTAAACTGTGAAAGCTGGTAATGGAAAAATGAATGGCATTGGTTCATGTGGTGGTATAATATCATACACACAAACAAGGATTTTGTACCCCATTTAATGGAAGAGAGTGAGTTTGAAGGATATACCCTTGAAATAACAACATAAAATTATATAAAAGTTATGTATTTTATTATATAATCTTGATAAAAAAATAAATGAAGTTGATTGGAGAATAAAAAAATAAAAAATCTTGGTTTTGAAACATTACATCTTCTTCGGGTATCCCCTATTGGTTTTCACCAAATGACTTACCTTGTTGAATTTTGTCACAATTTAAGGATTTTGGTAAGAGAGGAGTGAATTTGAGAAGTTAATTGGGATGGTATTGGATAATACAATTTTTCTTTGAAGGTGTGAAGATAGAGGAAGAGTGAGTGGCCTTTTGTAATGGAAGTGAGTGGAAAATGTCTAAATTTTTTTATATAGTGAATTCCACCCATGTTTCTTAATAATATGTGGATCCAACAATAAAAAAAATTATTAATTAATTTTTAAGGTCTAAATATTTCAATACAATGAGTGTGGGATAAGTTTCATGGTCATTTTCCAATATGTTTAATGTTTAGTCCATTGTAGTCTATTTTTTCACATCATCAAAGTGATTAATTTTAATTTTTTTCGATAATAACATTAGTTAAAAAGTTATTTTGATTTAATATAAATTAAAAATTATTCATATTACAAATATGGAATCCATTTTTCTAAATTAATAACCCTGAAGTGGGTGAAATTAATTTAAAATTAATCACGCATACGTGTTTAGGAAAAACGTTACTAAAGTGAAAAAGATGAAAACTCTACAAAGTTTTTATTTTAAATTTCAATATTAAATTGATTAAAATGAAATAAATTGGATTAATATATGTATAATTTAACTATCTTTACTTTAAAACAAATTTAAAATATAATTTATCATTTTAATTTGTTTAAACGCAATGGTAGTTTTTAATTAAAATTCAATATTTTTCACTATCTAAAAATAAAACATCAAAATAAAAATAAAAAAATAGGCCTTTTTTTAAATTTTAAACTTTTAAAAATTATGTTTGGTATAAAATTAATTTTCTAAAATAGGAAAATTATATATTTAAAATAATTGTTCCATAAAAAATAGACAAATTTTTTTTTAGAAAATTACATTTTTCAAACAAGCAATTAAATTTATTATTATATATTTTCTTGAAGACATATAATCTAAATGTCAAATAAATTATTAAATATATAATATAAAAATATCATTAAAATAAATATAAAAAAATTATTTGGTTAATTTATTTATATAATATACACTTGTGCGTATAAAATTGTTTTTTCCTAAAATATATTTCATTTTATCATAAAAAGATTTTGATTTTGATTTCTAATTAATTGGTCACTATAAAATAATATAAATATGTGTAAAACTATGTTTTTATAATTTACATTTTTTTTAATACCTTACACTCCAACAGTTATTTGGTAACTATCATATTAAATAGTAATAGTAATATTATATTATTGTTTCATAAAACTAATCCTAGCATGTAACACAATCTAATAGAGGAACTATGCATTCATTGTAATACAATAAAATTTATTTTTTCTTGTAATAAAATATAATATCAATGTTGTTTGTAGCAAATGATTAACATTGTATTGGGTATAAATCAGGATTGACATGGTGTATTATAGAACAAAAGCCTTCAAAGAAATTTAATTTATTTGAGAAAAATGAGAAATAAATAAATTCATAAAAACTAAAGGTTTTGCATCATACCCCCTTAAAAATTTATTTCAACATTTTAATTAATCTTATTATTTAGTGGTTTAATACGTTAAATTTATTTTAATAGAAACCCATATCATAAAAATGAAAAACAAATCTTCCATTAAAAAGGGAAAGTTAGAAACATAATAGTTACCTAAAGACACTCATATTTAGGTTTCTGCATAGAAGAACATATGTTGAAAGTGAAAACCAAGAAATAGATATATAAAAACCCCAATATGTATATATAGAGATAGAAAACATGTTTAGGGTATGGTTAAAAATAAAAAATCCTTAAACCAAAGAGGCTTGAAAAATTCATTGATAACATCAAAATTCGTTATAAGAGGAAAACCTTTTATTTCAAGACACTTCTCCTAAAGTTGATGAATTTTCACAAAAAGATATAATTACTTTATTTCATTCAATTTTATAATCCCGACTCATCCAATGGTTATGAAATGATCTATTTTCACTTCATATCTCAGTCTAAGAAATAATGTTGAAGTTTTTTTGTCCGAATCACTTATAGATCATATGATCAATAAATAGAATGATAAGAGATTCAGTATAACATTAGTTATCATTAAAACTAAAAGGTTATGAAAGGATATCAATTATGTATAAATCTTCATATAGTCATGTAATACATTAATATCTAAAACCTCGATCAAAGTTCAATAAATTGTTTTTCATAAATCGTTAATCTTATAACCCTTTTAGCATTGAGAAATTATAAATAATTTTATTAAATTTCTCAAAATAAACATATAATTAATCCCAAAAGTGTATTATATTGGATATTAATTTCCCCATACCAAACATTTTAATACTTTCATTATGTATTTTCTTGAAACATTATAATAACCTGAATTTCCATAAAACCATATTTAATACATACATGCTTCTTAATTCCTTATATAAACAAATATTTTATAAAAAAGAATTTTCATTGGAAATTGGAGTTCATCCATAACTCTATAAAATTTTTTATTTCATTATTCAAGAATCCAATTAGAAAATCAAATGAAATTTTAATAAGGGATAAAAAATAAAATTTTCATAGGGATCATTCATACAAAAATAGAAATTAAATTACTAACTAAGGATAGGAATGTATGTATAACCTAATTATCATGGTTCACATCATACATTAAGATATCATAATATTTTTTTTCATTTAGCCTTAATGGTTTTTGTGGCTTAACATCCACATTATTCTTTATATTGGGGATCTTTTCTAGAAAATGTACAAACACCATGGAATAGAAACACTAACGTGTATGAGTCTCCTTTTTTGGGGGTTTATAATTATTATAATCCTTTGTTATCTTCATCCCATAGCATGGTTATTCATCCCCTTGATGACTATGAAATCAACAGTTGTAACTCCCAATTTCCACTTTTAGGCATTCACCTGAGTGCCTGTTCCCCTATTTCTAGCATACAAATGCCTGGAATTTCAATCCCTTGTTAATGTTTTCATGAGCCTTAATATTTATTTTCTTATAAAAACTATAAGAACGGTGGAAGTATCATATTTCAATGCCGACCTTTATTGTTCATAAAATTAACTATTTTTAGCTGCTAATGTCTGTTATATCCAAGTCCATTTGAAGATATTGTTTCAGACCACCAAATCATTGATCGATTTTTCCATCAGGGTTTATGATTAATGTTGAAGCATAAAAATAAAGACATGTAGAATTATCTTCAAAGATATTAATATATTCATCAACCTTTATATTAATAACTTGGAATTATTTCTCCAAATTATTTAATAGAATAAGTGGGATATACATAAAAAATACCCTCAAAAATTCTTCCCATTCTTTAGATTCAATTTATTTTATTTCCCTCATATAGTAAATAAGATTCCACCACCGATCCACTTCACCATCCAAACAATAAAAATACAAAATTAATTTTTCATTTTCAAAACACTGATGAACAAAAAATATCTTTTTAGTTGTATTGATCCATTTCTTAAAAACTAGTGGATCATTCAAACCACTAAAAGAGGGTGGATGTTTCATCATGAAGGACTCAACATAATGTTGTTTCCTCGTTTGATAATATATAAGTTAAATGTGATTAATTGATTAAAAATTTGTTTATGAATATCAACAAGATTTTTAATTCTCTCTCCCATATAAATTGGTTACTCATGAGTACAATAATTTCATTATTCATCACTCTCTACATTAATACAATTCAGTTGGGTGCTATCAATAAAATAAAACCAAAATAACATTGTGAGAAACTGTAATTATTGTTGGGATCCACACAGTCTTGATAGACAACTTATAGAATGTCTAAATCATGAAACTAACCTTTTAATTTATGTCACCATAGGATTATCCAAGGTCATTAATATTCATCGAATATTTAAATCCCTGAAGAGAGTTTTTAAAGAGTTTATGAGTTTAAAAATCATATTTCATGGGAGCATCAAACTAAATCATTGTTATACACCAATTCCTGATAGTGTCTATCTCAATAAAATATTTTTATTGTTGTTACCGCTATGCACATTTGTTATAGATCCACATCCAATTGCAGTATCCATACATGGATTTAAAATGATTTAAAAAACTCTCTCAACTCTTAAGAAAAATTACAGTTCATTTTACAAAACCTTGACTCATCCTTACACAGATCCTTATAGACATCCATAGACATATCCTTATAAATATCCCTAGGTGCCTCATTATATATTTATCATCTGAGTTTCCAAATGTTGACTAATATTTTCCATTAATACCATGTATAGAGACCATTCTTCTCATACTTATATATGAATTCTTTTTATATGACTATTCATTACATTATATATATATATATAATGATCATAATAGTTTAGTTCCTTTAGATTCATGGATAATATTATTATAATTTGGTAAAGGATCTTCAATATATCACATATAGGTCAACACCTTTAGAAATTCTACATAAAACTAGTATTCATAACCTGGAGAAATGAATCATAAGAAAGGGTGAGCTAAGATAGTTGATTAGGGTAAAAAGGTATATTCATATGTATAATATGTCCATAAGGGTATATGAACATGATAATAACATTTTAAAATCATACACTGCATATAATATCATATAATTGAATCGTGGAGTAAATATTGGCAGTTTATATTACATGTGTCATAATATAATCAAGGAACATGAGCCATAATGGTATAATACGGGCATAATATAAGGAATTTGTGGCATACACATAAGCTTAGAAAATATAATGATTTGCCTACCAACTAAGACATTCATAAAAATTTATGAATAGGCTAATCACTTGTGTGCCTAATTCTGGTTTGGAATGACCTCCTATGTACCCTCTTTTTTCATTGTTAGAATGACCTCCTTTGTACACTCTTGTTGCAGGCTTAGGATGATCTCCCATATACCCTCTTGTTGTAGGAATATGATGACCTACTATGGGCCCACGTATTACAGGCTTGGTCTAACCACCCATTAACCCTTTAAACTCATTTAAAATACCCATTTCCCAATTTATTAGAGGGAGATAGAGGTACATCCCCTCACATAGTTAGATTATACATATGTGTTCTAAAATATCAAAAAACATAATCATATCGTAACCCATGAAATGAAATTTTTATCCTAAATATTTCATTATATCATAACCTATAAAAAAGATATTTGTTTTATAATCATTTCATTATAGCATAACATATGTAAATAACTTGGTTTCAAAAAATATTATCATGGTATAACCCATGGAAGAAAAATAGGTTTAATTAACAAATTTTCATACTAAACATAATCCATTAAAAGGAAGAATAAGAATGGTGTTCATGGATCATATCACAAGTAAATGATAAACAATATCAAAATATGTAATCTTAGAAGGATAATGATTTTGATATATCCCATGGAACGTTTATTTAATAAAATATCTATTCCTTTAAATTCATTTTCATAAAATATTTTAAAAATACATTTCAATGAAAATGACATTGGATACTAATAAATAATGCGATAAAAATTCATTTAAAACATTTATTGAGAAAAATATAATTTCCTCTTTGAAAAAAACATTTAAAATGTAAAACATTTCAAATAAATATTATATGAAAATAGCAATGAAAACATATAATGGATGTTTTCAAAATAATTTTAAACCCTTTTTAAACAAAATAATTTTAAAAAACTTAATTTCATTGAATTCAATTTTAAAAAAATATATCCAAAATATTTAGTAAAACAATTTCTTCTAAAAATATTTTTAAATATTAAAATAAATGCAACAATGAATGGAGTCGTAATGAAGGAAGATCATTTTTTATATTATGTAAACATAAAAATAAATATTCCTCTCATATTATTGGTAGAATTGAAATAAGACTTGATAAGAGAAAGGAAAGAATATTCCTTTTAAAACATTTTTCAAAAAAAATTCAACATGGGAGAAATATTATATTAATAAACATTGTAAAATATTTGAAATTTTTTCAAAATATTTATAGAAAGCATTATTTTGAAATAAATTATATTTCCGACAAAAGATAGAAATAATGTCGTATTTTAAAAAAACATATTTTTAATGATCATAATTTCCAAAGAGTGGTAAAATGGAATTATAACATGAATGTTCTAGGAATAGACATATGATTTGAAAAGTCCTCAGTTTTTGGATTGATGGATCCTAATATTTTATCGTAGGAAACTTAATAAAAAATGATCTTAGTAAGCGATGAGATTCAAACACAAATCATTACCAATTTAGTAACCATGAATTATAAGACACATCATATAATAACATAAAATTGTTCATAAAATATCCTAAATGTAAATAAATTCATGATATTACATTTTATAGGGGTTGTATATACATGTCATTAACAAATATTGGTTCATAACATAACCTACATCTCAATGTCGAAAAACAGGGACACAAATACCATATTGCCTGAGTAACATTTGAATCGTAATACTCATGAAAGAGTAACATAAATAGAAATATTAAATATCATGAAATGAGTTATTTTTATTATATATCATGTCATAGGGAATTATCTACAATGCACAAAATAAAAATCTGGATAATATGGCATGTGCCTCAATAACGTAAAAAGTGAGACATAATTCCCTAACCATAAATCTTGGATTCCACTGTAATCATTCAATACTCAGGAATAATAAATATAATTTTATTATACATATAATATGTGACCATATTCCTTTATATCATACCATATATGGTTTTTATGAAAATTTATTACCTATTTATTCACAAATCCGTGTTAATGTTATGTTTTGGGTAATAACATCTTTGTTTCTTGTATATTCTTTGATTTATTATGTTTTTTGTTCTATTAAGTTAATCATAAATTTAACATCTCAAAAATGATAAAAATGATATAAATATCATTTATATTTTGTATTTATATTTATTTATAATACTATATAAAATACAGAAATTTGAAATGAAATACACCGTTCACGGAGACAGTAAGTCATACATACGTATGAACATTATTTTCATTTTATTTCTAGATTATAAGAAATATAATTATATGATATATTACCATTATAGAATAATTTTTATATCATATATATCATTTATTTTTGTTGAATAAATCCTTAATAAAATCCACTATAATCGTGAATGAATCGCATCACTTCATGAGGTTCGAGTCTTCTATACGCAGAAACGACGTAATTGTAGTCCCGAAAAATAGAAACCATGAATTTATTTGTGATATATAAATTAAATAACAATAATAACATCATAAAAATAATAAATTTAAAAAATAAATAGTATTTCAATCATTATTTCTGACATTTGAAGGCGTTAATGAATAAATGAACGACACTAGTTTGTGAGGCAGTTGTCCTCTGTCCACCTAAATGATGATTTTGTAACACATTTGATAGAAGTGTTTGTGTTTATAGGTCATAAAATTTACATAATAGAATCTCAATATATATAAAATTCATATGTTATTATATAAAAATGATATAAAAATAAATTAAGGTATTTGAGGAAGAAATAAAACAAAAACTTTCATTGATGAATGTTACATCTCCTTCGAGTGTCTCCTTTTGGATTTCATCAAAGGCCATCCATGGTAGAATTTATGCCCAAAGTAAAGAATCTATGATTATAATATGGAATTGTATAATTTTTTTTGGTAGTTCACGGCTGAACTAATCAGTTTTGATGGTGTGAAGAGAGGGGAAGAGGGGTGGACTTTTATATGGGAGGTGAGTGGAAAACATGTAAATTTTTAAAAGATCGAATTAAACCCACATTCCTTCCATGTCACATGGCTCTCATAATGTACCAAATTATATCAATTAATGATTAAGGTCTAAATATGGACATACAACTACTGTTTTATAAGTTTATTGGTTATTTTCCCCTTACGTTTAAATTATACTCCCTTGGTTAATTTGTTTTTCTCTTAATCTTCGTGATTAATATTAACTAATCACTTGGGTAAAAAATTTAGACAGAAAAATTTAAAATTTAATATTATTATGATTAAAAATATGGAATTAATTTTTTTGAATTCATAACATAGAATTGGCATAAAATAAATTTAAATTAATGTCACAAAAAAGTCGAGGAAATGAGTATTTAATGAAAAAAAATATCAAGAGATTACAATGTTCTTATATGGAATTTCAACATGAAATTGATTCAAATTACCTATATTGAATTAGTAGATTTATAATTGAACTATTTTGACACTAAAATCAATTAAAAATAAAGTTTTACATTATAATTTTTTTAAACAAAAATGCAATTTCCAATTGAAATTCAGTATTATTCACTATAATTAAATTAACTTCTCATAAATAAGAAAAATTTATCCATAAGATAATTTTTATATTCCTATGTCAAAATTAATTTTTAGTTTATAAAATTTATTTTCAAAAATTGTAAAATTATAGTTTTAAATTAGGTTCACTAAAAAAGGTGAGAAAATAGTTTTCTAAAAAAACACAACTTTTAAGAGAACAAAGGGTTGTATTCTTATATCTTATATATAAAACATATCATGTGAATTTTAACCATTTTTTTGAATATATAATATATAATTAACTATAATCATTAACATAAAGTGATTAGGTAAATTTATTCTTATAAAACACATGTTTAACCACCATCATTGGATTATAAGATAACAATCATTACCCAATGACTTGGAAGAAGATATAGGTCCCACCCATATTCGCTTATAACATAAAAAACTATCTTTGGATTTAATGTAACCATAATTTTTTGTTATAAAGGAAATAGTATCCTTTGTTTGGACCAAACCACCATCCTTGGTAATATTATAACCACCATCATTTGTTTAAAACAAAACCACCCTTAAAATAAGGAAAATTATGTATATGTGTGACACAAGTTTATAAAACAATAATCATATCACAACCCATGAAAAAGAAATGGGTTTCATAAAATATTCATGAGAAAATAACATTTGTAAAACAATCAGTTTTATTATCATTTAAACACTTCATACAATAATTAACCATGGGAGTGGAATGGGTTTCATAAAAATATTTCAATAATAAAAATAAACCATCCAAAGAAAGAATAAGGATGCTATCTTTAGATCAATGTAGCACTAAACACTATCAAAACCTGATATAGATGAATCAACTCAGCCAATACTCTAAGTCTATATGAGAAATTATTGATTACAAAACAATAGGGGATGTTTCAATTGGGTTCCCATGTTTGGTAATTATTTATGATGTGAAATCTATTCTTTAACTATGTCACAGAATAATTATATTCCCTAAATGGTTTCCTCCTAACACAAAATTTTCATTGTGACTAGAAGAATTACATGTCCTGAAATGATTCCTCATAACACTTATAGCACATAATTCTCTATTATTTATTCTCTTGTAAACAGAAAACCATTTCATCCTCACCCATTTTTCAATTGAATTCATCATTCTCCATTATCCATTCTCATGTCACCATAAAACATTTTCAACTCCTCTTTTGTACTATTGAATTTATTCCATCTCCCCAATTGGAAATAATCCCAATGACCATTATTTGTACATTGTACATCTCAAAACACACTCTCCCTGGATCCTATCTCCCCTATAAAACTACATCACTTCCACAAAATGATTAAAAAGACTTAACATAACTGTTGAGAGGGGATTTCCATGAAATCCCCATGCAATGGGAGGTAGATGAACACTGAGATTAAACTGATGTTCATCAAACACTAATGCTGACAATGATAAGGTAGGTATGTCAGCCCCTTGATCCTCAGTTTCAATATGATCCATTTTAATCATGTCGTGTTAATTCTTTTCCTTGATAAAGTGATATCTGATTTCAATTTGTTTTATAAAATAATATTGAACAATATTATTTCGGAAATAAATTTCCCTATTATTATCATAGTGAATTACCATTGAATATTTCACTTAATCACCAATATATGTCATTTGTTGCTTTATCCATAATAGTTGAGTGCATGACATTATAGTGGAGACATGCTCAGAATCAGAAGTTCTAAAAGAATCACTTTCCTATTTCTTAATCAACCAGTGCACATTTCATGCCAATAAGGAAAGCTCAAACACTTTTGGAGTTTATTTCAACAACATCATCATCTTAGTAAGCATTAGAAAATGAAAATATTTTCCTATCAATTCCTGTAACAAAGTATAATCCAAAATTATTAACACCTTAAATGTACCTCATGATTCATTCCACAGCAACAAAATGTTCTTATTTTTTATTACTTTGAAAGAAGGGTGCTAAGAATGTTTCAATGATAGTATCTGGTGATGTGGTTGTCATGTATAATAAGATTCCAAAGAATCTCCTATAAATTGTGGGATCTATATATGTCCCACCATCATGCTTTCCCAGTTTAGTTCTAACCAAAATTGGAGTCAACATTGGATTGGATTCATGAATATTAAATTTATTCAGTAAATATCTTACATAGATTTCTTGAGAGATAAATGTGAGGTCATTCCTCTTAATCGCTTGAAACCCTAAGAAACACGTGAGTTCACCAATCATGGAAATTTAAAATTATTATTTCATGTTATTTGAAAATTCATCCATTAGTTTCTACCCAGTTCCACTAAATATAATATCATAAATTTACTCTAGTACCATGAACTGAACATTCTGAGAATTATTCAAATATAGATTATGATCCACTCTTTGAATTTAAGATTTTTTAGAAACGGATCCAGTGGAGAGTACCATGTCTGTGGAGCCTACTTCAATTCCTAGAGAACATTATTTAGTATTTAGGCCATCATTTCATCATTTCAAAGAAAAAAACCCACTCGATGTTTTATATAATATTCTAGTTCAAGAACACCATTTAATAAAGTTGTTTTTATTAGAATTTGACAGACTTTGTATCCTCTTTGAATTTGCATGGAAAGAAAAGCCTGATTGACTCCAGTATAGCCACAAGAGAATATGTATCTTCAATATCCACACCTTAAATCTATGAATATCCTTTACACACTAACCACACCATATTTATGATCACATTTCCACTCTTATTGTATTTGTTCTTAAAAATACACTTCCTACCAATCAGAGTGTGACCTTGGGGTCCCTTTACTAGATCCCATGTTTGGTTCTTTCCAATCGACTCCAACTCATTATTCATGGATTTAACCAATGATTCATCCATTGGTGCTTCATAAAATGAGGATGGTTTCAAAACATAAAGAAGTGCATATTGTGTATTATTCCTCATTCTGCTTGTTTTTGTGGGTGCATTTCAATCCATATTGATGTTGGATTGATCAATTTCTTCTCTTTGATTTATCCGATGAGGTTTAGTATAATTCTATCAAACCAATGTTTCCTCTTCTAATTCTTCATCAGAGTCAACATCATAATGTGAATACTGAGTGTATTTTATGCCTTCTTATACAACAGTATTTGAATCTGTTCCATGTTCACATTCTTCTTTATCATCAATCACATCAGTATAATAATTTCATTATGCATTTGGGGTTTTATATTAAATTATCATTATGACACTACATTCCACAATTTTTCCATGAATTTTATTGAAACACTTGTCAAATTTTATATTAATTGAATATATAAGAAATTTTCCTTCGTCTTCTCCATCACCATACTTGACACGATTTCCTTCTTCGTTTTTTATAAAACATTTATTTATAAAAACATGGAAATACTTAAAATTTGGCATCCTTCCATGACATAACTCATAATGTGTCTTGGTTTCACCCATATAAATAATTTTTTGATTTTGAATATTCACTGCAACATTAACGGTATGATTTCTGTAATTTCGAGGGATATGACTCCCAGTCATCATAGTTTTGTCCATATTGTTAGCCTTTTGATTCCAATGCTCAATGACTCCATTGTTCTATAGGGTTCACATAGCAGCCACTTGATGATCTATTACATGCTTCTCTAGGTAGTTTTCAAACTCAATGTATGTGTATTACTTTCTATTTTCATATTAAAGATCGTTGATTGTTTGTCCAGTACCATACTTTATGATTCAGTGATATGTTTTTATACAATCATGCCGATTTCATTTCATGTGTATGAGCATCACAGAATCCATTATACTATTATACTAAATGAAAATCATGATGAAAATTTCTCTAGGCACTCTTGTAACATTTATTATTCCACGCACATTTTTATGGATATGACAAAGAAGATTTGATTCACTTTTCTTCCTTGGAATATAAAAACTGCCTATCAAATTCCTTCGAATAAAAGAATCACGTGCCTTTTCCCCTTTACTCTTCAAATTAGGGATATCCATAAATATCTTCAACATAGATATATTTTCCATGTCTTTTTTATTGATATGTCCCTACCTTCGATGCCATAAGTTGTTTTCTTCTTCAACTATCAAATAGAAAATTTTTACTTTACTCTCGAACTGATATATGTTGTCATATTTTATGTATCATTTCATGAGAGAATTACCTATATTTCCCTTTATAGTAATGAATTTTTTTATAAGGTAACTATAAGTTCGAATTCATAGTTTTGGCTCACACTAAGGATATCTTGAGTTAAACCATCCACATAAATAACTTTAGTTTTCTTCAGCTCTCCATTATCTTGTTCAATACTCCCACAACCTTTGGTCATTAATACACCATAATTACCAAAACTTACTATACCATATACCCTTTTCATAACAATTTTTAATAAGTCAGCATTACCCAGGGTGTGGGATGAATATCTGCTTTCAAGGATTTAGATGATGTTCCTCATTGTAGCTTTGAGAGCTACTTTTACAAGGTTGTACATTTAAATTTCATTATTTTTCAGGGATGAAAAATTATATTTATTCATGGATAAAGATGGCCTTTAAGACCTCTCTTCTCTTTGGGAAAGTTCTTCATACTCATAATCTTCTTCCAAAGGAGAAAACCTATTTGTGAGAGAAACACCATCTAGTTGAGGAGTATTATCTTGTCTATGTATTATGTATGAGTTGCTCTTTTCTTTACACAACCTACACAAAATATCCTTATGGAAAATGTTATAAAATGAAAAAAAATCCTTAGAAAATATTTCTTCTATAATAAGTAAGAGACAAAATTTCCCTCCTTTTTATCCTCCTTGATTTTCCCATTAAAATGGCTTCAAGATTCTTCATAGTATGGCATGATATAGACTAGATATCCACATAATTGATATTTCATAAGTGTAAATTTATTCTCATTTATATTCTTCTTCATATATCCTTCCTTAAAGAGATAGTTCTGCTGCCCAACATTTATGGATGCCTAATGATAGTTTTTTTTCTTTCAGTTTGAATTGAGGGTTTCTTTTATAGCACTTCAGGTGACTTTTCAAGATGTCTAACATTCATCTTGCCTTCATTATGACCCACTTTATTTGAAGAATTTTATTTTTCCACATCAAAACCGATTCCACTAATTCACATTCATGTGGGTCTTTAATAATTCAAAATCATTTTGACTCCATCAAAAACACATTTGACTCTCTCCAACAGCTCAGTGTTAGAGAACCTTCCAAACTGAATTTTCTTATTTGTTTCTTAGGAAATTGATTCTCTTTCTTATTTAATCCTTAAAGTAATAACATATTTTTGAATAAAAACAATAGTTCTGTACTTCTCTTCCAATCTAGAGGTGAGTTCATTGATGAAAATTGCATGTTCTTCAAGTCTCATCCTCAGTTACACTATACATTTTTTAATTATAGGGATTGTTGACTATACTATCACTACTTCTTTAAAACATTAAATTCTATCTTCATGCCGATCAACACATTTTTACAATTCTTCCACTACTATTCTCCATTATTTTCATTTTTTAATTTGATTATCATGATTACTAAGTGAATATTTAAGTTGTAACTTGATATTAGAAACAATTGTTAATTACTCATCTTTATATTTATCCTTTGATGAATATGACATCACAATTGTAGCCATCACAGATTCTGGGTTTCAAGATTTAAAAATTGGTTCTTTATCCTTGAATAATTATTATCATCATCAATTTATTCGTAGAAAAAACTATTTTTCGGTTGTTTCCTTCCAAGAATAATTTTTACCTTTGTATAAAATCATTTTTGAGGCTTCTATGAGTTTACAACTTCACATTTATCATCATAGAACTTCTTTGAGCACTGATAATTAATTTTCCCAATATTAACAAAATGAAAACATGACAAGGGAATATTTCATTAGAATCTCCATTTTCCTCTATTGATTTTTTTGTGGAAAATAGGAAAGGGAAATCATCTTCCTCGTTATCCTCAATTAGACTATCTCCTAAAATGTGTATTTTTTATATGGATTTGAATGCCATTTCCTCACAGAAACATATCGTCACATCATTTGGAATGAATCTAATTTCATAGGCGACCATACTACTTAGCATATCATCTATAGAAAGCTTAGACATGTCTCTGTCCTCAAGGGATGTCACTTATATATTGTAGTGAGGTGGAAGTCATCTCAAAATATTCCTCACAATGTCAATGTATTTGATCTCTTCACCAAGACATAAAATTTCTCCTATAATATCAGTAATTCTATTTATGAATTAATATTAATTTTCATTAGGATGCAGATTTAGATCATAAAACCTATGGTGCATAACACATAGTTTTTCCTCCTTCACATGACTATATCCTTCATAAATATTTTTGGGGTTTTCCCACATAGACTTTGATGAGTTGAAACACATCACCGTTAGATTTACCTGATCCGAAAGAGAATCTGTGAGGGAATTATGTGATTTAGAATCTAAATCAAACAGTTTTTTATCTGAATCAGTCATAAACAACCCTATAGGATTAGTCACATGTATTCCTTGTGCAGTAACAAAAAAGTCATCCGTTTATTGATATATCAGATGATTTCTGATCCTATTCTTCCATATCTAAATGTTTCTTCCATCAAATATGGGTATATCCCTCAAATTCACTGTATTCTCCAAGATAGAAAAATAAGGATAGATTTATCACCAGTATCCTTTATGCTCTGATACCACTTGTATGAACCCGAGACACCCTAATAGGGGAGGGGTGAATTAGGGTTTCAACATCATCTTTTAATGTGACCAATCATGTTCCCATGATGGTAGGAACTCATTAAACCTATATTATGGAATCAAGATATAATCAAACATTCACATCTATAAAGAAAACAAAACACTTTTACTTGGTTTACCACTAACGGCTATGTTCAAAAAGCATACGCCGACAGTGTGTCAGTCAAACTAAAATCCACAATCTTTACTAGATATATAATATAGATGTTTGGTCATAGTCACTATGTCTTAGGCACACTAACATTAAATGAATTTAGGGATAGATCACCACAAACCTTATAACACTTCCGTAGAATCCCCATAGCTCTCCTACTTGGGATAAGTCTTACATAATTTATAGACTTGAAGGTCTCTTCAATAGATTTTCACTCAAGTCATTTTTCTATATCCATTAAGAGACTCTTATCACATTATAATCCTATATTGATGCATTTGAAGGCACTGATCAAACAAATAAAATACCAAAAGACTGAGAGAATCTCCACACTACACTTTAGTGCAACACCTTCTCTCGCACACATGATTTGAGATTTTTCACGCAAGATTAATTTCATACAAACCTTACATTCTATGGAACCCTTATCTTTCATAAAACTATAGTAAAGGATTCACTTTTCTTTTTTATATCAAACAAACACCTTTCACACAATATTAACTCGGCACAATTCTTTAGCAAGAAAATATTTCCCACAGAAGAGCATCCAAATCTTTATTGTAAAACCTATTAGTACTCCATGGGCGTAGCCACCAATTTATAGTCCATGATGAAATTCATGAATTTTTTTTATGAATATTTTTTGCTGCACAAAATATTATTTATATTAACGCAAAACCCTCTTATGACATAGCATTGGGTGTGTAATATTCTTCTGTGCAACTTCATCATTCAGGCACATTTAAATCTTGCATGTACCTTTTCCCTTTTCTATATTTTGATGAAATGATCCCAAGACAATCCGTTCAAGAAATTTTCCAAGACACCTTGAATATTATTGTCTACTTTAATTTTATGATCCCTCTCATTTCAATCATTTTTATCTTCCAATGATGATTGACAACAAACACAAACCATACTCTATTTCTAACACCGAGTAGTCTTGCTTCCAACAATATCACAGGTAATTGAACATGAAGAATACACACCCATCTATATTTGAGGAAAATTCATTTTTTTGAATTTGAATAACATTATTTTTTATATTATTAATGAGAATATAAATAGAATATATTGGTGGCTAATATAATTTTTTTATAACTTAGAGCTATTGTACTTATTAGAGAACGTCTTAAGAGAATCTGATACAACAATGTATCAAAGGAAGAATGTGAGAAGATGTATAGAGTTACTTGATAGATATATACATATACATTTAAATAATCAAAGGTTGAATAACCCATTCCAGATATGGGGAGATTTTGAAGACCAACAGAACTATTCCTAGAGGTTGTCGATGATCATTAAGAACTATACAAGAGTGAACTCGATCATATACAGTTGTGGGGAAAGATTATTCATATGTTACTAAAGATATTTCAACTATTAGATTGTGAAACTAAGAGAATAATAAATATAGTGTATAGCCATTTATGGTAGAACTGTGGTAAGGGTGTATTTTAATGTGATGCATAAGAGTTGGTGGTTTTTTTGTAGAATGAGGGACATCTCGAGTATTGACTATACGAGGGAATAAAAAGTATTTTCCAAAGAAAATTTATTGGGTTGTATCACAAATAATATTTCTATGGACTAAAAATACACTTTTTTATTATAATACTATTTTGGAGAATCCATGTAGGGGTATGTAAGAAACATGTCATATAGTAGGCCTTTCAACCAAACCTTTTAAATATTGTGTTATTTTTGTTTCTTATTATTACTTCACCTAATAGTGATAAAGAGATAATAATTTATTAGATCAGGAACCATAAAATTTTTATGAAGTTGAATACATTATATTCATAAAAATATAGTAACACTAATTCACCCATCCTCAATGGTTGCGATATTATTCTTAGGATCTACAGGAATCAACGGAAATGTTCCCTCTAAAGATAAAATTTTTCTGATAATTAATTTAATATATTTTATTAATTTTAGAGTTAAATAAGTGTTTAGACTATCTTATATAGATAAAATGGGAGTTAGTCACAATGAAAAAAATTATGACATTTCTACCTATACTCAAAAAATAAAAAGAAAAGAAACACAAAGAAGATAAAGAAGAATTTAAATATAAATGAAGAAAACCTAATAAATAAAGGAAATAAAAGTGTTACACGTAGTAATAATTAATGTGATTATAATTCTTCCAATGATTAATTTTTAATATATTATAATGATTTATCTCTTAGTAATCCTCATTCTGTGATTAAAGACCATATAGAGAATGTTTTCAAAAATGCGGTGAATTATTTAGTGAGAACAATCAAGGGTATTCAAGATGATAAAATATTTATGAAGAATATGTTCATTTAATGGATGAGGGATTAGCTAATAAAAAATAGAATATGAAACCCCCTCATTGACTTGTGTAGGGAAAATGATAAAAAATAATAAATTTTTAATAAATGTTCTATTGAAACTATGGAAGATTTGAAACAGTCGGTTCGTGGGATGGAATTTTTCAAGAAACTACTTAGTTAGGATTCTATGCATTTGAAAAGTTACATCATGTCCCCAAGAGTTTTATGATATCCCTATTGGAAATTATAGAAAATAGAGTGAAGTATATTTATACTCAATTACAAGAAGACAACTAAATTCATTAGGATTACATTCAAAATAAGAATGGGAATTAGAAATATGGGATGATATAAGTTGATTTCGAGAATAATATTATCATCCTAAGTTTCTTAGTTCCGAGAATCAAACTGAATGATTTGGAAAACAAATAACATGGAACTTTCCATGTTATTGAGATGAAATATACTTCCACATTGATTTACAAAAAGAAACAAGGATATAAGAAGAATAAAATTAAAAGCTATAAGGGAATGATATCATCCTCTAATAATTTTGAAATATAATTCAGGAATAAGGTATCCCATAATCAAAAACCAATCTTCTATACTAATACAATATAAATGATTGGGAAAATATGGATACTAAAAATAACTAAAAACCCAACATATCATGAAAGAATGATACCGAAATGTGGATGAATAAATGTTCCCTATGGAGTGTCCAAAAGGTTTTTCAATCCAATCAAATATGTAAACATGCACAACCTAAATAAACATGATAGATTTCACCCAAATATAGAAGAATAAGGTCAACATGTTATTTATGGTGTTGTTTAAAGTTTAGATAAAAAGTAGGGGAATGAATGAATAACGTGTCTATTTTGGATAATCATATAAAGACATGGGAAAGGTATATTAAATATAATGAGATGAGAAAAATTAGTGTGTAAAAGTAAAAGAGATGTTAAATGATTCCGATCCGTGGAAAATTAAAGAAAGATATATATTTGTGTGAAAAGTGTGGTAAATCTGGTCATGCTTCACACATCATGATAGAGAAAATATTTTCAATAAAATTTAAATTTAAATTTATTTTTTTAAACCCCAAAAAGTCTTACCATAAGATGACTTTCTACCTTTTTATGATATTGGTGTTATTTTGAGATGAATAGTAATAATGGACCATTTCAGATTTCTTACTATTTTCAAATAATTCTGAATTTTGGCCATAACATTTTCTACACAAATCCAAATTGAAAAATTCATTTTTCAGATTATTAACGTCTATAGCTTCATGTCATCCTTTTGGATCAAAATCTGAATCGACCATATGGATGCTCAAAATAAACATACAAGTTATACAATGAAAAGTATTTAGAGATCTGCCATGTTTTGGTGTGGGGTCCATAAGTCATTCATAGTGGTCCCACATGCTCTGAAATTTGTTGGGTGGATGAAAAATTCATTTTGATAAACATTAATGAATGAGATAACGTGTGAATTGGCCATTTAATGGGTCATTAAAGCATCCTAATCTGGATATTTTCAATTTTGAGAGTCTGGCTGGGCAGAATAAATGGTCATAGTAAAACATGCATAACTCTCGAAATACATGTCCAAAATCATTGAGATTTTGAGGAGAAACAACCAATATAATTTTGAACAACAAAAATGAAAGTTGAAATGCTTGATGATGTCAGTTAATTGGGATACAATGCGTCAACATTCATGGTATAAATTCTTTTTATAAAAGGAGGGGAGATCCTCCCTCTCAAAGCATTCCATCCAATCTAGAATTCCCCCAATCAACTAGTGATGAAAGAATTGGAAGAATACCTTATTTAGATTTATTTCTTTTTTTTGTTCTTTTATTGTAATGTCTCTCCTCTCCCACAAACTTACCCATCCATGGAGGGGTAGTACCATTGAGTGATCAGGAAGGGGAAGGCTGGACTAATTTGTTTTCTTGAGTTCTTATGAAATAATTTAATAAGATTCCATTTTCATTTATAATCATGTTTCAATTATAAAATCAGTTTAAAACTCTGAATGCAGTTGTGTTAGGTTTTAATTCACTATATTTATTTTTCTTTGGTTAATGATCACATATCCCTCCACCCAATTCTGATATGTATAGAGTGGAATAGATTAGTGTTAGGTGGTGAGTGCTCGATAGTTGTCAGCACATGTGTATGATTACATGTGGAATATTGGTTTATTAGGGAAACAATTCCTTATTAGGGATAAATCTAATAAATTTATAAAACCATCAACAATCCTACAGGCATTGGAAGTAGGATAGACCAATCCATTGTTTTGGATAAGGAATATTCTCATCACAGCCATTTGGACATGGGGGGGAGAGGACACAGTAGAAAAATCTCTATCTAATAAGATAAAGAAATTAAATGGGGAAAACTTTGGAAACCATGATAGAAAAGCATAGAGGCTATCCAAACCCACTCTGATCACCATCTTTCTCACTTGTTTAAAACTAATAAAAACAATCATCTTATTTCTCACACTTTATTCAAACTAATTAGAACTAATTGTTTTTATGAAACTATTAAAAAATGACAACCTTGTTTTGTGTTCACTTCACTTCATTAGACTACCTTGGATTAACTACTATACTATACATAGGTAATTAAAATATTGTTTTTCCATGCCCCATGACTGGCCTAAGTCAAACATGACACCATTTCCAGAGAGGTAGTTCCTTAAAACCCTTAAAAACATCTTTTTTCTTTCATTAGAATGACCCATTGTTCAAAAAACAATTTAATTGAATTTGATCCCGAAATTGAGTGAACAATAACCAAATTGAGAAAGAAAATTTTGAAAATAGATTTTGAAGAAATTCACCATACAGATTCAAGGGACACATCTAGTGATCACTCTGAACCTCCAATGGCTGGAAATCCCAACAAAACATTGCACGATCTTTGCACGCCGCCCCCACCCCAATTTTCTATCTAACAAAATCAACTAGCTATTACTTCCTTATAAAATGATTTTATTTTCACCTAAATACGATTCAAATTCTTCATAAATTCCATGGTCTTGCAGTTGAAGACCCCAACATGCATATCGTGGAATTTACAAATGTTTGATTTGGCTGCATACCCTGAGGTGTTGAAGAAGAACATGAAAAGTGGAGGGAATTCCCTTTCTCACTCAAGGGAGCGGCAAAGGAATGGTTGTACAGTCTACAAACAGGAGAATCCATGAATGGGAATATCTTTAAAGATGATTCATGCAAATGTTTTTTCCCACATCCAGAAGCACAAAAATCTGAAAAGAGATCTATACCATTCACCAATATACTAGTGAAACACTTTATGAGTACTGGGAGTGATTCAAGAAGATATGTGTCAGTTTTCCACATCAGACTATGGAAGAACACCATTTAATTTTTTTCTTCTATCAAGGATTTCTTGAAAATTATAGAAGCATTCTAAATTCATCATATAGAGGAGCCTTGATTGACAATTCACCAATATATGCATGAGGATTTATTCAAAAGACTGCACAAAACTCACAGTAGTTTGGCACCAGAGGTACGAGCACCAGAGGAATCCTTGAGGCTAGAACATCTGATTCAGATGATTTAATTAGAAAAAAGGGTGGCCTTAGCAAGATAGATTAACAAGTAGCTATGTACCTTGTGAAGGAACAACAATGACCAGATTAGGTATGTGGTTTATGCTCTTCTAATTCTAATTAAACGGATCAATGTCTAGAATTGTAGTGGACATAATGTTGTTCTCCTGCTTATCAACAAAGGAAATACCAAACGTAAACCCAACCAGGGTATGGGTTTCAATATAACCAATCATGACCGCCTTTTCTAAAGTAATATCAGAACTCGATAGCATTCCAATAGCCTTATAAGTATCCCTTAGAACAATAATAAACATTTCAACTGCCATCATTCATGTGGAATCATTATGAGAAGTCATCCACAACTGCACCAACAACAGAAGATCAACAACTGAAAGGACGAGTTGTGGGAATAGAAGATAAAATGAACAAGGTAACACATCAAATATCAAGCATTATGGATGTTATCACCAAGAACCATGGTAAGATTCCTACACAAACAATTCCCAATCCAATGGAGAATGTTTGTGCAATTAGCACCTGATGTAGGACGGAGCTCACACCCCCTGAAAAATGTGAGGGCGATGATTCAAAGAAACATCTAGAAGTTCATCATATCCAACCAAAAGATGATGTCAACAAAAAAATAAAGAAAAAGGTTCAGGAAGGAAAATATAGAATCACTTTTTCAAAAACAACAAAGGGAAAAAAAGGTTATCCCAACACCATTCCCATCGGAATTGGTTGAGTCAAATAAGGGTGGAGAAGAATGTAATCAATGAGAAAATTAGGAAACAATCCAAAAAGATGAGATCAACATCCCACTACTGGATGCAATCTAACAAATCCCTAAATATGAAAAATTTATTAAGGAGGTGTGTACTAAAAGAAGGAGGCCTAAAGGAAATGAAAGAATCAACTTAGGAAGAAGCATCTCAGCATTTATCACACCTCCAATACCCCAAAAATTTCATGATCTAGGGACATTATCTATTCCCTACACTATCATTTCTATAAATTTTACAGATGCACAATGTGATCTCGGAGCATCGATAAATGTGATGCCCCACTCATTGTTTTAATCTTTGTAGATCGGAGAACTAAAACCAACTCAAGTGGTGGAGAAATTAGAAAATAGATCCATTGTTTTCCCAATAGGAGTCATTGAAGATGTACTTGTAGGAGTTAGAGGATTAATCTTTCCAGTATACTTTTATGTCCTTTCAATGGAGGATGACTGATCACCAACCCAATCACCCATCATCCTAGGGAGACCATTCCTGAAAATAGCTAGAATGATCACCAAAATGCATGAAGGAACATTCACCATGTAGCTTAGAGACAGTACAATACACTTCTACATTCTTGATACGATGAAACACCCATCCAAAAATCACTCACTTTATGAGATATCCCATGATGAAGGTATGGAACCAATTTATGTCTCTGGTAATCTTCACGACTTTTTATCATTAAGAGAACACCTTTCATTTGAATGTTATAATTCTCAAGAACCTGAGAATTCTGTTATCATGTTGGAGGATGAGGTAAAATCTATCATTTTTAATGATTTGTTAAAAGAGAGTGAGATTATACATGAGATTAAAACTATAGAAGTAGGAAACCTAAATATAATACCATCCCTTGAACAACCCCCATGTCTAGAATTGAATCCTTTGCCTTGTGATTTAAAGTATTCTTACCAAATGGATGGAGAGAAATTTTCAGTACTCATTTCCAATAACCTATCCCATTCCCAAGAACAAACACAGATTGACCTTATTAAAATGAATTTCAAAGATGTAGGATGAACTTTAGGTGATATTCTTGGAATCAACCATAAAGAATTCTCTTAGATGATATTTTTAGAAATTGATTCCTGACTAGATAGGCTACTACAGAGAAGACTCAGTCCCATAATTATGGTGGTCGATAAGAAATAGATAGAGAAATTGTTAGCAGATGACATCATTTACCCATTATCTGATTCTCAATGGGTTGGCCCAATTCATTTAGTCCCCATGAAAACCAGTCTGAACAATTTTATAAATGAATGAAATGAACTAATCCACGTGAGAGTACAAAACAGTTGGAGAGTGTGTATATATTAGAGGGATCTAAATCATGTTACCATAAAAGACCACTTTCTTATTCCTTTTACTGATCATATGCATGGATGATTAGAAGGAAAAACACAATACTGTTTTTTAGATGGATTATCAGGATATTTTCAGGTACCAATCACACCAGATGATCTAGAGAAGATGACCGTCACCTGTCCTTTTGGTACATTTTCCTACAAAATGATGACTTTTGAGCTATGAAATTCCCCTGGTACATTTCATCAGTGTATGGTTAGTATTTTCTTAGACCACATTGTGGACTTCTTGATGGTGTTTCTTGGGGATTTCATAGATTTTGGAAATTCTATTGATCATTGCTTTAGAAATATGTAAAACCATTTGAAAAATTTCATTTAAAAGAACCTAATCTTATATTTTAAAAAATGTCATTTCATGGTTGAAAAGGGAATAGTGTTTGGGCACATAATTTTACCAAAAATTTATTTAAGTTGATAAATCCAAAATTGATGTAATAAATTTCTTCCCATATCTGACGTGTGTAAAACATGTCAGATCCTTTTTTGGGCATGTAAGATTTTACAGAAGATTCAACAAGGATTTCATTAAGATGTCTTTCCCTCTCTCAAGATTACTTTTAAAGGATGCTAACTTTAATTTTTATTGCACATGCAAGGAATCATTTGATTAATTGACGAAAAGGTTGATAACACCACCAATAATGCAACCACCCAAATGGGTTTATCCTTTTGAGTTACTTTGTAATGCATCCAACCAAGTGGTGGGAGATGCTCAATCATAGATAATTGACAACAAGCCTCAAGTTATCTCCTTTGCATCAAGGACCTTGGATGACACAAAAATAAATTACACAACCACTAAGAAGGAGTTCCTTGATGTCGTTTTTTCACTAGATAAATTCTGACCATATCATCTTGGTAGTAAACTTTTTTTTTCAGATCATGCAGCACATAGGTACATAATGAAAAAGACAGATACAAAAAAATTGTCGGTGAGATAGAAGATACTCTTAAAATATTTAAATTTGGAAATCAAAGATAATAAGGGGACTAAAAATCAAGTGGCTGGTCATTTGAGTTGACTAACCCACACCGATGATGCAGAAATCCCAAAGCAAAACCCACTTAATGATGATCTTCATAGATAACAAATCTACATCGTCAATGGTGAATTACCATGGTATGCCAAAATTTTACACTATTTGGTTAAATCTCAGGTACCCACTCACCTAAGATCTCATAAACAAAATAATCTTAAATCTGAATCAAGATTTTATATTTTGGAAGACCCGTTTCTATGGAAAATATTTAATGACCAAATTATAAGAAGATGCTTACCAAGATATGAAATTGAATTAGATTTTGAATGTTTTCATAAATTATACTTTGGATTCCACTTTGGACCTTAGAGTACTGCAAAAAAAAACATTTTAAAATCAATACTCTATTGGCCAACATTATTCATGAATGCATATGAATTTTTTAAAAGATGTGAAAAATGCCAATTTTCTAGTAATATTTGCAAAATACCTGAAATGACTCAAAAACCTATAGCCTTTTGTGATGTTTTTGAATTATGGGGCATATATTTCATGGGACCTTTCCCAATTTCATTTTGGGAATTCATATATTATTTTGGTTGTAGATTACTTTTAAAAATGGGTGGAAGTGAAAGCATCTAGAAATGTTGATTCCAAAGTTGTTTGTGATTTTTTCGGGGCTAACATTTTCTGTAGGTTTAGAGTTCCATGAGCCATCATCAGTGACCAGAGTACTAATTTATGTTGTAGTATGATGGAATCATTTCTGAAGAATTATGGGGTATATCATAGAAAATTAACCCCATACCATCCCTAAACAAATGGGCAAGTAGAAGTCACTAATAGATAATCAAATCCATTCTAGAAAATAGTATTAAACCAAACATGAAAGACTAGAGCCAAAAGTTAGATGATACATTATGGGCATAAAGAATGTCCTAAAATACACCCATAGGGATGAGTCCCTATATATTGATCTATTGATAGAGTTTTCGCATTCCCATGGAGTTGGAGCACATAGTATAATGATCCATACTTTACATAAATTGTTATTACTTCAAAATTGAAGCATACTTATTACAACATATAACAAAACCATGAAAGGTTTGTATAGGTATACTGTCTTTAGAAATTGGGAAATATAAACAACTGGTTCTTAAATTCTCAGTATGGGTAAACAAAAGAAATATCAGTCAAATCATATTCATAAAAACATAATATTTTGAATATCTTAACCTGGAAAAGAGATCATAATATCATAACATGGGATAAACCATATTGGTGAAATGAAATCCCAAATAATCATAAATTAAAACATGAAACTTTGTGTCATACACACATATTCATAGAAAATCATTTCATATTATTCAAGGCTCATTTCCAAGACCATCATAGCGGACAAAGTCCATTAATGAACCGAGTTCAATCCTCGTTCCAGTCCTGTATCACGGAACCAGATTAACGTTCCATTCCACCCATGTCTATCTCATGAGATGTAAATATTTACACAATGCATTGGAGGGAGATATATTTCCCACCTATCTCATAATGAAACCATTCTTATGTGGGCCACAAAATCATAAATCATACATCATAGCATAAACCATGCCATAAAAATGGGATTCTTAAACATCATGCCATCATAACATAATCCATATAAGATAAAAGGACTTCATAAAATTAATTCCCTCATAAAAAAATCAAATTAATTTAAAAATAGGGAAAGAAACAGAACCCTATTTTACCTTAGATGGAAAATAATTTTAATAAACACTTGAACTCCATTCTTAATGAAAATATCCTTTCTACTTCAAAAACATTTTTCCTTTCTTAACATGTCATACAATTTTTAAACTAAAATATGTTGATTAAAAATAAACTTTAAAACATGTAAAGGAAGCCTTATGGAAATAATGTTCGATGAAATCATCAAAATCCATTCATGTTGTATAAGTTAAAAAAACATTCTTCTCGTACTTTGGCCGGAAATGTTAAAAAGTACCTCGTACTAAAAACGACAAAATGTTCCTTTCATATCCTTTACTAAAAACTCACCAATGGGTAAAATTGGATTTAAACAATTTTCGAAGGATAGAAATAATATTAAATATTGAGGAAAGATGTATGTGGATGATAAAATACACCCTAGTAAATACCAAAGTATAAACAATCTCAGATAAAAATAAGATCGTGATATTTTCCCTTACCTTAAATCCGATATGAATTGTACGTGTCCAAAACTCCTGTATAATGATTTAAATAATGTCATTGTCTTATTCCAGAATCATAATCATTGTTAGAATATCATATATGTTCATATTATTAGCTTCTTATTTGTAATATTTCATTTTTACTTGTTATTCGAGTGTTTATTGCTTTATGTTCTTATGCGTGTTTTGTTGAATAAACTCTTATTCTTATTTTTTGGTTATAGATACCTCATATACATAATGGTATTAGTGTAATATATATATCACATTTACTCATTCAATTCATTTATATAATCATTATTCAATGAAGATCATGTAGAACGAGTTGCATCAGATCGTGGAGATGGTAGGTCGTACGTACGCATGAGCGATGATATCATTCCCATGATCATGGAATTGTATTGAAGTGTATGTATACTATTTCAGAATCAATATCACTTTCAAATAATAATATATAGTTATTCTTTATACAATTATATCCATCCAAGTAAGGTGGTGGTGGAAAACAGATTACACCACGATGTGGAGACGGTATTCCGTACGTATGCACGCCTGGTGATTTCGTTTTCCGTAGGATGGATAGAAGGTGAAATAGGGTTGTTTAATATTTATAATAACATATCAGTATATAAGTGATACTGATTTTATTACTGCATAATGAAACATCTAAATAATAATAAGTATAAGAAGAAATAAATTTGAAAGAATCCGTAATAGATATTATCTCTTCTTTGACACGCCTCTTTGAAACCTCCTCTTAGGGCACTAAGATTGGTCTTTTAAGAATACCAGGACCTCTAACATGTTTCTAGGGAAGTTTAGAAGATAAATTTTCAGTGTTCTTTCGAGAATGAAGGCTCAAAGTGGTGTGAGGAGGAGAGGGAGGAGGTTCCCTTTTATAAGTGAGGAGAGGGGCACCTTTGGAATTATAAGAAATATTAATTTCTAATAAATTCCAAACCAACTTAAAAACCTCCAAAAATGACTCATATACAAATGTTAGATGGTATATGGATGTAATCTCATCAGCTAATAAAATTTAGACAAGTTGGGAATTTATTTTAAACATTATCAACATGATTTATCCTTATATAATCTATTTAATTTTATTTGTGGTAATAATATTCTAAATTTTCAATCATTATAAATATTTACTTATAGGTTATAAATTTTCCATAATTTTATACTTTATTACGTTTTCGACCATATGAATTTTAATTTATAATTTTTAATTTTTTTTGTGATTTTAAAACAATTTATAATATGTAATTTCTATAAATTAACAACACTGTCAATTTTGACACTAATCATTTATTTGAGTTTAAATAAAATATATAAAGAATATATGTTCGAAATAAAATATTAAATAGATTTATAACATGTCATTTTTATCTATAAAATTAGTGGAGCACATTAAATAGATCATATAATATTTATTTTAATACTTTTAAAATCATTTATCTGATATTTCAATCAATAAAATAATTTCAACATCACTATTGTGTCATAATTAATGATAATTATTTAATCCCTAAAAATTATAAATAAATTCATATGATGTAGATAAATTTATTATATATCTAGGGAAAATTTATATTCGATGTTTTATGATGATTATCACTAAATTAAAATTAATACACTTATAAGATTTAAGAGAGTGACATGTTGTCACTTTCTTTAGTTTAAATAATAATTATATTATTTCATTTTCAAAAGTCCATGAAATGAATATAATCCGACCCTTAGGTGATATAGGTTGAGTTTTATTCATCCAATAGAATTTTGGAAAGTTTTATGGTAATTTTATAATCTTATTTTTACCCTTAATTACCAGATTTACCTTTAATTGTAGTAAATAAAAATTACCATAGTTACTATTCATAATATCAAAAAAAGTAACCTATTAACATAATTTGGACCCACTGAATACAAATAGGGATTCCATTTTTGAAAATTAATAACACAGAAGTTGTAGTAATTAATTTAAAATTTATCCTGTTGTTAAGCAAACTGGCTTTAAAAGTTAAAACATTGCCAAAGATTGAAATGTTTTTACCTATGAATTCATTGTAAAATTAATGATAATGAAATATATTATATTAAATGATAAAAATATATTCTATTTATAATTAAAAACCATTAAATATTATAATTTATCCATATAAATTATTGGGATGAAAAAAGTTATTTTTAATTAAAATATAGCGTGTTTTTACTATTCATTAAAATATGAAATTTATCAGAATAATATGAAATATTTATCCAAAGTAAACTTTTATATAATTATTCCAAAGAAGAATTTTATTTTTTCAAATTGAACTTATAAACTTGTCAAAAACTAGATTTAATGTTGGTGCACCATCAAAAAGCGGCAAAACAACATTTTTTTAAAAATATTATTTTACCCCAAAAATTTATTTTGTTCTCATACCATGTTCTAGAAAATATGTAAGATGAATAATAATGTTATAAAATTAAAAATTTAATTAATACTATTCATAATGGCTAGTTTATAATATTATAATAATATATTGTTGTTTAGGGAAACGCGGTATTGCGTACTACACACGCTATCGAGGAAGGTCGCGATTGCCTGTAACATAAGAAAAGATACTATTGTGTGTAGTGAAATATTCCTTTGATGTTGCGTATAAAATAATATATAAAAAATATATACTTCTCATAAAATATATGGGTGTTACATTCTACCCCCCTTAAAATGAATTTCTCCCTTGAAATTCTTCACTTCGTCACAAACAGATGAGGATACCTCTCCTTTATCATATCCTCAAGATCCCATGTATCTTATTTTAATTGGTGGTTCCTATATAAAACCTTCACCAAGAGAGTGGTCTTGTTCCATAAAACCTTTTTGCTACGATCCAGTATCTCTATCGGTTATTCTTCATAAGAAAGATCTTGCTCCAGTGGTAAAACATCTGAGCTTAGAACATGTGAAGGATCAGGTATGTACTTTCGTAGGAGAGATACATGGAACACATCGTGAACATGATATAGATTCGGTGGAAGTTCCAATCGGTAAGCTACCTTCCCAACATGATCCAGTATTTCTAAAGGATCGATATACCTAGGGCATAGCTTTCCCTTCTTTCCAAATCTCATTACTCTCTTCCAAGGAGATATTCGTAAGAACACTTTATCACCCACTTCAAACTCTAGGTCTTTTCTTTGGTTGTCGGCATAAATTTTTTGTCGACTCTGAGCTGCTCTTATGTGTTGTTGAATAGATCGGACCTTTTCTGCCATCTCATCAACAAGATCATGTCCTAATATCTTTATTTCCCCAACTTCATCCCAGCAAGTTGGAGTTCGACATTTCCTTCCATAGAGAGCTTTATAAGGAGCCATCTAAATACTGGAGTGAAAGCTATTATTATAATAAAATTCCTCCAAAGGTAGGTGTTGATCCAAACCACCTTTGAAATACATAGAGAAAGATCTCAACATGTATTCTAGAGTTTGAATTGTTCTCTCAGACTGACCGTCTATTTGAGGATGATAAGCAATTCTGAAACCTAGATCTATATCTAGAGTATGCTGAAGACTTCGCCAAAACATCGAGGTAAACCTCAGAACCCAATCAGATATAATAGAAAGTGGTACTCCATGCAATCTTACCACTTTACATATATCCCGAAAAGCTGATCCAGAGAGAAATCTTCTCTAATAGGAATGAAGTGTGCCGAAATCTTATGACGATCAACTATGACCCATATTGCATTATAACCTTTGGATGTTTTAGGATGTCTAGTGAAAAATTCTAGGGTGATGTTTTCCCATTTCCATTCTGGTATGGGTAATGGTTGTAACATCCCCTTACATCTTCATGCTTGCAAGAATAATAGAGAATGAAGAACTATGGGTCTCATCCAGTAGCTCCTTCATTAATTCTGGGATGGGAGGAACAAAAACCCGATTCCTGAACCTTATTATCCCATCACAATCAAGGTTGAATTCAGGAACATTTCTCACTTTCTTTTGTAACTCTACATCTTCTTTTTGTGCCTCTTTAATATTGAAATGCATATATGGTTGAACATTAATTTGAGAAAGATAATATTTTTCCACTTCAATTAAAATTCCAAGATCCATCATTTGTAAATCCATAAACATTGGATCTTTTGAGATCCTCATCATGGATAAGCAAGCATGTTCTTGTCGACTTAATGCATCTTCCACCCTGTTTTCTTTCCTAGGGTGGTAATGAATTGAGAATTCGTAATCTTTAATCTGATCCAACCATCTTCTTTGGCGCATATTCATCTCCTTTTGTGTGAAAATATACATTAAACTTTTATGATCAGTATAAATATCACACCTTTCACCATAAAGATAATGCCTCCAAATCATTAATGAAAAGATTACTACTGCTAACTCCAAATCACGAGTTGGGTAATTTTTCTCATGGATTTTAAACTTTCGTGAGGCATAATCTATCCCCATATCGTTTTTCATGAGAAAACACCCCAATCCCTTCTTGGATTCATCACTGTAGATCACAATCCTTTCTCCACTACAAGGTAGTGTGAGAACTGGTGTACTGGATTACCTTCTTTTTAACTCCTTGAAATTCTCTTCACACTCCTCTGTCCACACGAACATAAATCCTTTTCGAGTCAACCTGGTGAGTGGATTAGAGAATCATGAAAAATCATCCACAAAACGTTGATAATATCCAGCCAAACCAAGAAACATTCGGATCTTAGTTACTATTGTTGGTCTTGAACATCTTTCGATAACCTTTGTCTTTGTTGGATCCACAAATATCCCCTATTTAGAGATTATATGACCCAAAAATGCATCTTTTTTAAGCCAAAATTCACACTTGGTAAATTTGGCATAAAACTTCTCCTTTCTTAGGGTCTTCAATACAATTCTCAAGTGATCTTCATGTTCTTACTTTCTCTTTGAATAGACAAGAATATCATCTATAAAGACTACCACAAACTGATCAAGATAGTCTCTAAAGACTCTATTAATTAGATCCATGAAGATAGAAGGGGAATTAGTAAGTCCAAATGGAATCACTATAAATTCATAGTGTCCATACCTTGTACGGAAATCTGTCTTTGGTATATCCTCTTTTTTGACCCTTAATTGATGATAACCTGAATGAAGATCAATCTTGGAAATGTATTGAGCTCCGCATAGTTGGTCAAATAAGTCATCAATGTGTGGGAGATGATATTTTTTCTTGATAGTGATCTTGTTAAGTTCTCAGTAATCAATGCAGTGTCTCATTGATCCATTTTTCTTCTTAAAAAATCGAACAGGTTCTCCCCAAGGTGATGCACTAGGGCGTATGAATCCTTTATCAAGATTCTCTTAGAGTTTCTTCTTCAATTCTTGAAACTCAATTGGGGCCATTCTATATGGTGTCTTTGAAATGGGTAGAACACCCGATATGAGTTCTATTGAAAATTCAACTTCACGTTTTGGTGGAAGACCTTTAAATTCCCCCAGAAAGACATCATCAAACTCTCATACAATGGGTGTATTATTAATCGTGAGTTTCTCTCCAACCATTTGAGATAAATAACCTTCATTTATTGGAATGAAGACCCATAAGATGGAAGAAATTTCCACTGGAAGGTTATATTCATCCTTACATTGATAGATGATAGTATATTGATCGGGAATATTAAATGTGATTTCCCTTTATTGGCGATTGATATGAGATCCATAAAAAGAAATCCAATCCATGCCAAAAATCACATAAAATTCCACTATAGGAAGGATCACAAGATTTGCAGGAAGAACATTCCCACAAACATCAATCGGAGAAGAATTATAAAATTTTTATGTTACCGTTGTGCCATTAGTATTTGTTACAACTAACTCAACATCTAATTTTTGGGGTAATACGATGATACCCATAGAAAATTATTCAGAAATAAAAGAGTGGGTGGATCATGAATCAAATAAAACATTTGATACATTAGAGTGGATAGTAAGTGTACCTTTCACCACTTCATTATCGTACTCCATATCGCCGATAGTAATTGCATGTGAATTTCCTTTGTCTTTGGCCTTAAGAGTTTGTTGACGTCGATGATCATCAACAACCCTTGGATTTGGGTATTGATTGGAATAATGCCTCATCTTCTTGTACTTGAAACATTGAAGTGTAGGAGGTGCATTCAGTGTATCCCTTTATTTGTTCACAACATTAGACATATCCTTCCCATTATTTCGACATTCAACTTCCCAATGACATTATTTTCCACACATAAAACATTTTCTTATCCCTTTAAGACAATTCCATCCATGTTTCTTTCCACAATTTGAGAATAAAGGAAAAATCATATTCTTTTCGGTGTGGTCTTTATATTTTCCTTTGAATTCCATTTTCATCTTCTTATCAAACCCATATGACTAATGGGTTACTCCAATCTCCATCACAACCTTGAGAGCACATCGAACAATTTCATCATAGCTATTGAAGTCCCTTATGGATAATGCCCTTCGAAGACTTGGTTTTATGCCACCAAAGAATCGATCGATTTTACTATCAGGTTGGATATAAATTCTGGAAGCATACCTTGCAAGTCTTGTAAAATTTTCTTTGTAGGTATCAAGAGACTCATCATCCTTTTTCTTCAGTTCAAGAAACACATTCTCCATCTTTTTTCGAAGAATATGATGGAAGTACATATTGAAAAATACGTTCTTGAACTCATTCCATTCCATGGACAAAATTTCATCTCTTTTCCTTGTATTATTGATAAGATTCCACCATTGATCAGCATCTCCTTCCGAACGATACACTACTAAGATGACTTTTTCATGTTAAGAACATTATAGAACTGAAAATATATTTTCTATGGTACTAATCCATTGTTCAACCACTAATGGATCAGAAGACCCACTGAATGAAGGTGGACGCTGCCTCATGAAGGATTGAACAGAATGTGGCTCCTTCCTTTGCTCGTTTGGATGTATTGCATGGTTA
Organism: Viscum album; assembly: GCA_963277665.1. Taxonomy (NCBI): domain Eukaryota; kingdom Viridiplantae; phylum Streptophyta; class Magnoliopsida; order Santalales; family Viscaceae; genus Viscum; species Viscum album. The sequence continues at coordinate 15,127,968 of OY728128.1, forward strand.
ATATCTTGAGTAAGTTGGGTGAGTATGACTATAATATTTTTCATTACATCTCCCATAACATTTGGTTGCTCAAGAGGACAATCAGTGCATTGTCTGTTGCATTCTGCATTAACACGATTCCTTTGGGTTCTAGACATTGAATAAAACCAATAAGAATAGTGTGAGAAACACTAATTACAATAGGAAAACGACATGATAAGTAATAAAATTTCACACTTTATGTCTTATCATATGTTATTCATGGCCATTAATAAGATTGTGTTCTATTCTTAGACATATCCTTAGGGTTCTTACTAAGGCTTTCACATCCTAGTTTCCAAATGTTGACTATACCTTTCCTCTGATACCAACTATAATGACCCATACTTTACATACATTTTTATTAATTCAAAATTGAATCATACTTTTTACAAAATATAACAAAACCATGAAAGGACCATATAGGTATAGTGTCTTTTGAAACTGGGAAATATAAACAACTGGTTCATAAATCATCTACGTTGTCTCCCATTTATTTCATCATATCTAGAGTCCATTTTGGCATATTCTACTTAATACCCTTCATACAGACCTAGTGAAAAGAAAACATACAAAAGGGTGAGCTCAAATGCTCAGTAAGGGTAGAAAAAAGAAATATAAGTCATATCATATTCAAAAGAACATAACATTTTGAATATCTTAACCTGTCAAAGAGATCATAATATCATAACATGGGATAAATCATAGTAGTGAAATGTAATCCTAAATAATCATAACTTAAAACATGAAACTTTGTGGCATACACACATAATCATAGAAAATCATTTCATATTAGTCAAGGATCATTTCCAAGACCATCATAGCGGAAAAAGTCCATTACTGAACCGAGTTCACTCCTCGTTCCAGTCCTGTATCACTGAACCAGATTAACTTGACATTCCAGCCATGTCTATCTCTTGAGATATAAATCTTTACCTAATGCATTGAAGGGAGATATAGGTCTCACCCTTCTCATAATGAAACCATTCTTATGTGTGCCACAAAATCATAAATCATACATCATAGAATAAACTATGCAATAAAAATGAGATTCTTTAACATCATGCCATCATAACATAATCCATATAAGATAAAAGGAAATCATAAAATTAATTCCATAATAAAACAATCAAATCAATGTAAAAATAGGGATATAAGAAAAACCCTAATTTAACATAGATGGAAAATAATTTTAATAAAACACTTGAACTCCATTCTTGAAGAAAATATCATTTCTACTTCAAAAATATTTTTCCTTTCTTAACATGTCATACAATTTTTAAACTAAAAGAAGGTGATTAAAAATAAACTACAAAACATGTAAAGGAAGATTTATGGAAATAATTTTCTATGAAATCATAACAATCCATTCATGCTGTATAAGTTAAAAAAACATTCTTCTCGTACTTTGGCATGAAAAGTCAAAAAGTACCTCGTACTAAAAATGACAAAAGATTCATTTCATATCTTCTACTAAAAACTCAGTAATGGGTAAAATTATATTTTAACAATTGTATAAGGATATAAATAATATTACATATTGAGGAAACATGGATGTGGATGATAAAATACACTCTATTAAATACCAAAGTATAAATAATCTTGGATAAAAATGAGATTGTGAGATTTTCCCTTACCTTAGGTCTGATATTATTTGTACATGTCCAAACCTCCTGTATAATGATTTAAATAATTTCATTTAATTATAACATAATCATACTCATTGTTATGATATCGTATATGGTATTATTATTAGCTTCTAATTAGTAATATTTCATTGCTACTTGTTATTCGGGTGTTTATTGCTTTATGTTCTTATGCGTGTTTTTTCGAATAAATTCTTAATCTTATTTTTAGGTTATAGATAACTCATTTCAAGAATGGTATTAGTGTAATATATATATCGTATTTACTCATTAAATTCATTTATATAATCATTATTCAATGAAGATCATGTAGAACGAGTCGCATCACATCGTGGAGACGGTAGGCCGTATGTACGCACGAGCGATAATATCGTCCCCATGATCGTGGAATTGTATTGAAGTGTATGTATACTATTTAAGAATCAATATAACTTTACAATAATCATATATATTTATTCTTTACACAATTATATCCATCCAATTAAGGTGGTGGTGGAAAACAGATTACACCACGACGTGGAGACGGTATTCTGTACATACGCACGCAGGGTGATTTCATTTTTCATAGGATAGATATAAGGTGAAATAGGGTTGTTTCATATTTATAATAACATATCAGTATATAAGTGATACTGATGTTATTACTTCATAATGAAACAACTAAATAAGAAGATGTAGAAGAAGAAATAAAATTGAAAGAATCGGTAACGGATATTACCACTACTTTGACACCCCTCTTTGAAACCTCCTCTTAGGGCACTAAGATTGGTCTTTGAAGAATACCAAAACCTCTAGTATGTTTCTAAAGAAGTGGAGAAGAGAAATTGGTAGGGGTTGACCGAGATTGAAGGCTCCATGTTTTGTGAGGTGGAGAGGTAGGAGTTTCCCTTTTATAAGGGAGGAGAGGGACACCATTGGAATTAGAAGAAATATTAATTTATAATAAATTCCAACCCCACATAAAAACCACCAAAAATGACTCAAATACTATTATTAGATGATATATGGTTGTAATATCATCAGACAATTAAATTTAGGCAATTTTGGAATTTATTTTAAACATTATCAACATGATTTATCCTTATATAATCTATTTAATTTTATTTATGGTAATAATATTCTAAATTTTAAATCATTATAAATATTTAGTTATATGTTGTTAAATGTAAATAATTATATACATTATTATAGTTACGACCATATAAATTTTAATTTACAATTTTTAAATATTTTTGTGATTTTTAAACAATTTTATAATATGTAATTTCTATAAATTAACAATATTGTCAATTTTGACAGTATTCATTTATTTGAGTTTAAATAAAATATATACAGAAGATATGTTCGAACTAAAATATTTAATAGATTCATAACATGTCATTTTTATCTATAAAATTAATTTATCACATTAAATAGTTCATATAATATTTATTTTAATACTTTTAAAATCATCAATTAGATATTTCAATCAATAAAATAATTTCAACCTCACTATTGTGTCATAATTAATGATAATTATTTAATACTAAAAAATTATAAATAAATTTCTATGATGTAGATAATTTTATTATCTTTATAGGTACTATTTATATTAGATGTTTTATGATTTTTATCACTAAATTAAAATTATTACACTTATAAGATTTAAGGGAGTGACATGTTGTCACTTTCTTTGGTGTTAATAATAATTATATTATTTCATTGTCAAAAGTCCATGAAATGAATCTAGTCAGACCATTATATGATATGGGTCGACATTTATTCATCCAATAGGATTTTGTAAAGTGTTAGGGTAATTTTACAATCTTATTTTTACCCTTAATTACCAGATTTACCTTCAACTATAGTAAATAAAAATTACCATAGTTACTATTCATAATATCAAAAAAATAAAAGAAACCTATTAACATAATTTGGACCCACTAAATACAAATATGGAATCCATTTTTAAAAATTCAAAACACATAAGTTGCAGTAATTAATTTAAAATTAATCCTGTTATTAAGCAAACGGGTTTTAAAATTTAAAACATTGCCAAAGATTGAAATGTTTTTACCTATGAATTCGATGTAAAATTAATTATAATGACTTATATTATATTAAATGGTAAAAATATATTATATTTATACTTTAAAAAAATTCAATATTATAATTTAACCATATAAATTATTACGATGAAAAAAGTTGTTTTTAATTAAAATATAGCATGTTTTTACTATTCATTAAAATATGAAAGTTATCAGAATAATATGAAAAATTTATCCAAAGTAAATTTTTATATCCAGATTCCTAAGAAGAATTTTATTTTGTCAAATTAAACTTATAAACTTGTCAAAAACTAGATTTAATGATGGTGTGCCATCAAAAGGCGACAAAACTGCATTTTTTAAAAAATACTTATTTTACCCGAAAAAATTATTTTGTTCTAATACCATGTTCTAGAAAATATGTAAGATGATTAATAATTTTATAAAATTCAAAAGTCAATAAATAAAATTCAAAACAGCAAGTATATAATATTAAAATAATATATTGTTGTTTAGTGAAACTCGGTACTGCGTACTACACACGCTATCGAGGAAGGTCGTGATTACCTGTAACGCATGCCGAGATACTTTTGTGTGAAGTGAAAGATTCCTTTGATGTAGAGTATAACATAATAAATAAAAAATATATACTTCTCATAAAATATCAGGGTGTTACACAGATCCAACTGGGTGGCTAGATAGATCCATCTAAACCTAGAGAAAGGTGAGAAAGAAAAGAGGTTGCAGTTTAAGGAGCTAGAGGAAATCCAGAGAGAATCTTTTGAAAATTCAATGGTCTATAAAGAGATAACAAGTACATCCCATGACAAGATGATTCTACCAATAACCTTCAACCCTGGAGATCATGTGATACTCTATAAATCTAGACTTTAGCTTATGCTAGGAAAGCTTCATTCCAGATGGGAATGCCCCTTCACTGTTATTATTGTTTACCCCTTTGGTGCTACTCATGTTAAAAAGGAAGGACAAATGAAACTCATTCTCTGTAAATGGGCAGAGGTTGAAGATGTTCTATGAGACCATACCTCAAGAACCAATGGAGGATATCACACTACTTCACCCTGATTACAAATGAAGACCCACCAGGTTTAGTCTTTATGTTACACTTGATTAAATATAGTAACTACATATTTTTGAAACATACATAAAAAATTCATTAAAATTAATTAAGGTCACTACTTCAATTAAGTGTGGGGGAGGGAATCTTTTATTCTAGTATTTTAAAAAAAATATTCAAGCCAACGAAATTAAACAAATGTGATTCGCAGAGGAAACCCACATTTTTTCTTCATTTTCAACATGTCCTCTTGGTCATATACCAGCATCATTGATCATTCCTTCACCATCAATTATTTTTATTCTTATATTTCAGGTCCATTAAATAATCAAGGATTAAAAACTTCAAGCCAATGAAAATAAGACCCCCAAATAAAAAAACAAGCTTCATTTATATAGGGAGTTCACTTTTAGTGTTTGACACTGAAACTCCTTACATTTTTTCCACACTTGAATTATGTTTTACATGAAATATCTTAGAGCCATAATTTTCTTAGGAATATAGTGATTCCATGTTATTTATTTCAAATTTAATGAAATTAAATGATAAAAATGAAGAATTGGATTATTGATGTGAAGCATGGATATTGAAATAGGACTTAAGATTTGAGGGAATTAATCGATCCATGTAAATTAAACTTCCCTATAATTTTTCATTATTTGAATATCAGAAATTCCTATGAATTAATTTTTTCCTATCAATCGGGCCCTGAGTGACTGTCCAATATCATATTTCCATTCCCGAGAGGATTTCTAGACCACATATTTCCTATTTTATCTTAATCATATGTTTAGTTATCTTGGGACATGCCACCTGATAGAACTTGTATTGAAGCATGTAAAATCTACAATTGTGAAAAAATACATTTATAATGATCGAGGTAATACTTTTTCTAGCCACATATTCACCTGAGACCCACCCTTACATTTATCCTTCATTAGCCCATATATTCCATGAAATGAATTATAGGTTTAAGACACATTAAAAGATGATATTTTCTTACCTACCCATAGTTTTAGTATTTTTGCATGGATATTTCAAGTTTGAGTGCGGGGGAATGGCCTTTCGTGTGTGTTATTTAGGATTTGTTTCATTTTTGGGTGGTGTGAGGTGTGTGTAAACATTTTGGGTAGTGTATTATTGGAGAAATGGGTATGTTTCATCATTTCATTATTCTTATTTAACTTCATCTGGTTATCCTTAAAAAAATAGAGGGACAGTAAAGTTACACCTTTCTAGATATTTATAAAAAAAGAACAAAATAATAATACAATTGTTCATTTCTGGAGCTTTATTTAACAAAAGGGGGAGAAAGTGGATGATTTTGTTCTTTTTAATCATTTATTAACTAGTGTATCATGCCATTAAAATGGGGTGGGGCTGTGTTTCCCATTCTCCCAAGGATTTGAGTGAGTTCCATCCCATGTTTTCATTTTATTAATCATGGATTGTAATTAAGATATTATCCTTCTACTTGAACCTTTATTTTTAAAGTATAAATCCTACTAACCTTAATCCACAGAGTCAATTGATCCTTTATTTCATGTCCTCATGAATTTATGTGCTTTATTGCCAATACAAAGTGGATAAAGTAGATCCTTTACAATATTATGGATAAGGAGCATGTTCTAATGATATGAGAATAACTCCAATTTAATTGTATCATGAGTGATGAGAGAAATGATTCCAAAGAGATTTAGATCATTATTTATAATGTTTAATAATTATAAATTGAGAAACTTGAATGAATGAAAGGAGAAACTCCATAATTTTTCACAGGGGGAAATTAAATTGCATGAATTGAATGTTTCGTTGAAAAATGGGAATTTAAATTGATATTATTTTTTTCTAACTAGAAACGTTGATTGGAAATTTATAATTTTTAATTTTATTACTTTCAAATTTGAATATTGGTAACATCGGTGTCCTCAGATTTCCAATGTTGAGATCTCATTCATGAGGATAGGCATTGTTTAAGTGTGGAGGAATTTATAGAGAAAATATTTTAAATCAAATATACATTTAATATCATTTTTAGACCCACAAAATTGTAACTTTATGATGAATCGCTTCATTTTTATGATATTGGGGTTATTTTGAGTTGAATAGTAAAAATGCTCCATTTTTATTTTTTAACTATTTTAAATTATTTCTGTATTTTGGCCATAACATTTTTCTATACTAATCCAAATTGAAAATTTCTTTCTTTTCATGATTTTAAACATCCAGAGCATCATTGGATCCTTTTGGACCAAAATTTGAATCAACCATATGTAAAGTCAAAAGTTTCTTACAAGTTGAACCAAGAAAACTATTTATAGATCTACCTGATTTTGGTGTGGGGTTCGTAAGTCATTCTTGTTGGGCCCACATTCTCTAAACATCGGTGGGTGGACAAAAAAGACTTTTTGGAACAACTTTAATGAAGTATAAGATGCGTTAATTGGTATTTTAGTGGTTCATTAATGCATCCTAGTCCAGTGTTTTTCGATTTGGAGAATCTGAATGGATAGAATAAATTTTCGGAGAAAAATGTGCATAACTCTTAAAATACTTGTCCCAAATCTCTGAAATTTTGAGGGGAAACACCCAAGATAATTATGAAAAACATTGAAGAAGCTTGAAACCCGAAAATATGTCATTTAATTGGGCTATAATGTGTAATAATTTGGGGTACAAATTCCGGATATAAAAGTAGGGGAGCTCCAACCTCTCAATGTATTCCATTCCAACAACAATTCCTCCAATCGACTAGTGATGGAAGAATTGGATGAAGACTTTGAATAGATTTATTTCTAGTTGTTCTTTTATTATAATGTATCCCCTCTCCCTCATCATCTCAACTTCCCCATTCATGGAGTGGTAGTACCATTGAGTGATCAGGAATTAGAAGGGCGTACCGATGTTCTTGCCTGAGTTCTTATGCTTTAATTAAATAATATGCATTTTCCTTTCATAATAATGTTTCAAATAAAAAATCTGTTTTAATCATTGAATGATGTTGTGTTAGGTTTTATTTCTATAAATTTATTTTTCTATGGTCGATGATCACATGTCCTTCAACCAAATTCTAAACAGTATATAGTGGACTAGATTAGGGTCGGGTGGTCAGTGCTCAACAATTGTCAGCGCATGTATATGATTGCATTTGGAATATTGGTTTATTAGGGAAAAATAATTCCAGGTTAAGGATTTATCTAATTAATTTATAAAATCATATAGAATCCTACAAACATTGGAATAAGGATAGAATAATCCAAGGTTTTGGATAAGGAATATTCTCATCACATCCATTTGGCTAAGGGGGATAGAGAAATTAGTATAAAAATCTCTCTCATACAAGATAAAGAAAGAAAATGGGGAAAAATTTGGAAACCATGATAGCAATGCTCTAGGTCTAGCCAAACCCACTTGGATAACCATGGTTATCATTGGTTTAAAACTGATCAAATAAATCTTCTTATTTCTCACATATCATTAAAATTAATTAGAACCAATTGTTTTCATAAAACCATTAAAAAGTGACAAAACATGTTTTTTGTTCACTCCTCTTAAGGATAATACCTAGGATCAACTACAATACTATGATTAGTTAATAAAAAAATTATTTATCCACACCCAATGACTAGCATGCACCACATCTTCAAGGATATTTTACCTAAATAGTGGGGTCTATTTATAAATAAATATAAATAACCTAAATATTAAGATGAAAAAATGACTAGAGAAAAAATAGGTTTCACTTAATGTATTTGTTGATATTGGAAAGAATTTGTGGCCTACGGTAAGAGGAAACATTAATTATTGAAGTCCCCTCTAAATATAAATGTGTACATTCTTCTATTCCATTTATTTTAGGTTTTTAGATCTTACATTATAGTAATTGAAATATATTTTTACGGATGTCACTTCAAGTACGATAATGAAGATTATTTCTTTCCATGGAGTTATTTTGAAATTAATATTCCTTGATGAAAAGGGAATATATTCCATCTATTTAGTTGGTGTAAAAAGTGATATAAAGATTTTGTACAGTAAATACAGAAATTATGGACCAAAATACAAGACTTCATAAAATGGATAATTGTTTACTCTAAAAGAATCTATTTAACAAAACCCATTAAATGAGAATTATTGAGGGTTTTTATCATGATATTTCATGCATGGATGTGTAATGAAAACATATACAACCTTGGTTATATCTCTCTTATATTATACATATTCATAGCCTATGATTACTTTTAGAAGTCCAATTAAATTATCTTTTTTAAAAGAACCTTGTTGTATCATCCATATTTTAGATATAAAATGGTGGTAGATATTTTGAGTTCCATGAAATGAAAAAGAAGATATGTGAATTCCAATACATTGATCACTTCATTTTATTTTCAATATGACAGAGAATATATTCTTGTTGATATGAATATTGAAAACTATTTTATTTAGTGAAGACAATAAACACAAAGGGGGATTGAAATTCCCATGTGTAGTTGAAAATATTTTCATTTTGAAAGGATGTTATGAAGATGATTTTTTTAAAATTTGTTCTGAATATATGTAATTGTATTTAATTCATGATTAAGCATCTATGTATGTTCATAAGATGTTTGAGTTACTTCCATGAATAATGTAAATAGTTTTTCTGAGTTTTCTATCTTGAAGAACTTTTTATTAGTCTAAGACTAATTGGAGTGCATATAATGATTATTTATAATCTAATATTAATGTCCATGAATTTTTTTAAGGATGATAATACATTATTCACAACATGAAATGAGATGAATAATAATTTATGTTAAAATAATAATATTTGAGATGATGTGCTTCCACCATTGGTGTTCTTTATAAGAAAATAAGTTAATCATACCTAGTATTTATTAAAATGTATTTAAAAAGGGTTAGTCTAGCCATATGAATTGGGTGAAGCCAATGAATTAGTAGGAATGCTGGTGTACAATAGTTAAGACATTTTGGAATTTGATTAATTTACATCGAGCATAATGGAGGTCATCCTCAACATTGGTTAGAAAGAACATGTATGGCGTGTGAACATGTTGAGAAGGCTGTATACATTGGGACTCATGGATACTGATGGTTTATCATGTGGATGCATGAACCATTGATATGGGTTTGGGTTTGTTTTTCAGTTGTAGATGTTGGTAACATCTCAAAATCCTGATGTTAGGTCGATGGTTATTATGGAACAATAGGCTGAATTGACGTCCAATGTGGGACTCAATAAATCTGGGTAATGCTCATCCACTTATGAAAATACATAAATTTTTAACATCATCTGATATAATCTAATACTTCATCTTTATCTTCACAAAAATCTTGTTTTATGATAGCGTGACAATGTATGAAACATTCTTAGGTGATTAGCTATATGTATTAGAGCTACTATGAGAAGGCACGACCCAACACACACTAATCACTGATCAACTGAATGAATTAACTTCAACCTACTAAGTGTTACAGTTTGAACTAACCACACACTAATCATTGACCAACAATTTTTTAGCACAGATAAAGGTCCCGAATAAAATGAAAAATTAAGCAAATAAAAAGCAAATGTGTAAATTAAGAAAAATATAAAACATTTTATTAAATAAATAATAATTAATAAAAATGAATAACATTAATATTAATATAAATATTAAAATATCATAAATATTAATAAATTTTATATATTAAATATTGATATATAAAATTAACAATTATAATATATATAATGTTAATTAATAACATATTAATGTCTTATTCATTTTTAATATTGTTTTATTTTTCAATTTAACCTGTTTTTAAAATCGTGGATGGAATTTATTTCACGTATATATATGTATTCATTCATTTATATACACAAACATGCCAAAAAATATATCCACACTGAATACAAAAACACATACACCAAATATTTGTGTAACTTATTCATATTTTATTATATTAAATAATTTCATTAGGACATGAAACATTTAATATATATTATGATTTTAATCAGTCAATTTTATTTACTCCTTTTTAATAACACAGTTAGGGTATTCATTTTTAATGTTTTTAAATTTTTATTTTATTTTTGAATTTGATCATTTTTTAATATTTATTTTTATTTATTTATTTATTATGTTTTTATTTTCAATATGTATTAATCCACTTCAACATAAATATAAATATATCAATATATTTGATCATTAAATTATATTTAAATAATAAAAAAATGAATTTCTTTAATATTTTTAATGTGTACACATTTTTAATTATTCCACTTAACTATTTTTAAACTACATGTATTTAAGATTATATTCCCCTTAATTATGTGAAAAATATTTTTGTAAATAAATTTTGATAAATAAATAACAAATGGAAATTTAATTTTTTTTAATGGAAACCACATCATCCCCATGACATATCCTAAGCTTCCAATTGAGTATCCCGCCCCCTTTAAATATGTTATAGAGCCCTAGGCTCACCCTTCATCGTGTGGTTGACACTATGTAAAACCACCACACCAAACCTCACCTAGAACATAAGATGAGATTGAGTCAACAGTGGTGAAAGTTTTATACTAAAACATAACCAGCGGGAATCGAACCCCTGAATATGAAGAACCAAGAAAAGGACTCAACAACTGGGCCACCCCCATTGGGGTGATGTTTATTTACTATATAAGTAATTACTATAAAAAAATAAATCTTATTTTTTAAAATGTATTTATATACGTTTAAATAAATTATTACATATACCTAAATAAGAATAAAATTATAATAAAGTAATTTAAATAATTATAATAACATTTTTTATTATATTGGAATAATTTTAATAACAAAATATTTAATAGCACTTTTATAGAACATAAAAAGATAAATCTTTATCAGTACTAATTATTTTTTGTTAAAAGATATATTTTTCAGTGCTAAAACTATAGTGCAAATAAATATGCCTTTAATTAGATATTTTTAGCAATGATAAAGCTCAATATTTATCAGTACTAAAAAAGAGATGATAAAAGACATATTTATCAACACTTATAAATTTAGCGGTGATAAAATGTATTTTTTGTGAGCGCTTCTTTGAATGCAGAATTTAAAGTGACCGAATATATTTAAAAAACCCCAACCATGACTCATTCGCTCGCAATTCTAAAAATATCGCAGAACTCCACTATTGCATGTGTGAGTTCTGTATGTTCCTTCAGATTAATCAAGGATATAATCCAATTTATGTTATTTTATACTCTTCCTATATCATTGTTTGATGTTTTGAGTTATGATTTTTGTATTTTTACATTGTTATTAAAGATGATAAACTCAACATCTTTTCTTGTTTTACGAAAATACAATGATTGCCGTAAAATTTCAACATTTTTCTCCTTTCATATATATTTTTTGATCAAGCCCATTTATCCCTAAAGATTGACATAGATGGTTTACACACCTCTCGACATTAACACGAAGACCTCTCATCCCCTCTCAGTTTTATCTTCATTTGAATAATATATGGTTCCAAAATCTATATATCCTGTCAAATTTAATTCATCCATAATAATATAATATATATTCTAAAGGATTAATTACAAGAGTTTTAAGGAATAAGGGATACCATGTTATGACCTTAATTTTTGGGTGTTGAACATTTAGGGACCAAGGTATGTTTTAAAATCGATAAAAAATGTTTTATAGATTTTGGTAATTAATTTAAATTGGTAAACCATAAGTTGGGTAATATATTTATAATTTTAATGATGAATGTTTTATTGAATTTTAAAAATATTTAATTAATTAGTCAAGTTAAAAAAATTATTACAGCGATGAATGTTTTGAGAGTTTTATTAATTAATTCAATATTTTTACTTTTAAATATTAACCATGGGTTACAAATATTTGTGTGTAATTTTACTGTTGAGAAAATTAATGTCAACAAATATTTCAAAAATATCCTACATTGTATAAAGATGAGAAATCATTGGGTAAAGGGACATATAAATACACAACGACAAATAATGACTATATTTCCTAAAAGTAAGTGAGTTATCCATGGTTGGATTTTTGATCAAGAAAGCTATGATATGTGAATTATTAATAAATTTTCTAATCAAAATAAAGAGATAAATATTTGATAGTAAAAATAATAATTTGAAAATCTATTTAAAAAGGAGAATAACCATAGAGAGAAAAAAATGATTAAAATATCCTTTTTAAGGTTCAAATCTTTATGTCCTATAAGTCTTTAAAAATTTTTTATCCATGTCCAAAATAAACAGATGAATGATACAATCCCTATAATATAATTAAATCTTTATTGCATTTCATAACCAAACATCTCTTCTTCATCGATAAATTTTTATCACTATGATAAGGCACTGGAACTCCTTTGGTGATTGAGGGTCCTCAATAATATTTTAATGATTAAAGGCTATTGTAATATTTTCAATGGATAGAATACTTTGTTGTTTTATTGTTATAAATCAAACATATTCCATTAAAGCGTAAAGATAGATTACACTGATAATATATTACATGTATTCCATAGGTGTTTTTTAAATTGTTTCTATTCACATTTACTCTTGAGATAAATCAATCATTTTTTAGGTTTTTTATCCCTCTAATGACCATAGGATAATACCGTAAAACTCATAAGTGGTATCAGAGTCTTTCTCTTTAAGGAAATAATGAATTAATCTACTAGTTATTCAAATAAATAAATTTATTATTATATTATGTCAATATCATATATTATTATATGAAGGATATATTTTTGAATATATAACATATAGATATTATATATAAATTTTGGAGACTTTTTCTGTGATTCTATTAGTGTAGGTTCCTATGACACTATAATAATTAGATGATTGATTTTATCGTATCCCTTGATGATGGATTGGACTCCCACATTAAAACTATTCTTCCACCCATTATCCAGAGATAGAAGACAACAATGTATCAGAGAAATGATTAAATAAAGGTAGGAAATGTTAGTTGTATTGTAGTATTGAAGTATTATATCTCTATAAAATATTTCATTGAAGATGCATGTAATTGTTGACTTTTATTAATGGAGTCTCTGGAATTGCTGTACTTCATGAAAAATTAAACATTTGAATACTCATGAAAACAATGGATTCTAAACATAATGATGCTTCCATTCTCGAGAAAGAATATATTATTTTTGAAGAATCTACGAAATTATTAGGGGATCAAATACATGTTGATGAAAAAAATTAAAAAAATAACAGTGACGCGACATCACTAATTTGAATAAAATTATCAAGGCATGAAATAAAGGTATAAAATTTGAGGATGGTTGGAATTAATGAGTCGAAACTATTGACCCAAACAATTCATTGTTCATTGGATATCCTGGGGTCATAATGAGGATGAATATGCCGATTGATATTGACTCACGGAATCCGTAAAACCTATAAAAAAATAAATCCTTTGGAATTATATAACGGTAATGTGAAAATATTCTTTTTCTATTTTACTGAAAAATTATACAATGAAACATTGATTTATATTTCATTATTCCTTTTAGAAAACATTTATTTTAGAATATTTCCACATTAAATTTTTCCTAACAGCTGCTGAAAAATCCCATAGAGGCATTTATATTATTCAAATGAAGTTACATTTTATGGATGTTGAGGGAAGAAAATACCCCCCCCCCACGTCATTATGTACACAATATAAAGTAGAAAACATGGACTATTTTCAACAATCGTCATAGGGATAAATTATTTGAGGTTCATTTTGATAAATATATATATAATTTAAAATTATTTATTTATCCATCTTTAAAATAAATTTTAAATTTATACAATATAAAAAGAGTGCTAAAAATAAATAACATGAATCAAAAGTATCATACCCCTATCAAAAATGAATGATAGGGTATGCTTCATTAGAGAAGATATTAGTATGTATATTAAATAAAAAAATTAATTAGGGGATACGAAACAACATTTGTTCATTTGTTTATATTCACATTGACGAATCAAAATTGGATGTCACCTCCATCCCATGTCATGTACTATTAAAGGAGGATTATGTAAATATGGATGATATATTAGTTGAGGAAAACATAAAATCACTATGTGAAGCATGTGTAAGTTTGAAATAATTGTAAATTTTTTGTTTATAAAATTATTAAATAAAATAAATATTATCTTATTTTTTTATATGATTTAGACACATGAATTGGAAATGGACGTATCAGAAGAAAAGAATCTTCCGGTATATTTGAAGCGACCTAAACAATATGGGCACATTAAAGGATTAGGTAGTGGAGTCTATCATCGAATATATTTTGAGAAGATAACACTGCATGAGTATTCATATAATAGGATGAGATGAATTTATACACAAATAGACTCACTAAAAGATAATATTATGTGGTCTTGTTTGGAAGAGAAATGTATAATAAATGATCAACTTGAAATGGAAGGGGAGAAAATATCCGCACAAGATATTAATGACCCCACGTACTTTGAGGCTAGTCAATCCCCTAATCCATACCTAGGGTTATAAATTTTTTCATTACCATTTCTCTTAAATTTAAATATAAACAACTACCTATAACTTTATATTTCTAAAATGATTCAAGGTGTACTTGTATGTTATTTTTTTCTATCAATACTCATGTATTTCCATGTTTATGAGGGATATAGTGTATAATATCCCAAGAGACTATCTACACAATCAACCCCTCCCAAAATATCACATGAGAGTGGGGATTGAGGTAGCATATGATCCAACTACTAAGTTTCATTTTTCTGATGATGATCCATATATTACAATAGTCAAAGATGTTATTAAAGATCTCATTGCATGACCATCTAAACTTGTAACAATAAAATTGGTACAAATTTTAAAACAATTCTATGAAAAATAGTTACTATTTTATGATAAATTTTCTAAAGTGTGGTATGATATTATTAAGGAATAAATAAGTGGAAAAAAATAATGGTCAAGTTAAGAAAATCTAGGGAATCAACCAGAAAATGAACTTTTCAAAGTACATTTTCACTTCCTGTCCTAGAGAAACATTTAATAAAATTACAACTTCATATAAAGACCACATTTAAAGATAAATCTATGTCTTAAATTCACAATGAATAATAAATATTTGGTTCTTCAATTATATATGGAATTGGTCTATAGTATCTAAATTAGATTTTCAAACATGAATGGTTGGGTGTCTCAATTGCGAGTACATACATTCGGTACATTTTTATAGTACCTCTTTCCAAATAGTGAGCTAAATTTGTTTAATAATCTTAATAATTATCCATATTTTGTATGGTTGTTTATATTAAAACATTATAAAGGGAAAATCGTGTGAATAACAATTAGGATTCAGAAATCTTGGTGTCATTTCTACGATAGGAATTACAGTGGAAAAGAAATAAATGGAGATAAATAAAGATGGGTTACTCTAAGATTTTAATAAAAAAGCATCACATGATAGATTTTTTTGATGCCCACATTTCAAAAGTTAAACTCTATTATCTAATCACAGAAATTATTTTTTTAATTTTTTCATTATTAAATAGTTTTTTTATTCTTGGAAGCACTGGATGTTGATAGTAGTCCACATATACACCCCAAATATTTATTTTTTGGATTAAATGCATGGATTTCCAATATAAAGACAACATATTATTTGAATTATGAATATATAATACACTATAATCATTATTTTATAGATAAACATTGAATTATATGTTCAACATTTGTTTTAATAATAATTTTGTTAGGATTGGGTTGTCACTAAATACTGGATAAATCATTGCATGATGCTAGTCTCTGACATGATAATGTCAATGAATTACAACAAAATGGAAACAAATTAAGGTACATATAAAAATATTTAACTATCCAAAAATTTAAAAAAAATTATATATTTTGTTCAGTGTTTCTATAGTGTCTGAAATAATATAATGCAATCAATTTTGGATATTATTTTTGAAAATTTATCATAGAAATCATAAATCATCAAAATAACTGCATCCCTAAATAGGTATTTTATTATGGTCATTATAATTTCAAACAATATATTTCTTAATCTCTTGTTTATTAATATTTTATCAGAAATATAAATATTGCAGATGAAATAGTTACTCAAAAAAAGAATTCAAATTATATAGAGACAAGTGGGTAGCAAACATTGTGTCAAAATTTATGCTGAAATCATATCTAGGTGATTTCATGATTTGTTTGTGATCTAGTATGAGTTATGAAATTCAAAATTTATTTGGGGTATGAAGAATTAGTGTCATAATGATTATATATTATTTTGATCTCTTTCTCATGGTGATGATTAGGGGAGGAAATCCATTTGTTTCATGTCAAAGTCCTTAAAATAGTAAAATTATTAAGAAAACATAGAGGTTGGAGTGGAGGCGAATATGGAGGTGAAGTCTGAGCTGGGGGTGGAAGTGAAGGCGAAGGTACAGTCAGAGTCAATGATTGATGTGGAGGAGGATATTGAGGAAAATATCGAGTAGTAGTGCGATGTGGAGGAGGATAAGAATCAATTTATTGTAAAAAAATTGTTTGGTAATGAATTAGAACAAGAATCTACCATGATTGAATTTGAGAAAAGTTTTATAAAATTCCAGACACCACTTTTCACTTATGATGAGATCCATTGTCCATCTATCGAATTAAAAATTACATTTTAGTAAAAACACACATTGTGTACTGAAAACTGAGAAAAAACATTTGGATTATTTTGGAACTTTAGTAAAACGATCCATAAGTCATTTATGTCATGTAGGGATCATCCACACCTCAATATGATGCACGGTGTGACTGGTAAGACTCCAAGCACATCTTTTTTATTCAATAGTGAGATTAATTTTGGTAAAAAAAATAACTAACATACTCAAAATTGAGAAAATGTATTCATATTGTTTAATCCCTTTTCAAAAATGATCCATATAAAATTTCTGACATATAGGGATGAAACTAACCTCTATCCAATGCATAGTGAAACTGGTATGACTCCATGTTCATTTTTTATTCAAAATTGACTTTAATTTTAATAAAAAAACTAACATTATCATATCTAAGAAAACATATTATGATTATTTTGGTAATTTTGAAAAATGATCCATGGTTCATTAAAGATGTGTATTATTCAATTGTGCTTAAATACGATTCATAGTGGGACACTAAGCCCATATTTTTTATTCAAAATTAACTTTAATTTTAATTAAAATGAATATCACATACTCAATACGGAGAAAAATCATTATTATTGTTTTGGTACTTTAAAAAAATGATCCATATGTCATTTTTGATGTGTAGGGATCAACTGAACCTTTATATGATGAACAGTGTAACCACTATGACTCCAATTATGTCTTTTTTATTCAAAAGTGACATTAATTTTATTAGAAAAACTGATATACTCAAAATCAATAAAATACATTCTTATTGTTTTGGTACTTTACCACAATAATCGATACCGCATTTGAGGTATATACATATTAGAAAAACCACAATCCAATTCATGGTGTGATAAGTATGACTCCAAGTGCCTCTTTTTATTCAAAACTAACATTAATTTCAGTAAAAAAACAACTAAAATACTCACAAATGAGAAAAAAACATCCTAATTTTTTGATACAATAATAAAATGATCCACGAGTCATTTAGGATGTTAGCACTCATCCACCACTCATTCTGACACATAGTGTGACTCCAAGTGCATCTTTTTTAATAAAAAATCATATTAATATTAGTAAAAACAACTCACATACTCAAAATTGATAAAATGCATTCTCATTATTCTGGTACTTTAGTACAGTGAACCATAAATCATTTGTGATGTGTAGGTATTTGATGCACCTTTATCTGAATCACAGTTTGACTGGCATGACTCCAATTACTTCTTTTTTATTCATAAGTAATATTAATGATAACAATAAAATATATGACACTATCAAAACCATGAAAACACACTCTTATTATTTTGATACATTAGAAAAGTGATATATGAGTCATTTTAGATGTGTATCATTCTGTTTTGCCTCAATTCAGTGCACAATGTGACTGGTGTGACTCCAAGTGCCTCTTTTTTTTCCAAATTGACATTAATTTTAGTAAAAAAACAATTAATGTACTCCAAACTAATAAAATGCATTCACATTGTTTTGTTAATTTAAGAAAATGATCTATACATCATTTTTGATGTGTAGGAATCAGCCGCACCCCAATCCAATTCACAATGTGACCGATATGACTCCAATTTCATATTTTTATTCAACACAATCATTAATTTTAATAAAAAACATATATACTCAAAAATTAGAAAATACATTCCAATTTTTTGGATACATTAGGAAAATTTCACATGATTCATCTATGACATATCTCGTTTTTTCGCACATCAATATAACATATGGTGTGATCTAAAAGACACTAAGTGCAAATTTATTTTTCCAAACAAACAATAATATTATTTAGAAAAACTAGCATACTCTATATTAGTGTTTTATTTTTCTCGTATTTGTGTTAGAAATATTATTTCATTTAAATTTATTATTTTTATTTTATTTTAGTAATTTTTGTTGTTGTTTCTGTTGATGCGGTGTGTTGTTGTAGCACACTGCACCTATTTCTGGAGATGCAGTGTGTTGTAGCATCACACTGCATTTTTGACCATTATCAGTGCTACTAAATGCGATGATAAATATTTTTTTAATCACAGATTCTAGAAGAGATAATAAATGACTCTTTTACCATTTATTATGTTGGATTTGATAATGTCAATATACATCATATCATTATAAAACACTAATAAAACATACTATTACGAGAGGAAAAAAGCACTGGTAATTCATAATTTGATCAGGGAAAATAAATGTGATGATGAAGAAGACCTTTATCATCACTTATAAACTAGTTGATATTGGTGCTATTTATTAGTGCTAAATAAATGCACTAATAAATGGGTTATTTTATCATTGCTTTTAATAGTGCTGGTAAAAGTAGGATTTATCCGCTCTTTTTTGTGTTGATTAATATATCCTTTATCAGTTATTGTATTGCATAGATAAAAGAAATATAATTTTAACTGTGCTATGGTTATCACCCATTTTCATGCACTAATAATGGAAGATTCTAGTGTTGTTAAAAGCTTTCTTTGTAGTTCTGAGAGATGGTGGAAAGGTTGTAGATCTAGGTCTAATAGAATGATCTACTATAGGGGTGTATAACATGTTGACAATGATGATAGGTCATTGAATTTTATAAAAAATAAAAACAGATATAATCTATATACAATATAATTGATGATCATATTATAGTGTAGAATTGTTTTTGGGGTGAATAACCAACACAGAAAGAAATAATCCTTCCCAACGAAACATGTAAAAAACATGTGTTCTTATCTTTTTTATTGTTACAGAAAATGAAGGTGAGGTTGAGAGAAATATTTCAGTGGATTTAGAACCCTACCAATATCATGATGTTGTATTATGGGAATTACTAAAAAGGGTGTACTGCTAATTCACCCAACCATCCCTTCTTAGTGGTTCTTAACTAATCTTTAGGATCTACATTTTATTCCAATTATTTATTTGTTGTCAATTAAATGACCACTCTTATCATACCATCATTACAACAAATGATCGGAGGGTTGAATCCCCTAGAGGTAATCGAAATTATTCTGACCCAAGACATTTACACATATTATTACATTATTTTATGCACAATTAACCATCAAATACAATCCAAAGAAAAATTATTATATTTTTTTATATTTGGCATGTAATTAGAATACATGAAACCAAAAAAATATATAATTTAATCTTGATAATGAGATCTCAACATCTTCTGGGATCATATAATTTCATAGGATATTCTATAGAATACATGATCAGAAGGATGAGATAAAAATACCATCATGAGAATAAATGTAGGAATAAATCATATCACATGTGTTAGAAGGAATTACTTGATGAAATGATAATGGTATGACACATGAATAAAAATGTAGAATAATATCATATATATCATGGAATCATGTGATAATTGAAACATAAGAATGTGGAAGAAACATATAACATGAAATAAACATGAATCAAGTCTAACATCCATTGCTATATCACATGGTAATACAATTACCACAATGGATTAGGTTTACTCCCAAATCCCATACATGACATCTCATGAGACTAAACATTACCCAATTTATTTGAGAAATATCTGGGTAAACCCATCATAACATATTCAAGAATATTTGTTCCACATGATGTATCAATCATTATGAATACACATAAACGTTACACATTAAACATGATTCAAGGATAATTACCAAGACTATATCACAATGTGTAAAAATTTCAATAATAGATTAGGTTTACTCCCTAATACCATGCATGAAATCTCAATAGACTAATCATTACCCAATGAATTGGGGCACTATATGGGTGCACCATTTATAATATTTTCATGCATATTCATGCCACATGAAGAATAAAATAAAAGTAATTAGCAAAATGGTTAACCTTGGAAATAAATATGTATCCTAGTCATGTCATATGATATATCCAAAGGATGTATCATAAAAGAATAAAGGAAATAATGGATTTAAATATAACATGAAGATTAATAACTAAAATTAGAAATATATCGTGATAAATTATATTTAAATGTAGTGAAAAATTGTATAAATAGTGTTTAAGAAACATTATAAATGAGCCCTTTAGTATAGTTTATTTGAAAAAATTTAAGAGACTTTAAAATGAACGGAGGAATAATTATTTTTATAAAACCAGAAATGAATTAAGAATGTATTTTCATGATAAAAGGATCCTTTTTAGAAAAATATTGGGCAATTAATGTATTTTAAGCAGTGTACTTGAAAATGGATAAGAAATTGGGAAGATGCCTTTAATCGGGCTTGCTTATCGAGAGGAATTGAGAGGGTATACTTTTAAAATATGTATTTACCCCACATAAAAGAATGAATTGATCTAGATACATAGGTATGAAAAATATATATATAATTTAGAAGATATAAATAATAATATTTTAGAAATAAATCTATATAAAGAGAGAGAATTCATAACCTAAATGTATTTTTTATGTTCAAAGAGGTCCCATATTTTATGTCTGAATGTGTTATGCACCTTTAATTAACATACAAGATAGTGAAATTATATTCATTAAAAATTTAATTGATCAACAATTAGACATATATTTTATTTATTGTAATTTTATTATTTTCATTTATTCCAAGTTCTATGATTTATTGTATTTAATTTCATTGTTCTTGGTGTATTCGTTTTATGATCTTGTGATCAGTTCCCTTGCAATTAATTATGGGATTTTTTGTGAAATGGAAGAAAAAAAATCCAATGTACAATTATATGATATTTATTCACATCAAAAAATTTAAATGGTCTCATATATCAATTTTTTCCTATTGTGAGGATGATTCACTATCTATAATGTTAATGATAAACATTTAGTTTATTTTGGTGGGGTTTCAAACATCACTAACAAGTTTTATTTTATTTTTAAAAATTATGAATATAAATTATTTATATAATATCAAAAAATATATGATATAAATACTAAAATCTATTTTAACCAATGTAATTCTTTATGAAAATTTTTGAAGGTGGTAATGGAAAATAGAAATGTCTCATCCATGAAGGTGGTAAATCAATTCCTCATGAAATTACGATTTCATTATTAGAATAAATGGAGAATAGAAGAGATGTTATGATGCATATTCCATTAAAAAAATAACATTATAGTATATATATAATACTAGGGTCATAAATTATCTTTTTATAATGGATTAAATGATGAGGTGGAAGAAATAAAGGATTTAAAATAGAAAGTTATAGGATTTTTCTTCTTATATAACGTCTCCTTGAAGACCTCCAAAAGGCACTTGGGTTTGGTATTTTATTGATAATAGAAGAACATTTTCACAAGGGAGACACAAGGGAATGTAATTGGGAATAATTTATTCAATATTAAAGGATTTGTAGGTGTGAGGAGTAGGGGTGTGGAGGGGTGGTATTTATAGATGGAGAAGTGAGGTGTTTTTGATTATTTTATACATTTGTCTATTATTTTGGTAGAAGACTATAACTTCTATTCATTCATATAACTAAATATAGTAAATGTTTTAGTATATTTCGAACCAAAAGATTCTTATGACATCCATACATCATCCATCACACAATAATTCATATATTAATTAGATGTTCTAAATTATCGTATTTCACTATTCACAAAAAATTTGACAATTTTGGTAAAAACTCACAAAATATCACTACCTTTTATTGAAAACAAGATTTAAAAATGGACCCCATTTTATGAAATCAGTTTTCTAAATATTAGAAAATTAATTGTTAACTTAAATTATCATTTATTTAAAAAATACTGATTTTAATATTATACATGATTTCATGGTGCATTGAGAAATTAACTAAGGTCTCATAAAATTATATTATTATTATAAGATAAAAAATATTAACTTATGAATCAATTTTAAAAAGATAACATTTCATTTAAATAATTTTATGTATTATAAAATTGTAAATAAACATCTAGGTTTCACAAAAAATCCAAAGCGAAATTCATCATCATTAAAACAATTCTTTACTTATTCAATGATATAAATATATCATATTTTCATTTATAAGATAAAAAATTTTATTTATAATTTCATAGGTGATGTAACAATTATAATTGTTGGATTAATATTCCTAATGTTTAGATTATTATTTCAACAGTCAAGTTACTATTCAAATGGACATATTTCTAATTGTCATAAGATATTAATACATCATATAAATACCCCTTATTCTTTTCATCTCATGCTTCTATTTTATATCATGGTTATATATACATTAAAAATTTAAATTAATATTTTATTTTTACTATTAAGTTTTATTTCTACTTCTTGTTCATTAGTACAGTTATTCTTAAGGATCACACAGATCCAAATTTTCCTATTCTTATTAACTTATTTTCTATTTTCTATCCAATTTTAATATTTTCCATTCTTATTGGTTTGTTTTACAATGAATGAATCATTTTTAATTTATGATAATACTTTTTAATAGGTTAATATATGTAAATTATGTGCTTTATACAAATGAAATAATTGTCTGAAGGAAAATTTAAATGATAAAATTTTGGATGGTTAAATTATTTCCCCTTGTAAACTTTCTCCCTACAAATTTAATTTTACATACAAATGTGAAACTAGGTGTGGGTAAGCCTCCTCATAACTTCTTTTCGTTACCATTTCACCTCTTTATATTTATGGTTCCACTATAGTATAATGACTATGCGTGTACCTTTTTTCATAGAACATTATACCTATGATCCAAGATCTTAACAGAATTCTTCTCGTAAGGGAGATCATTTTTAGACTCCACCACCTCCAAATTCAGTGCATGTGAGGGATCATATATGTATGTCCTTAAGTAGGATACATGGAATAAATAATTTAGTTGAGACATGGTTGGTGGATTTTCTAGTAAATAGGAAAAATCTCTGACACAATCAAGAATCTCAAAGCGGCCAATGTATCTTGAAATTAGATTTCGATTCTTCCCAACGATTGTTACTCTCTACCATGGAGATATTTTGAGGATTACCATGCCTCCAAAATTAAAATATAGGTCTCATTAACGATTATATGTATATTTATTAGGTTAAATTTGAGCTACCATGATGTTATTCTGAATAGTTATCACCCTTTCTATCATTTTTCAACCATTTTCAATCCCAACTGCTTACATTCACTAACATCATATCAGTATTCTTGTGTTCTGAATATTTTCCTATAAAGGGATTCATATTTATCAATTTGGGTGAGGAATTGGAAAGAAATTATTAAGATAAATTTACCAAAGTTGGATTTTGGTCCCATCATTCTTTGAAGTCAATAGAAAATGATCTCAAGATGTCTTCTAATGTCTGAATAGTCTGCATAGATTTTCCATCAATTTGAGGTTGATAAGTCGTTCTGATGTTCATCTATGTGTTTATAGATTTTTTTAGACTTGTCTATAACTTGAAGGTAAATTTAATAACCAGATCATATAAAAATTATAATTGTACTCCTTGTATCCGTACCACTTCTCTCATGCAAATCCATGTAATTTGATTGAGTGTGAATTCCTCAACAATTATTATAATGTGATTTGTCTTAAAGGACGATTCAAAAACACCGCTATAACATTAATTTCTCTGGAAGTATTCGGATGTCCGATGAGAATTACTATGGTGATATTTTCCCACATCCATATTTGTATGAGAAATTATTTATCTTCCCCTTATACTTTTTTCATTAAACCATCACTTAATAACATACCAAGAACATTTATATATATTCATTGATCTCATTATTCATAATTTTTAACCAATAGTTCTCTAAAATTTCATGATTCATCGTTAAGATACCTATATAGATATAGAAGGTTGATCTATGTGTGTCATTCAAAATATCATTATATGCCATTGGATTATATGGAATATAAAGTTGTGTCCCAAATTTTACAAATCCTTCAATATCAATTTTGAACTCTGAGGATTTCCCCTTTCTTATAGATTCCACAATTTTCTGAATTTCCACATCATTTATATGATAATCCATTATTTTCTCCATCATATATGGTTGAGAAATAACGGTTGAATGGAATGAGGATGAAAATTTTATTATGATTCAAATTTCTATCCTTTTAACATATATGGAGATTGTATCCTTCTAAATTATCATCATTGATAATGTTGAAGGATACTTTATACTTAAAGAATCTACCACTTTATTTTTTTACTAGGATGGTAGTGGATTGAGGATTCATAATCCTAGATGAGATCTAACCATATATACTGGAACATATTAATCTGCTTATGTGTGAATATATATTTGTGGTACTTATGATCATTATGTATCTCACACTTCTACCCATATAGACAATACCTCCCTAAATTCAATGTGAAGATCATAGCATCCTGGAACATATCATGCATGTGATTGTGTTTATAATTAATTATAAACTACCTTTAGGAAAAGGATATAACTGAATCATTTTTCTTTATTAAATATCCAAATTATTTCTTTTAATAATAAATTTATACCATAAAAATTTATCCAATTGTTGGTTGTGTATGTACCGGTGCAGTGATAATTCATTTTTCAATCCATTAATAAAGTATTAACATTCTCTAGTCCAACAAGAAAATTACTCCCTTCTAAGTCATCATGGTTAGTGGGTTTTACAATTTTGAAAATTTCATCAAAAATATTTGGTAATACCTTTCTTGTCCTAGTAAAGTATGGATATCTATTAAATATGTATTTTGTAACAACTCATAGATTTACTTTGTCTTGGATGGGTATACAGATATTTATTTCAGTGGTGATAACATTCCCCAATAATGATACTTCTTTTATATAGAACTCACATTTACTATACTCTTCATATAAATTATCACATCATAATGTCGTTAGCATAGTATTCAGATTCACCTCATGTTCTTCCTTTCACTTGGAGTATATTATAATATCATATATAAATAATACCAAAATTTGGTTGAGGTAATCTATAAATAACCAATTTTTTTATGTCCATGAATATTTTTGGAGCATTGGTGAGTCAGATGGGAATCAATATGAACTGATAGTGTTCATAAACCATTAAAAAATAAGACTTGGGAATATGATCCATCATCACCATTAATTAGAGATATCCTAACCAAAGTTCCACTGTCAAGAAATACAATCCCCCACAAACATGATCTAAAAACTCATATACCTATAGAAGGGGAGATATTTTATTTATCTTTATTTCTTTGAGATCATGATAATCAATAAATTGGAATATACATCCATCTTTATTCTTGAAAAATGGTTCTAGCGCACCCCATGGTGAAGGAATCAGATGTATGAAACCATTTTCCAATGTCTCTAGTAACTGCTTCTTAAGTTCCTCCATCATAATGGTGGCCATTCTATAAGATTACTTTGATATGGACAGATATCCATGATTTTGTTCAACTAAGAACTCAACCTCTCTATGAGGTGGAAGAACAAAAAAAATTCATGGAACACCTTAATGTAGTCCCTTATAGTGGGTATGTATTTGAGAATGATAATCTCATTTTCCTCAATAAGTTTACCTATATATGACCACTAATAGGACAATGATATCCAAAATTAAGACAATGATTCTGATTTAGATTCATCATCATCCTTACACTGTTATATAATTGGAGGATGCCTTTGGTTGTGAAGAGTAATCAACCATTCTTGACTGTTGATGTTGAATTTTTTTTAAAGATAGCCAATCCATGACAAAGAGGGAATAAATGTACCCCAATGGAAATAAGATGAAAATTTATGGAATTTTTATTTAAAAAAATTAACTAGGGATAAGTTATAAACATTATATTATATAATTCCCCAATTTTCTATTCTCATAGATAATTCATCTTCCTTTTTCTATGGTGATGTTTGAACAGTTCTACTAAACAAGTAAGATATGAAATAATTTAGAAAATAAGAATCAAATAATACATTTTCTATTTTTTATTGAAAAAAACCTTACCTATCACCATGTCATTTTTTGGCCCAACCTCAATAGTAATTATAACATATTCCATTCCTTTTTTTCCATAGAGTTTGTGGTTATTTATTGCCTCTAACAACCCTTGGATTATGGTATTAGATCTCCAAATTCTCATGTTACTTGTAGTTGAAACACTACACTATAAGCTGACTATTGATGTGAACCTTCCTTTATTATTCTTAATTTTTGAAAATATTCATATATGTAGAATAATAATCTTTCTAATTCCCAACTCATATATATTTAAATTATCTTACGGTTCCCTTTATAAAGTTATCTAAATGCTTTTTCCCAAACTTTTGACACATGAGATTCTGGGATTTAATTCCATCATGTGATTTATCTATTGATCCTCCAATACATAACATCATTGACATATTTTTTTATACTATCCCACATGACAATTGAGAGTCTATAATAACTATATCTACATTAAGGTAATAACAAACATTCACCTCATATCTATCAGTGTCTCGAATCACCAATGTTTTTCATAGACTCACATTGGTTACATTGAAGAAGTAATCCACCATTATTTAAGTTTTCATGATAGATCCATAATAATAACATGAAATCCTTGTAATTTTATATTCATAAATGATTATAGACTCAACTTCCTTTTTCTTTAGTATGAAGAACTCCCTATCAATCATAAGACAAATTGTATAGGGAAAATATTAATTGGAGAATATTTTCTTGAATTATTTCCATTTAATAGAATCAATTTCCTCTTTATACATGGTGTATATAATGAGTTCCCAACACTGTTCATATTCCCCATAAAAATTGTAGTCATCCAACATGACATTCAATTTTGAGCATTAGAGGACAGAGAATATATTCATAATAAAGTTAATATATTGTTTCATGACAAGGGGGTCAGTAGATCTATTTAATATATGTAGCCATTATTTCATAGATTCTTCACACAAAACTTTCTATTTCTTAGGATAATGAAAGATTTCCACATGATTCAATTTATTATTCATAACAAGATCCAAATATGATAGGGAAATCATGATTTTTGACCTCCTGCTCCAATGGGATTTGGAATTTCATTAGGGAAATCATCACATTTCCTATATCATTAATTGTTTTCATTTGTTCTCCTATTTCCACATTTTAACTAAGAAAATTTTATTTTCAATTTTGGGGATTTATTACTTATCTAATAAGAATAAAAAAAGGAATCATGGAACATTGAATGATTAACATGTAAATGAAAAGTATATCCTATCTTGTGATTCCCTATGTTTCAATCTAGGTTATCCATGGTGATAGAATTATCCTTTGGGTTCATAATATATTTTTATATTCTTAATCTCCAGAAATATCTGGACCATCCTATGATATAGTCTCTAGAGACCCTATCCTTTTTTCTTATAATATTATTTGATTTTAATCATAGTTAACCATCAAGTACAAACCAATCATCACAAAGCATATATTCATTGAAAGACTATGTACATAATTAAAAATATTGAAACCAATATAAAATCATCTTTTATTAAAACTCTATAATTAGATAATAAGACCCTTTGAGATCTTATATCATCATAGGATAACCTGGGGAATATATGAATAATGTGATGAGATAAATATACTAGTATGGGAAACATATAGGAATAATGAATATAATATGGGTTAGATGGAATAAAACGAGGACATAAAAAGGATTAGAACATGAATAAACATATGGAAGAATATGATATAAAACATAGAATCATATAATAATAGAAACATATGAATTTAACAATAGCACATAACATGATATAAACATGAGTCATGGATATCTTTCAATATAAAATCACATGACTAACACGGTCCAATAATGGATTAGTTTTACTCCATAATCCCATTGATGACATCTCATGAGACTAAATACTACCCAATGAAATAGAATTATATTTTTTCACACCCATTATAACATGACCAATAATATGTGGGTCACATGAAGAATCAAATATAATGAATACGCATATGGGTTACCTATAGAATACAATCGATATCGTAATCAGGTCATAATGCATAACCCAAGGGTGTGTCAGAATTGAGTACATGAATGAATGGATTTAAAACATACTAGGACATTAATAGTGGAGAATTATCATATATCATGATTAATGATATCCTAATTATGTGAAAATAAGTAAAAAATAGTGTTTATGAAACATTATAAATGAGCCACATTAGTTTAGTTTATAGGATACATTAAAGAGACTTTAATACAAACAAATCCATAATTTTTTATGAAACCAGAAAAGAACTATGAAAATTTTTCATGATAAAATGATTTATTTTATAAAAATATTTATCAATTAAAATAGTTTAAGGAGTGTACTTCAAAATGGATATGAAATTGGTATTTCCTTTTAAATCGGGCTTGCTTATGATGAGGAATTGAGAAGGGTGCCTTACAAAATAAATATTTACCGATAAAAATATGGAAAATTGATATATATACATAATTTTGGAACATATAATCATAATTTATAATAATTATATTATAATAATTAATAAATACATTGTTGTAAAGATAGATAAGTCATGATCCAAAGCTAATTCAGAGGTTCAGAAAGATCTCTTACCTTATGTCAAAATGCGTTCTTAAATATCACTTAATTTATTGGATAATAAAATTATATTCATTAATAAATTAATACATAACATATAAAAAAATATTTAATTTTTTATAATTTTAATTAGATAACTTATTCCCATTTTTAGGAGTTATAATGTTTAATTTCATTGTTCTGGGGGCATTCATTTCATGATTTTATAAGCACTTGACTTGTGTTTAATTAAAAGAGTTCTTTTAAAATGGAAGAAATAATCCAGAAGTGGAATTATATGATATTCATCAACCAAAATAATTTTAATTTCTATCATATAGCATTTTAAATTCTATTAGGTGGATGAATCATTAGATATAACATTAACAATAAACATTTAGTTAATTTTGGGAGTTTTTATTATTATCATGGAGTAGTTTGTTTTATTATTTAATATTATAATGATATATTTTTTCCAGAACATGAAAAATGTTATAATATAAATATTTAAATCATTAATAACAATTATAATTTTTTTATTACCAGACATGAAACTGGTAATGGAATATGGAAACTCAACGTCCATGAAGGCGGTGAATCGACACATCATGAAAATGTTTTCATTTATATAATAAAAGGAGAAGAGAATAGATATTGTGATGGATATTACATAAAAAAATAAAATTACAGTATATATATGATTCTATATTCATCACATAACTTTTTACAATTTATTATAGGATGAGGTAGTTGAAATAAAAAATTTAAAATAGAAAGGTAGATGATTTTATCTCTTGTATGTTGTCTCCTTGAGAACCTCCGTAAGGGACTTTGGTTTGGTATTTTCTTGATAACATAAGATCCAGTAATTGGGGAAGACTCTTGGCAAGGTAATTTGGTTGAATTTATAAATTATTAAATTTTATTATTGTGTGAGGAGAATGGGTGGTGAGGGGAGGTATCTATAGTGGGAGGAGAGGGGTGTTTTCGATTATTTTATTTATTTATTTTTATTTTGGCTCAAGACAACAAATAGTATTGATTAAATTGAATAAATAAGGTAAATGTTTTAGGATAGATTTAACCAATTGTTTATTAAATCATTCATACATCATCCATGACTCAATAATTTATCTATTTGTAAAATACCATAAATAACAAACTTTCACTTTTCACCTAAAATTCAACTATTATAGAAAATTTAAAAAAATTCACCCAAACCATTTTTCTAGGTTACGATTTAAAAAATGGAATCCATTTTATGAATGTAGATTTCTAAATATGATAAATTTAATTTTTAATTAAAATAGTCATTTATTTAAAAAATATAAATTTTAATATTATAAGCAATTTAATGACACTTTGAAAAATTAATTAAGGTCTAATAAAATTATCTTATAATTATTAGACAAAAAAAATATTAATTTATGAGTTAATTTAATGAAAATAAATTCTATTTTAAATCATTATATTAATTATAACATTTCAATTAAACATATACTTTTCACACATATGTAACACTTCATTTATCATTTAAAAACACTTACTTACTTATTCCATGAAATAAATATATCATATTTTTATTTTTAATATACCTAATTATTTTTTATACTTTCATTGGTGGAGTAACTATAATGATGGTCAGATTACTATTCCTAATCATTAGATTACTATTTCATTAGTCTAGTTAGTCTTCCATGGTTCATATTTCTCATTGTCATAAGGGTTTACAACTTCCAATAAATACATCTTATTCCATTCAACAGTCACATATATTTTCCCCCAAGGTTATATATAATTTAAATTTTAAATTAATGGTTTATTATTTTTGATACTTTTTAATACTACATCTTTGTTGTGAGTTCAGTTTTTCTAGTGGATCAAGCATATCGAAATTCTCTTATTCTGGTTGTCTTATTTTCTATTTATTTCCCTACTATAAAATTTTTCATTATTATTTGTCTATTTTCTGACTAATGTATCATTATTAATTTAGGAGAATTATATTATTATTGGTTTCATTATATTATGAATGTCATTTAAAATATATGATTTAAATATAAGAAGGGGAATTTCATTAATGAAATTATGAGTTGTTACACACATGTACTCCACAGACCTCAAAACATCACCATTTAATTTATTGGGTTCTATCCTAGATGACTCGTGCTACTTTTTTTGCTCACCATTTATCACAAAAAAAATCATTTTGAGATTGAAGGATTATTCTAGTGTTCTCTTGATTTCAGTGGAAGGAGGAGGATCAAATCTCTCTACTATTTAGAGAGTTTTAGAAAAATAACTCTATGCGGTTGACATTATTCACTGGTGAGGATTTACTATCTATAATAATGTCTAATCTAGAAATAATATAATCATGTTTTAATAAGCAATTCAAAGACTGTGTTATTATAAAATGTCCATTAACCATTATAAAAATTTAATGTGAACCCCACTTTGAATAATAATAATATTATTGTTATTGTTATTATTTATAGGGAATGTGAAAAAGTAATATATAATTTTAACATCATTTATTAAATACATAAATTAATATCTGTTTAAATGATTTTCAATATATCATTCCAATATGACCCTTTAACTTACCTCATCACCCCTCGTTCACTCTTACCAAAATTCAATTAATAATTATTTATTTAAATAAATGGATCTCTCTTAGTTTTTCATACCATAATTATATAAATATTATATTCACTAACTTAGGAATAAAAATTTATTTATAATTAAAATCACATATATATTGTTTCAAATAACTGTTGACTCAATATTAGAGATCCATATAACTCAGATAATTATTATTCCTTTTATATTTAGAATAAAATATATTATAATAATAAATTTATATAATTCAATAGTTGTTTTGGATATACTTATTGTGTAAAACCATATGACTCTTTCTCAGTGGAATTGTGCGAACTCTTTTAATTTCAATAATCTAAGTCTATAAAAAAATTAAGGAACCCATAGAAAAATTCTTTAATGATTCAATGAAATAAACCTTTGATTAATTTATATTGAGTAATACAATCCCTTTGAATAAATATATTTTCACACAGGATGTATGTCTTGTGTCATCGACCAATATTCTTGATATAATTTCCATGACATTCATGAAATTAACATATTGTTAAAACTGTTACAAAAATGGGAATATTTAGATAGTTCTAAACTAATAAAAGAGATAAATATATCTACTTATATTAAAACAGAATGTAAATAAATCCTTTATTGTATTATTCATAAATTCCATATCATTTGAGACACACCTAGCATATCCTATAATAAAATGAGCATATGTTGTAATAGTTTTGATCAATACATCAACATACTTGAATAATTATATTGAATAATATTAATTTTATGTATAAGAACCAATACATGCCTTCAAATATAGTAATATTGAAGGAGACATATAATATTGATAATTAATATTGGTGGGATTATTCTTATATCCTATTCTTAGTGAGATTACCAATTGATATCTTCATGATAAGAAGTGTTTGTCACGAACCAGCGCGAGTCGACCTTGAACTGATCACCTAATCCATCCCGCGACAAGTCCCGAGAGGCATTCCGAATCCTCCCATGATGGTGAAAAACACCGAGGGAATCAATTGATTACAGAAGGGAACGATTTTCCCCAAATATAAACAGTCAAACAAACAATAGAATGAAATAGACAACCCAAAATACATTTACATAAATTTGAACTGAACATTATTTGTACAGGATTCTGAAAGTAGAACTAAACCAACAACTAAAATGACCAAAACTAATAACCAAATAACTCCATGTGACCCCACTTGTCACTCTCCAACATAATGATCACACGTCACCCAAGGTGATTGAACTCTAGCCGAAACCTGCACAATGGCTAAAAACAGAAGAAGACTATATGCGTGATTAATAAAACTCAGTAGGTCATTCTGATATTATATTCCAAATGCACATCCTTTAAAATTAAATAAACAAAAATTTCATGTTTTAAATACAATATATAAAGGTATGTTTTCTAAATGAGGTCCCATGCTATTTCAAAAAATTAACAGACAAAAACATATAGGTTTTACCAACAAGAATGCTAATTACAATTTTCCAAGAGATGCAACTACAAATTGAAAATAGTTTTCAGGAGGGATGATTTAAAGAAT
This sequence comes from Viscum album, assembly GCA_963277665.1. Lineage (NCBI taxonomy): Eukaryota > Viridiplantae > Streptophyta > Magnoliopsida > Santalales > Viscaceae > Viscum > Viscum album. The sequence goes on from OY728128.1 coordinate 15,162,070, forward strand.
TTACACTTTTAAATAAATAACATATACTACATAATTTACCAAGAAAAAACACCATATTCAGATAGTGAGTAAAAAACAGACAATGCGCACAAGTCACAGGAACACCCCTAGGCACTAGTTAGTTCTGAGCCCCGAGTACCTCATATCTTAGTGAAAGTAAACATAATAAATATAATTTCTCATGCACATGATCCACTTGTAGAGAGAATAACCATAACCTAGTGGTCCCCCAACACCATCATAATCATAGTATAGTTTGTGTTGTCATCGTCAAACTTGATACGTGAAAGGGGTCCAAACCCCACAAGATCACTAGCATACTAGTACACGTTCACCGACCTAGATACCTGAGATTCTCATTAGTGCTCAATCAAGTTACACATATTATCAAATACACTTTCCATATAAAAATTCCTCTACAAAACCATTAACACCAAAACAGAATGCAATCATGCTTCCCATTTCATTCACGAATCAATAAACCACTAAAAATATTCGTAAAACAGTTTCAAGGAGTATAAAAAGGCCTTGCACATAAAATCCATTCAAAAATGATCTTTTGAGGCCACAAACCCATAAATAAAATAAAAAACCAGATTTTGAATCCCCAAAAAAAATTAATAAATCATTTTCATGGACCATAAAATTGACTCAAAAAATAGAACATCAAATACACATGGAAACCAATTTTACAAAAAAAAACAAATGACAAATGGGCCTTTTAGCCTTTCTCAAAACTATCCTTTGACCAAGGTATGAATTTAAATTTTACTAATGAGGTGTATAAAAATCATTTAAATAATAAAAACAAATTTATAAATCACATTAAGAATTCAGGTTACATATTCAAAACACAACCATTTTCATAAGGATGTGAAACAGGCCGTTTTCCAACAACTCGGGCCAAAGCATGTTGAAAATAGAAACCAATTTGTCTTTAAAATAAAATCCAAATTGGAAATCCATATAATGAATCAAAATACCATTTATCATTATTCCAATTTATTTATAAATCCAAAATAAATTAAATCAAACATAACCCATGAAATCCGACTATGCAATTTTCCGAACATGTGACATGCCCTTTTAAACAAAACAATTTATTTTAAGCACTTGAGAAAGAATAAATCACCAATTTCATTACATATATTATAAAATATACTGTAACATGTTCAAAATACAATAAAACAGGTTCTAAACTTCACAAAATAGTTTTTGAAAGATAGTTGAACATTTAAACAATCACTTGGTGTGCACTTTTGTGACTAAACAGCACTACCATTCACAAAACAATGATTAAACAACCATTTTTCACACCATGAAAATTATCAAAATGATGAAAAAAAAATATTAAAGATTTATATCAGATGAAAAAATAATAATAAAATGATTAATCATAAAATATAAAGGCTTGTGTAAGGGATATCCTACCACAAATCCTTGGCGTAATGGAAACACACATCCAATATCACCTTCTGAGAAATTATACACACTAAAACTATGACGAACATCCCCAAACGAACAAAAAACCCATAAAAATTCATAGTATAATAGAACACTAGTTTGATCATGACTATTGGAGATTATAAAACCAATAAATAATGAAAGGAGGAAGAAGATGAAGGTGATAGGGGAAGAAATATCACCTTTCTAAACTAGAAAATTATTCGTCTTCTGTTATATTTTCACCAATAGAGAAAAGGGAATGGTTTGAAACTTCTTGGAGAGTCTCCTAATGTGTGGAAGAACCAGGTAAAGAAGATTTGTGTGAAAAATAGTATGAATGGAATGATATATGGATGAATGAATTTACCTTCTCAATTCTAAACAATTTGAAGATACCTGAGAATTTTCTCCCAAATGTGAGATTCAAATGAACTCCAAAGAGGTAAAGTAGATAATGGGGGCGAGGGTAGGTATTTTGGCTTCGAGTGGGAGGTGTAATCATCGAAAACTATTAAAAAAATGAAAAATGTGCAAATGAAACAAATTATTTATTTAAAACTAGAAATGGGACTGTGGGCTAGCCCATTACCTAGATAAGTAATACAAATTTACCGTGATTATAAATTCTTAAGTGGTCTAAATGGATACGGTGGTCTAAATATGTCAATGGAGGAAATTTATGAAGTTGAATGGGAGAAAAATGTTAAAAAACAATGCAGTTATAAAAGAAAAAAAATTTGTTTTTAAAATGGGAAATAGGCTCACAGTTGGCCCAAAATCATTAATTAACCACCCTTTCTCCAAAAATCCTAAACAAGAAATGGGGAAACCAAATTAGGGTGATTAAACATATTTGGTAGTTAAAAAATAAAAAATAATCTAACACAACACTCATGAAAAATATATTTATTTTCAATGAATTGGATCAAAACCATGACATGAGAAACCTGGTGGGACAATTCTCCCCACCATTAAACCTTTCCGCCCCCGGAAAGACATAGAACTTTCTAGATTAATGATAAAAACCTAAGGATTATTTATCAATATGGCCCAGACTCCTAATTAAATGACACAACATCATCCATTATGGTAACTTAATCCTCTTACCTCAACCAAAACATCAACTCTCATCCAATTATAGAGAATCATCTGAAAGATTGAGTCACTACATCCATAACCAAAGCAAGAACCCAATTGTTGGGCATTCTACAAATGAACCCAAGAGTCACCCAAACCAAAGATAACTCAAAAAAACTAAATATTCTAGTGGATTACATAATAGACTCCCCACCAATAATAAACAACTAGCACTAGATATGTTCTTAGAAGGAAAAATCAATGTGACATGTGGTGGGTCTCCCCACAATTATAACCCAACTTGAAAAGAACAAACTAGAATTCAACATGAGATAGATTTGGTCCTCACTCACCCAAGCCCACCAAAACTCTCCAGCAACAATGTACCATCCCAATATGAGAGGAACAATACATGAATGTTTAATCCACCCTCTCTCGAATGGATGTGGAAATAACTAGGATAACACTCTCTGCATAGATCCAAACACCCACCAATTAGGGAGGGGAGGGGAGGGGACCCAATAATTAGGCCAATGAAACTACAAAAGAAAAAAAGAAACTACCCAAAACTATCTAACTATGAATAGGTAATAACAAGAATGCACCTGATTTACACAGGCAGTCCACTCAGGGACATTGATCAGAATCACACATCCATGAAGGCATAACTGTTGACACTGTGTGTGGGGTAATTATACCATGATTATTGTAAATAATGGAAATTCACAAAAATGAAGAACCAAAATAGAGACATAGAAACTACCATTCCAAAATGGTGGAATCAGGATCCTGGTTAATCTCCCCACAACTTGGGAATTTTCCTGACTGAGTGAAAAGCTTCACTCCGAGGCCTATGGCTGGTGCCCTGAATCTTGAAGCATCTGTTGCACCGTTGTTAGGGTGTTAAGGATCATAGTACTAAAAAACTCTCTTTCTCAACAAAACACCTTCATATAAAAAGGAACTCATAGATACATATCAAAAAAATTTCTCACTCTGAACGAGGGGTGGAATTGACAAGTAATACAGTGAAACACATCAACATCACCGAACACAACTGCTATGTCCAAAAGAATTGTCACTACCTATATGCAATTTAAATCGATCCCAAACAGCTCTCTATTATAACAAAAAAAGAGATGGAATCATCTAATGTAGTGTATTTATCAATTGAAATAAATCATTAGGTTGATAAAAAAGAATGATTTCCAATGGAGAACTATCCCTGGCCACATCACATTATCGAACACATCTTTAGAAACCCAATGAACATTAATCCAGAACTGAGCCACCAACAAGATCTCACATCAAGGCACAATTAGAGTATGACTAATAGATCAGAATTAATCATAATAAACAAAAAAATCTTCTAATACATAGAAATAACGAGCCACATTACCATCATTTTATAAACAAATGCCATAATTGTTCAGCTCAAAACAATTTTGAAAAACAAACTTACTTGGTGGGTTTCCACATTCACCAATGGTTTTTCATCAAGTCCCAACCACATGCACATTTCAATGCCACCCCAAGAACCCAAAAACCATGAAATATAATCCATCCTTCCATATATCAGTAAAACCACGTGTATAACCACCCATGAAAACACTAATGGATAATACAAAACAACATCATTCCAAAAATCAAGTACCTTCAAAAATAACACCAACCACAATGTAAATAACCCTTTTCATATTTCACAAAACAAACCACACTTCATGAAAGACCATTTTCATAAAAACCTACCCCTTTACATTTTTAAGAACTTTTAAATCAACCAAGATACCCCAAACAACACCATTCGATTTTCTAAAATTTAGAAAGGTATCTTTTCATAATCTAATGGTCATTGAGATCAATACCCTTTATAAAAGAATAAAAACATCGCAAAACCAATTTCCAAAACCAATTCATCAGATTTAGAAACTTTTAAACATCAAAAAACAACCCATTTAAAACAGATATTCTGAATCACCTTAAAATTATTCACACTTTCAAAACATTATATTAAAACTAACCAAAAGGTTAGATTATATATAATATAATACCATTAAATCATTTCCACTTCCTCATTTTTCCCCAAAAACAAAACCTTCGAAAACAATTATTATATTTAATTTTGGAAGAACCATATTTCTAATTTTAAAAATCCAATTTATCTTTTAAAACCCATTTTTATAATTCTCATACGGGTATTTTCAAAGACAAAATTTATAATTCAAGAAAGGTCCAAGAAACCCACAAAAGGGAACTCATGTTGGTGGGTGACTTGACCATATGGTTGGCGGTCATATTCCAAACAAACACTAACACAAAGAGACTTATTAAGACCATGCCCTAGCTCCAGATTTCTTTCCAGGCCCAACGATCTCATAATTTCCATTAGTCAGACTCCCCTTGTCATTTCCCAACAATAAACCATCAACAAGAACAAAGGAAACTAATAAAACCGAACATCCCATGGAAACATGAGGATCAGAATGAGGAAGAGTTCACGATGATCTTCCCGCACATATCCATAAAGTCCAAAAACATGATACTAAATCTACCTTGAAATCCCCCAAATAACAACGGTTCTCTAAAAAGAATGTTCTGCTTTGAGCCTACCTCACCTGATACCATTTTCCCATGAATCGGCCCAAGTCAACACTGAACCGCTCACCTAAACCAGTCTATGAAAATTCATGAGAGGCTTTCTAGATCATCCTGGGATGGAAAAAATCCCCGAGGGAATCAATATAGTACACAAGGGAACTATTTATCCCAAATACCAATAATCGAACAAACAGCAGAAAGAAAAGGACATCCCAAAATACATTTACATAAAAATTGAACCGAACATTATTTACACAAGAAACTGAAAGTATAACTAAACCAACAACTCAACTAGCCAAACCTAATAACCAAAATACTCCATATAACCGCTCTGGTCACTCTCCAACACAATTATCACTTGTTTTCCAAGGCCATCGAACTCAAGATGAAACCTACACAAGGGCTAAAAATAGAAGAAGAGTATAGGAATGAGTATTAAAACATAATAGGTTAGCCCAATATTCTATTCCCAATACACATACATTAAAATAAAGGAAAAATCAATTTGAAGTTTTAAATACTATATAAAAAGGTAATTTTCCAAATTGGGTCCCATGCAATAAAAAAATTTACCAGACAAAAACTAGCATGTTTTATAAACAAGAATGCAAGTTACAGTTTTCAAAGAGGTGCAACTTCGAAATGAAAATAGTTTTCACAAGGGAAAATTTAAATAATTTATAGTTCTAAAAAAATCACACAAACTACTGAATTTACCATCCAAACTCATCGTGTGCCGATGGTGAGTACAAAATAGCCAATGAGAACAAGTCACAAGAACACCCCACGACACTAGATTATTGTGAGCCCTGGGTACATCATATCTCAGTGAAGGTAATGATAATAAATATCCATTCTCTTGTACATGTGACACTAGTAGAGAACATACCCTTAACTTGTGGTACCAAAAAATTATCATCATCATCATTATGTTAGTGCTGTAATATTCATAATTACTACGTGAAATAGGGGGAAAACCCCATGGGATCAGTAGCATACTAGTACACGTCCGCCCACCTAGATACCCGGGATCCCCTATAGTTCTCAATCAGGTTAAAAATATTATCAAATACACATTCCAAATTAAATTTACATTACCAAAATAAACACACAATAATCCCAATAAAATTCTTCCCATTTCATTCACGAATCAATAAACCACTAAAAATATTCGTAAAACATTTTCAAAGAGTATAACGAGGCGTTGCACATAAAATCAATTCAAAAACTGTAATTTTAAGGCCAAAAAACTGTTAAATGACATAAAAACCTAGATTTGGAACTCCCAAAACCAATTAATAAATCATTTTCATGAACCATATAATTTCCCCAAAATATAGAACATGAAATACACATGGAAGCCAATTTTACAAAAAAACAAATGCCAAATGGGCCTTTAAGACATTCTCCAAATTGTCTCTTGACCAAGGTATGCATTTCACATTTATTAAAGAGACATATACACAACATTTAAAACATCAAAACACATTCATAAATTACTTAAAACATTCAGGTTACATATTCAAAATACAACCATTTTTATAATGATGTGAAGCGGCCCATTTTCCGACAACGTGGGCCAAAACATTTGTAAACCAAAACCCATTTGTTTGTAAAACTAAATCCAAATCGAAAATCCATATGAGGACACAAAATAACATTTATAATTCATCCAATTCATTTGTAAATCCAAAAAAATAATTTTTAAATACAACATAACACTTAAAAGAAATCTGGGGAATTTACTAAACACATGAAATTCCCTTTTAAACAAAAAAATATATTTTAAGCACTTTATAAAGAATAAATCACCAATTGTATTCCATATATTATACAAAAACTGTAACATATTCACAACACCATAAATCGGGTTCTTAACCTCACAAAATAGTTTTGAATGATAGTTGAACATTTAAACAAACACTTGGCGTGCACTTTTACGACAAAACAACACTACCTTTCACAAAACAAGGATTAAACAACCATTTTGCACTCCAAGAAATTTATCTAAAGGCTGAAAAATAATAAAAAACATATATATAATATGAAAAAAATAGGAAAATTATTAATCTTTAAAGATAAAGGCATGTGTAAGGGATATTCTACCTCAAATCCTTGGCGTAATGGAAACGCACCACCAATATCACCACCCGAGGGTTTATGAACAATAAACTTATGAAAAACTACCCGAAAAGAACAGAACCCCATAAATTAATAGAATAAAATAAACATAAGTTGATCATGACTAGTGGTGATTAAAAAAACAAGATATAATGAAATGAGGAAGAAGGGGGAGGATAAAGGGGAAGGAATATCACCTTTTCAACTAGAAAACATTTTGTCATACATTTGATCTGAACCCATAGAGAAAAGGGAATGGATTTAAACTTATTTGAGAGTCTCCTAATGTCTGGAAGAACCATGGAAAAAATATTTGGGGGGAAAAAGTATGAATGGAATAATTTATGGATGAATCAATTTACCATCTCAATTTTGGACAATTTTGAGGAAGCCTGAGAACTGTCTCCTAAATATTAAATTCAAATGATCTCCATAGAGGTAAAATAAATAATGGGGGTGAGTATAGGTATCTTTTCATTGATTGGGAGGTGTAATCAAAAAATAATATTAAAAATGAAAAATATATAAATTACACAAATTATTATTTCAAAATAGGAAATGGGACCATGGGCTGGCCCATTACCTAAATAATTAATCCAAATTTACCATCATTATTAATTCTTCAGGGGTATAAAATGATATGGTGGTTTGAATATATAAGAGGAGTAAATTTATGAAGTTTAATGGGTGAAAATGTTGCAAAACATAGGAGTTATAACAGAAAAAAAAAATTAAATTGGAAATGGGCTCACAGTTGGCCGAAATCCTGAAGTAACCTACATTTCTCCCAAATGCCTAAACAAGCAATGGGGAACCAAAATTAAGGTGATTAGAAATATATGTATTTCAAAACAAAAAATTAATCTCAACCCATATCCAATAAAAGGATCATGATTTTCAACGAACCAGGTCAAAACAAAGACATGAAAAACTCTGTGTGATAGTGTTAATGTCTTATCACCCCATACAATTAATGGAACATATCATCTTTTTTCATATCAAATAGATGTTATCCAACCATGGAATATATATTTATAAAATTAATCATATAATTTCAATGTTATCATCATAGTTTTTAACTACTGTGAACTTTTAATGTTTCATATACACTAAGAACATTATCACATTAATGTTATACAAAAGAACACCTGTATTCTAGTAATATATTTATTAAAATTAGGAACATGAATATGTAATTGATAAAAAGTGGAAAGTATTTGATTATAAGGAACAAAATCAAATATAATCCTATATTTCTCAATCTAAATAATAATGAATTTCTATTTTGAATCTCTGATATGATATTGACTATTCTTCTAAGATGAGGCTTTAGTCAATGAGTTATCCACATTATCCTCTCTGAGAAATATTCTTATTATTCCCACACAACAGTTACAAAAAAAATTCTAGGGATGATACTTATTATGTATATGGGTTTTAAATTGATGTGACCTTATATCCATGTTGAGGTCCACCACTACCTAATTATCACAATGAAATGTGATAGGGTATTTATATTTAGGCAACATATCAAGATCCTGGATGAATTTTTATATCCATAATACTTTATTTTCTATTTCAGAAACCACGGTACACATGGATTTTGTAGTATAATTAGTCAACACTTACTTCTTTGATATCATTTATATAAAAAACCACTATTTTTTGTGAAAAAATATCTTGATTACAATTTCATATCTATTTTATCTACTTAAATCCAGAATCTTCAAATGTACTAATGATATGCTCTTTATATCCTCCATAAATGTGTAAAATATCCTTAATATTTCCATGATACATTATTATAGTCTGGAATTCCATCTAATTATGGCGACATAGTTCCTCTTGATATATTTCCACAATTATCTGAGAAACCCAAGAATAACATAACATTGTTTTAGGAAATTTTTAGAGAATAAAAATTAAATTTCTTATTATTCTCAAAATACAATAAACATAACGGTTTAGTTTACTCTAGGATCAAATACTTAAAAAACATGGTCAATAATACTCATGAATATTCATCCATAATTGTGCCATATTTTACTTCCTTCTAGTATTATTATAACTTATAATCATATTGTTGTCATCAGGAAATGAAACATAAGAAAGGGGTGAGCTCAAATTACCAGTAAAGGTAACCATATGTGATGATTGTTAAAGATCACAATTCATCAGAATAATAGTATTTTGGTATAATATAGGTACTTAGAAATAAAATAATATAATCATAACAATAAAAGCATAGATCAAAAAACACAAGTCATGGAATATGGTTTGAAATAAAATAAAACATGATCCAAAAGGGTGTCGAAACAATTTTCAATAAACATGATCTATGAGAGAGTAACATCTGGATACCGTATAAATGTGTTACAAACAATATCATAGAAAATACTCACCTTCTATATCCATGAACATTCACCCACACTTTTAGGAAACTAATTTATACCCGTGTGTTCTTATCAATGGAACATAAACATTATCCCATGAATTTGATGGTGATATACAACCCATCCCATCATTCAAAAATAATTTTATTTGCCACTTCAGATCAATCATTTATCACATTATAAATAACCCTTGTAAATTTAAAATATATTAATTCATAAAATCATAATGAACCCATTGAATTAAAATGGGGTTCACATCCATTTACAAAGGATAACATAATAAAATCACTCTTAATTTTTTCAAAAATTATATCAATAAATATTTATGTAAAATGAATGGATCACCAATGATATTTAGAAACATTATATATATATACATATCAATCAAAAAAATATGGAATATGGAAGTAACAACATATAGATAAAGGTTATACGGTTATGTTAATAATTTTCTAAATCAATTGATATATATAAACTAGGTGATAACCATTTAATAAATTAAAGGAAATATTATGTGTTAATAGAGGAAAGATGTGGGATAACCAATTTTAATCAATTAAGTATTATAAAATCAAAGGAATTAATGAATCTCCATGAGCTCAAACCTACACAGTAATATAATAAAATTTATAAGGTATCTTCTTAAGAATAATTTCAGAATAAATAAAATAATTTTTATGATAAATTGGAAAATGGAAGAGAAAACTTAAATGAGAATTTATAAAATATTTTTAATATTTTCATAAAATAATATATATGTCAATTTTAATGTGTTTTTATGAAAAGGATATGTGAAAACAATTGAGTGAATTTTCTTTTAAAAAGTCATTAGTAATTTTTTCTAATAAAAAATACATAAAGGTTATCCAAGGAACTGTGGGGTGGAAGATAAATTAAATGAACCATGAAGGAGAACTATTTTTATATATTACAAAACTCTTGTTGAAATCCAAATCATAAAAAAAGAAAAAAATCCTTTTTGAAAGGAAGAAAATAGAAATTTTACGATCACATGAGAAAAATTATAAATGGGTTTCCACATTGAAATGTCAAAAATAGTGGGAATGCAAAATATGACCATGGAGGGGAAAATATCATTATAGAGGATGGAATTTATTCTCATTGATGCTATAATTTATAATAGAGGCATTCATTAAGGTAATATATTTGAATAAAATTTATGTTTCCACTTGATAGGAAGAGTGGGTAACATGAAATAATTATTATAATTTATAAAACTAATATTGTATGAACTATGTTTAATTAGAACATTTCAACTCCACATAGGAAGATGAGATAAAACCTTATAGTAATAGTACCATATTAATAAATGAAAAATTTTATTATTAAGAAATTGAATTTCAAATATCATAAAATTAAATATATAAATTATACACGAAGGGAATGTAAATGTTAATACACTATATAGAAGTAACAAAGATGCATTACGTCAAATATGTCTCATGAAACTAAAGATAGAGACAGATACCCCTTTCAACATCATTATATTTAAAATTGAAAAACAATGAAATGTAGAACATGAGATGGATTTTTAAATACCTTATATTTCATGAATCATTTTGATAAGTGAAATCCCTAAAAAATATATTCTACATAAAAAAATGTGGTGGATACGTATCATATCTCAATGGAAAAAAATTAAGATATAAAAAACCTTAACTTATATATTGAATTTTTTTAATGTGCACAAAATTACATGAACAATCAATTTTTAATTTAAAAAATGTTATTATAAACATTGTATAAATTATTTTAAATTTCCTTTTGTCTATTATTATCATATGTCATTTATTTATAAAATAGTTTTAACTAATGGAAGTTACATGAGGTGGTTCAATGGATTTATTTGAATCTTCCTCGGTATATTAATGGTTGTTAAATTTGTAGTAAAGATATTCATAATTTCTATAATAATATTAGTTTATATATTTTATTATTTCTTTAACACAAAATTTTAATGTTTTTACCTTTTCCAAAAATGAACTAAAATTAAGAAAGTTTCCTCAATATGTTCATTTTATGTGGTTATGTTTACTATATTCATTTTTTTAATATTAGTTATATAATGAATAATTTTATGTTTCATGAATATTAATATTGTTATAAATATCATATATCATCATTTTAATTCACTAATATAACCATCCATTAAGGCTGGTTAGGAAAAATGAAACTCATCATCATTGGTGGCAGTAATTCAAATGTACACACAATTAACATTTCCATTTCTCAAGGAATGGAATAGAATGGGGCTATATAAAAATTTATTATTAAAAAATCATGAATCTGAAATAGAAAACATATTCATCCATAAAATACATCCTTGTTTGTATATATTAATGGATATGTTGAACGATGAACCACATAACATTATTGAGGTGGTAGTCTACATGCATGCACAATCAATGTTGTTTTGTTTTTTATAGTGGATGGAAAGGATTGAATAATGGTTTATCCAGTAATATATTAACAATTATATATATTAATAATACTTATGTCATTATATTATGTATTATTTTATAATATTTATGAGTAATATTAAGAAGAAATGTCTATGGAATAAGAAATACACTTGTTGAGAACTTGTGATTTCCTTAGGAAATATCATTACAAATTGAGATCAGAGGACATCTATTGGAAAATAGAGGCTTATGAAATTTTTGGAGTATTATATAAAGATAAATACGGAATAATTTCTAGAATAAATATGATGTCATAGGGGTTTTATTAATTATTGTAATTAATCCCCTTTTAAAAGGGAAGATAAGGGAATTGTTTGAAGTACCTATAACATTTCAATAATTTAATGTCACTATAAAAGGGTCAAATGCTCTAAATGTGGTGAATACTAATATGTCGGGTGATATTGTGTCAATAAATCCCCAAATATTTACTTTAACAACTATTTAAACTTGTTATAGATGAATTTACCTTTATATTCTTAAACATTACCTTTTTATCATTTTACCGTGTTAACTAGTTTTTACTTATGTACTATATATTTTATTAAAAATATAATGTAACTATTATTAGTAAATTTTTATGTTCTTAACCTATATTTTCACTTCATGAAATCTAAATCTATTATTAACCGTGAAAAAAAAAATTAAAAAATTTGATATACTGGAAAAAATTGTTGTAAAAAATATTATTTTTACCAATAGGTATCCTTAATAATATATAGTATCCTCTTAAAATTTAATCAGAGTTTATATATGTATATTTAGATTAAAATATTATATTAGAGTCCATATATATACAACCCTAATATTTTAGAATATATTTATCTTTAATAAAAAATGTCATTATTTGGCTTGTGAAGCACAAAAATAACGAACTTATGTGTATATTTATTATATATTTCCAACTTAATAAAATTTTATGTTGTTTAAATAAAGTATATTTTTGTTAAAAAAAGATTGAAATACATTTATAAAATTATATATATTCTAAATAAATCCCTTTAATTATTTTCTTTATGAGCAATGTATATATCATATATTTTGTTTAAAAAAAGTAGGGCAGAATATCAATCTTTTGAAAAGAAATTTGTAAAGAATATATGAAATTTAATTCATTGATTATAAGTTAGATATAAATTATATTAAATAACTTTAAGGTAAAATAGATTGTTTTGGAATATTTTATTTCATACACACAATGTATTTTTTTAACAATTTAAATTGAGAACTATTTATGAATTATTTAAATGAAAAGTAAATAAAATATATTTAGTAAAATAATTTAAAATTAATATAATTTTTTATACTAGTAACGGGATTGGATAAAATTCATTTGAATGGTAAAAAAGTTAATTTTTCTTAAAATTATTTTGATTTTTATTTTTTGGTATTATTTTAAAAATATTTCTACAACAAATAGAAATTTAATTTTATATAAATTTTTACATATTTAGAATCCTAAAATTTAAATTTTCTAATAAGACCTCTTTTATTTTATTCCAACTGAAATATACTAGTGGTAACAAAATATAACTTTGTTAAGGTTAAAAAGGGTAAATATTGGGGTTAAACTAAATGATGTGGTCATAAATATCACATAAAATTTTATGAATTTAATTGGTTGATTGGAATTATAACTTAAGTTATTTTATGTTTGAAATGTTTTCCATTTCTTCCACTTTCACATGATTGTGACTTTAATATATTTTTTATATTTTTTATATTTACTAGCATTACTTCCACTTAAATTGATAATGTTGATCATTTCCCCCAAACTGCATTACATATATTAAGTAATATATCTCTGAAAAGACCACCCAAAATAAATTCATAACATCATTGTCGATGTCCAAGATCTTTTGTTCTTCCCAAAAAACGAACCTTTGAAGGCTCAATAGGTATGAAAAAGGAGGTTTCCCAAAGAAGTAGTAATTAACTTTACCAATATGTTTTGAGATTCTTTCTTCAGAAGGATCCTCCAAAACATCTATAGAGATTTTATTATGATGAAATCATATCATTACTATAGTAATTTTTTTTAATTTAATCTGATATCTATTTTTTTTACTTCCTTTCCATCCTATGATAAATGATAACATCATATATGAGTACTTGTGGACTACTACCTCCTAGAATAAAAGTGATTCATTTTTCATTTCCAATATATGTGGCTAGTCATATGGATGGATTTGAAGAATATATATATAATATATATATAATTTTCATGATTTTTGAAATGTATATTATTATTTATCATAATTTATTTCCATTCATTGGAATGTATAAATATTCTTCATTAGTAAGTATGAACTATCATTTCCATGATGTAATGAAATTAATTTTTCATTAACACCATATATGAATCGTCATAAATGTTTAAATAATGAATAAATCTGATGATTATAACATGATTAATATTTGTTAGATCATTAAATCCCAAACATGGTTTATGGACTGAAACTGTTGAACTAAATCATCCACGGAAACAAATGTATTTTCAACGGAATATTTATTTTAATAAATAATTATTTATAATTTCATAATTTAATGGGAATAATATATTGAAATATATAATTTAATATTTTTCAAATATTGATTTAAAATAATTTTAAATTTATTATATAAAATATTATGAGAGTGTACGTAGAAATTCAATACTTGAGGTAAGGGTTTATGTTTCTATCACATTTTCAATCTGGATTGGTTTTTCATAAATCACTTCTAAGTGGACTTATATTATATTCATATATTAAATTTAATATATTTTATTAAATGTTTATTTATATATCATTTATGTTTTAATTTAATTAACCTTTATTTTTTTGTTAAAATGTTGAAGATTTTTTATGAAAAGACAATGTTGCTTCCTCTTAGGTCGGTAATTATTTTATTCCTTGTTATAATTATTTAAAATTATTTTAGGTGTGTTAATTTCTATGAACAAATAGTTATATAATTTCATTTCATATAGAACATGAACCCAATATCCATGATTTGTAATCTACCTTAATACATTGGTACATGATACAAGGAATCACACCGTGAAGACCAAATAGTTTAATAGTCTTGGAAATCTATATACATACATGATTATCATATTACATTTGAATAAAAAAATTTAAATATAATTTATTTTGGATAAAATCATTATTCCATCAAGAATATCCATTTATTTATTACATTATACACTTCAACGATTCATAAGAAATTAAATAAAATAACGGTGATGCCAATTGATTAGTAATGGTAAAGTATATGCGAAGTAATCACGAATATATGATCATAATCAACTTGGAATGGAAAATAACTGAACACATATAAAAAAATGAATAAAATTATAAATATGGAAATTTAAATAACTGAAAACACATTCCATTTAGAAAAACATGAATATTATTACCAGATATGGTATAATAATTATGGAAATCTAAATAACCGAAAACACATGCCATTTAAATAAGAAACTGAGAATTAAATGCATACAAAGAAAATATCATGGTTCATAATATATAAATTCTAAATTAAAGATATTATTAAATATAGGTCATTGTGTATTATTTATATGATACCTCTAACTTCAATATCTACACCCAATACAGTTTAAAATGAGTTGTTATATATACATTTGAAACACATTTAACTAAGTCAATCCAAATGATTCATCCAATGAGACTATGAATACGTTAAGGGAATATAGATTACATGATCCTACAAATTTATTTAATTTAAAAATAATTCCATAAACCAAGAATAATTTATTTAATTCATAAAAAATGTGAATTATCATTAAATATCTATATTGATTAATGAATATAGAATTATAAAAACTTACCTAGATAAAAAATGAATTTCAATATAGAACACTATATGTAGAAATGATCTGAGGTTTAAATAATAAAAATATCCCAGAAAAATAATATTTAAATTTATGGGAAATTTAATATACAAACATCACTAGAAATTGAACATTTCCTAGAAAACATATTGACTACAAATATGTATTAAGAAAGGGAATGTCAACACTTTTCATGGTCAAAATAAGTATAAATCATCTAATTAATGAATAAGTATGGAATCAATACAAAATATCCTTAGTGGAGTATATAAAAAATAAAGGGTTTTTAATTGATGAATATAAACACCATAAAGTATCATAATTTTTTTTAGGAAAATATCATTTTTATTTTGAAAAAACTTTTTAATATTTACATCATTTAAAATATCCATTTATTTTAAAACCAGTTTTAAGAAAACTATGAGTATCCATAATATTAGAAAAAAAATTTAATTAAAAATAACTTTGTAAACTAGAAAAATGAATCTTTAGATAAATGATCTTCATGATGGTGGATAATTTTGTTCATTCTATATAAGTAAAAATAATATCCTTTTACAATATAAAAAGGTTAGAAAAGATCTTTGTTTAGAAAATGACAAGAATATTCATTAAAAATATTTTTAAAAGATTAAAAATTATCTTAATGTATATATATATATTAAATCATTTTTAAAATTATAAAAATATTGAAACCATTTTTACAAACTATAGTTTCAGAATAAAATGGATTTATAACCAAAGAGAAAAATGATGTCTGATTTCTTGAAACACATTTTATTAATTATTTTATGCACCAAAAATCGGAAAATTACTCTATTACGTGAAAATAACATGATTAAAAAGATAAAAAAACAATTAAATGGGTTTATTATAAAAATATCAACTAATTTATTTCAAAACAAATTCAGGAATAAGAAAATTTGATTGGAATGATATAGTAAATAATCCCTTACAATGATCATTATGTTTAATTGAAAATAATTCAATGAATCAGTTATGTGAAACAACTCTAATTCCAAATAAAAAATTGGGAATAAAATATAATATAATATAAACCAATTATACACATAATCTCAAAATATCAATATCAACGAAGAAGTAATATACCCCAATGAAAATAATTTGAGATACAAAATTCCATAACACAGGGTAATTTTTATGTCTAATAACCTTAGGTGGAACATTTAAAATTAAAACATAATATACCATTACTAATTAATGAATCGTTATATAACATGTAAAAGGGGTATTATATACAACATATAAAAGAAATGAGGTTCATAAAATTACAACATTCCTCAATGAAATGAAATTGAGACGAAATCCTTTACCATGAGTCTGAATCTTCTCACATGTTCCTTATCTACATGAATAATAAATTTATGTTAAATATTTACTTGGATTAAAGACCTTTTCATTTTTATTATTCGTTTAATTTCACTCAATACCTTAAAAAATTTCATTCATTTTAATAATGATGAAATGGGAAGTCTTTGTGAATTGATACACTATAATAGATACCACATTGTTTTTTTTGGACATTTATAGGAGAAAAATGATGAATTATATAGTGATATTTTCCCATGACCATGTCTGTATGGGTAGTGGTTTGAATAACCCTTTATGAAGTTTTCTCTCTAATCTAACTTGAAGAAACACCATGAACCTTGTTGTGTAGTTGATAATCAATCATTTTATATTATCCCACCAATAATGATCATGTTGTTCATAATACATTTTTCTGTTTCCATGATGTATATACAATTGAGATCTATGAACATCATCCATAATTTACTTATTTGTCACTAGGATAGTTAGGAAACATATCATTGAATTATATTTTAGTATAGCTTCTTGATCAACATTTAACTCAGAAAAAATCCCATTTATCACTGCCTCTATTTTTTGTGTTAAAAATAACTCACATGTATCTCTCTTGATCTTTTATAGTAATGATTATTGAGAAATAATTTGGTATAGGATTGATGATTTTACTTTCCTTATGATTCCCATGTCAATCATTACTAGGTCCTTCATCAATGGATTTCCTTGAGTCCTAATCATAGAGAGCCCAACATGGACTTTATTAATTAATGCATCAGTGACTTGTTTTTCTCTTTTACTCTGAAAATAATTTTAATAGTCACAGTTTTTCATAAGTTCCAACCATCCAAATTCTCTCATGTTCAATTCCATTTGTATTAATATAAACTTCAAAAATCAGTGGTGTGAGTAGATATCTCTTTTATCCCAATAAATATATATCCTCAATATTTTTAGATAAAAAATAATCACAACTAACTACATGTCATGCATTGTATAATTATTATCCTAAGCTTTAAATTTCAAGATGAATATGGGATAAAATTTCGAGTTCGTATGAGGACACATGAAATCCCTTTCATATATACATCATTATAAATAAAAAAACCTTATTAGAAAGGGGGTAGATATAGTACAGGTGTAGTAAAAAATATCTTCTTTTGTTCATGTATTCATTCTTCAAAATCCTTTTTCTAGATGAACTTATCTCCTTTTTGAGTAAACCAAGTTAGTTTAGTAGAAAGTTGGGAATTTGTTTTCAGAAACATCCTATAATTTCCATTTAAACTAAGAAAACTATATATCTTAGTTACTATTATAGGATGAGGACACTTCTCTATAGACTTTGTCTTGGTAACGTCAAGTAGTATAATGTTATTTGATACAAAGTTCACTAAAAATGTTTTATTTTGGTTCTATATATCACATTTAATAAATTTTCTAAATAGATGATCCTACCTTAAAATATTCATTATAACCCTTATATTATCCTCATCCTTATTATAATTTTTAGAATATATAAAAACTATCATCAATAAAAACAACCATTAATTTATCACAGTAGTCCATAAAGACTCTGTTCATCCAGTCTATAAATATAGTTGGATAACTATTCAAGAAAAAGAGAAAAAAAAAACTCATAATTACCATTTCTTATTTGGAAGTAAGTACTTAGAATATATATTTTTTCCACACCCTCAATTGATGATACCTAGATTAGAATTCAAACGTAGAGAAGAATTGATCCCCATGATTATGATCAAATTAATCACCAATCCATGGGAGATCATCTTTATTCTTTCCTCTTATCCCATTAAGTTTAATATAATTATTAAAATCCATATTGATAAATCCTTATCCTTTTCAAATATAATAGGTAATCCCTACAGAGACATGATTTGTTGGATAAATCCCTTTTCCAAAAAATTGAATTCATTTCCTAAATTCTTCCAACTCCACTTTTTCCATTTTATACGATTTCTTTAATATCATCTTGGAACCGATTATGTGATCAATGGAGAACTATAATTCTCTTTCTGGGGGTGGTCTAAGTAACTCTTCTATAAATTTGTCAGTGTATTCCTAAAATATTGGGACATTCTCTCTCTTTATACTTTTATTTCCTTCCCCCTTTTCAGAAATCATCTTATTAAATAAGGTTATGGAAGGTGTTTCTAAAAAAAGGATTAGGAGGTGATATCTCTCCTTTAAAAATAATTGTATGATATACATTCAAGTATATAAACCTCATTGGTTATAAAATGGATTATAGAATTATAATTTCAAATCATGTCCATCACTATTATTGTGTCGAATTCCACTATGGGAAATACTACTATATTTGAGATGAGATTGTTCTCAACAAAGTTCATACTAGAGTTTCTATACACTATTGATGCTAATATAATACATCTAGAAGTGTGAAATAAAAGATACATATATACAAGATCAGGGATTTAATTTTATATTATTTTCTAACCTCCATGAAATAAAGGAATTCATAGAACTCTAATCAAACACGGAGCTTTCTTGTTTTGATAGCACAATGAGTGTACCTTTCACCACATCATTTAGATCCTCCTATTCAAACGTTGTAAAAGAAAAAACCCAACCATTGTCCCTTGGATTATTTTGAGGTTGATGGTGGATTCCCTATATTATCTTATGATCTATATTTTTATTGGAAAATTTTATATATTTTTCACACTTGAATCGTTGGAATTTTTAGGGGGCCTATACTATCATCCCCTTTTCATTGGTATTAATAAGATGAGGCTTCACCTGACCTATATATTTATGAGATTTTTCCCATATCTTTCTCATTTGTTTCAACTTCCACTCCTATAAAAGTAGATCCTTGAATTATTCTTCCAAAATTTGTTAGACGTGTGAAATTTCATTTTCTTCACTCTTCTTCTATGATAATAATTATTATCTATGTGTGGATCCATTCATCTATAATTTTTATTCGAACTATGTTACTAATGTGTCTCTCCAAACTCCAATAGAACTATTATTGCACTCCACACAATATCTTAATAGATTTTATTTTCTCTATTTCTCAAATTCCTCTACATATAGGGTCCCAGTCCATTGAAGAATATATCAAAAGTTAACCTAGGATCCATAAAAATGATATATTTTATATAGATAATGACATGTAAATTTTATATCCTGGCTTCCAATTAATTCGTTTTTCATCAACTTCACCTTTAATAATTCCTTATTCATTTTTTTTCTTCAAACGGGGAAAATATTTATTGAAAATTATTCACTTGAACACTCCCCATATCATAAACATCCCTTATTGTATTTTTTTTAATTAGTGTACACTACTGACTATCTTCACCATCAATGTGGTACAATACAATGGGGAATTAATATAACTCTAATTAATATATTAAAAAATAGATCTTTTTTATAGAGGTATTACAATGTTTTGAAATCAATGGTTTGGTAGATCCACTAAAATAAGGTGTTCATTGAAGCATGAGTGATTCAATATAAATATTTTCCCTTGGAGGTGAAACTGGTCAACCCAACATGATTCATGTTAATATTCATATCTCAAGACAGTAGATTCATCATCCCTATGAAGTGTTCCATTCCATATTACATTAGAGGCTATCAGTGTATCATCCATTTCAAACATCATTTACATAGTTCCTATAATTTCCCACCATTTTTCTAAGAGATGAAAATATTAGAGAGGAATATGTTAATATTATTGATCTTGTAATTCTAATAGTATTTTTAGTCTTCTAATATCATGTTTAAATATATATTCTTTAATAAAAATTAATATTTTTACATATCCTTCATAATAATTCTTAAAAATGTTGTCAAAAACCAATCATATTCCATGGGAGTGTCAAACTAGGTGTGCGGCAAGGCCCATTGTCATGCACAAGATCCATATCAAGTATAGATAAAAGGAGTATTTTTTGGTGTTAGACCTAGGTACATTTGTGTCAGATCCACATCAACTTGTGGTATCCAGATATGGATATATTTTCATGGAAAAAAAATACATAACAGTCACCAAAATATATAGAAATTTCCTAATATTTAGACTTGTACCTAAGGTTCATGAAATTTCGTTCTAGTCTTAATTTCCCTCAATTACTAAACCATGAATTGATACCAACTATATAATTATACTTTATTATTAAATAATCATTTCATTATATGAAAAAAAATGTTACCCAATCAGAATCCAAATATTATTGAGGGGGGGATTGGATGAATCAGTGATATATTTTTCTTTTATGCTTCATTTATTTTTGAAACAACATTCAACTCATGTTAAAGGATTCTTTCCCTAATGAAAACACACAACCACATGAACACAAGATTTACATGGTTCTCTACTCAACAAGTCTAGCTAAGACCAAGGTATGGTAGAGAAATAATCCAGTACTGCACAATCCACTAGAAATAAATCCCTTGATGTGGAGTACATTGAGTAAGATATACCCTAACACTCATGTATCACATGGGAAATAATCATCAAGTGTATGTAAACCCTCTAAGAAAAAATAGTGGAAAATAATTTTTCAGTGATTCCTTATCAAATTTTACAATTTAATCATTTAAAATAATTTTTCTCATTTCTACCCATATGACAGTAAGAACTACCTTGACCAAATCATATTTCTTGTGCTAAACTGAAATATTTCACACCCCATCATATATGTCTTGAATGAAAATATTATTCCTCATGAACAAGAGTGGAATTTGGTTACAAAACACCTATTACATGCAACTTAAATTTTTCACGCAACTCTCTTCTTGCATAAAACTTCTCCCTCTTAAAAAAACTCTATTTATTTAACGTATCTCCTTTTTATTAAAAATAATTTTTTCTTTAGAGATCAGAATTTCCCTATGTTTTGAGCACAACAAATGAGAGGGGTCAACTATTATTTATAGGCCTTACCAAACCCCATGTGATAAAACCATGAGGTGTCGTACAAAAAACCAACTTGATGTAAAAAACACCATTTGATGTCGCATTGGGATCGTAAGTCTCTTTTGTGCTAACCATATATTTTGTGAACTTTTTGAATCTTTGGTGCACTTCGTACCTTTTATTTTTTTTTGATTTTCAGATCTTGGAACTCCACTGGCAAGCAGAAAACAAATCCATCTTAAAACAAAGTGTACAAAATCCTTTTCTAAAGTCACATTTCACCACATCCCAAATTTCAGCCCTAAAAATTTGGAAAACACTGGGATATGATGCCGCCTTAAAATATAATTCAACAAGAACAACAATGATAATTCACTTTCATCGGGGTTATTTAAAAACATGCTTTCATAATGAGCCATATATTTCATTATATAAACTCTTTGATATAAAACCTTTATCATCATTATATTTTATAAAAAAATTACTGCAACTTCCTTGTCTTCCAAAATCATCATTGTTTTCAATAAAAAATGAATATAATTGTCATCATCCTCTCTCACCATTTCAATTATAGGGCCTGCATCAAAAGTTCTACAAACTTATGATATTTGAAAAATACCAATTAGCAATGCATCATATAATTTTTATGTCATTTAAAAAGTGAATTATTTTATCTTCTCCCACTTGTTTCATAAATCATGGATGATCTATTCAAATTTCATCTTCATCACTTCATATTTCTGATTATAACTCCTCTACTTGAGTAGGATTAACATAGTCTGCAATATTATCAGAATTGTTAACAAAATCTTCTTTATCCTGCTCAACTTCCACATCAGTAAACGACTCATTTTCTATCTCAACATTTTTAAAAACATTCAAATATGTAGAATCAATAATTATTCCTATTTATTTGTTGATACATCTATATCCTCTACTTTCTAAATCATAGCTACCAAAAATTTCATCATATCATCTTTTCTCAAACTTTCCTTGGTTTCCACTTTTATTCTCTATAATGCATGGACTCCCAAAAACACTTAAATGTTTCGGACAAGGAGCTTTCCTATAGAAAATTTTGTATGGATCCATATCATATTATTCCCTATAGAAACATCAATTTATAATATACAAATTAGTTCTCAGGTATTGTCTCTAATAATAATGAGAAAGACTATGTTCAAGTTACATAGTTCTCCCCATTTACTCTAGACTTCTATTGTTTATTTCAACAACCCCATTTTGTTGAGGTGTGTATGGTGAAATAATCTCATACCAAATTCAATGATTCTTAATATATCATTCAAACTCTTCATTCTTATACTCACATACGCTAATAGTTCTCAACATTTTCACAGAATAGTCACATTCCTTCCCTACTTTCCTCCTGAAACACTTAAACATTTTTAGATTATCTAACTTATATATAATATACATAACACATGTTAAATGATTAATGTAGTCAATGAAATTAATGATGTAATTATCCCCATATGTAGATTTCATACTCATTGGTGCACAAATATCATAATTTATATTTTTCAAGGGGTTTTTTGAGCGAATGTCAACTCTATTATGCATATAGTTTGTAATATTCCATTACTCACAAATAGTGCAACACCAATCTCTTCTCTTGGATAAATCTGGAATATCTCAAACACTATATCATATGGATAACTTGCACATATTCCTATGATACATATTTCTAATCCTTCTATGCCAAAACTAATTTTCATCCCCCACAACCATGTAATATGAGTTATGCACTTCACCAACTCGGAACAAATTCCCTTTTGTACGATGGCCTCTTGTAACTACATTTCCATCATTTCTAGTTTTCACAACCAAACCATTATTTCGAAAGATAATTATTTCCCTCCTCATAGAGTTATGAAACTCTCCCAAGATTTTGTTTCAGCACATATACATTTAAGGTTTTTCTAGATTTCAATTTTTTCCCGATGGTGGCTGATCCAGTACCTTTGATCTCCATAGATTAAGCATTGGCAAATATTACTGGACCTTCATTGATGTTTTAAATATTAGTTAGCAACATTAAGTCTCCAATCATATGAGAAGAACATGCAATATAAATGATCCATGGTTATTCTATTTTAATATATTTCAAAGAGGCTTCAACAACAAGAGCTTTATATTCATCCCTTTCTTCTAATTTTTTTTGTGCTTCCACAAATTTCCTAGCGAAGTCAATGAGTTCTGGCCAAAAAATCAAGAACTATTTCTTTTCGAACATAGAAGATTTTTCATCCATTGTATTTAAAATATTTATATTTGGATAATTTTTAAAAAACATTTCTTGTTATGGTAACACAATCAGGAAACCATTAACAAGATGTTCAGGTTGATCACATCTTTCACATATAGTTTCTTATGGTTGGAACCTATTCTTAACATTCACACCAGCCTTCTCATATGACTTCTAGAATTTATTTTGAGGGTATTACTTTTGAGGATATTTAATCTCCCTCAATCATTGTCTTTAAATGTCTTTGGAATAGTAGTAATGTTGTTGGTTGAACCTACACATATTTTCCATGTGTCTGAATCCACCATAACACTAGCAGTAGCCATAGAAGGAATGTTTCCCTCTAAAATTCTATACTAACCAGAGTTGTGAACATGATTCTTGATAATATTCTTACCAAAACTCTTCTAACAATAAACCTTCATATTTTCAGTTTTAACTTTATTCTTCAGCTCATATTTCTGTTCAGACATACCAGAACAAGATTTAAATGATAAATTTATGGACTCAGGATTTTTAGATGCTTGTGGTTTTTCTATATTTCTACCTTTGACAACATACATAGAATTTCTAGAATTGTTCATAATAGAACAAGTTTCATATATCATTTCATCGTTTGAAGGTTAAATTTTTTATTTGTCTTACATTCATTCTGTATAGAAATTTCACCAACTTCTATATCATTGTTTTGGAACCATGTTTTCCTTTCCTCGGATTTGTAAAGTTTATATTGGAAAAGATCCAAATCATCTTCTATTGCCTTAATTTTTACTTATAGATGATCATTACTATTAATTTCACTCTCAAGATAATTTTTAAGATCTTCAAACACATTTCCAAATTTTCTATTCTCATCAGGAGGACCATCATTTCATTTAATGAATAGTTTTTATTTTCCAATTTTATGTTTTCGTTCTGAATACTTTTGATATTTCACAAATAGTCATTCACCACTTCGATCAGATACTGTTCATATTGGGTTTCTTATTCATAATAAATAATTCTCTCATAATCATCAATATTTACTTTTTCAAAAACTTACTCTCTATAGCTTTCTTAGCAACATAATTTTCAGATTCAGTCCCACAATCATCATCATCATTATTTTTTGAGAAAAATATTCTACTTTTTGATTTGAAGAAATTTTTATCCTTACCTCTGCTAGAATATTTATCTTTTTTACCCTATTTCTTCCATGACTATCCAAGACTTCTGTCTTCTTCATCGCTATCTACATCTTTCCCCTTTTGAGGGAAATTAGACACAATGTGGCTAACAAGTCCATATTCAGAACTTTTCAAAGGGAGTTTACATTTTTATTTTCATCTACCTCATTTCACATTATTATAAAAAGGCATAAATGTTTTTCAAATTTTTTACTTACCTCATTTTTAGAGTTGGATTTACCATATTCATCGTCAATAAGAATTTTATTCGAATTCAGTTTCTTTACATCCTTGAAAGACATTTCTCTATCAGCTTTTTCTTTTATCTTTATAGTCGTCTTCCTTCTAATTTCATATATAATAATATTTATATGAAAATAAACCAAAGATATTGTTTTTGGGGCTCTTTCATCATGTGATTCAACTTTGGCATCAAACATGTTAGGTATAATCCTCAAGATCTTTGAAAAATAGTTGAATACCCCAACATTTCACCAAGACTTCTCGTAGAACTGACAATATCATTTATCATGGTAATGAAGTCCCCAATATATTAATGCTCAACAATCGTTAATTATTCATACTTCACCCTCTATATTTTATGTTTTTCATTATTCACTGTTGTATTTCCTTATTAAATGATTTTTAGTTTTCCCCAGATTCCATTGGATGTAGATAAACCATTCCCACTTGAAAATTCACTCTCAAAATAAGATGAGAGCCATGTGTTTTTATCTCTTCCATCATTATCAATATTATTATTATCGATAGGAGTAAGACGAACCTTTTAATAAATAGTAGTAATCCATATACTCTAGTTTCAAGAACATCATATCCAAGATACATAAGATAAGGTATGACTCAATACTTCCAGATGTGATAATTATTCCCATAAAATATTGGAATCCTGTTATTGTTCATATAATTTAGATTCTATGTCAAACCTTTAGAAAAGAACTAATGAAGGGAACCTGGATCTGATACTAATTGAAGTTACCCAATCCAGATTTATGTATCACTGAGAGGGAGAGGGGTGGAATCGGTGATATATTTTTCTTTTATGTTTCCTTACTTTTTGAAACAACCTCAACATTCTGTTAAAGTGTTCTTTCACTAATGAACGCACACAACCACATGAACACATGATTTACAAGGATCACTACCAAATAAGAGTAACAATGTCCTTGGTATGGTACGAAAATAATCTAGTACCACAAAATCCACTATAATACAATCATTTGATAGGGTGTTAAATGAGTAGGATGTACCCATAAACTTGGGTAGAACATTGAAAAAAATCCTCAAGAACATGCGCACCCTCTTGGCACAAATATGGGAAAAAAAATTTATTGCTTCTCCATTAGATTTTATAGTTTGATCATTCAATAAATTTATTCTCTTTCCTACACAGAAGTAGGTAAGACCTACCATGAAAAAAACATACTGCTTTTTCTAAAATCAAATCTCTTACACACCCTCTTAGGTATCTTTTGCGCAACTTGTATGCCCCGTGCACAAGATTTCAGTACCTTTGTGAAACAACTCTTACATGAAACATCAATCATGTGTGCAGTTCCCTTATTGGATAAAAATTTCCCCATATACGTACATATCTATTTCTTTCACACAACTCCCTTTTCTTAATATTCATCCACGCTTTAGATCGTGGAATTTCTCTAAGTGGTAAGAACACAAAATAATAGGTGTTCTGGTATTATTTATAGCCATTACTGACCCCAAGTGAAAAAACACCAAATCGTCATGCAAAACCCTAACACAATGTGAAAAACTCCATTTTACGTCGCATCGGGCACATAATCCTCATTCACACCAAACTCATTTTGGGCACACTTTTTAATCATTCATTAAATTCATGAATTTTCCATTTATCAATGTTCAGATCATGGAACTATACTTTTGGGCAAAAAACAAATCCATTTTAAATCTTCTACAAAATATCATTTTCCAAATTCACATTTCTCCATATCCTGATTTTTAGCCCCAAAATTTGGGCAAACACTAGGAAACGAAACTACCTTGAAATATTCTTTGAAAATAACACCAATTGTACTTCACTGTCATCTGGATTATTAAAAAAACTAATTTTATCATTAGATATATCTATTGGTATATATATTCTTTGATCAATAACCTTTAACATCATCCAATTTTCAACAGAAAGGATTGGAACATCCCTGTCTTCTAGAAGAATCATTCTTTTCAATAAAAACTGAATATAATTGTGATTAAAATTTCTCCACCTTTCATCAAAATGCATTCATCAGAAGTTCTCCAAACATATGATATTTTTGAAATAAAAATAAGCAAAGCATCATCTAAGTTTTAAGTTCATTACAATGTGAATTGATTTATCCTCTTTGAAAAAAAAGACAACAATTTGTAACATAAAATGCTTCTTACTTCTACATCCAACTTGGTCCCAACAAAAAATAAGTTTTTTTAATTTCAGTTTCTTGTAAATTAAGAATATAATACATGAAAACAAAAAAAATTATTCTAATACTCATAAATTAAATATTCATGAGTTCAAACAAGATTACTTTTACAGTATGTCATATCATGGGGGAATATATCAATATAAAGAGGTGAGAATGAAGCCCATTAAGGAAATTTGCAAGAGATTCATATAACATTGGATCATGGGACATATTAATAAGAACACGAGGAATAAATATATGAAATGAAAAATAGTCATATAAAAATTATAATAACTTTAATTATAACATGGAAATGTGGATATAACATAAAAAGGATGACTTCCTAATCATATTACAGGGGTTTATCTCATATGGTGTCATAAATGAAAATTACCAAGGTTATTCACCAAGGTATCTAAAAACATGTCAAATATAGAGATTAAATTATTTACCCAATAGATTGGAGCACTATAAAGGTTCACCCTTCATTTGTATTAATATCATGTGATCCATATATATTATAAAAAATACTTTTTTTAATAACTCGTGGAAAATAAAGAAACAGTTCTTATCAAAATCATGGCATTGAGAAGTTCTTAAATTCATGATCATTACATCCTTCATAACAGATAAAAATGGAATGTGGGTTACATATATGTAAATATAAAAATCAATAATTCATTTTACATCAATGTGAATAACCATGTAAAAGGAAGAAGTTTGGGTATTCACAAAAAATAAAATAACTGATAATTCCCCAAGTAAAAGAGAGAAATAAATTCGGCAACATGAAATGTACAAAACATGGATTATAGAAAGTTAAAATGGGAGGGGTTAAGTGTAAACCATTAATAAAAGACAATTATTTTATTAATTAGATAATATATATTGTAAAAAATTTACTTATTTTTTTTATTAGAATATGTAACGTAAAAGGGGACATTAATTGAAATGAAATGTTGTGATTCCACTAACCTAGAAGGATTGTTCCTAAAACCAAAGTATGGAACCACGAAAGATTGAGGACACCTTTAGTGGTCTATTTTGAAGGAAAATACCCATAAATTCATGGATGATGTATTTGGGAGATAATGGAATGATTTAAATGGATGGGTATTAAAAGAAAAGGTGGAGGAATTTAGTAACAACTTCTAAGTATAGATCTTGGAAATATAAGATGTGGAAAATGAAAAACCATTGCCTTGAACATGGTTTTTTCCCAGGGATTAAGCAATTTGAGTCACACATTATGATATTTTAAATAATTTTAATCAAAATAGACTTTAAATACACTATTCGATATAGAAATTTAAATCTCCCTAAAAATAATGCCATTAAAATAAAATGTTTCATTTTGGACTTCAGAAAGTTAGGTATATGCTTGAAATTGATTGAAATCCATTAAAATTCATTATAAAAATAAAATAACATATTTTAGGTCATTTATTTTGGTTTATTAATTATTAAATAATTATTTTATAAATATGAAGCCACTTAACATATTGAAAACCAAAAATTAAATTTTTACAATTCATGGGAAAATATTGTATTTAAGAAAATTATATAAAATTAACCCAAAGCTCATTTTTAAATTATGATTAAATATAAAATTTTTATTTTATCATAATAATTCTAAAAATATGATAATTTTAAATTTTAATTTTAAAAATCCTTATTTATTGAAAAATTCAGTTTCTAAGATATTGTCAAAATTTTGAAACCTATAAAAATTTTCAAGGTCATTATAAAATTATGTTTTCTTTTATAATTAAATAATTATATTTTAAAAATATATTTCATTAAAACTAATAGTATTCAGAATAACATAATTTATTATAAAACATTATATCTTCTTAAAAAAATAAAATTATGTTTTATTTGTGTTAAGAAATCAATTTATCATGTTCATCACAATAAAACATATATTTTAGTATGGAAAACAATTCATAAAATGGAATTGATAGAATAAAAATTTTATTTATAAAATGTAATTAAACATTATGTAACTATTTCATAGATGCATATTCCCTTATAACACCTTTGTACGCCCAGAGGGTAAGGTGTGAGATGGTGGTAGTTTCATGGAGTGGGTCGACTAACAACAACCGAGTAGTAATCTCCACTAACATGAAATTATTCCATAAGTTATTTTTTTTCAAGTTTCACATGTTGAATCACAGCATTGGATAGATAAAGGATGAACCCCAGTAAAGCTACCTCCCTCCTAAGCATTAAAGAATGGGCTTCAAACCACATGACACTACTAATTGAGGAAATTTTTTCTCATTTATAAATCAAGTATCATTTTTCATTACTAATTATCACCACTAA
Source organism: Viscum album (assembly GCA_963277665.1). Classification (NCBI taxonomy): domain Eukaryota; kingdom Viridiplantae; phylum Streptophyta; class Magnoliopsida; order Santalales; family Viscaceae; genus Viscum; species Viscum album. The sequence goes on from OY728128.1 coordinate 15,192,462, forward strand.
TTATATTAGTGAAATTATAACCCATGTGTATATCTTCCCATGGTCAAATTTTAAAATGGTTATATTGATCAATGATCATATTTAACCAATGGACATATAATGATCGAATCCCAATGGGAACATTTCCCTTTATTCTCTATAAATACCAATTTAGTCTTTCACTCAAAATTCATTGTAATTACACTTAATAATATATTTTTATTTCTTAAGATTTTTATTGGTGTAACGATGCATTTTTTCATTAATAAATTGTTATTAATGGGGTGATGATTCTATTCGACTGGGGAGATCCATATTTTCCCATTTGAGAAATTTTATTTTATATTTTTTGTTCAATGGTAATTTATTATTTAAATTGGTTTCATAGATGAATAATTTAATGATAATTATAATGATTCAATATATTTTTGTTTCCTCTACATTTTATATGTGTATAAATAATATAATATAAAAAATATTTCTTTAGAAAAAATATATCATTTAAAAAGCCCAGGTTATTACATTGATGATGAATGGTGTGACATATATACCATTTAGAAAAATAGGAATTATATATTTTCAGATAAAGAGTTTATTATATATTAGATGATGTGGTTGGAATTAATTAAAGATTATTATTCTCTATACATTACCACCATAGGAAGGTGAACATGGTGGATAGTGCTCTGAATTGGGAGGAATGTGATAGTTTTTTTATGAGGATTGGTAGAAATACAATACTAATGTATTCATAGAGAATAGACCATGGAATCATAAGGAAAAGAAAATGATAATATATTTCTCAAATTAATGTTTAACCATCAATTTATGTGATTATTAATGTGGTGCTAATGGAACTTGTGGATCTATAAAAAATTTATGTGATGTTCGTTAATTTAGTAATGCTAGTTATGGAATGATAAGGATTATGAATAGACTACACATACAATGAATACAATATTTTAAGAAGTTTATATTAGATGAATCTAATAGTCTATAATTCTATATTCATCCTATAAGTAAAAAAAATTATAGAGAAATTAAAGATTATTTTTTGGGGGGATAACATATAGAGATGTATTTGAAATTATGTATCTTAGTTATTGGTAGCTATAAATTTAATGTCAAGAGTCATAAATATAAGACAATGTTACAACCCTTACCCATATATGAGTGTAAATGTGAAATCATAACATTGAATTTCATCATGGGACTCCCTGAGACATATAATGTGAAAAATTCAATTTGGGATTATTTGATCAAATTAAAAAATTAAATTATTTAATTTTTATTAGAGAAGATATATCTCTTTATTGGATCTCTAGTATATATATTAATTAATTGGTAAGGCTACATAAAGTAAAAATCAAAATCATATTTTATCGATATCAGACGTTTAAATAGATTATATATAGAATAATTCAACAATATTTTGATACATAGTATATATTTAACACTGTATACAATCCATCAATAAATGGTTACCTTGAGAGAAAAATAAATACCTTAGAATATATACAGAGAGATTTCATTATGGGATTCAAATGTGGTTAGCATAAAAACCTGTCTATAATTTAATTTTCTTCCATTATCATTGTTCACTTGAGTATTTTAGATGCCTCGGTATGTATCTCTCTAAGAAAAGACGAATGGGAATCCAATATGTTGGGATAAAGTTGTGAAATGAATGTAATTGGGACCTGAGATTGATTCGGAAATCGAAGAGAACATTAAATTCATTTACTAGAACATTAATGTGACTCAATGTTGAAAAATATATATAATGGAAATCATTATTGAGATTTAGAGTTTATTTTTTTATAATGTATTCCATTGTATAAGTCAATAGATGAATGTTTTGAGATTTATAAACAAAGGGAAGATAATCCACATGTACATTGGTCACTATGATATTCGTGATTATATTAGGATGGTAGACTATTTCATGGTACCTCCACCAACACCCCCAAAAGATAATGATTTTTTATGTATTCCTTTAATATAAATACTCACACGATCCGTCACATGTACTGATCTAGAGATCAAACCATTAGAGTATCATTTTTATTTGATGATTAACCAGTAAAAATATTTAATCATAGAGGTAATGTAGTATGAAACAAAACTAATCACATGATTAATGTAATATATATTAATTATAATTTGAGAAATATATGAGGGAACCCTAGGATATGATTATGTATATATATATAGTTGTTTGTATCAGTTATACATAATTTTGATGGTGAAATGTTTATATGGGGATGAATGTAAATCCATGAGATTTTAGAATATATTTTTTTTATGAATAAAGGAATTCCAAATATTTTTAATCTCACAACCACTAACCTATGTGAATAATTATTATAAATTTTAAAATAAAGTATATTATATGTAATTGAATTGAAATATAACTATTGAAAATAATTTATAATTTATTTAAGAAAAACAACTGATTATAATGATATGTTTTGATGTATTTTGTTTATAAGAATTGTCTCTATCATACATGTTTTAATATAATAATATAAAAACTTAATCTTTTCAAAATTAATTTTTACGTATATATATTTGGAATTAAATTGTTATCAATTTTATTGAAATGAGAATAAAATACTTTGAATGTAAAATTGAAATATCTTCTGAAAAAATGCATTTTCACAGAATTTTTTTTATATTCATAAATAAAATTTATGATTATTTATTAAATATTTTAAATAAATATTAATATAATATATTCATTAAAATAATTTATCTTTCATCAATTGTTTTTTATTATTCATGGAATTGGATTAAATTCATTTTTATGGATAAGATGATTTTTTAAAACATTTTTATTGCGGTTTGCATGATTATTTTAAGAAAATATTCTTCTAATTATACTAATTTAATTTGATAAATAGTTTACATATTTAGAATCATAATTTATAAATTTTTTAGTGATGGGACTTTCAATTTTTTCCTATTAATAGTAAATTTTTTAAAAAAAATTATTTTTTTTGAGGATATAAGGGTTAACAAGTGGACAAAACAAAAAGATAAAGTTTAAATTATCACATAAACATATATAAATATGATTGGGTGGTGATATTTTTATCATACAATATCTTAAATTTAAAATATTTTCCCTTTTTTATAATTTCTATCTAATATGACTATTAAATATAAATATTTATGAAATTCTATGTTTTCCACCCATCTCACTTATAAACAGTCATCATATACCCTTAATCCCTTGAAAACTTCTATTATATATAGCTATAACCAATCCTAAAAAATAACATCAAAACATTTATCCAAATTTTATAGAGTTTCAGATATTCACAAATTGAAATCCATTTAAGGATTATCGTATAACCCAAAGGAGTCATTGGAATGAAGTGGTATTAGTCTTTATAACTCTGTATTGAGATTCATTATTCCATATCCTCTTCTACATCTTATATAACCATTTTATCATTATGAAATCAGTCTAATTTAATCATTAAAAAGTTTTTTCAATTTCATAATCATTTATTTATCTCTTTTAGATCATATGATAAATCACAACATAAATCGTCCATATGTGAGGACTACCACCTCTACAAAGAAATGTTATTTGTTTTTGATGACTGTGAAACATGGCTAGTAATTTTGATGTATTTTATGAATATTTTTTAAATTTATAAAATTATTATGATTATATGAATATATATTCATTTTTATATATCGTTTTCCCTTTCTTTTGAAGATATTAATGTTTATTGAGCATTTGAATAAATTAAAATCTATACACCTTGACTTAATTCCTTTTTCATTAAAATCTGATATTAATGGATATAAATGTCTATTTTAAGAATAAATATCATACTTATATCATTATTGAGATTAAATAAATAATAAAATCATAAAAATAAATATATAAAAAGGTATTATCTAACCAAAAAAATGCATGGAAAACAGACATGTTTTCATATGTATATTGATTTTAATGATGAATTGTTAGTAAATGAGAAATTGAAAATTGTAATTGAATGAAATATTTTAAAATATTTATTGATATAATTATTATATATATTTATGATATATCTAAATTTATTATATAGTAAATTAAAATAATTTTTGAAGAATGTCATTAATTGATGTAAGTGTTCATGTTACAAACTCAATTTTGATTGGATTGTTTATGATTGAATATCCATTTGGAAATTATATGATATTTATCTCCTAGACTCATTATATTTTCTTATAATATAGTTATTTACTGGGATTCCCTTATTTACCTTTAATTATCACCTATCATTTACTTAAAATGTTTGATAAAATTTTATTGGAAAAGTTGACATTATTTCTGCTTAGACCGATGAACCCTTTCTTCCATGTTAATGTTTGTTAAAATATTTAGAATAATGTTAATTTATATGATAAAATGATTATTTAATGATATTTCCAAAAATATTTGTCTTAATATTCAATTATTTACATTGAATATTATTTTTTTCTAAATGATGTAATTTTAGACTTGTTTGAAAAAAGAGTGTACTGAATCATTGTTTAAACGTTTATGAGAATAATTAATTTTATTTTAGTGGTGACCATTCATTAATTTCAATATTCTGTTAAATATTTCAATCATTATTTTTAAAAAAATCTCAATATTCTATGAATTTTTATTTTATATTTTATCAAAGGAAAAATACATTTCTCTCATATTTCCAAATAATAGATCAAATGCTTCTTTAAAGGTATTTTTCATCCATATCAGTCGGTATAATTCACTAGGGATATGATTTTTTGAAACCATTACCTTATTTACCTAGATATATTATGATGATAAAATTTCAACAATGATTCAATGAACCCTATACCATTATAGTGGGTTAAGTAAGTTATGATAATGTATTAATGAATGTAGTCACTCTTCCGCAGACTATGCTATGATGAATGATTTTATGTTCTTAAAGAACAAATATGAACAGTTTAATTATGCGATGATGGGTCCATTAAATACCTATAATTATTTTGATACTTTTATATATCATGTGAGATAATATGAATGTTAAAGGTACATGAACCCATTACAGGGATGAAAGGAGGTTAGGGAGTGAATACAAGCCATTATGGGAATTTATCTGCTATACGATGATGGTATTGGAAATGATCCTTTAGTAATGTAATTAATTTATATTCAATGATTTTTTAAAACATTCAATGAAATGTATATATACATATGATGTGATCTCATGGATCATGATAGATTAATAATTACTACCAACTCTTCTAACTAGACTCTTTTTAAATGATAAAGCGTTATTCCATTACACATGTGTTATGATCTATAGTTGATTGGGTTTACTCATCATATATTATGGCATGATCTCATGAATTGTTTCTTACCTTATTCTTATATATGGTCATTAATTAACATCTCCAATGTTTAAACTTACTAAGTATCTAATCTCACACTTTCATATGTTCCATTTTTCCTCAGATTAGGCAGAATTGCTCTAACTAAAATATGACTAAGAAGGGTATGTAGAGAGAGAAAATTTTTGGTATATGTAAAATAATATTTTTGAAATAAGTTGAATGTGTTTATAGTCTTCAAATACACTCATCCTTTATGGTCCTCAAGCTTGTATTATTGTGATATTTATTTAATATTAATTTTAAATTATGAAATTTTTATGTATATTATGCTTTGGTTTCCCCATTATTAGGAAGTGATTAATTTCATTGTTAATTTTAAAATTAAAAAATGATAGTATTTTTTTTTGAAACTTATAGTTTTAACATTATCAATGTAATTAAATTGAATCATTGTAATCTTATTTATATGCCTAAAAATGAAATTTACCTTATTATATATAACGAACATATTGATCTGAAATATGATATCCATTTTTGCAGATGTAATTTTATTAAGTGTTGAAAAATAATTCAACAATATAAGAGGATATAAATATTTTTTATGGTGAAATATTACTTATGATTTCAAAATTTTTGACATGGGATTTATAATGTTAACATATTATTTTTTTAGTGAATTATTTTTCTCCTTAATTATTTTTTAGACTAATGATTTTTTATAATATTTTTATAAATATTTAGTTCATGATATTGTTATATACATAATTATATTATTATTAATGTAATTATTTTACCATTCACCTAAACACATTTTTTTATAAAAATATCAAAATTTCATCCTATTTTTTTGATATATTGAATCCAAAATAGGAAACAATTTATCAAATTAGAATTAAATAATTATCAAGATGATAATTTTGAAAATTAAATATAATAAGTAAAAAATAATATTATTGATAAAAAATAAATTTAAAACAATATGATTTCTTAATATTATTTTCTTCCCATTAAAATTTTATTTCAATATGTTTATTTATAAGATATTTAATTGTTATAATAATTATCTTTGATAATTTTAGTCTAATATATCATTGATCGTTTTAGTTTGTCTTTCTGTGTGCAACAATATATGGAACATAATATTAATTTAGGGAAAGATATATTCAAATATGTCATGGTGTTACATTCTTCCCCTTAAAGAAATTGAATCCAAAATTTTATATTTATCACTTTCTAATAAATTTAGTTGAGGATATCAAAAATTTAGACCTGTGATAAGATATAATTCTTAAATCAGGAGATATATATTTTTACTAATAATATGATTATCATTAATATTAATATTTTTAATACATTTTGTCCAAGATGATATATTTATTTGGTATCACAACCAACATTATAGGATTTGAACTTAAATGGAGTTTATTACCATCTTTGCATTGATAGAATTTCATAGGTTAATACGAAAGGTTATTTACTTATTCTAAATAATTCTCCCTATATATGGAGAGAACCAATCCATTTCCAAAATCAAAATATAATTATATTTGGAAATACTAAAAATATTTCCATATGAAACACTCCCATTTATATTAACTTGTAATAAAATAATCATACAACTATATGTCTTAATTTGATATCTAAATGGTCAGGGTGGTGATTTAATTCTTTTGGGAAACTTCCATGATATATTGTAGTGACTAGAATTAAACTCTAACAGGACATCGACAATAAAAGAGTGGATGTTAATTGTAAATTAATCATCACAATCCACTTTAGTAGTAGTCATGAAATAGAATTTACCTTATTCTCTTGGTCTAATAAGTCACATGTGGCTATTTATATTTACCACAAATTTACGCATAAATAATAAATCATTTAAAATCAATATTAATTATATATAAATATGATCCAAACCAAAACCATAAAGGTATATTGAATTAATAATTACACATCCATAAGTAAATGGTACAGAAAATATCAACATAATTCCACATTACATTAATCACAAATAACAACATTTTTAGATTTGTCACAGCTAAAACCTTTCGTCCTTACAAGTGAAGGGAATGATAAGAAAGTGTGATCTCATATCCTTAGTAATTGTAAACAAAATAGATATCAATCAGTTATCATAATTGAGAATACGCTAAGAATAATGGTATGGGAACTTGATTAAAATATACAACAATCATACCTAATCAGTCAAAGATATTTAAAAATGAATCTTGGAATAAGGTTTTTTTATCAAAAGACATAAAATAAAATTTTATGGAATCAAAAATAAACTATCCTGATCCATGACAACATATATTCTTCATAATATATAAGTTTATGGAATTCACATAGGTATTGAAAATCACCTCTCATGTAATGTTTATCTCCCAAGATAGAAATTATAGAAAAATACGCATAATGGAAATACCTACCAACTCATTTACAATATTCCTTTAGGATCGAATTCCATGCAGTTAACTATTTCTTCTCTTATGAGTTTTTTTAACACTATCATTTCTTAGGAGTTTCTTAATTCAGTTATCATTACCCAATAAATTAGAGTGATACAACCTATCAAAACATCTTTTTTCTATTATGTAACCACCATTCCATGGTTTATAATTAATTGTCCTATCACATAATCACAATCCATTCATATGTATTCCATAATATCATGAAATTTTTTTTCATTAAATCAAAGCATAATCCATGAAAAATAAAATAGGTTTTATCAATACTTCACTATCATAATCTAAACTATACAATGAAATAAATAATATTATAAAATTGGATTATATCCCCTCTAAACCATATTAAAAATCAATGGTTGTTAATATATATTTAAATAACTTTAAAAGTATAACCACAACATTTCACGAGGAAAATACCATTTTAGTTTTTAAATCACTATTATAAAATCTAAAAATTAATAAAACTATTATGGGAGAAAATAATCAAAAGAACCCTGGAATCATATAAAAAAATATTTAACTAAAATATTATTCATGATAGAGGGAAAATCCACTCGTCTAGTCTACCATAAAAAACATTTCCTTATATTTTCATTAAAAATTAAAAATTACTTCATTCAAAAAAATATAAGAAGATTCTTCTAAAAAAATTACTGAAAATAAAAAAATGGTAAAAATGGATTTATAAACATTTAGAGAAGAATAGAAATATTCGATAAAATATATAAAAAAATATTAACATTAATGAAACGATTCCTGGATGATGATTGAAATTAATTAGGATTTCCGTAAAAATAAATTGGTCTCTTGAGTACATAAAAAATGGAAATTGAAAGGAAAAAATGTAATCTCAAGAAATAAAGAGTCTATAGTAAAAGTTAAAATATTATGTTGGGATAGAAAATATTATTTTATCAACATAAATTTCATCATAAATAATCCTGGTAAAAATAAAATTGTAACAAAAAATACTTACTATATTTGTGACTTTTAAATCATAACCCCTGTGAAAAAATAACATCAAATGAAACATTAGATAACATTAATATAAATTGATTAAGGATATATCATATAAAAGGGGAATTATATAGACCCCATGATAGAAAAAACGAGTGAATATGTTGTGTTTCTCATATAAATAAAAGATATACGAGAAACCCTTACCTCACGTTTGTATTACATCACAACCACTCTAAGATATTGTATAATAAATATAAATATATTTAAATTTTATAATTTAACCTTATTCATGACTATAACTCCACAAATGGTTTACTTAAAACATATTATATCCCATTCAATAACATTTTTTCACTATCATCATCATTCTAGAAATTTAATTTTTTCACATATATTTTGGATCAGAAATTATGGTCCTTGAACTGTAATCAATGTTCCATTATCACAAGAATGCTATTAATTTTATAAATATCATATATATTCATTAAATACATATTTATATCTATTTATATTATACGGGTATTAAATCATAACTATATCACTACATAGATACTATACACCAAACATACACATGAGGTATGTTTTCCATTTTATGAAGAATGGAAGAAAAGAAATTACATTTAATAATAAAATTTCTAGTGTCATTATTATATCATAAATATCATATATATTCATTAAATTTATCTCTATTACTATCCATTAAAATTTGACATGAAAATTGAATCAAATCGTATCATTTAGGTGGCGGTCCACACATAAGCACGAGCACCGTTATCATTTTCCAGTGGATCAAAAGGTAAGAATATAGATAATATATTATAATTCAAAACTACCAATGATTCAAAAAATATAATACATAAAAATTAAACCTATAATAATTAGCATCTATTAAATATGATGATAGAAAATGAATTATATCTCTCTATGGAGGTGAAATTCCATATGTTTGCACGAACAATACATTCATCTCCCATTTAATGGGGAAGTGGTGCTAAATGGTTGTTCAAATAACATAATAACATATAAATATATTTTTGATACTATAATAATAAATTTAGTGTGGATATAAAAATTTTATATGAATTATACAATGAAATAGAATTTAATTATCTTGGTTAAGATTTACACCTCTTTTTTGAAAGATTTCATTTTTCTTACGCCAAAATACTTGTAGGATTAGAATTAGGAGAAGAAAAAGGTTTATTATGAAGGGGAAAATTTTAAAAATTATTTTTAGATGGTTTTGACTATTATATAAGGATCGAAATATGTGAATAAGAAAGTATAAGAGGTTTTTTTATAAGGGAGGGGAGAAACACACATGGAATTTCATAAAAATTTAATGATATAAGGAAAATTTAATTGGAATGTGGATCTAAATGGAAAAATAATAAATTTTATAAAAATATATTGTCAAAAAAATAAAAAATAATTATTATTAGGAATGTTTTTGTGGGAAAACATATATTGTATCTTGGTTTATCCCCTCTATAATCCCATTTCAACAGTAACTATGGAATCAATTTTTTTTATAATTCAGTATAACCAAAAGTAATGTTGAATATATTAAAAAATATTAATTATTCTAAATAGAAAAAATCCCTTTTAATATATTTCATTTTTTGGTATAATTTCATTTAATTAAGCGTGAAATCCATAATAAAAACCCATTTTTAAGAAAAAATAAAATAATGATCAAAATACTAAATTTATTTTCATTATATAACTTATAAAAGTGAATAAATTATTCATCAATTGTATTATTGAATATATAATAAATAAATTTCATTAAATAAATTAATAATTAGAAAATAATATAACTTTCTATTAAAAATCACATTCCATGCATAAAAAATATTTTTAGAAAAATATGTTTTTAAGCCCATAAATGAACTTATACCAAAATCTAGTAAAATGATGATTCCAATGTAGTTAAGTAGTTTATTTTTATATAAATGTATCCTATGTTACTTTTATATCAAATTAAAATCATAATTTTACTGTTACATGAAAATAAAAGACATTTAAATTGGTATTTATTTCCATTCACTGAAAAGATTTTTTTTAGAAAATCAATTAATAATAAGACTAAGATAATATTGAAATTTATATTTTGAAAATGATATCAATTTCCTAAAATATTTTTTTACAAGTTATTAATTAATTATAATGTTTTTTTCATAAAATTCAATAAATCCCCCTTTATGAAGAAAACATATTTTTGAAGAATAATATGACATTAACAAATATTTTGTATTTATTTATTATAAATTAATAAATATATTTTAATTTTTTTATTTTCATAATATTGTTCTTACTATTACAACATGGAAATAGGATGGGTAGGTTCTAAAGGATTACTTTATTATGGGTTTTTAGGACTCATGGTTGTGTGCAAGGTAAGATATTGAATACTAGATATTAATTTCAAATGATATACATTTAAATTATGGGGATACTATATTATAACCACCTTAAAATATATTTATCCCCACAACATACATCACTATAATAAAAAAATGAAGATATATCTGTAATATGATATTTATAGTTGTTTTACTTCAAGGGAAATATTATTCTCTAGTATTATATATTATTAGTATGTAAATGTGAAAAATAAGGTATGTACCTCCTTAGAAGAGATACATGGATTGCATCATGATCTTTAAATATGTTCAGTAAGAGTTACAAGTGATAAGAAAATATCCCAATAAAATCAAGAATATTTAAATGACCGATATAGAAAGGGATAAAATTTCCCATCATTCCAAATATCACAACCTTAATCCATGTAGAAATTCATAAGAAAACATTTTCACCAACATTGAATTGAAGATCTAACTGATGATTATCTGTATAAATGCTTTGTCTACTCTGAGCTACAATGTTGTTCAACTAAGTATATCTAGATTTATCTATAATTTTCTCATCTAAATCAGGTATTAGTAGCTTTATTTCACTAATATGATAACATTATTTTGTATTTATACACTCCCTACTAAAGAGGTATTTATAAAGAATCATTTGAATTCATGAGTTAAATATTTTTATGTAAGAAAACTACACATGAAGAAGGTGTTAATCCCGATATCCTTTAAATTCAATTAGAAATTATGTAAACATATCCCCCTGATTGGAATGGTTCTCTCAGATTGAGTATTTGTGAAAGGATGACAGGCAGTACTGAAACAAAATATTGCATCCATAACATTCTAGAGAATTTTCTATAAATGTGATTTAAAACATAGATCTTAATCAAATACAATAAAATTTGGAATTCCATGTAGACTTTCCACTTAATTAATATATATTTAATAAATAAAATCAAGAGGTAATTCTAATCTAATAGAAATAATTTGTGGTGACATTGTCTATTGATCGATAGAATCCAAATAGAATTATAGACATTAGATATTATGAGGATTTTGAGGATGAAATCTATGGTGATATTTTCCCATTCCAAATTTAGTACAGTTAAATATTGTAACATATCATTATAATTATATCTCGTAGACTTAACATTTTGGAATACCAAGAGCCAAGATACATACTATTAGAAATCTATCTTTATGTTATCCCACTAAAAATACACTTTGAGATCCATATATATCTTCAATAGTCTGGGATGAATGGAGAATGATGAGATTTGAGTATCTTCAAATAGTTCCCTCATCATTTCTAGTATTGAATTGATACATACTCATTTTCTGAACCTTATCATTCCCTTACAATCATAGATGAACTCAAGAACATTTCTCACATTCTTTTGCAGCTCCACATCCTCCTTCTATGCCTCTCTAATATTCACGTGGACAGATGATTGAACCCTTATTTTATCATAATAATATATCACCACATCATAAAATAAATCATGGTTCATCCTATTAAATTCATAAATATTGGATCTTTTTTATCCTCTAAAAAGATAAGATAGTGTGATATTATCTACTAAAGGCATCTGCCAATTAGTTTGTTTTCTTGGGGTGGTAAATAATTAAGTAGTAATATTCCTTAATTAACTAAAATCCCCTTATCTGCAACATATTAAACTCCTTCTCAGTGAATATATACATATTAATTAAAAATTATAATATATGTAATAGAATTTTCTATAAAGATAATGACTTCATTTTATTAATTAAAGGATTACCACTACTAACTCTAAAACACATATTGGGTAATTTTTCATATAAACATTTAATTTATTTAAGGCATAGCATATCACCATATCATTCTAAATAATAACTCATCCCAATAACTTTTTCTATACCTCACTATAAAACCAGAAACCGTAATTAACTATAGGATAGTGTGACTATAGGTACATTGAAGAACCATCTCTTCATTTCCTTGATGTTTTCATCATATTTTTAGTCTAATTAAAATTAAATCCCTTACTAGTAAACATGCTGAGTGGATTATATAGACTATTAAAAATTATTCACACTATGTCAATAATAACCATCCAATCTATGAAAACTATTATCTCATTCAAAGTGGTTTGTTAGGGCGAATGTTCAATAAATTTTTTCTCGGATTGATTCACTAATATATCATTTCTTTAGATTATATAACCATAAAAATAAATTTTTTATATCCAAAACTAATACAAGGTATATTTAACATATAGCTTCCCCTTCGATAGGTACTTCAGTACACTCATTAAAGGATCTTTATTATCTTCTATTGTCTTGGAATATAATGAATATAATCAATAAAGACTGTAAAAAAGGATTAATGGTATATATAAGGACTATTTTAATAAAATATATCAATATAGTTTGGTAATTAGTATGTCCAAATGATATCACTTGAAATTTGACGTTTTCAAACATTGTACGAACAACTATCTTGTGAATGTATTCACTTCCAACCCTAGATTGATAAAATCCTGATAGAAGATCAATCTTGGAAAATATTTATATTCTTATAATTGATAAAAAAGATCATAAATATGTGGTAGAGTACAATTATTATTAATTTTTACCTCATTATGTTCTTTATATTCAATACATGTTCTCATTGATCTATCATTCATCTTAACCAAAAGAACTGGTGCAATCCATGGTGACTCACTTGGCCGAATGAATCCCATATCAATATTATCCTAGAGTTTCTTCATTAATTCCTATAATTAAATTAAAACTTTTCAATATGGTGTATTTTATATATGTACAACACCATCTATGAGTTCTATTAAAAACCTAACATCATGATTCAGTGGTAGACTAGGTAACTCTTCTAAAAATACATCAACAAACACCAATATATTATGTATATCATTGATGTTATGTTTCAACCAATTCATCTGAGAATAAATACCAAATTTTAATAGGATTAAATATGTAACATCTCTTGTTTAAAAAAATATTGTATTTGAATGTGTACAATATACACCACATCGAGCTTAAACAAACAATTGAATATTATTATTTAAATATGACGATTATAACCTTGCCATTGAATTGGTGGCAATGAACAGTATTAATAAAGATATGAAATAAATAATGTCTATAATAATTTATTATGAATTAATTAATTCTTTTTAAACAAGTATTGTAGTGTTAAAATATTCAATCTATTAAATTTTTAGTGACTCCATTTTATTCATAAAATATATATATATTTCAAAAATAGAATTTTTATTAATTTTCATGTAAAAATATTATAATTATTTTCTGATGTTAATAAAATTTATTTTATAAAATGAAATTTACTTCATAAATCAGAATTTCAAAATTTTCTTATGCGAAAAATATGATAATATTCTGAAAAGATTGATTTTTCAATGAATTGTGAAGAATACATATTTTTATTAAAAACAACAATTTTTTTTAAAGAAAAAATTTTATATTTATGTGTATTAAATTTTAATTATTAAATTATTAATGAAAATAATACAATAATATTTTTATGATATTTAAAATTAAATTTATTAAAAAACTTTTTATATTTTATAAGATTCATTTTTTTCTGAAAAATCTTTTTTAGTGTAATTTTTTAGTTTAATTTTAACATAGATGATACCCCTTATTTGTTTTTAGTTTTTAAAAATAGATTAAATATTTTGAATAATACTTTCTAAATTTTTTAAATTGGCCCTTTTATATTTGGATGATATGAATAGTAGACCTAGTAATTTTCATTACCATAGGTAAAGGTAAATCATTTAATCAAGGGATAAAATAATATTAATTGGATAATTAAATTACCATAAAACTTGACAAAATTTGATTTTCGGAGTAATATTAAGCATTAATCATCCATGGGTAAAAATGTTTCACATCATGGATCTATTTGGTTGACATTATGCCCCTTATATTATTTTATTTAATGAAATATCAAACTTGCCACACTATTATTTTAATAAGTATGCCATTTCAAATATAAGATCATCTAGAAGAAATGTTTATACCTAAATAGTATTTGTAATTAAAGAAAATTAAATACATCAAGGTAATTTATTTTCTATTTTTATTGATGAAGTAAGAACTTTGAAGGATTCTATAATGATTAAGTGGTAATTATTAATTTAATTGAAAAATAAAATTAATTATATTAAAATTTTAGAATAAAAATAATTTGAGATATTCAAGGTGATTCACGAAATATATAGGTAAATATGAAAATTATAGGATATTTTTTTTAATTATAAACATTGTTGTCATGTTTTTAAGGTCATTGCAATGAATAGTATCAAATTTAACAATATTGGTATTACAAGAATATAATTTTTAGTTAAATTATTTAAAAAACATAACAAAATTAAATAATAATATAGGGGATAATATATTGTCTGAAATAAACCCCATATTATTTTATGGGCTATTTGAAATTTCTTGGATCTAGAATAGTCTTATTATATTTTAATATTTTGAGAAATTCCTAAAGCTTTTATCACATCAATTATAAAAGGTCACCGCTTCATTCACTTCATTTCAACACCTAGAGCCTTATAGATATACCATACTATAAAATATTCTCTCAACCATATTTCCTGGAAAAATTCTAGGAGTTATTTCCTCACCAAAAAACCAATTACAAGTTATTTACAGGATATTCGAAGGTAGATATATTCAAGAGGTAACTTCCTTAAACCAAATCTCTTAATTTCATTTCTTATTCTATATTATCCTCAACTCATTAATCCATTAATGCATGATAAAACCAGTATCCATTATATACAATAATGATATATTTCTATTGTAATATCTTATATCCATAATTTTTCATATCTCTTCATATTAAATGGTAGGAAATCATTGTACAAACTATGGTGATTAGCGGTCTCCATGGATAATGAGATTTTATTTTCCACTAAAACATTCAAGGATGGTCATAAATCTATTATCATGGTCAAATATTATTCTAATAAGTATATTATAACAAATTTCATGTTATGTAACTAATATGTTGAAATTATATTAAATAAAATGAAAATAATTTGTGTTGGTCGGAGAAACCATCATAATAAACTAACCAATTATCATTAATGCATCATCAAATGAATCATCCTCATGTAATAAGTAAAACTGACAAATGGGACCATTTAAAATTATAGAATTGAATTAATACCAAATAATTTCACTTATGATCTAGTATTTACCTATGAAAAGAACATCTGTAAACATACACAAGTTATCCAACCGTGAAACCATGAAACTAATGCTCCCCGAGTTACAAAATTGATCCTTATAACTCATCAAAATGAACATAAAAATACTTTATAAAATTATAATGAATTAAATATAAGTATTATATTTTTAAAATTAAGTAAATAATGTATCTAATTTTTTTATATATAAAATTATATGGAAGTTCTTAATGCATTCAGACATAAGTTGAGGGATTCTTTAACTAAAATAAACCTTTTTTAAAGGTTTTAATGATTTATTTTATTAATATTATAATTCCATTTCTGTGTTTTTAAAATTATTTTTATGATTTTAATATAATTCACATGAATGTTTTGAATAGTAAATTTTATAATTTCTCTCAAATATTTTGAAAAATATATCTTTTAAGGTTTTATGTAAGGGACATTTTTTAAAAAACATATTTTTATTTTTTTATAAAAGTCAAAAATAATGTTTCTTAAAACATATATGAAATGAGAAAATTTTCCCTCTTCCATGAAACATTATTATTTTTATGTCCCATTTACTATATTACATTGTTATTTTCAAAGAATTTCTTTCTATTTATATGTGGTCAGTATTCTTTTAAGATAATTTATTTTCCCTAAGGAATGTTTTTATGATATTGGAAATTCATATTTTATTATTACGTTATGGTTCATGATAATTTTTTATAATGAAGAGTAGTTATTTTTAAACCTAAAACTAGTGGATCCATCGTATCCCTCCAATAAATTGTGTTTGTTGGATGATGACCTTATGGTTATTCAAAATCTAACTGTGATGGATACTCCAAGTATAACGTTTAGGGTTATGTCGAGTATAACAATGAGGGTTATTTTATGGTATCTATTATATCTTAACCTGTTTTTATATAAGAACCCGGTTCTTATTTTTGAGGCATGGGATTCTTATTTTCTTTTTTTCCTTAAGTGTTTTGGAGAAAATATGGAAAATTGGAAAAATCCAAAATTTTGGCGGTACACACCACGTACGTTTATACATGTCGTGTACTTTGGGTGTGTGGGATGAGTACACAGTGTGTGTAGGCCTGTCAGCGATAAAGGGAGTAAAAACTGACTAAATGTTGTGTGTTTAGTATTTACACGTCGTTTAATCAGTCAGTATGTTAATAGAATGGTGGTGGAGGCAGCTACCAGCAGAGCGACAGTTCACGCCGTGTAATCAAGAATATATACATTGTACTCATGTTGAAAAATGAACAGTGCCCCAGTGGAAAGAAGCTTCCATAGGAACAGTTTAAAATAAATAATTTTACACACCATGTACTTTAGAGTACACGCCATGATGTTTGTTTTTTTCTTAAAATGGGAATTATCCTCCTCATTCGGCAGAGGAGGCTTTGAGTTCTTTTTGGAACTTGGGAGGACATCTGAACCTTTTTGGATCACCCATTCGTGCACCGAGAATCCTATTATGCCTCCGTTGATCATGTTGGGACCGTACGAGTAATAATTTCCCTATCCTTGCGTTGTTCATACAAATTATTTCTCGAGGGAAAGTTATTTGATATTGAATGAGTGAACATTTATCCCAGATCTACATCATTATTTGATGATTCGGAAGGCGTTGTTCACGTATACTGATCATATACAATGGAGGTAGGTGTTCTAATGTTTATTTCAGCTGTTGTGTTGAAACTGAGTACAATTGTGCAATGCGCCCATGGTTGGGGTGTCAAATGGAAGAGGAATTTTATAAAAGATATCTATAATTGCATAGATAATATACTGATAAGTTAAAACTATTGTTTGGGATCACTGCTTGGATCCAAGACTACCCCGGGGGTTCATTCCTCTCTTTAGCTGTTTAGCCAGGATGCTTGATCGTATGCCATGATTATATTTAGTATTGCAGTTTCTTGAGAGAAAATTTATATAAATTTTTTGTTTATGCTTTGGGATAGGACCGGTTCTATTATCCCGAGGGTAGTGTTCTATTATCCTGGGGGCAGTGAACAATTATCCTGAGGGCAGTGCTCTATTAGCCTAAGGGCTGTGTTCTATTTAGCTTGAGGTCATTGTTTTTCTTAGCCTATGGGATGCGATTGGTTAGCCTGAGGGTAACCTTTTTCTAATCCTATGTGTAGTAGTTTCTATCCATGAGAGAAATATCATGTATGCCTGAGGGAAATGATTGTTATGCCTAAGGGAAATCACCTCTGGGTGTTTGATTCTCTTACCTATGGGTAAGGATAGTATGTCCGAGGACCCGACTATTTAGAATATTCATTGTGGGGATTTTCTATGTTGTTCCTGCCAAGCTGAAGCTGATGATTGGAGATGATAAGTAATAATTAAAATCAAAATGAAACTAGCAGTGATAGTTACTTTTGAGTTCATACTAGTTTACTGCATTAAATTTTGCACACTACGGTTACACATTTTCACTGATAGTTGGGCATGGGCCTTTGGTGGGTGCCTACTGGGATTTACTTCTCACACCATGTTTGGTTCACGTCTTCAACCCAAATAGACTTTATTGATACAGGTGTCGACTGGGGAAAGAGTCCCTATACAGGTAGATGATTGTAGAAGAGGAGTAGGAGATCATGGGACCAATCTTATGATTATTATTCTTCTTTGTTTTGTTTAATCTGCTTTGTTTTGTTTTGTTGTACCTTGTACTTTGAGATGTATTTTATTTTATTGAAGTGTATCATGTTCTGGATACTTTTATAGAATAGTGACATGCTGAATCTTTATATATATGACTGGTGGTTCTCTTTTACTTCAGTTGTATATTGTTTACTGCTTCTGCTTTTGTATGTTACATAACATTCCATTGTACTACACTTTGACTAATGAGGGCATAGTTTCCCCACTATCAGACCTAGACCCTCACTGCTAGTCGGTAGCCTCTAGCATATGGGGAAAAAATTTTGGGGTTTAGGGATTCAAAATAATAAGTGAAACTAAACAATCCATAATCCAAAAATAAAATCTAATAGTATTGTTAGACTCAACAACAGATTAGATTCACACCCATTAGTGCTCCAAATGGCCTACAAAAGAGGGTGATCAATCCTCGGGAATCCATGGAAATTTTGTATCACCATTAGGGTTGTATGTGGTTGAAATGGGGAAAATTGAAAGATAAAACAATTATGTCCCAATAGAAAAAATTGGTGAATTACAACTTTAAAACTCGCACATGGTTTGGCCGCACGGTTGGACAAAACATGCCCCAACATTGCACAATCCTATATCCATGTGGGGTCCAAGATACACAGTTATGTAGGGATACATAAATATTTTAAAAACGATGATCAAAGATGGTGGTATGGCTCTACCCAAGACATAATGTTTTTTACATACCCCCTTAACAGTTTCTTCAAACCATGTACCCCTCTTCTAGGTATGAATGGCTACTTATAATCAATTTCAAACCACGAAACAAGAACACGAGGGATTTTTTTGAAATCATTCATGTATTTATCCCAAAAAACACCTCTGAGCCTCCACATAAATATTAAAAACATTTCACTGACCATCTTAAATACATTTCAACCTAATTATGTTTCAAAAAATGGTGAAACTCAAAGATATCTAGCATATTACTACCTCACCAACTTATAAAAACCCATCCTTGAGATGTTCTTCCGAAGAATCACTATGCTTCCAATGAAAATAGATTGGAAAACTAAAATTTTACCTTCATCTCTATCACACAAGATTCCTACTAAAAATTACCTTGTTTCCTAAAAACATGAACCAAATATATAGTCATTCCGCACAAGAATTTCTCACTACGATCCAAAATACGAACAAAAACATACTCAAAGGACGCATTAGCATGAATCACAACATATTCAACATTACTCACATGGGGTGGATCAGGGTGGTACTTCTAAAGATATTACACATAAAAAACATCATGAATAACACAATACCACAGTGGAAGATCCAATTACAACACCATAATTTTATCCTCCCCACAATCTCAAATGGATAAACATACCTAGGAGAAAATATACCCTATTTATAAATATTTTAGTGTCCAGTCTATTGAGAACACAAAAGAAACACACAATAATCCACCACAAACTCAATAGGTCAGTGATAACGATCCACATTCAACATCTGCCAACTCCAAGTCATAGCCATGTGCTTCTAGAAAAACTAAACCTATTATGATGCCTCTTTTATGAGATACAGTCAAAAAAATCATACTCCCCAGCCTCCATCAAATATAATAATGATCTATAGGGTCTACCTTATGGTTCCTCTATTGGTTCCATATGAATCGTCTCTTGGAAACTATAATTATAAGAAAAATCAACATGCTTCATATTAAATTCCCATGACTCCAAACAATTATAGGATGTAATCCCTCCACATGTCCTCTAACGCCTAATTAGTATGATCTGATGGCTCATGTTTCTTTGGGAGGAATGCCAATGTAAAAAACACCTGGGTACCAAGAACTTTTGAAAACTTCTACCATAACCATGATGTAAAACAAATATAACGATATTGAACTATTCATTATGGCACCACATGAAATTTTTCTATCTTAGAGACATAAAACTCACCCAACTGATCAATCGTGAAGGTCTCTATAATCGGTAAATATATTTCCACCCTGGTCAATTGATACAAAACTACCCATAACGCATCATTCTTCTAAGGCTTCCTCAGAAGTCATAGAAAAATATTTCGTCATCGCATCCTCCCATTTCCATTTTGAAATGGTCAAAGACTGTAAAAAACCACACATTCACTGATTCATAACCTTTACCTCCTGATAGGTGTTGCATCATGGCATGAAACTGGCCCACTCTTTCTTCATCCATGGCCAACAATACTATCTACGAAGATCATGATAGATTTTGGTTAATACAGGATTAAAATCCCACTTTAAAGCATGGAAATCACGCAACAACTCTTCCTATATAAAATAAGGCATGATAACCCATCCATTCACATAAACAATATCATCACCACCAATAGTCAAATCAGAAGGTGACTCCCCACCTTCATGTCTTTCTCTCATATCCATACACTCTGGATCATCATACAAGCTCTCCATGATTTGGCTAAGAAGGGTGGACTAATCTTCCTAGGATACAAGTGTCATCTTTTTTCCCATCTCGAACCTCTTGAAGAATCTCTAAAAACAACACCATATTCCCCCACCCAGATCTAGACTCATGAACTGTCTAGTTTTGAGTATTCAAGTTCAATGAATCTACAACACTGGATCCCTTTCCCTGGATGTATACCAAATCAAAATCAAGGAACTTCATATATTCAACCCATTTTTTCTTGAAGATTAAAATCACTATCGTATAAGATATACTAAAGGATTTTATGATTTTTATGCACAATAATCTTCTCTGCCAATAATTAGTGTCAGTAACACATTACGGAATAAACCACTGAAGTAAATTCATTATCATGTGTAGGGTAATTTTTTCATTAGGCCTCAAATTTCAGGGCCCATATGCCACCACCAAATAAATATACATAAAAATATCAAAATCCCCACAACAGATTCATCAAAAAACCTGGTATAATCCCTACTTTTCTCAATTAGGACAAAAATTAATATAGCAGTAATCCACCTCTTGAAATCATGGAAAACATAACACATGCTTCAGTACATTTAAACGTAACTCCCTTCTTGGCGAATCCAGAAAGTAGTTCTTCTAAATAGGATTAGTCTTGGATGAACCTTCACTAATAGATGGACAGACTAAAAAAACATAATACATCAGAAACTTCCTTAGAATACTCCCAAGATACAATAGCGTGACCTTTTTTGGGTCCATGGAAAAACCTTCCTCAAAGATGATGTGTCCCTTGAAATGTACCTTGTCGATCCAAAAGTGGAATTTGGATATATTTTTTATAGACTATACTCAGTTAGTGTACTCAAGAAGATGAAAAGATGTTTGGAATGATCTTCATGAGACTTGGATTACATAAAGATTTCATCCAAAAATACAAATAAAAACTGATCCAGGTGTTGGTGAATGATTCTGTTAATTTGGCCAACTTACATTGTTGTTATATTAGTCAACCATAATGGCATGAAAACAAACTCATACAACCCATTCAAGATCCTTATGGTTTTGTGTTATATCATAAGGTCTCACCCTCATCTTAGGATACCTTGGTCTTAAATATATTTTAACGAACATGGAATCACCCTTCACTCATCAAAAATATCATCAATTTGAGGAAGAGGGTATTAGTTATTAGCAATCATTAGGTAAATGTTCCAATAATCGACACAAAACCCCAAGGACCCATCATCCTTCTTGAAAAAATATGCTAGATATCCCAAAGGTGATGTACTTGAATAAATAAAACCATTGTTATCTTATTCCTATAACATATTTTTATGTTCCTAGTGTTCTGTTGGTTCCATCCTATATTGTGGGATATGAACTTATTTTGTCCCTTGCAGTAACTCTATTTTCAACTCAACATCTCTATCAGGTAAAAACCTTGGAAAGTACATAGGAAACACATCCTTAAACTAAGGTAACATTAGTGGGAACACAATCTACTCCACTTCCTAATCGTCAAGCATAAGAAAAGACACATGGCTGGGAGCTCACCCAACTAATGGCTGGCTGGACCCGCATAGCTTGTATGGATATCTCATTCCCTATTTTAAACATACATAATACCGATTAGGGACTTGAATGTTACCCAATAGTGGTAACAATAAATATGGTATTGGTAGAGCACTATCTAATTCATCCCCAATATTAGAACAAAACCTAACTTTTTTATCCCAAATTAGTCCCACATGAAGTGGTTCCCACCAATCTAATGGGAAAACTCCTTAAATTCTAGGATATTTTTTTCTCATGTCCATAATGGTGTATCTATCGACATAACCTTACCCATGCGTTTCATAGCTAGTCCGTACACATTAAAAAATTGGATAGATAAAAAACAATGTGAGGCACTTATACCAAATAAAGCTCTAGAAAGCATAGACTCTACATGAATTGTACCTTGAACTATCGACGGTGCGACCTCTACACCCTTTAGGGATAAACGAACTGCATGATGTTGGAGTTATCCTCTACGTTGAGAGTTGAACTATGTTATTGGAACTACTCTAGCCTAAAAATAAGGATTGTATCTTCTTAGATTACCACACCCATTACCTTGACAGGTATGGCTAGTATAGCACTAATTTCCATCATGACATGGGGTAATTGATTGCCCTCCTACAATCTCCATCAGACTTGTTCCTCTATGACTACATATATATAAATGGTTTGTACAAATCCTCGGCACATGCCTCATCATATCACATGCTTGAAACTCAACTGGTGGTATGGTAACTAATCACACACGTGACCATGCATACCAAATTGATAGAAAAACTCATGGTCACTACCCTGAGAGGTTGGTCCTTTTCTTTGATTACTCTTCGCACCACCTCCCTGGTGGAGGCTCTCAAAATGGTGATTGTTACCCTAAAAAGTAAAACTAATAGGTTGTTCAACTATAATTACATGTCCAACACTAGAATACTTTTTTAGTTCCATTCTAAAATAAGGGTTGATCCACTACCTCATCAAATATATTTAAATTGATGTTATTTAATTAGGACTTGATATAATTTCTATGTCCTTCCTGGAAACATCGTTATGTAGAATCCCCATCCCCTACCAATGCGGGGACAAAGGGTTTCAATTCAATGAATAGATCACCATAATTCATCATGGAAATGGTCCATGGGTACAATATCAAAAACTATATATCTCTCTCATGTATCATGGTATCTCAACATTTGTTTTTGAGAAACATTTCTTGAATGAATTTCCACAACATACCATCTTCCTCTTGAGTCTGAACTAGAATATCCCACATGTGCTTCACTGCTCCCTGCATTATATAAGATTCTAACTAACTCTCTTATTATGAGGAGTTATCAAGTTAACCAAAATCATCTAGATAGACTCTATCCAAAACTATGCAGCCTCAGGTCCACCTTCTTAAGAAAAAATAGAAGGGTAATGTAACTAAAACTCTCTGGTCAGATCGAACATACTCAACACAACCCCCTTGGGTCTCAAACCATCATCTGCATAAAATGAGAAAAGATCTCAAGGAACTACTCTTATACATTGTTACCATGAATCCTCATGTTATCTTACCCCATTTCCATATTATAATTCATGGAAATATCCTCTTTTCTCAAAAATTTCACACATCATCATTGTGGATTTTATCAATAATTCTAAGCACACATCTTAGAACACAGAAACTGAAACATATATAGATTCACAAAATAAGTCTCTCTACTAGCCATAAACAGCCTATTATATATAGAATATCCCCATCGGACATAATTTCATCATTATTACTACTTGTATCAATACCTACGATCAGTCGTGGTTAACATAGGGTCAACTAAATCTTTCAACCACAATTATTTTCATCATACTTTATTTTTTTACCATTTTCTATTTCATAAAAAAATTGTATTTTAGGTATATTTCCAACATTATAACATATCGCAATTAAAATTTTAACCCATTTATAACCCTTCACTAAGATCAATTCATTAACTATTATTTCACATTACTTCCATTTAACCATTTACATAATATTTTTCAGGCACTATTTTTATCAATTTTTTATGAAATGTGAAATGAAATAAATCCCTCACATCCCGCACAGCTTCCCCGCATGTGTCTACCATGATGCGTGATAGCTATATCCCTAAGTGTCTAAAATGATTCATGAATGAACATCCTCATTACATTTTTCCATGTGAGAAATACCATAAACTAATTAGATAACACAACAAGTTCATCCCCCAACTGTTTAATATCATCAAACATTAACAACACATCAAGAACTACCGACCAACCCTAGGGTACATAGGTTTTCAAACTTTTGTTGATGAGATACACCCATGAATGAGCTCATTTAAGAGGACTAAAATTTTTATATTACTCATCTACCATCCCAAATAATAAGACCACATAAATGAACTCCTCAGATAACAATTTGTAACATCCCCAAACCGAATGCCACTAAACTAATGCCCCAAGATGGGTCTCCACATGACCTTAGTTAAACCTCCCCATATTCCATTGGATACTGATTAGAAGTGAAGTATAGATGAAATATTTTGGGATACAATACCCTCTTTATCAGAGTATGTCAGAACATATAATAATAATCATTAAAAAAACAGAGTCATGAACCAAACTAGGGTGCCATCCCACCCAAAACTCGGCTTGGTCTATGGCATGGACCAAAAGAAATTCCTGATCCCCATGGGTTGGGAAATAGTTCCTTGGAATCATTAAAATAATTTGGGCATGATTATACCAAATTACATAAAATTGAACAATAAAAAAATTGACATTTCATCAATAAATAACCACAACCAAATAATGAATAACAAGTTTTTAAAATCAAGGTTTTACAAATATAAAAAATCGGAAATAATAATAATATAAGGGAAATAGAAAACATCCCAAAAACATCCATATGACATGAGGTAAATCAATCTTGAGCCACCACCACCATTACCTACATCTTGTAATGGATCTCTAGCAGCTAGATCCCACCATGACATGTCTTTCTTTTAGTTGGGTCATACACAAAAATGTATATATACACCCAAATGTGTATGTAGGATGTGTGACAAAGCCCGGTAGGATGCCATCCAAAAGAGAAGGATTCAATTATATAACATTAAAATAATAATTAACATGCACTTCCAAAATAATAATTTGAAATATTTTAATGAAATCATTTTGAGGAAAACAATTTTTAAGGAACAATTTTCAGAAATACAAATTTAGAGGAAGCACATAAAGGAAAAAAATTTCTCAACAATCTTTTATAAAATTAAAATACACTCATGGTCCACCATATATTATGGATTCGAACAACATCATATAAACCTCATGTCACATGATACCAACATAGGTAAATCCCTAGGGGTTATATAGCTCGATTGGGACACCATAACCATGTACCATAGTGAAATGTTGTATAGTAACCACAACCATCAGCTTTCTCAAGAACAATACACTAGGATGGTACAACCCATGAACCTAGTGGACTTTAATAATTTTTATGGTCTAGTAAGAGTTATAATCATCAGTGAAATTAAGTGAAATTGAGACTTTCCACTTCTGTTTCTATAAGTGTCAATTCACTGAAAGAAACTAGGACATTCCACTTTTGTATCACTAGTGAAATAGTTCTAGTCAGCCCATTGAGATACCCTACATTCCATTTCTGCTCAAATTCTCATTTCACATGTCACACAATGTACCCTTAACACATACACATTCCATGAATTATAAATGCACTGGGAAATCACCATTTTCCATAAACCAAACCACCTTACAATTTACACACACCAAAACAACATTCAATACAATTAAAATTACTTATGAAATTCATAAATCCCCAATAAAAAATGAACCAAAAGAACCCAATTGATCAAAAAATTCCAGGGGAAAATACCCTTTCAAATCAACTCATAAATGAATTTCATTTTTAAATTCTTCTTCCAATCATTTAAAAATACATAATTCATAAAGAAGTTGCACAATAAGGAAAAAATATGATACAAATCTCATTTCATTTAGAAAACTCAGTCAATGATTTATGTTCCTTTGTAATCCCATTTATCACTTTCTAAATGAATCATAAAACCATTTTTAAGAAACATCACAACAAAACATAAAAAAACATTACCTTTTCCTTTATAAAATGAACCCTATTCGTTAAATCATTCCAAAAAACTTCCAAAATATATTTATCACTTCAAAATTTAACTATAAATCTTGTTTGAAAACACAAATAAGCATATTAAAAGTAGTTGAAAATGTTAGGGCATGGAACCACCTACTTAAAGTGTAGAAACTATTGTAAATTGGTTCAAAACCTCAATCACACCACCATAGGAACCCATATAGGAATGATTCCACAATAAAAAATTAAAATTTCACCCTCAAAAACAATATTCAACCATGAAGAGACAACCCATCCTGCTAGAGATATGAAACAATATGAGAGAAGAAAAGAAACCCTTGATAAGAGTAGATACTGAGGAGGATAACCAATAACATGATATTTATTATATGAATCCACATCAAATCCATCCAAGTAAGGGAGACCATGTGGGCTAAAAGGATGAGAGTGAGGTGACTGGGGATGGAGGGTTAAAATGGGTTGATCAAAGGGGGTTTGGTGTTAAATATGTATTTGAAACATCTGGTATTTTAAAAATATTAATTACAAGGAAAAGTTTCACGGTTTTCCCGTATTGTTTTTGCAAGCCATGTAGAA
This sequence comes from Viscum album, assembly GCA_963277665.1. Classification (NCBI taxonomy): domain Eukaryota; kingdom Viridiplantae; phylum Streptophyta; class Magnoliopsida; order Santalales; family Viscaceae; genus Viscum; species Viscum album. Next base: position 15,220,170 of record OY728128.1, read on the forward strand.
AATGTTTGACCATTACATTCTAAGAGGAATATAATGCACAGTTATTTCAAATTGTTTTTAAACCTTACACTAACTGTAAAATTAGCCACTTTCCAAAAATTACCCAAAGCTACACGGTTTCCAGGAAAATGGTTCAATGTTTTAAAAACCATGCACCAATTGTGCACCTCATTCTGTTAAACCAAGAAGAAAAATTTTTCACCAAAAACTTTAAGATAAAACTAAAAAATGACCTCGGGAACAAATATAAAAAAATATCATCTTAAAATTCCAAAAATCACACTTGACACTCAAAGAAAAAAATGATATCAATGATTAAATCAGAACAAAGGATGAAAAAAAATATGGGTGTGACAATTCTCCCCACCAAAACACTATCTGACCCAAGATATCCACAACAAGGCTTGATCCCAAAACAAAAACAAATACTCATTTATAGCTCAAAGTTATTTCTAGTAAACATTATATGAGAAGAAAGGACGAACACCATGAATGGAAATAGTGATTCACATTGTTTAACATGGGAGGCCAAAATGGACTCCCTACATATACCTTCTACCCCTAGAAAGATAAAATACATTTAGTAGATTGATCAATAGAATATGAATCCTTAAAATTGGATAATTAGATGTATCCAACCGAGATCACTATAGAAATTACAATCGAAATGAAAACCTCATAACTAAAACAAAAAAACTAATCCAAACCACTTCTCAAGAAATTCCTTCACAAACATTCCTAAATAAAACAAGATGGAGAAATCTCACCCAAATTACTACTCCTGTGAGATAATCGAGATGAGATAGATTCAATGGGACTACCCTCCCCACACCAGAAATTAAATGATATTATCACCACGGGTAGCCCCGAATGGACTCCCCGCCATTTAAAATAAACTAGCACTAACTTAATACAGAATAAATCTCAATCATACCCATGTTGGGTCTCCCAACCATAAGATAGAACTGACTTCACTAAAAATAAAAGGCTAAAAAACACCTCTATTAATGTAAGAAACACCCACCCATGAGACAATCTATAACCAAAACCAATATAAAATGGCCAAATACATTAGGACTACTAAATATGTAACCACCTCCAGAAGGATCAACCACTGGAATATCAGTGACATAACACCACAATACCTCCTCATAACAAAGGATAATTTTTCAAACTTGATGGGACACAATAATAAAATGAGGCCTCTATGTCTATTCCCATAAAAAGGGACCCTTCAAAATAAAATAGCTACACAAGAAGATTAATCTATATATGTTTCTTGAATTGGAGACAAAAGCTAGACCAAGGTCTATTATAGAAATGGGGTTCATAACTAGGTGTGAACTTCACAATGGGGCATATGGCTGGAGATCTAAGTTCTAAATAATTTCCTACCTCATAGCTAGAAGCTGACAGTCCTTAACCATAACAATTTATTTGGTTTCTCGAGCGACCGTAGATCCCTCCAGGCATAACCAAATGAACACTACACCCCATGAAAGTCACTTTCTCCAACATGGTTCTTTCACTAAAACATGGATTCAGGGAACACACACGCATCATCATATTTCACCTCTAATGAGGAACAATTGTAACAAATAAGACACAAAAGATACTTCCATTTAAAATGGAGGAATTTATAATTTTTTAAAGAAAGACATGTTTCTCTTAATAGAAATGTTATCAAAATATTTCACAATGTAATAATTTAAATTTGAAAGAAATCATGACAATAAGAAATTCCATCGAACATGAATGCCACCAAAAAATGAATCATTATATAGAAATAGACATTAAACCAAGCCCTAAACAACCCACTATATTTTAAAATAGGCACAACTACATCTTATGACTAGACTTTGCATACTCAATGAAACAACATTATCATGGGACATAAACAAAATGAAGAATTATCCACAGTACTATTTAATATCATGTCCACTACCAATTACTATAGGGCTTATCCCATTACTGGAATACACTTCCACATTTCTTGGCTGGACATACAATTGTAAAGGAGGAAAACATTAGATTTAACGACATAAGAATCTCGGGAAATCTAATGTTCCTTTCAACTACCCAAATCCAATCTTCCACTAAGAGAGGATCATATTGACATAAAGAGAGAGGTGGATTCATTGTTATAAATTCAAGAATAAAATCCATACATTGATCAAATGGAGGGGTTTCTAGTGGTGTACCAACCATAATTATAATTCAAATATGCCTTGAATATTGTGGTGGATTACGATAGAATAAAAAAATTTAGATCCTAACAGAATTAACCCACTATCAAAAATTTTCTATAAATAACATCCAAAGCACAAAGGGATCTTACTCAAATGACTCCCAAAACATATATAAAAATATACCAATAATAGTTAAATATAAAACAACTCATCGACAAGAAGTAAAACATAAAAACCCTATAAAAGAAGAATAGTTATCAAACTCAAAACACCATGTAGGTAATATTCTCAAATAAAAAGGAGAAAAACCCCACAACTAATGTTTATCAAGGAATCACATTTTTAATGAAACTTAATTTTGAATAGAAAAAAATATAGAGGGTCGAAAACCTACACAAGGTATTTCATGGAGTATCACACCTTAATATTCTCATTCCAAACCGAGCACCGATCATCTCGCATCATCAATCATACTCATGTACACATGCATGTGGTCACTCATGGAAATACCAATAGTAAAAAAAATTACACTTTTCAAGACAAACACATGAAACCTACTCTTCAATTTTTATTTTCAATTTCACAACACATTTAAAAATTTTATAAAATATTCAAGATTTCATGAACCACCAAATAGAAAATAATTTTGAATCTCCACACATCAATATGTTTCGTCTTTCTAAATATAAAATCCCACAGAGTTCATCCAAAAATTCCAATTCATCCCATTTTAAAACATTTTCGATAGTTCAACAAATCCCATTTAAAAATCCTTCCTTAAGATAGATCATATTTTCCAAATGGTAAATTTTGATTACCATATGTTTTGATAAAGAAAATTGAATTCTCAGTGGACTCATCCCTATTTATTCAACAATCATTTAATAATAATTTAATTTCCCAAAATATCTTTTATGAAGATTCTAAAAATTCATTTTCTGCATTCCAAAAACTAAACCATTGCTATTTTAAAATCCATTTTTCACAATTTCAAAAAATGAGTTTTGAAGTAAAATTCAGAACCTAAGAGGACATAAAACAATTCACAACATAAAACTTGCATTGGTGGGTGGTTTGGTCATATGGATGGAAACCACACGCAAATAACACTACTATCCTAGAGAGTACTCTAGGACCATGTCCTCGACTTTACATCGATTTTCAGGCACTATGAGCTCACTAATACCATTGACCAGACTCTATTTTTATTTCCACAGAACAAGAAAACCTACAAGAACCAAAGATACTAAAAGACCTGACTTCCCATGAAAAATCTTGGTTCGGTCCATAAATTGTGGTCCAAAACACTCTCCCAGCCATACACCCCAAACAATGACAATCCTTCTCATTCTACATTGACATAAAATATAATATAGGGTGATTAGAAATCAAGGGTGTCCAAAGATTATAACCTAATATGATACCTTTTATTCATAATCCAAACCAGAGTTGCATCCAAACCACCACCTGGCCCGGACCATGGCATGGCCCGAAGGGCATTACCAATCCTCACAAGATGGAAGCTAGTGACTCAATATCAGTAATATACATTGGAAATGATTTTACCCAATTTCATAAATGTTATTAACTAACAAAAATAAAAATTCCAATAATAAATAACCAAATCCAAAAAATACATAATAATTTTCAGAATCATAGTTTTAAAATGTTAATCTAAATCAAAAAATACAAAAATAGAATGGAAAAAACAGCCGAAAACGTCCATTTGACATGAGGAACACTACTCTCAAGACACCACTTCCATCACCTTCAACAAAAAGGGGAACTCTATCAACTATATCACACCATGACACATCATTCCTTTAGCTAGTTCATACACAACAATATCTATAGACACCCAAAGATGTATATAGCGTGTGATCCAAAGCCCAATAGGATTCCACCCAAAGGAGAGGTATTACAAGTAATAATATTAAACTAAAAAAATTATATTCCCTTGAATACCATTATTTTAAAACATTTTTAAGAAACCCTTTTATGGAATACCATTTTTAGAGAACCATATTGAGAAATATTCTCCTAATGGAAACACTACAAGGAATTAAATTTCTCAAGAAACATGAATAAATAAAATACACTCAAGGAACACAATATACTAATGGATGAAACCACATTACACTAGCCTCATGTCACATTAGAGCACCATGGCTAAATTTGTAGGTTTAATCTAGCTCGAGTAAGACAATAGAACCCGGTACCTCTATGAAAGGTTGTATAGTAACCAAAACCATTAGCTTTCTCATGCATGAGCCACTAGGTTTGGACATCACATGGGCCTAGTGGTATCCAATAATTAAGATGATTTAGTTAGTATTATAATATGTATTCTAGATATGTGAAACCGGGACATTCCACTTTCGTATCAACTAGTGTCAATCCACATGACAAAACTGGGACTTGCCAATTATGTATCAGAAGCGTAATATATCTAGTTTTCCCACCTAGATACTTGATATTACCATTGTGGTCCAATTTTCATTTCATGTGTCACATAAAGAACCATTTTCAAATACACATGCCAAAAATTATAAATAAACTAGGAAATCAATATTTCCTATAAACAAAACCACTTTCTTTATCACACATAGCACACCAACTTTTAAATACTTTTACCACTTCTTATTAAATTTATAAATCCCCATTTCCAAAAATATAAGAGAGGAATAAAATTGATCAACATATTCTAGGGGCTTAGACCCTTTGAAATTTACTCATAGTACAATCTCATTTTAAAAGCATTCCTTCCATTATTTAAACAATTTTCAATTCATACTAATGGTGAAATCTAGGAAAAAATATGTAAATTTTTTTATTTAATTTAGAAAACTCATTCACAAAATTAAATCTCGTTTTCACCCCTTTAGAAATTTTCACATGAAGCATAAAACCCCTTTTAAGAAATATCATAATAAAACATACATAAACATAACCATTCCCTTTATAAAATCCACTTCCAACTAAAACACATGCCAAAACAGATCCATGATATATTTCATGCCTCATGATTTAACTATAGATCATGTTTAAATACACAAAAAAGTATATTAAAATCATCTAAAAATTATTTGTCCACAAAACCGCATATCTCAAGTGTAGATAATTCTTGATATTGGTGAGAAAATACAACTAAACAACTACAAGAACCTAGAAATGCATGATTGAACCCTATATGTCCGGATTGAACCCTAAATAACAAGATTCCACCCAATAGTGACCACCCACTTGATAGAGATATGAAACACCATTTTAGAAGAAAAGAAACCCCAAATAAGAGGAGAACTAAATTAGGAGAATGACTTTCTTGTTGTTTCTATGAAAATTCACACCAAATCCACCCATGGAATAGAGGCCAAGGGACACAAGAGGAGGAGTGGGAGGCGACTAGGGATGGCGGGGTCTAATGGAATGAGAAAGGTGGTCTTAGTGTAAAATAACAAGAGGGAACATCTTTTATTTTAAAATATTTAATGACCTGGAAAAGACACACAGTTTTCAAGTACAGTTTTCAAAATATTTTGGCAACTATGCACCCCATTCTCTCTAAGAGGAACATGTTCTATGGTTAGACACTCTACAAAAATTCCACCATGCCTCCTAGTTTCTTAGAAAAGGGTGAACTATTTTGAAAAACCATGTATCGTGTGTGTGCCACTTGCAATCAACCCCAAATGCACATTTTTTCACTAAAAATTAACAAACGAACTAAAAAATGACCTCAGGATCAATGATAATCAAAATATAATCATAAAATTTAAACTTTTCACTCCCAAAAATAATGGGAAAAACTAAAATCCATGATTGAAACAAAAAAATTATGAAAAAAAAAATTCTGGCTGTGACAGATGGTATATCCAGGGAACACACAATACCCAACATTCCCCAAAGATAAGTACAAGACCAAAACCAAACATTAAATATGTTATGTCACTTTATATAGATTCAGATGAGAGGAAACCCTAAAAAGAAAAATAAAAGACTCCCCAAAACATATCCTTACTCCATGTCTGAATCTCCCATCCATGGACATCCCATTCCCAAATAAACCCTCCATAATAGGGAATTTTCTCTAGTCCTTGAATGATACTATGAAGTCTACTCAGGTACCCAAGAGAAGAATGAGTTTGGTGTGTGTACAACTCAATAGGAAACCACCAATGATGTCTATAAATATAGTCTAAATAAAGTGTTTTACAATTGTACTAAATAACTAAAATATAAAAAATATTAAAATAGCACCATTAGTTAAAAATTTCCACTTATACTAATTAAATCATTTATCTATTTGGTTATTCATTCGTATCAATTTCAATTCATCAAATCTCATTTAACTCCAATGAATAAAAAGATATTCAAGTTCCCTATATCATTAGGGGAAACAATATTACAAGAAATACATCCCACATAACTCGGATCCTCATTCCATGTATTTTTATAAAATGAAATCATTAGGGGAATAAATACTTAGTCATATCCCTAACCCATGAATTAAGGGGTGGTGGAGATTGGAGCCTAGATAAAAACCATCATTGGGGATTATATTCTCATGTCCAATACACCACACTCTCTATTAACACATGTGAATGGGTTTTATAAATCATTTACAACATATACCAGTTCCCAAACCATACTCAATTAACACACGTAATATTCAAAAATCATGGATCATTCAACACATAAATAAATATCATACCCTAACCAATTAACACATGTATCATTTATATTACTTATCCCAATTAAGATATTAAATCATTCACATGACTTGGAAAATCAACAAAATTAACCTTCTTAACCCATTACTCTTATAACTCATTTAAATTATACCCAGTAACCCATTATTCCATGATAACTACTAAAAATAATTACCATTAGTTCATTTAATTTCCCAACCCAACATGCCAAAAAATTTATTAAGGAATATATGTCATAATAATCCAATTCAATAATTGACACGTTAATTTACAAGTTTATGGAAAAGGAAACATCCCATTGGAATCCCTATAATTGGTCTAATCAATCTTAGTGTATCCCTTGGGATCATGATAGTTTCAATTCTTCAATTATCAAACATATATTAAAAATAATAATAAGGGCATAAAAAGTACGATAAGAAATCATGGTGGGACAATAACATACATATAATCCAACATCAAGACAATGGGATATAACTTGTAGACCACCACCCTTGATTTTGAATATGAATACTCACATTACCCTAGCATTTAATCAGGATTCAAACAGAACTTGAAGACCCAACCTAAGTTCCACTGGGAAAAAATAGGGGTTTTGGTCGTAAGAATAATATGAGAAACAAACAAATCTAGAATTAGAAAATAAAAATCAAAGAGAAGTGTTAGATTCACTAGGAGCTTTGATTCAAACCCAAAGATGCTCCAAATGACCTAGAAATGTGGGTGATTGGTCATTGGGAAGAATTGGGTGTTTGGGTACATCACTAGGGATATAAGAGGAATAAATGAGGGAAATCCTAAGTTAGAGAACTTAATGTATGGGGGGAAAGTTTATTATTCCTACATATAAAGGGTTTCCTGGTTTGGATGTAATATTATACAAACTATGAACCAACCATGCACCACCAACTTTTCATTATGGACCTAAGCAGTATGGTTTCATGGGAATCCCATATAGTTATAATTACAATTCTTTATCGATGTAGGATGGATCTATCCAAGCCTATATAATTTTTCGTTCCCACAATCATAGTTTCTTAGAACTATGCACCTGTACTCCTAGCATGAAAAATTAGGGAGAACTGTTACTAATATCCATTCACCAAGCATTAAACAAACATCGGATGGCTATTTTTCTCCCTTCAATCATGTCTTGAACCACCAGAACACCCCCGAGCCTCCATAAAGTATTAAAAAACATTTCATTAACTATCTTAAATATATTTACTCTATAATTTTAAACAAGTGTGTAACTTGATGATGTGCGGTATCTTATATTTACCTTAACTAAAGATTATCTCATATTAATAGGCTTATACTATCAGTTTTCAATAAATTTTTATCATCCTAGTTTCTTAAATTTACTAAAACTTTCTTTGATACTAACTATTGTGAACCCAAATATTTATACAAAAATATTACATCTTTTAATATGAATATTTGTTACATATAAATTTTATATATTCCAAAACCATAATGGTTATGTGAATTTTTAATATTGGATACATAAAAAATTATGACATAATATATATATATCATTTCTCATTTTTTCACAACTAGCACCCTTCATAGACGTATCGCACTTAAAAAATTTCTTCATAACCTGGGGAATGGAAACATAAGAAAGTGTGAGATCCGATGATCATAAAAGGTATTGAAAAGAATTATCATCCAATGATCAGAATTGGGATTATGATAAGCATAAGGGAAGAATAAAATTTTAAAAAATTATACATTAATCATAGCCAATTAATCAATTATTTTTAGACATAAATCCTGGAATAAGTTTTTTTTAATCAAATTAGATAAGACATAAAATTATGAAATCATCCATAATCAATAATGAGACATTAGAACATATAATAATCATAATTCATAATTTATTGGCATTCACATAAGGATATAAAATAACATAACTATTCAAATTTTAACTCCCAACACTATAAGTGTGGATAAAGACCCAAAATAGAAATGCAAACTCTTTCATTTCCATCATTATATTAGGAAAAACATAAGTCTAGTTAACTATATTGTCTCTTAGGTTCTTATTAACTTTATCATCTATTAGGAATATCTTTACTTCTTCATAATTAATGAATGAGTAACATTGATATAAAAAACCTACCCATACTTGGTTAATAATTTACCAAACATCCTTATTATATAACAAAACTACCCATCACATAATAATAATCCATTCAAATTTATTCTGCTATATCATGAAAATATTTATCATTACATAAAAACATAACCCGTTGAAAAGGAAACAAGATTAATAAATTGTTCACCACCATATTCATAACCCATATAAAGAAAGAATATAGATGGTAAAATGTTATCATATCCCATATAAGTTATAAGAAACATTAAACTATACTATTATAGATGAGAATATTTTTAAAATATTCAATGAAACATTTCATAAATAAAATAAAAATTTTCATTTTTGAAATAAATTATTCAAAATCTATAAATTCAAAAAATATTACAGAAATAATTTCATTGTAAATAACCATTAAAACATATTAATTTAGATTCATGTAAATTACTATTTCTAATGGTGGATAAATTTGTTTAGGTGGTGTTTTTCAAAAAATTCCTTTGAAATTTTCTATAATTGGTAAAAATTTCCTATTTTGGAAAATAACAAAAAGATCAAATTAAAATAACTATAGAAATTCAAAAAATGGAAAAAGATAATTTTTTCAATATTTATATAATATTAAAAAAACATCTTGAAAACATCTAATGAAAATGCAGATATTGAAGAAAATATTCCCAAAGATACAAATTAAATCAGTTTGCCATAAAAATATTTTTTCTGTGACATGAATAATTATATATAAGAAAATTATAGGAAAAATATAATATCTAAAAATAACCAGTGGATAAAAATTTTATTTTATTATATATATATATATCATATAATTTCATCCATAAAAATTCAGTCTTAAATGATCTTAGTTAAAATGATATTTAACACAAATCCCTTACCGCTTTGGAAACTTTTGAATCATAAAACATTTGAAATAAATATGTTAAAATTAAAATATAAACTAAAAATATATAAATATATTAATTATATTTCATAAAAAATGAGAAATATATATACCACATTAATAAAATAAGTGGTGAGTAAGGTGAATGTATCATTGAAATAATAGTGATAAAAATAATTAGGTAATGTATTTGATTATTTTTAAGAGCTCTATGATGAAATATTATAAATTTTAAATTAATAAAATTATATGAAATAACCATATCCATACCTATAAAACCATTCATGGTTTACATAGAACATATTATCACACATTCATAAATAATCTTCCATTGTCATCATCATTCTCAGTGTTATCTACTTTACTTTTTAGGAATGTTTTGGTACAGAATTGATAGTAGTTGAACATTTAACAATGTTCCTTAATATAAATATTTTTAATCATGATATAAATATAATATATATTTATTATATACATACATATAAACAATTAAATAATGTGGGGATGAAAACTGAATTACATCAATACATGGAGATGGTAATCTGTATGTACGCACAAGTGATGACTTTAACTTTTCAAAAAATGAAAAAATATAAAAGTAATTTATAATTCATATTTATAGAGTCATTATTATGTTATAAATAAAATATATATTAATTCAATCTTCCCTTATTACTATCCATGAAAAAATGAAATGAAAAATCAATCACATCACTTGGTGGATGTTGTTGTCCAAACATACACATCAGTGGCATTATATTTTTCCTATTGATATGAATGTATAAAGGATGATAAGATATAATAATTCCAAAAGTATAATAATTAATAAAATATCATATTTATTAATAAAATACATCATATTGAGAAACAATAATATTTGGATATGTAAAATGATTCATATCGCTACATAGAGGTGGTACTCCAGAGATACACACATACAATACTATCAATCCAAGTTACTAGAGAAGAGGTTGTAAAAGGATGTTTCATCATGATAATAAAATATTATTATATTTATTTTAACATATAAATAATTATTTCTTGGATAATAAATTTTAATATTAATTATAAGAATAAATAAATTTGAATGATCTTGATTAAAATTTATACCTCTTGTCTGAAAGAACACCAATGGCTTTCACATTAAGCCTTGAAATATTGGTATTATGTGAATACCATAAGAAATATAAGGAATAGAATGATTATAATAAGGATTTTTAATAGGTATTATAAAATATATATGGCTCAAATGGTGCAAATAATGGAGGAGATGAGGATCCCATTTATAAGTGAGGAGAGGAACACAAATGAAATTTAGTAAAATAATTTAATGATATAAGGTCAGATACTGGGAAAATTGGATCCTAATGAACTAGGATTAAAATATAATATAATATAAGGTTGTAGAACCATAAAAAATAATATTATTTTTTATGTTTTGTCTTTCAATCATACCATTATCGGTTGGTTTAACCACCGATAAACTAATTTTACCTTTAACATTTGTAATTTATTTTACAATTTCTCATTCGTTATGACTGAAAATTATGTTGAAACTATTATATTATATTAATTATTATGATTCAAAATATTTAATTCATTTTAATAGATTATATTTTTATAATTTCAATTTTTAATTTTAATGAAGGGTGCAAATCGAAATGAAAGCACATTTTAGAAAGATATACTATAACTATAAAATGAAATTTATTACAATGAATTTCATAGTAAAAACCCTATATTGAATGTTGAAATATATTATTGAATATATAATATATTAATTTTATATAATAATTCAATAAACATATATTAATTTTGTTTATTAGGATAAAAACACATTTCATGTACTAATAACATTTTTTAGAAAAATGTCTTCTCAAGCCCAAAAATGAAGTTATACCAAAATGTAGTATAATAATGATTCATATGTAATTAGTTATATTCATTTTAACTAAAAGATAAATATATTTAATTTTTAGTAAATTCAACACATAATTATACTTTTAGTTGAAAATAAATAATAGTTTTTATTAAAAAACATTATTTTTCACAAGTGACTGAAAACTGGATATTTTTAGAAAAAATATCAAAATTCCCCAAAAAATTATATTGAAAATATAATCCGTGAAATGAAATTAATTTCTTCAAATATAATTTCTATAAAAGGTATAAATTAATTTTTATTTATTCTTAGTTAATTGAAATAAAAAACCCATTTTTAAATAAAAAAATTGAAGCATAAAATGTCATTATATAAAATTGAGTATTTATTTATTTTTCATTAATAAATAAATTCAAATTAATTAAACTAAAATTTAATAATTTTTATGTTACTATTCATACCTACCATTTTGTTGAGTGGTTTATAAACAATTACATTATTATGGTTCATTTAGAATCGGGGTTTCATGTAAGAAAACCAATCAAATAATTCAGGCTTATTTTAATAGAAATACATACAAAATCATGGTTTGTTACACTTTTACCCAATGCAATACATCTTCAGGGAATAAATTTGAATAATATGCCAAATCCTTTTACTAGAATCATTGAAATGTGGATGTTATATTATTAGGACTTTTATATATTAAATTTTATTTTCCAACTTCATTATCTCTATTAGACAGTTATCACCTTGATAGAAAATCATTCCCTAATTGAATAATATTATAGTTCCATTGAGATGATCCCTTGGGTTCTTCTTCCAATTTTTTTAAATGTAGTTAATTGAATATTAATTCGATCTTCTTCTTCAAAACATTGGATCCCATGAGGGTCTATCATTAGTTTCATTGATGATTTTGAGAATTTTACGTTACTAATTTTGGTAATCATAAATTGTGATATATATTTTCCCATCATCACAATATTTATAACTCTATATCTTATCCTGTTATGTCTCTAATTAAAAAAATCTCTACATTTTCCATGTTATATATTATTAATATTTTTCCTCTTAACATTATATATTACTAAAACCAAATGGGGTTAACATGAGTGATGAACATTTAATGTCCTAATAAGATTATTGTAAGATTATTACAAGATAATTTCAACATCAAAATATATTACTCCTTGAAACCATCATTTCAAATTTCTGTTCAACCTATATTTCTCTTTCCTAAATATAGGTTTCCTTAGTTTAGGTTCTCTTGAACTTATTAACCTAATCCCCAAAAAATATTTCCCTATATTTATAATAAAAATTCATGTAATCATGTAAACCTAAAAATATTTATAACATATGCTCTCAAAATTCAACTTAACATTTTTCCATATAAGAACATATTAGTTAATATTTACTATAACCCTTGAATCTCTATGTTTTACTCTAAGTTACCCATTATCATTTCCTATTTGGTACACCAGTCTAAACATACTCTATATTTTTATAATGATTCATAATGAAAATATGAACTAACCTAAGTATATTCCCCATTAGTGTCAATCCACATGTGTAGTTATGACTCATTATCCTGATTTGAATAATGATTGATTTAGTACCCAATAAACAGATTTAAAATTTACTAAACTTAGGATCATATTTATAGGTTTTTCATTCACTTACAGTATCCAAACAGGGATTTCATTACCTTTAAAACCACAAAATATCTAATTTACCAAATTTTAAAAATGTAATGATTATTATTACATACCCCATAGACTTATACAAAGCGTTTTCCCTGAAGTTTTATTGTCACCATTACAAAAAAACTAATACAAATAAATATTGAATATAATATTAAAAAATAACTAAAACTTGCTCTAATACCAACTATTACAACATTGCATAGTCATGAAATTATTTTACATCATTTTTAATGATAAAAAATTATAAGTATTAATATTATTATAATCTACAAAATGTAAAGGTTCAATATCTTTTAGGATTATATGCATTAGGAACATATTCTATGATACCCATTAACATTCTTATATAATTGATCCACACAATAATCCTTTTTTATATTCACCATAAATTATTAATATATTCAAAACCTATGGAAATGAATAATAAAAAATGTATTAAATTAATAAATCAATAATAGTAAACATTATAAATAATAGTAAAATATCATAATTTAATATTACATGATCATATGTGTAAAATCATGGTTTACATAATTAACATAATTGAAACATATCCTAAAATAAATAGACCCCAAAGAATGAGTCATGTCACAGGGCCTGAAAAAACATAATACATCTACCGAAAGAGTATTCCTACATTATACAACAAACATGATCCATGAGATGATAACATAATGATACTATAGAAACATGGTAAAAAATATCATAAGTAAAAAATCACCTTGGTGAGTTAGAAAACTTCAATCATTACTCCAAGATACAAGTTTATGTTCATTTATACATGTTTCAGGATATATAAACTATTAATCAATTCATTTTTGGTTGATATAGGACCCAGACATCATTTATAAATACTAATTTTTGACACATGAGATCAATCATTCATTATATCCTAAAAACATAATGGGAAAATCTGGTTTCATTCATTACATCTTATGGATTCATTTAATTGAAAATGTGTTTTATATTAGTTTTAGATTATATCACATAAGTAAATAATTCATAATGCCATTAATAATTGTAACATGATATACCCATAGAAAAGTAATTTGTATCCAAATATATTTAGTAAGTATCTATGTAAATACCCTTAAACCAATATAATAGAGCATATTATATATATAATATATTAATAAATATTGTATGTTTAAGTTAGTAATTTACCCAATAAATATATTTTTGATATATATCTCCACACACCTTAATCAATGGATGGAAATATTGAGTTATCATATAATAAAGACACGGGATAAAAATTCATAACAATTCAACATATTGGAAAGAAAAGGGTAGTAATGGGTTTCTATGATATTAATCCCCTATAATAGTAAAAGTGAACTTAGAGTGTAATTTATGAAAGATTATTTCTTAATAAATAAAACCATTTCCATGAAAAAGATGAAAATTTATGAGAACCCATAAAAGAGTTTTCATAATGTTATTAATAATTTATCCAAATAAGAAGTTATGGGTCACATTTAAAAACTTTTATTTTTAAAAGGTGGTCTTAAAACCTTTTAAAATATATAATTTTAACAAATACACTCAATAATTGATTCTTAAAAAATAATATAATTGGTTATCCTATATAAATTTAGAGTGGAAGATAAATCAAATCATCATAGAAGTAAAACCGTTATAATATTTTAATGAATTCATTATTTAAACCCACCTCTTACAAAAGGATAATAAGAATTTATTTTGAAAATTGAAAAAGGGAAATGTGATGTTTACATGAGATGAAACATAAATGTGTTACTATATATAATGGAGATCAATATAAATAATGGAAAATATGGACAAGGTGAGGAAACTGTTTTTAAATAGGTTGTGATTTATTTTCAATAATGATATACCAATAGGAAAGGAAAATGTCAAGCTGAGATATTCAAATAAAAAATAAATTTACACCTAGTGAGGAATATAATATATTATTAAATAAATTATATGGGTGTAAGAAACAAATATTTTGAAAAATATATAAAAATGACAATTTAAAATCCACCAATGTATTTGAGTTAAAAAAATCCATATAGAAATGATTACATAATAATCAAAATAAAATAAGAGAGTTTCCACAAATAGAACTTAAAATATCAATAAATGAAATATATTTATTACACATAATCTAAGTATAACATTAAATATTCCATTTTAATTAAATGGTGTTTCACAATATCAAACATGTCTTATTGAATTGAAAATTGAGGCAAAAAACCCTTACAATGTAGATATATTTCAAATTCAAAATCCATGAAATGTATAACATGATATAGATTTAAAACTCCCTTATATTGGATGAAATGTTTCAATAAATTATATCCATGAATAAAATATATACCAAAAAGGAAACAAGTGGTAAATATTAACTTATCTCTGTGATAAAATAATATGATTAAAAAACCCTTACATCAAGTCTTGATTTCATTTGAGAATGGTCCAAACACCCTAAAAAATTTATTTACTTTTATTAAAGAAATATTATTAACATTTTGAATCAAAATTTCCAATTTATTTGGATTATTTATTATCGTATTCTATTTATTTTTTATATTATCATCCCTTATGGAAGTTACCCGAGGTGGTTAGATCATTTTATCTAACACTTATATTACATATTAACAATGGTTAATTGTTTTATAAAATAGATTAATTATTTCAATAATGGTAGATATTTATTATTTTATTATTCAATTAACTCTAAATTTATACTTTTTATTATCAATTCTATAAATGGACTCCAAATAAGAAATTTTCCATGATATGTTCATTAATTGTGGTTATGTTTACTATAAACACTTATTATTAACATATGTTATATCATTAATAATATTATATTTAAAAATGTAATAGTTTCATAAACTTCATATATTATTTATATTCATTCTTAGAACCATTCATGATGGGTGATAATGAGAAATAAAATTTCTCATTCATAGAGGTAGTAGTTTTCACAAAACACATGATTTATGTATCCATTTCGCAATGAATTGGATGGAATAAAGGGATATGATAAATTATCATTCCAGAAATATATGTATTACATAATAATATGGTTCATTCATTACATCCATCATTTTTACATCTGTGAGTGACAATAGTGGAAAATGAACCACACTGTTCTATGGAAGTAGTAGTCCATACATACCCATAATCAATGTTATGTTGTTTTTCTTAGTGGGTGGAAATGATTCAATATTGTTTTATCAAATAATATTCTAATATTTTAGTATAGTAATAACAATGATTCTATTATATTTTGGTTGATATAAACTTTTTTTAAGTGGAATATTAAGAAGAAAAGATAAATGAATAAGAAATAATCACGTAGAGAACATGAGATTTCTCTTGGAAATAACCTTATAAATGGAGGCCTGAGTTGTCTAATTAATACTAAAAGATTATTAAAATAAGAAATTATTATATTAGGATAAAAATTACTAATTATAAATATAAGATTAAAAGTGTTTGGTTTTTCATGATGTGGTGTAAGTGACACGCTTCTTAAGTTAATAGAAGGGTAATTTTTGAAGTACCCCTTACATTTTAATAATGGTATGTCACTATCCAAAAGAAAAATGGTCCAAAATAAAGGAATAAAATTTTTAGGGTAATATGGGATCTATAAATCCTTACCCATGAATTTTAACACTTGTTTTAAATATATTTTTTCATTTATATACATTACCTTTTTGTTTTTTACCTTTGTAACTAGTTTTTACCAAATTAATCTATATTTTTTAAAAAATCATATTAAAAAATTCATAACATATTTTTATTTTAGTAAAATATATTTAGGAATCATATAATCTAATTAATTTATAAATAAGATAATATTATCTTTAAATCCCGAAATTTAATATATATGAGATAAGTTTTGTAAAAAAATTATTCCACTACTAAGTGTTTTAAATATTACTTAGTATTAATTGATAATTGAATGTGTGTTAATACATTTATATATAGATTTAAAATTTATATTATATTTTCTTATAACAGATTAATTTATTTTATTTTATGAAAATTATTCAATGTTAATATAAAAATTCCATAAAAATAATAGTTTTTATATTGTCACGATAATTTACATCTATATGATTAATCTTATTTTTAGGGAAAAAAATTAATTTCAAATTTTTATATAATATAAAAACTAAGTTACAAAATTTTCAATATATTTGTTTCATTTTATTCCAATAAATGTTGAAAAATTAATTTTTTAATATAACAGATAAATATTTTTTTATTGTAAAATAAAATTTAAGATTCCAAAACATTATACGTGGATTTTATAAATTCATTAGAGTATTTTAAGTAAATAATTTTAATCCATAAATGTAATTTTATTCCAAAGGAAAAAATTTATAAGTATTTTAGTCGGATTTAATTCCTGATAATGTTATCATAAATAGAGTATTATTATATATTGTATTTTCTATAATTATCCTAAAAGTAAATTATAAGAAAAAATATATATAATTCATCGCAATAAATTTTTTACATTTTTAGTCAACATATATTCTAAATTTTATCATTTTTTTTGAAAAATATAAAATTCTATTAAATTTAAATAGAATATAAAAGGAAACTAGTTCTTTTGAAAAGAATCAATTTTAAAACATTATGTTTTCTTAATACTATTATATATAAATTTTTAATTCCTTAAAATAATTTCATCTACAATTTTAATTTGTTTTGTATCCTAGTGGTAAAAAAAAACCTGCAGTAATGCATATAAATCCGGAGTTCAAGTCCCAACAAAAATAAATTTCAAAGGGGAAACAGACACTAAGTGGTGGTCCTATGGAAATTATTTGGTTTTCAGTTTGAAAACTATATTACACTATCCATCAACTTAGATGGAGCGGTTGTGAGGTGGAATTGTTGTACAATGATGACGGTGGGGTTGAGATCGGCATGGTCAGTGGGGATCCTTGGGATTGTATTCAGTTGGTAGAGGTTGTCTCTATGGTAATGGGGAAACCACAGATGATGGAATCGACAGAGGGATATTGAGGATGAAGGGGGAAGATGTTGTTTGGAGAAAAACAAGGTAGGATTAGTGGTGACGTTTATGATAGGTCGAGCTAAAATTTTATGGAAGAAAGAAAAAATACTGGGTAAGATCCCAAGAGTAGACCCATATAAGGATTAGAGTAAGTAAGCACTTAACAAGAAAGTAAAATTTGATATAATGATTGAGAGGGTATGGGTCCTCCAACAGAACCATACTCCATGAAGTCTTTCATGGTGTATTTCTAGTTGACCATCCCTCCAGGACAAGAACATCAAAGTGAAATTTTTTATTAAGATAATGATGGGTTTCTACTAGGTGTCCAGCCCCTAGGACATCAAATTACATGTACTAGGATTAGTACCTATGGGCATTGAGCCATGTAATGAAATACCTAAACCTAAAAAAATTGGATTATCAATAATTAATAAAATATTTAAGGCCTTTAAGATTTTAGGCAAGTATTTTGTTTACTATATTTTATTCTTTTATTTTAATTTTATATAATAATAGCTTTCAAATATTTCTTAGCATGGTTTAGTTCAGTGTTGAGTGTGAAATAAGGTATTTCCAATTGTAATAAATTTGAAAAAAATATTCAAAAATAAAAATGTGTTATAATTATCAAGGTGTAGGAAACATTAATTCTGATACATATCATGATATATGAGAAAAATTCTATTTCTGCTGTGAATGAAATTTTGTTCATCCTTTTTCTATCCTTTTGCATTAAATGAAACATTTGAATGGATATATTTATTCCAAGTTCCATTGGATAGATTCCCATCTTGGATTTTTCTATTCTGAATATCTCCATCATATTTTCAATGAAAGTATTGAGATAAAGTCCCTAATGTTTTTTAGTTTTATAATGAATGATCATGATTCTAAGAGTTATGGTTGCTTCACGTAAGTCAGTAATGGGGAAACATGGGTTTAACCATGTATTACCTAACATTAATACTATTATTTTGTTTAATATTAATAACATATCATCGAAATATTAACTAGGATAATGGGTAAACTTAGAATAAATCATTTTCAAACACAAGACTCTTTTTCAATCTTTATAAAACCAAATTAACTTATGGATTCGTCAAAAATAGTTTATTTATTTTGATTCTTACTTCACCCTATTAATGTATCTCTATAACTCTTATACCTTATTGGAATCTATTAAATTCAATAACCATGTTGGTTGTTTCATATAGAAATCATTTATAGGGTTTCAATTAAGTATTTTTATTTTACAATTCATCATCAAAATATCATTATAAAATAAATATATATTGGAAATAATAATTATGATGGATTTTATCATAGAAACTAGTGAAATTTTTTCACCATAGTCTATGACTTGAAATTTCATAAAACTTTTCTCCAATAGGCATGCCTTGTTTCAAAAACCTTACCATTAATTTCTAGTTTCTTCTTGAATAACGAATTTCATCCAACTGGGTTTAAGTCTTATAAGAGAATTATCAGAGTTTAAATCTTTTTTGGTTATAAGGAAACTATCATAAAATTTATGGCTTTTTCCATTTTGAAACTTCATTGTTGGTTTCTTCTGCATTTGAGGTTATAGGTTCATTATAATCAACAGTTAATGAGTCACTACACATGTTGACAAGAAACCCATATCTCTAATTTTAAAACATATCTAGTGCTTCCATAAATTACATTTTTCTCTGGAACAATATTTTCCATGGGACACAATGTAAATTGATTCTATTTCAACCCTTGTTTATCTTGGCCAATATTTTCATTTATTTCATTATTTCTTCCTCTATCTCAGTTAGAGATGTGATACCATTGACAGAATATAAATTGTATATGCACTAATATGTTATTATTTTAGAGGTCATATTGATAATATACCTTTGTTTCAAAGTGATATCCACTAAATAAAAACATCATACCTGTAGGTGGTTGTTTATCTCTATTGGTGTCCTTAAAAACTATCAACAACCCCAAACATTTGTATGTGTAAACTAATATTTCGGTACATATATTAAAATTTTTGGAATTATGTTTACCAATTTATTAGGAACTCAGTATTTTCTTTGTGATTTAATTTTATGGAATTTACACAAAAGGTTAATGGATTATCTAAAACACTCATCTTTTACCTCACAATGTCCAATAAGTTGTGGTCCATCAAACCACTGGAAATATTCTATTGTAGTATATAAGGAGTGAGTTGAGAAATATACCCGAATTTCATTAAGAAAATAGTTGAACTCTTAGTTATGAATATCTCTAACTCAATCTGATCAAATATTCTTTATATTTTAAACCAATTGATTATCTACTTTATTCTTGAACACTATAAATTTTTCAATGAATCCTGAATTATAATGCATTAAGAAGACACTTCTCTGTCCAGTAAAGTCATCATTAAAAGTTATAATGTAAGAGAATCCACCATAAACCTCTTTTGGAAAAGGTCCATACACATCAATATGATCCAATTGGTGAATCTCTATATACCTTTCACCATTTACACAAAATGGTTTTTTCTTCATCTTTCCATTATAACAAGTTTGCTGAAAACAAAGTGGTTTTAGTTCAAAATGAATAAAGATACCTATATTGATATATTTTTTACATTAATAAGTCATTAATTCCACATCAGTGTGTAAAAAAATTCTTTTGAAGATGACGTTTTATATATTTCTGACACTTGTTTCTTGTATTCCAGCATATTAAGAATATTGTTGAGATATTTTTTACCATAACAAATGATATCTTTATAAAATTATAAACATTGTTTTCAGAAAAATGAATATAAATACTTTCATATCTAACATTGAATCATATATAATATTTTTGTTAACATGATGTATGTAACAAAAATTAATTAAAACTAAAATCAACCACATTGAAAAAAATATGGTAGTGGTATCCTTTTTCAATTAAATCTAGTCTTACTCAAGTGGTAGATACAAGATCCACCTTACCACTTACTATATTCCTAAATAAACTTTGTTCATATATTTTTATTGAAATGTGACCATCGAAAAGTTTTTTTAATACCTAATTAGTATATATGAATATTATATATCTGATAATAAAATCTCTTGAAGCTTCCCCTATCTTCCAAACTGTGGAACAATTTTACTTCATGTGGCCTTTATAACCACATAAAAAAAATTTGGATCATTTTTTCCATATCATGTCTCTAGATCATCCTCTTATTTATATATAGGTTCATGATATTATTTTATATGGAATGATTCTTTGAGTTGTTTTCCTCTACCTTATTTTTTTCACCATAATGTTTCTAGTTTTTTAGGACTCATGTCCTTATCTTCTTAGAGAATTAGGTTAAGAAGATATAATAGCGACTACTAATTTTTTTTCATAATTTAATTCACAACAAAACTAGAATATATATATTTGTATTTATCTGAATCATATATTAGTTAACTCACAAATCATTGGTTAGTGTAAATCACATGTTTTATGAATAGTCAATATAGACAATAAACATGACTAAATGCGATCTGATTGGAAAACCATCCATAAGTACTCATGTGAAATATTCTTTAGGGATATTACAACATTATATTTTATCATTTTCCTTATAAATATCATGTAGTTGATACAATATGGTGTATGTATTCATGTTTTCATAAATCTTATAGATCATACCACACATGATTAATAACATCAAACACTAGACATAGAACACATATTTTAAGTGTTTTAGGTAGATAGAGATGCATTCCTTACTCACATCCTTAGAGGTTCATCAAGTACATGGGAATAAATTATGTAAGACTTCCTATAATGGTATAGTATGATGTGAAACCACCTATACCACTCCTAAAACTTTATGTGGGTCAAGAGAATAACTTTCTTCAATATACTCCACAATAATAATGTCAATGTTGTGATTTATTCCATTTTCTACAAAAAAAATAAATGTAGTGTATAGTAATTTATCTTGATTACCAAAAATATATTATAATAATTTTTATTTATTAGTCTCATAATATTTTATAAAATCCAAATATCCCACACAATTGAATTTAGTATATCCTATTATGTTGATATTTATGTGGAAATTGGAACATCTAAACGCAAATCCATTATCTTGGGAAGGTAAATAATGATACTAACCATTGGTGACATTCCAAAAACATAATAGGGTTTCTATAGATTCATGTGGTTTAGTAATATCATGGGTAAAAATTTATCCTCACATAAAAAATAGTCTCATAGTTAGACACCTTGATATAATGTATAAACAAAATTCAAGACAAACCCAAACTAAAATCAATGCATTATATATCCATTTATGATAATCAAAGTGTAGTTTCCAACAATAATAATAATAATTTTAGGAAAAAAGATTCAATATGAATAATAATGTTCCCATATGAAAATATCTCATTATCCTAATGAGAGATACCCACAAACTCTAATATTTATACATATTTATAGCATTAATACATCCTAATATCTTGTCAGAGCTCTTACCATTACTGGTATCATAATGAATAATGATGGAATGCACAGAAATGTTAATATGTGAGGAGGTGTGTATGTGGAATTGGTACAAAATTCCATTAAGGATTCCCATAAAAACAACATATAAAAGAAAATGTTATATCAAATTTCATATAAAACATGATAAAAGAGTAATATAATATAAAATATAATAAAATGAATTTGATAATTACCCGAATAACAAATTTACTTTTCACCTGTTATTTTTACAGTGTTGTCCACACAACCACTAAAAATCCATTCTATAATAATACATTTCCAACTTACACACCAAAGTTATGAAACTAATGTATACCCTCTCTATATAATACCTTTATAAATAATCCAAAACAAGATATTTGAACCTCATTCCCCCATCACATGTCATTACTTGATGAAGTAAATATTTTACATTACTTATTTACTAGGCACTGATTACCACATCTAATATAATAAGGCCTTATAAAATTCATCATGACACATGCCACCCAAGGCCTCACACCATTACCATTCAAGATAAACATCCTATTTTTGAAAACTTGAATATCATCAAATTTCTTTTTATAATCTATTATTTCCTTTATCCATGAAGTGTCCCTAAAAATATAGTTATGTCAAAACAATTTTCACAAGTAAGTCTTCAAGGATAGTAAACCACAAACAAAAACATTAAATACAAATGGAATACACCATCACATTCATGGAATAAGTATTATTATACAGAATCATCCTACTTTCAAATTTCTTTAATAGTAAAAACCAAAATGAGAGATTTAGAAGGAAGGAATAATCACTAAGACAACCAAGGAACAACTAGTTTCATGATCACTAATCACCAAGGAAGGAAGGTGGGTTTCTGGGTTGTTAATTGGATAAAAAAAACATAAATACCCTAAAATATCACAAAAATTACCCCTTCTAATGCACATATCTCTCTTAAGATGCCATGAAAATTTCAATAACTCAAAACACCTTTGAACACCACCATTGGAAAAACCATGATGTAAAGAAAATTACCTCGCCATTTTAGCCCATAATGCTTGATCCAATAGTGTGGGAGAATCCACCATACCATTTCTAGATCACAATGCTTGACTACACCACTACCATGTTCCAACAAAAAAAATGATAAAACCATTGATTTATCAATATTTTTTTCTAGGATAACCATTCCCTTAAAATGTACACTACTATGGGGTTTGGCACCATCCCTTGACATTTCAAACTCTCACACCCATATAAACCATCACTTGAACCAAAAAACCATGGAATCCCACTAAACATTTTATATTTTAACTATCATGACATTATAAATTAAATTTCCTTTTGAATGGATATATGGATTATTAAGTAATGTTGTCAAATACAACTCATGCAACATCTTTCATATTATTTAGGATCAATATAAAATTATTCCATAATATTATTTTGGGGATTAAGAACCATTAACCATCATGTCCATTTTTAATATTTCTATTATACAGTGACCATTAACTTTAGTATATATTAGGTTTAAAATATCATTGATACCGAATAAATATGTGATAACCCCAACCAATAGGATCGTATGGTATGAGGCTCATTTATCCCATATTATATAGAATATATTGTAGAATCCGGGCACTATGGATGCTCCTTAGGTGGGTGAAATATTAAAATTTATTTTTAATAGAGTTTCATGTAAACTAAAATTATAGCCTCTCATGTTAAATTTATAATTTTTTCACCGATGATAAAAAAAATATTAATACACAAAATGACGTTATTTCTTCATAAATGATATTGATCTTCCAAAAAAACCAATTCATAATTACTTAATTTCTCTTTGTTGATCAATATGTAGAATCCTTATTGTGGTGATCCACATGTGTTCCTTTGATCTCTGAATGACACTGATTCATTTTTGGGTGCTAGCTTGGTGAAGCAATCAAATTGTGATTTTCTTCCGGATTGATCAATATCATTCAAACATGAAGGATTTCATATCATTCATGACAATATTATATGAAGAATTCAAGGGAGGTAGGGAGAGATAAGTCCATTGTGAATAATTATTCTTTATTCTGAATATTCAATTAATCATAGACAATAGACTTAACCTACTATTTATTGAGCTATAGATTTATTTAAAATATAATTTATTTATATAACATCCCTTAGATAATATTAATTTCTTTTTGAAAACATCACTCCAAAATTATAATAAAAATATTATTATTTTATTCCCTGAATGATAACCTAAAGAGTAATAAATATTATATTATAAGAATGTAAATTAATATTTATCATCAAACACAACATTGTCTCATTTGAACTCCTTAGTATTTTTTAAATACAGTAATATATATTTAACAAGATATTTCATTCATATAAATATATTTTTTATTGATAAAAGCAGAATAATATTATCACTTTATGTTGAGAATAATATTTATTAAATTAATTAAATTCAAATATAATTCAATCGGGTTCAAGAAAAACATAGAGTGTGTGATCTTTTTTGATTGAATCATATTTTCATGGGGTTGGATTACCGAAAGTCCAATATTACTATCTAGAAACAATTCCGGACACCCAAGAGAATGAACTAAATGTCCCAATATCTATGACCACATAAAAATGATCATAATGTAATATAATCCGTCTTCCAAAATAACTAATCAAGAAGTATTCACATCCATGTAATCAAACTATAATCCTCACAACCCTTTCATTTAATCTATGAAAATATCATTATAATACACCATGAACATATAATTTAATGTAGTGGTCCTATTAAAATAATAGTTCCATGATATCAACATCTATAAATCTTATATGGAAAAATATTTTCTCTAATTATCCATTTATAAAATTTCATTTGTGACACACCCAACATACTCTACTTACCATGAACATATGTAAAGACAAATTTGGTTTGTAAATATAAGAACATTCCTCGTGAAATTCATTAATAATAATCATAAAGACTACGTAATATTACCCACACTCATAGATAAAAATATCAAATGAAAATAAAATATATAAAATTCCAACTAGCTGTCATGTTTACATAATCTTCTATATAAGAGATTACTAAGTGAATACATCCTAAGAATATGTGTCATCTACTTATGACTAGTTGAACATAACAATTACATTCAATGTGTCCCATCATTGAACATTATGTTATCATAGATCTATTTTACGAATATTGTCATAGAATTTCATGGTTCTCATCTTATTGGGTAACTACTATGACCTTATCAATGGGACAAATATATTCTGAAATTATTAAATTAAAGAAATAATTAAGAATGAAAAATATTTAATAAAATATTATAATAATATTAAAATCATAAAATATTAATGTAATAAAATTACAAAAAGTTGTCTCAAGAACACCAAAGAAAATATAATATTATTTAGACTAGATCCATTATCCTACTACTTTTGTTCTACTACAGCTCAAATTATAATCATGTTTCTTCTAAGTCAAGGGATATGTGAAAGGGTCTAACACATTGTCATTCTTGGATATTATAATCACTGAATCATCACCTATCTAAGAAAAATACCTCAAATATTATACTTATAATTTTTATGATTTATCCATTGATGTGAAAGTGTCTCCTTTATGAGATACACCACTATTTTATTTTCACAATAGGTACTAATATGATCTTTACTACAAGGTACCATGACAAGGTCTTAGAAGATGTTAATAACCTTAAAACGTTTTTAGATTCCTCATAAGACATAATATATTAAGACTATATTGTAGAATATATTATCACATCCCACATTGTACTCTTACATCTCAAAACACATCCATTCAAAGTAAATACATTTCTGTACTGGGAATTTAGATCATCTTTAAATATTTAGAAATTAGAATCTATATAAACTCTAATGAATTTTTCTTCTTCACTTCCCTAAACTAGGAATATATGATTAGTACACATCAAATACATATGGATAGTTTTGACTATCATTTGTTGGTGGTCAGCTAGGTTAGATTGATATCTTCCTAAAACACATAAATCATTAGGGACATCTAGACTAGTATATATAATATCATACATGAGTGATGTAATCCCCGACACATATGGAATAGTATTAATTTGTTTTATTTTATCATGTGTATGAGGAATAATTTTCCTAGAAACAATAATTCCAAGTGACATTTGAAATAATCCCTTATTTTATTCTTCTATACTAAACATATTAGTATCTAGTCAATATATGTACATTGACATAGGCTAATGTGTATCTTGGATTTGTCATGATGGATCTTTATCCGAGAAAGTATGTTTAATCAGTTAAGTCTATCATAGAGAATCATTTTTCAGCACGAATTTAATAGATTGAAGGATAATAATTTCATTTCTAATAAGTAATTTGTCATTGACATAAACTATAATTAAAATGAACACACTCCCACTAAACGTTTTATAAACAGAAGTATCACATTCATTATTAAGGGAAAAAATCTATTATGGACTAATCAAAATTAATATTTCTTTCCCAATATGTGTTCCTTAATCCATAAACGGATATTTGAAATTTTCAATCCTTATTGGTGTCCTTTGGAGACACAAACCCTTCTGGTTGTGTTATAAATAGATATTTCGAAAAAGATTCCTATTATGGAAGGATTTATTGAAATACATTTTGCAAATATTATAGTCTTGGAAGGATGAAATGGAATGTATAATTTTGATGGATTTTAGTATTAATATAGGTAAAAATTCATTTCTATACCCAATTCCATGAAGTTGTTTAAAGCATTTCTTGATCGGTCACCCCTTATAGGTAGTAACATTCCAATCCATTTCTAGTTTCTTCTAGAATACCCATTTAATACAAATGGTATTTAAATATATTTAAGGATGTACAAAAATAAACATGGTTTTTGTAAATTCATTATGTTTCATAATTTATAACTTCATTCCAATTTGAAACATATGTGACACTTACTAATTCATTATTGGTTAGAGGATCTTTATTATCACAAAAAATGAGTCACCATCCTCAATGACTAGAATACCATAACATTATTGTTCTCTAGCATCTCTTGTACTCCAATGAAGTATTTGTGTCTCTAGAATAGATTATTTCATGGGGATTTTTTGAAATTGTTACTATACCAAATTGTGTATACCTTGATCCTATACACCATCAATTTCTATCTCACTCCCATTATATATTTTTTGGATTTTCTATCTCCTATATAATGTTGTGTGTCGTTTCATTATTAATTTTATATTTGATGGTCTGTAATGGTAATTTCCTCTTGTTTCATTGGTGTATCCTATAATGGTATTCTTCATGCCTTAGTGTGAATGTTTTTTACTTTAAGGGTCCTAAAATATATATATTACCCCAAATATATTCATATGAAAACATGGTTTCTCCCATACTAATTTTCATATGGAATGTATTTATATACATATTTGGTACTTGGTTTAATTTTTATGATAATGTTTACAATGAGTATCCCCAAAAGGATAATGAAATATGCACATGAATGATTATTGGTCTTACCATGTCTAACAAGGTATGGTTCCTCCATTCACTCACACTATTCTATTAACGTGTGTAATGAGTAGATATTTTAGACAGGAACCCAAATTTCTATAAATAAACATTGAATATTTGACAAATTTATTCTCCACTATGGTCTATGAAAATTTTCTTAATATTCATACCAATCTAGTTATCAATATCATTATTATATTCTGTGAATATATCAATGGAATATATATTATACCACAGTAATTATTAATATCCGTATCTTCTGAAATTATTCGTAAGATTATTGGCGTATGAGTACCAACCCCATTAATTAACATGAAATGGTCCACCAACAGTAATTTGAACTAATTGAAAAATCACTTTGGCCATTTCTCCTTCCCCACTAAATGGTTCTTTTCAAATTTTACCTTTTAAACATTCATAATGTACACTATGTGTATTTAGTCAAAAATAATCTAAATATCCATCTTGGTACAATTTGGTGGAATGTTTTTCTTTTACATGGCCAAGATGATTCTTCCAATGTTAGGTGTTCTATGAGTCAAACGATGTTATTTAATTATCGTTTTTCATTACTCGGTTTGTGAAGTCCAACACATAAAAACAATTATTTTAATATTTCTTACCGTAAAAAACTCTATCATTATAAAAGAATAAATATTTATTCCACGACGTGAAAATAAATCCATCATTATCAATTATTTTTAGAAATATAATTTTTTAGTAATAAATGACACATAATAACGGCATTTAAAAACCAAGATAATTCTCATTGGAAATGAAAGGAGGTAGTCCCCGATAACCACAACAAAAAGCATAGATTTATTTTATGCTCATAGATCTACCTCACCTTGTATATTCTCTCTAAATCTACATTGTTCTTGTATTTCAATACAATTGTGTGTACCACAAGCTTTATATAATAACTAATTTTTATAAATAGACCAATTGATCTTGATAAAAATGAAACTAAACCTTCCTCTTTATTTTTATTATGATTTCAATTTTTCTTCTAGTTTACAAAAATCATCATACTCCCATTCTTTCCCCTTGATATTTCTCTTTTACGAAGAGTTTGAAAAGGATTTTATCATACATATCATCACTTTCGAATTCCATTTGGTCACTATAATATTGGAATGATATTCAAATTTCCTCTACTTACCTACATGGATAAGAACAATGATTCTAACTAGAATATATATCACAATTTTTTTGTTATTTTGGTTTACAAAAAATCAGAAGGAGCTCCAATGGAGGGATGCACTAATGTGATCCACATATAGTTCATTAGAAAGTTTTAACTCAATAACCTATAAATTCTTAAGGTTTATAATGATATTTAATTTGTTAAGAACAACTTGTGCACCCTCTATAAGAATTATCAAAAACAATTCCTCATATATCGCACATAGTCCTTATATAGCTCTATCCTAGTATAGACCATAGAGATTCTAAAGTATTCTATACATATACATGTTTTCAGGACAATTAATAAGTTCACTCGAAGAAGTTGGTAATATAAAAAATTGAATTTCAATCACAACATTCATATATTTTTCAATGGTATGTAACTATCCATCACTCACCTCCTTGGTGAATAGATTATGCTTTGATGATTCCTTCATGTAAAATTTACGTTCATGGTGCAGTAAAACCTGAAGGCATCTAAACCACTCCTAGAAGTGACTTCCAGTTATTATATGGGTTTTCTACAATATATATCACCATTATAGTGTGGATTATGAAATGAACATTTATAATACAATTTAAAATATAAAATTACTTTTACTTTTCACAAATATAAATTTTGTGAGAAATAATAATAATTACTTTTTATGAAATCTCCTACTATTTTATCAAGTCCTAATAGACCTCACCTTCAATCTACGAATGTTTAGTTTCTTGAACATTTTAGTGGAAAGAATTCATATTCCCATTCACAAAACCCAAATAAGGTTTGTTCAGGCAATATAATGGTATTTAGGTATATAGGCCATTTCCTATAGTAGGATTTCCTCTCCATGATCTATTGAGTGGAATCCCCAATATCTGAAATCCAAACATTTATTTCTTCATTAATTTCCTTAAAATTAAACCATGTCTATCGTGGGATACTCTTATTGATGGAAAATGGTTAATTAAATTAAAAACCTTTATAACAAGTCACTTTATAAAAGTAAGTGTCCAAATAAGGGTTTGTCAAAATCATAGTTCAATAGGTTCCATTACTAACCAATTAATATACTCGGTAGTCAGACATAATATATAATTGAGGGATTTTATTTATTATTTGTAAATTAAATATTTTTAAATATTTTTATTTTTATTATTAAGTAGATTTTACCTAATTTTTTAAGAATGTTTGATAAAACTTTTACATAAAATTTATTCATTTAAATTCAATATTTTGAAATTAGTTAATTTTATTATGTGATTATGGTCACGCATTAATAATTTATGAATGTTTAAGACATAAAATTTTAAAAAATAAAATAACAAACATGATATTATATGTATTTTTATTAATTTAGTAGAAAATATATCAAAAATTAACCTAGGGTAATGAATCATTATTCTATTATTTGAAGGAGTTTTAATAATCCACCTATCCACCTTTGTATTACCTGATTTGGAACTATCAGGGTTCCATGCTAGAACTACCCCCACACACCATAGGATGATCCAATAATAACTAGTATATATAAATCACACACTGGTGAGGGGGAACCAAAGTATTGGTCAAGGGGAATTACATAAATAAACTTAGACACACATGCCCTATAGAATAATGTGGGAAGGGATGACTCGTAGACCAAAAATTTCATTAAATATTTTATAATTTAAAAACCCTAAAATATTTTAAATTAAATAATTCCAACACATTCATTAGTCTTGGTCAAGATCATTATTTCTCATACACTTGCACCAGTTACACAAAAGTATAATGGGGTTATATTCATTTCTAATCATTATTTATTATTAATATAATAATTGTTGAATTAATTAACAAATTAATTACCTTTCAACTTAACCATCATATTAATTCTATTTCAGATTCCAAGTTTTAAAATAAATTCCTCAAAAATAAATAGAAGGGAAAATAATCATGTATTATTATAATGAATTCCTTAAGAATTTAATATTTCATTAAAACCTTTTTATATTCATAAACCAGGTAGGTTCAAGTCAATATAATATGGTTTTTAATGCTACAATTAGATATTTAATTTAATTTAATTCTATACTTTATTTGGAGACTATATAACATTTATTTATGAGAAACACATCATGTAACTAGATTATTGTGAATCTGGGATACTAACATTGGTCTTCAGAAAGAATCTTACAAGATTACAAGGTGTGTACTAATGAGCTATAGGCTATGTGGTCTAAATTCAATGTGTCCTTGAAACCCACTGAAGTACTCAATATGTTCAACTAACAGGGGACTACTTGACATGTATAATAAAGCTACAGGTCATGTATCTCCCGTCCAATTTTTCCTCATAACTCCCTGAGGAACACCACATGTATTTTAGATGCAAGAATTAATGAAGTACACATTCTGTATTCTAGATAAAAATTGTATAAAAAATTAACTCTATATGATTTTTGTCTCAAGCTATTTTAACCATATATTTTATCACACAGTTTAATCAGCTTTTTATACTAAATCTTGTAGACCACATGTCATGTAATCTAGCTAAAAGCCGTGTAATTAGACATTCCATGTGTTAGAATGGCCCAGTCAACATGTGTTGTGATATAAATTCACTATGTATAGTTATTTCTTAGTGCATTAGGTATATCATACATGTCTAGGTGTTGTGAACATGGGTATATGACGTGTTCTCCAGCTACACACTATGTAATACCATGCTATCTAACTATAATCGTCTACAATTATCAATATAATCTCCAATCCTTATTCATCATTTTCATAATCCTTTATGGAACTAAAAGACTAAATGATGATTTAAATTCATAGATAATTTAAATTAAAATCCGATTAATGATTGAATAATTCTTGAAATGAATATCAATCCACTATTTCTCATATAGATCATCAGTCTAATAAATAATTATAAATTTGAAATAACACTCAATTATAAATAATGAATCACATTATTCTAAGTATTTATGTTTTTAAATTAATGAAATATTAAAAATCAATCTTGGTTAGAAAATACCATTTGAAAAACGATGGTAAAACTAAATTTTTTTATTAACTGTGTGACTAAATATTGTTTTTGGAATTTAATTTACAATTACCTCTATTTTGATATAAATACCAACCCATTCTCCCCTAAATATTAATTAATATGTCTTGAAACAAAAAATTCTCTAATTTTCCCTCCATATAGCCCTCCTAATGAGTTTCAAATGTCATAAGGGGATCCTCCCAATGTTTAAGAATCAACATCTCTAAATAATGGATTATATCCTTCATCTTTTCAATTTAAGAACTTATATTGTAATAAGTTTTTTGATACTCAATTTATTATATTTTCCTTGGTTTATGAAAATTACTTTTCAATCCAAATGTTTCCAAAATAGCGAGACACTATATTCCTATCTCATCTATCCCATCCATAATATTTTATATACACATGTAATGATGTAGAAATTTTCTATTGATATTCTATGCCATAACATTGATTTTGAATACCCAAACATATTTTCATTCCTAGGTATTCTTCAAGATATAAATATCAGCCATTGATAGGGTACTTACATTTATTAAACCCACATTCCTCAATAATGTGATTGAAATCATGAAATATGTTCTAATGTTATATTATCTGTGTAGAACGCATAATGTTAGACATATGAAGGGCGCACCCAGATACCTATCTAGTGACTTTTTAATGTTTTTATCGTAGGTGACACCATGTGTGTTTCACATGTTGTTAGTTTAATCACACTATGTTCTGATGTCCTCATGGAAATCCTTATCTTATTCATACGATGTAACATTTCATGTTATTGCCACATTCCTAGGATATAATAATTTTAGTATGTTTTTTTATCATGTCATGCATCCATATGGTCATTTTTATTCATACCACTTGTTTATCATGATTGTACAATTGAATCACTTATATTATTTATCACTAATTTATTATTACATTGTTTCCTTACAAGAATTTAAATATCACACTTTCCTTTGTATGTCCCCAATTTATATTATTCAATATTAAGAGTTCAAAGGAAACTAAGATCATATTAGAGAGTTTTATATAAATATATTGTATTAAATTTTATGTTAATTATTATATATAATTATCCGAAGATACTGGGCCGCATAATTTTTTGAATTAATTATATGAATCTATATATTGAAAATTGTGAAATAAAATGTTCTATAAATTAGTGTTTTCATGGTGGGTATCAAATAATGGTCTAGTTAATTTTTTTAGTATTGAAAAATGAATGAACTGCTAAAAAACCCTAGGATTAAAACTATATATTGGAGGAAAAGCAAAAAGTTTTTTAAAGAATAGATTGAGTGGTTTCTATAAAGGGAAAAATTTGTATGGATACTAAATTTGGACATGGACCTAGAATATATTTTACTAGGGTTAATAACCTAAAAAGTTATCATTATGAATTTTCTCTACATGTACCTAATGTAAAATGCATATACCATAATTGACCGATTACTTACAACTCCCATAGGATATTCAGTAGTAAATTTGATTGTTCATTAAAAAACATTATGAAGGACATAGACAGGCTGATAGAGGAGAAAACATAACATAAAAATGACATTAGATAATTTAGATTAAGTACAATAAATTCATGTTTTAGTGTTAATATTACAATTATAATTTATCCCTTTTATGTTCATAATTATTTTTTATATGCCTAATATTTTGAAAATTCACATCCCCAATTTTCCATTATATTAGTCAATGGATCGAAATAAGAGGAATAATGTCAACAACCAATGTCATTGATAATTTTATGATTTCAAAAATGATATTCCAAGCCTATTGGGGGAAGTATTCAATAGCATCATTACTATTCTTAGTCAAATGGCTCATGTTTTGAAAAATACCTAGAAGAACGTGGAATACAAACTTACCCTCAATAAATAGAAAGTTATTATACATGTGATTATGTGACAAAGTCCTCTGACTTTTAGTAGATATTACAAACCCTTAATCAGGTAATAGCGGATTAAATGCATTGGGAAAAATATTTTCTACACTCGAATGGTTGTGAAAATATAATTTTATACTGGTTCTTTATCACAAAGTGGGTGAAGCTAATTAGTGGTGGATGCTGATCAAGAATAAAAATCACATAAAGGCAATTGAGGATATGGATTTGGATGAATTTATGAAAATATAATTCAATAAATAATTTCAGCATGCCCTCATTCGCAGAATGGATTGAGAATTACTTGGATTTAATAAAATAAAAGAAAAATTCATTATGAAATACATGGAAAGAATCATATATAGTTCATGATATGTCACTATATTTGTCACTGATCTTGATAGTAATGATTATCCCTTTTTTAGTGGGTTAATTTTGATTCTTCGAACGTATTTTGATATTCGAGACTTTTAAGTAACTGGGAAATTTCTTATATTCCCTCAAGGATGAAATGGATACTGGGGAATCTCAATGGTCTCATGGGGCAGGAGATGGGAAATATATAAGGGAGTTAAAATTAAGTGATAAAATGAATAAATAATATTGTGGTGTGAAATTAAAACTCCTCACATGTCAAAATTGTGGGAAGAATCATCCAATAAATTCACAAAATTGGATAAAAAAATCCTTCCAATGTGGAAAGGTGGTGAATCACCCTAATGAATTCCGAAGTGAAATATATAATCTCAATGAAGTGAAGGAAGAAAAAAGGTTTTTTTCGATACTTATTTAATGCTCTAATTCATTAACATTAGTCAAAAAATAAACTCTACAAACCATTTTCATAATCCAATAGTTTTTGAATATAATAATTGATAACAACCACTATGGCCTAGAGAGAAAGGACTTGCATATACTATCATTACTAGTAGGGGGAATCCTAAAATAAAGTAGTGACATGTAATAATTTTATTAATTCCATAATATTGAATATAATATTTCATTATTATTTAAAAAAAATTATTTTATATAACACATGTTTAGTATAACTATTAATAAACCACCTTAAAATCCTAATGTTCAATTATCAGTGAATATATAATATGGGTAAATTATTACATCGTAAGAATATTACGCCCCCAAATCAGTATTTATGGGTCGATCTACCTATATAAACTTTTGATACTTCACTTAGTCGAATTAAATGTTAGTCTAGGCCTGCATCGACTATCTTTATATAGAGTCAACATAAATTACTAGGTGAATAAATTCAATTTCATTATTCTGAATCAACAATTGCTCATATAAAATTGTAAGTAGGAGGTCAAGAATATTTTTAGAATATCATCCAATTCATGGATATTATTTTCTTATGAGAAATAATAACATGATCCAATGATATATGACAGTTTAATTTCCCAAATTGATGACATGACAATTCAAATGAAATATATTGATGCATTCCATAAAAGAGTTTCCTAGTCTCCATCAAAACCAAGAGGTGAGTTCTCAATAGAACTTATACCCATATCTCTTCCAATATCGATTATTACATATAAAATGTAAAATATTTAACAAAAATATATGAAGAATAATATACAATAGAATATTAATATTGGGTTTATATACCTCAGTGCTTCACTGTGGGGCATGCTAGATCTCTTTATCATGAAAAGATATAGGTTAATAAATTACATTATTGACTGTTGTAAACTCAAAAAAAATCATGATAAATAATAAGTATCCCCTACCATATATTAATGAAAGTTTCAATTGGTTATGTGGAGCCTAGTACTTCTCTACAAAGATTATTCTATTGGGATATTATTTAGTAAATGTTTAGGAGAAAGATATGTTCAGGACTTCTTTTCATTCAAGATACAATCACTATGAGTACAAAGTAAAACCATTCAAACTAACTCATTATCCAAAAAATATTCATTGATTTAATTAATAGTTTTTTCATAGATTACCTAGATAAATTTATGGTAGTTTTTATAGATGATATTATCAAATTCTATAAGATAATGGAGGAACATGGTTTAATTTCAATATTGTGTTGAAGAGGTTTTTGAATTTGTATTCTATTTTAAAATTATAGTATATATGAGTTTTAGATAGAGAAATTAATATTATTTGTGAATTTTATCACCATAAAATGGATATATGTGGATCCTTCGAAGAAAGAGTTGATTAAATAATAGAATACACTAATATATGTAACCTTGATCGATAGTTTCCTTGAATTATCTATGTACCTTCATCAATTTGTGGGAAATATATCATGATTTCCAAACCATCTGGTCAATATAACATAGAAGGGAATACTTTTTTTCGTAGTACATAAATATAATGATATGTGTAAATAGTTAAAGGAGAGTCTAATGACTATAGCTTTACTCACACTACCCATTAGTGGGGAAGGATTTTTAATCTACAGTGAAGTTTCAATAAAAGGTCTAGGTTTTTTGCTTATTGAAAAATTATAAAGTGATATGATATTACTCCCAAAAATTAAATATACATGTAGTGAACTACTTGAAAAATGATCTATTGATGTATGTACTAATATTTTCATTAATTATTTTGAGACATTATCTCTTTAGGGAAATTTGTGTCCATATATATAGGTCATAAGATATTCGTGTATATATTCAAACAAGAGGATCTCAATATGCACCAATTATTGTGGTAAGAGAGGGTAAGGGATTATGACTATTAAATTCATTACCATCCTAGGAAGGTGAATAAACTAAAAAATAATTTTAGTAGAAAGGATCATGTAACCCTATCCATGATATGGACTGAGGGGGATTCAAACATCATAGATGTGCAAAGTATATAAAGGGGAATTACAAAATTAATTCCATAATCCATACATAAATATCCCTTCAACCATCCATTATTGAGAATATCAAGAAGGTTATGAAAGAAGATGTTTAGATACTGATAAAGATAGAAAATATTCCAAAGTTCAACTTGGATAAATATTTATTTATATGGTTTATATCTCATCTATGTATCTAATACAAAATATAATAGATTTAGGAAATTAGAGATGATTCAAAAAATCTCATCATTTTATATTCATCAAGCGAGAAATAAGATGTATAGATATATACAGCCAAACTTCGTGTGAGAAAACCTAAATAGGGGGATTTCAATGTTTGTATCTTGATGATTGGTATGTTTAAAAGTCTAGGCTAAATGATATAATTTTAAGTGTATCAAATATTATTGTTAAGGATTATTTATTGATTAACAAACATTCCAATATATATATATATAAGAGAAGTTTTAATACTACATGGTGTTCCAACTTCCATTATATATTATAGGGATATGAGGTTTTCCTTCAGTTTATAGAGAACTATACAATAATAATTAGATATATAGAATAATTTCAGCACAAGTTATAACCCTTATATGGATTGTTAGCCATAGAAAACTATTAATACAATATAAGATTTGTAAATATCATGATTAATGGATGTCTAATTATTTTTGGATCATCACCTTCCCATATTAGTGATCCCATATAAAACCAATTTCAATTATAGTAATAAAATGGCACCATATGTGGCTCACTAGGGGATGTGGTATCTAACTCCAAAATTATGGGATTAATTTTTACAGAGGAATCTTATATGACCAGATTTTATTTAAGAGATGAAAAAAAATGATTAAACCAATCAGTATTATATGAAATAGAATGATACATGGTTGTAAAGAAACAAGGGAAATCATTATTGAGACCTATATATTGAGGTTGAAAATATGTTTTTCATTAATATATATCCATGGATTAATGTCATTATGTTTTTTAATAAGGGTAAGCTTGCATCATTTGTAAGATCCTAGTTTTAGGAAAGGTATGTTTTTGTTATGTTCTGGTTGAATCCCATGTTTTGGGCATCACATTAATTATTCTAAAAATATGATAGGTCTTGGGGGTGTTTCGGGGGATCGGGGTATGAAATAAAGGGAATATGGGAAAGAAAATCTATGGCGCATGGCTAAGGAAAACTGTGTGGCCTGCCCAGGTAAACCGTGAAACCCTCCTCCTCCAAAAAGTATCATGCTCACGGTTTGCGCACGATTTTCCAAACCGTGCGGCCAAACCCTGTGGCCTCTTAATGTTTCGAAAATTTACAAAATTTCCCCTCTAGGATTTTAAGAACCCACTCGGGTTTTCCTCTCATTTCCTCACTCTTCACCCTAAGAGTGAAAAAAATCACCCAAGAGCTCCAAGAGATCGATCTCCCTTGTTTTTAAGGCATTTTTGGTTCCGTTTGATGCAAATCAAATCTCTGGGTAAGGCTAATCTCATCCATGCTTCTATTTTGGGTTTTGGGTTTGTACCTTCTCTCCATCTTGTTTCGAAGCTCTAAAACCCTATATTTTGGGTGAGTTCTAGGTTGAAGCTCCAATGGATAGTCATATTGGGGTCTAAGGACTTGATTGAGTGTGCGTTCAACCGCGTTTTCAGGGTAGGTGGTCTACAAACAATATCCCACAGTTTTATGGTGGATTTATGCAAGTGTGGCTTTGCCCATGGTTTCCTTTTAATGATATTTGATCATCCTGGATGTGTTGGTATAAATGATTCTTAAAAAATGTAAATGGGAACACTCATGATCCCCATGGGACGCATTGAGATGACTTGACCTAATTAGGGCCATGTATGGGATGTACCGACTTTTCTCGGGCTTAGGGATTGTTATTAAACAAGAGACTTTATTTTGATAAATGGTAGAGCCCTTAACGAATGTGTTGTCATGATCAGTTGAACATGGAATAGGAGTTAGGTGATGCACCTAGACTTGACAATAACCTATGGGTCATTTGGAATGGGTTTAATGGTTGATTCATGGAAATGACGAACGAGTTAAATGGGTTGATGTGTAAATTGATTAATGACCATAATGGGATTGGTTATGGGTCTAGTGTTGAATTCTTAGTGAGATAGGCATAACACCTGGGAATTGGGTGAATGGCCAAATGATGTGAAATGGTAATGTGTTAATGGGTTAAGGAATGATGTAAATTTCTATGTGGTTTGTTGTGAATGGTGTTTTTCAAAGGGTTATGATATGGTGGGTTTATGATTTCATATATATATAAGCTTGTGAACATGTATTGGTAGTGTGGGTTATGACTTGAGGATCTAATCCCATAGGTTGTGTGATGACAAAGGTTCTAAACTCCACCCAAAATGCACAGGTTAGGAATGGGGACTGATTCCCTTTTCTCCTAACAGTTCCATCCGCCCGGACTGATTCTTCGAGGAGAGGTTATGGTTTCAATGTGGGGGTAGTCCTAGTGAGATAGGACAACGATGTGTTTTCCCTCTTGCATGTGATTGTTGGACTTAGACCCATATAACATAATGCATGTGATTAACCCATGGAAATGTGATGAAATGGTAAGTGATGATAATTGGTGTGAAATGAATGGTAATGGATGTGGCAATGGCTTTGTCTCTAAACTGGTTAATGGAACCATAAATAATTACTTGGTAATTATCATTCATATTCCTTTGGCATGCACTACCTGTTTGTATGGGATATTTTGTACGCACCGTTGGTGGTGGCCTTCTAAGTTGTACTCACACCCTGCGCGGGCCGCCATTGGGTACCCGAGCAGACATCGTGTTTGTAGGTCAGGATAAGGGAAATGGTCTATTCTAGATAGTTGAGTGGAAATGGGTAGCACTTGGTGGAGGATCTGTACTTAGAGTCGGGACCAATTTGGGGATTTTGGCCATTGTGCTTATTTTGGGATTTTTTTCACTTTTGCACATGTAATAGAACATGAAATATTTATTGTTGGAAAGGGTTGTTATACATGTTCCTCATTTATTGATTATTTTTTCCACTATTGGTTTTTTTCTATTGTGGATTACTGTTATAGAAAGGGAGTATAGTCTCCCCACCTGACTACATAGACCCCCGCTACTAGTTGGCAGCCTTTGGCGTACGGGGAGGTGCGCTAAAGTTTATGTAACTATCCAGCTCGAAGCACTAGTTTAGTGGATTTTGGTTCAGGGACATTACAAAGTGGTATAAGAGGAGGTCTTTCTTCTCCATCTATAAGGTCTTGTTATTTGGGATAGGTTGGTAATGGTTAAGATGAGTCGGGCCTTGGTAATGAGTTTGTGACACTACTACAAAAAAGGCCTATATCAGCGCTACAAAAGGGATTTAACAGCACTAAAAAAGTGTTGTAAAGATCAGTGCTAATATAGGGGGGGTCCCTTTTATCAGTGCTCTGAAAAGCACTAAAGGAAAATTTTATCAGCGCTAAAAAAATTGCAGTTAAAAGACCCCTTTATCAGTGGTTTTTTTAGCATTGATAAAATAGGCCTTTATCAGTGCTTTTAAAAAGAACTCATAAAGGTAAGAAAAATTAAAAAAAATTAAAAAAATTAAAAATAATATATTGGGTGCTTTTATCAGTGCTTCACACCCACTTTGTTAGCGCTAGGAGGTCTCCCGTGCACTGCCCTTCTGGTGCATCCTCATACGTGTGCACCCCCTTCGCTTCCACCCGAACATGAACCCAGGACTCTCCCCTTTCGCAGCTGCACCTTTACCACTATGCTATTTCTTTTTGTTCTCAATTTAATGATATATATATATATAGTTATATTAATTCATATATTGATATACATTCATATTAATATAAATATATTTATTCATATATTAGTATATATATATATATATTAATTCATATATTAATATATTCATATATATATTTTTAGTTAAAATTTTTTATGCGTATATTTATTTGTATATTAATACATACTTATAAGATTAGTTTTAAATAAATTTAAGAAAAAATAATTTTTTATGTGTGTTTATAAATAAATAAATAAATAAATACATAGATACATACATACATATATATATATACAACACACAGACACACGTAGAGAGAGACAAACACACAAACACATATATATTTACGAATAAATACATATATATGTGTATTTGAAAATCCATAGAATGTACTTATAAAGATTTGTTTTAAATACATTTATGAAAAAATATGTTTTTGATGTATGTTTATAAGTAATTAAATAAATAAATACATACATATATAAATATATACAACACACATAGACAAACACACACACACACACATATATATTTACGAATAAATACATATATATGTGTATTTGAAAAGCCATAGAATGTTAAAACGACCATAACATATAATCCAGAATCCTGTTTCAACTCTAGAACCAGTAAAAGAGAAGAAAATGAAACAATATTAGATATGATAT
The DNA here is from genome assembly GCA_963277665.1 of Viscum album. NCBI lineage: Eukaryota > Viridiplantae > Streptophyta > Magnoliopsida > Santalales > Viscaceae > Viscum > Viscum album. The sequence continues at coordinate 15,262,079 of OY728128.1, forward strand.
GTGGCGCAGGCCTAACGGACATCCGGATCATAAGTTATACTTGTTTGAATGTTAAAAAATTAGGGTATACCGACTAAAAACTCAGTTTTGGAGGCCTTCTGGGCCTTTTTTGGGCTCAAAAAATGTGACAAAGGCTTCTCTTGGGTAATTAGCGCGTAGAACTTGTCATAGGCTTCTATTTGATATGATGTAGAGCTCAAAAGGACAACTGGATCAAAAGTTATGGTCGTTTGAAATTTGAGTTGCGTTTTCAACATATTTTGGATCTTTTATTAATTGTTTTTTTATTTTCTGTGTCCTCAAATTGTTATTAAATGATTTTTAATCAATAACAATTAGAAAAATATTAATTAATAATATTTTTGTAAAATATTTTGAAGCCATTTTCACTAAATATCTTATATATTAAATGTAATAGAATATTTATAAATTTCTATAACATATTTAAAAAATATATATTGTATTTATATCAAAATAAATATACTTATATAACAAAATATTATTTTTCATGATTTTTTTTTTAAACTCAGCATTTATTAGTGGTCGGGAAAAGCGCTGATAAATCCCCTCTTTATCAGCGCTAAAAAGTGCTGATATAGGGGGGACCTTATATGCGCTCTGTTTTAGAGCTGATAAAGGACCCCTATATCAGCACTTTTTTTTAGCGCTGAAAAAAGTGAAGTGCATCCCTTGCCCATTTTTGTAGTAGTGTGCTTGGGAATAGCTAACCCTTGCATGAGGGAAAACCCAAGTCCCCCTGGGTGGGAAATGTTGTTCTTGGATGTGTGTTGTTATAGTTGATGATATTTCACCATTCGTAGATGAACATGTGGTTTGATGTGAATGTTTTATGATATTTGGCTCATGGCCTTAACGACACGAGGATTTTCATTCATGCATCACTATAGGAACCTAGGGATATATGTGACATGGATTGTGTTTGGCACACACACGAGGTGGGTGTGTGAGGCAGGAAAGTAGGGTGCATCATGAATTTCATGAAACCAAGAAAAAAATGAGAAGAATGAAATAAAACAAATGGGTAAATGATGTTTAATGAAATATAAGGGCTGGAAATGAAGTGGAAAATGTTTTTGTAAAGTGTTGTGTGAGTTTAGTGATAGTGCATGGTTGTTTACCCCATGTGGACCACGAAACGTAGTACAGATGGTCAGGGTAGTGAATTTGAGGTGTTAATGTTGTGGAATTAGAATATGAAAATGGGTTTTTAGCTAATAAAGAGTTTTTGATAAAGTTGTGAAAGTTATGTGGTATGCGTGCTGAATCTCGTGCTTGGCAATGTAGATAAATGCAACCACAACGTCGATTACCAGTTGGGAAACAAGAAGATGATGCTGAGAACACTCCTCTAGTAGAAGAGCACAAACATGTGGTGATCAATGAAGGTAGAGAAGTCCAGTTCCAGGAGATCTTGTCTTACTTTATGCAGATGATGGATCGGGACCCTGAGTGGGTTACAACAAGTATGTTTGAGCTGACCAAAGAGTTCCAGCTACAACACCCTCCAACCTTCATTGGAGAGGGTGGGCCAGAGGCAACGAAGTTCTGGTTAGAGTATGTCCAGATGATACTGGATCATCTGGAGATCCCTGTTGAAAAGAGAGTAAAGTTGGCCATTTATCTGTTGCGAGGCCAGGAAAGGAATTGGTGGGACAATCAGGCTCAAACCGAGCTGGCTGAGGGGATGTCTTCGAAGGTTTTCTAGGAGAAGTTTATTGATCATTTCTACCCAGATAATTTGAGGCAGGAGAAGGCTGCATTGTTTATGAGCCTAACTTAGGGATCACTATCAGTGATGAACTATGCTAGTCACTTCACTGATTTTTGATGCTTTGTCCCAGTGTTAGTAGGGGATGCAGAAGCGGTAGTGAGGGGTTTCCAGCATGGCTTGAGACATGTGATCAGGTCTCAAGTAAATATCTTCCACTTGAAGAGGTTTTCAGAGGTGATGGACCTATCACTCATATATTAAGGGAACCTGGCAGGCCGTTGGAGCTCCACTGGCTATACTGGTAGGGGTGGTGGACGTCCGACTCCAGGGCATGATCACTCATCCTAGTAGGGTAGAGTAGCACAAAGTACTCTAGAAGGATTCTAAGGTAAAGGGGCAGGTCAGTTGCAGTCAGTTCAGTTTGTGCCTAGTGATGGTGAGGTTGGACCGTTGACTATTTGAGGTACGATCTTTGTAGCTTCTACATTTTCTAGTGTGTTTTTTGACACAGGTTCCACACTCTGTTTTATCTTATTCAACTTGTGGTAGCGCTGGGTTTACCTTTGGAGAGGGTGTGTGGAGTTATGTCTATTTACACTCTATAGGGAGTGTGGGTTGAGGATATCAAGAAGTGAAAGGGATGTTCCATGGAAGTGGGTGGGTATCATTTTCTATGGTATTTGTTCATTCTCGAGATGTCATGGTTTGACCTAATCTTGGGAATGTATTGTTTGGTGTTGTATCGGGCGCACATAGATTGTAATCATCGCAGAGTATCGTTCAGGTCACTTGAGGGTGACGCTTATGTCCACCATGGAAAATGGGATGTTCGAGCTGGGAATGCATGCTCTTTTGTCAACAGCTGAGTGGTATCACAACTCAAGTGGCATGTCCCATTCTTTGTGATGATGAGGGAGGGGAACAATCTAATTTTCCTCCTATAGTGGACCGGTTTGAGGACGTGTTTCCTGAGGATTTCTCGGGGTTACCACCCAAGATGGATGTCGAGCTCACGATCAAGTTGCTGACAGGAGTAGAGCTAGTTTCTATTCTGCCATACCAAATAGCACCAACAAAACTCCAGGAACTGAAGGTTCATCTTGAGTATTTGGAGTTTAAGGGGTTTATCCGTCCTAGTACGTCTCCTTGGGGATCTCCTGTTCTTTTTGCAAAGAAGGCCGATGGGTTGTTCAGGCTGTGTGTTGAATATCTAATGTTGAATCAAATGATAGTGAAAAATCTGTACCCTCTTCCAAGAATTGATGACCTATTTGATCAGTTGAGGGGTGAATTAGTGTTTTCTAATATAGATCTGAGGTCGGGTTATCACCAGATAAGGGTGAGGTCTTCTGACATACCGCAGACAGCTTTCTAGAGTCGGTATGGGTTGTTTGAGTATGTGGTAATGCCTTTCGGCTTGACCAATGCACCGGCGGTGTTTATGGCCTTGATTAACTTGATATTTCATCCCTATCTAGATCGGTTTGTGGTTGTCTTTGTTGATGATATCTTAGTGTACTCGAAAACTCATGACGATCATGCCCAACTTCTTTACATCATCTTGGGTACGCTAAGAGAGCATCGTCTATATGCCAAGCTATCAAAGTGTCAATTATGGATAGGTGAGGTGCATTTTCTGGGTCACATCATCTTATAAGTAGGTGTGTCAATGGATCCAGAGAAAGTGCATGCAGTTGTATCATGGGAGCAGCCTAAGAGTGATTCTGATGTTCGAAGTTTTCTCGGTTTGGGCGGGTATTACCGAACATTCATTCAGGATTTCTCTCACTTGGAAGCACCACTCTTGGGATTGAGCAAGAAAGGAAACATGTTCGAGTTGTCTAAGGCTTTCAAGAACTCCTTCCATGAGTTGAAGAAGCAGTTGAAAACCAGACCTATCCAGATCTTACATGAGTCGGGTAAAAAGTACGTCGTGTTTTGTGATGCGTCCAGAGTCGGACATGGGGCTTTGTTGATGCAGGATGAGTGGGTTGTGGCTTATGGGTCAAGGAAACTAATACCCCATGAGTGTAACTAACCCACTCATGACCTTGAGTTGGCTGCAGTGGTGTATGCCTTGAAGTTCTGGAGGCACTATCTATTGGGGGAACGGTTTATGGTGTTTACCGACCATAAGAGTTTAAAGTACATCTTCTCACATTGGGATTTGAATCTTTGGCAGCGAAGATGGGTTGAATATCTCCAGTATTTTGACATTGAGTTGGTGTACATGCCGGGAATGGGAAACATTTTTGATGATGCTCTGAGTAGGAAGGTTCAAAATAAGGTGGTTCGGGAGTCCATCACCAAGTTGAAGGTGATGGATTTGTTTGCAGAGATGCACCTGTAGGTGCAGGAGGAGAATGGTCTAGTCACTCTTGCTTCCATAACGATGGATTCGATGATTTTGTGTCGAATTAACGAAATTCATCTTGATGATCATGAGTGTTTAATCATGAATTAAAATCATAAAGATGGGGATCAACCTTATTGTTGGGCCATCGACGTAGAAGGTGATGTTCATGTTCATGATCATATGGTTGTGCCAAAGAGTATGCGGGAAGAGTTGATGTGTGAGTTCCATGCATCAAAGTGGGCAGTGCATCCGGGTTTGACCAAGATGTACCGTGATCTCCGAAGGCCATTTTGGTGGCCTGGAATTAAGAAGGAAGTTGTGGGCATTGTGCCATGGTGCCTTACCTATCAGCAGGTGAAGGTCGAGCATCAACGCCCATGTGGTTTGTTGCATCCATTTCCCATTCTGGAATATAAGTGGGATGATGTGACGATGGATTTTGTCATGGGTCTTTCGAGGACGCCACAAGAGAATGATGCAATATGGGTGGTTGTGGATCGGTTAACAAAAGTGGCTCATTTCTTATCGATTCAGGAGACCGTTACAGTCTACCATTTGGGTGAGATGTATGTTCGGAAAATAGTGCGGTTACACGGTATTCCAAGGACAATAGTTTCAGACCGAGATCCGCGTTTGACATCACGTTTCTGGGAAGGGTTGCAGAAGGTGCTTGGTACGCAGGTGTTTTTGAGTATGACTTTCCGCCCACAGACAGACGGGCAGTCAGAGCGTACGATCCAAGTATTAGAAGACATGTTAAGAGCGTGTTTCATGGAATTTAGAGGTTCTTAAGAGAGTCACCTATCATTAGTTGAGTTTAAATACAACAACATTTTTCAGGCTACGATTATGATGGCACCATTTGAGGAACTCTACGGGAGGCCATGTAGATCTTAATTGTGTTGGCTAGTAGCTAGTGAATCTGAGTTTTTGGGGCCATGTATCGTGCAGGACACATCAGAGAGAGTTATGTTTATTAGGAAGAAGATTGCTATAGATCAGATTAGTAAGAAGTCATATGCAGATTAGAGGCGTAGACCTCTTGAGTTTCCAAATGACGATAAAGTGTTCCTTTGGGTGTCTCCAAGGTTGGGTCACCGTTGGATTCGAAACCAAGGTAAGTTGGCACCCAGTTATGTGGGACCTTTTTATATTGTGGATAGGATCAGACAAGTGGATTACTAATTGGATCTTCCACAATAGTATGGTGGGATGCATGATGTGTTTCATGTGTTGCAGCTTCGACGGTATCACCCTGACCGTTCTCACGCGGTTGAGGTGGAAGATGTGGAGCATGAGGCCGATGCGTCCTTTAAGGAGTATGTGGTTCGTGTTCTAGATTGTAGTGAAATGGTCTTGCGATGTAAGGTTGTTCCATTAGTGAAAGTACTATGGCCGCATAGGAAGGTTGAGGAAGAAACATGGGAGTGAGAATTGGATATGTTGGCTCAATGGCCCGAACTATTCTCTTCGGTGGATCAATAAGGCTTGGAAACTCGGCTCGAGGACGACCCATTATAAGGTGGGGAGGTTGTAAGATCCTGGTTTTTGGGAAGGTATGTTTTCATTATGTTCTGGTTGAATCCCATGTTTCGGGATTCAAGGGAAGTATTCTAAACGTATGAGAGGTCTTGGTGGTGTTTCGAGGGCTCAAGGCACGAAATAATGGGAAGTTGGGCAAGACAAGCCAGGGCGCACGGCCTGCAAACGGCTAGGGAAAACTGTGTGTCCTGCCCAGGTAAACCGTGCAACCCTCCTCCTTTAGATATTAGCATGTGCACAGTTTGTGCACGGTTTTCCAAACCGTCTGGCCTTTTAATGTTTGGAAAATTTACAAAATTACCCCTCAGAGATTTTAAGAACCCACTTGGGGTTTCCTCTCATTTCCTCCCTCTTCACCCTAGGAGCAAACCATATCGCCCAAGAGCTCCAATAGATCGATCTACCTCGTTTCTAAGGCATTTTTTGTGCTGTTGGATGTGGATCAATGTTCCGGGTAAGGCTAATACCATCCACGATTCTCCTTTTGGTTTTGGGTTTGTATCTTCTCTCCCTCTTGTTTTAAAGCTTAAAAAACCTATGTTTTGGGTGAGTTCTAGGTTGAAGCTCCAAAGGACGGTCAGATTGGGGTCTAAGGACTCTATTGAGTGTGTGTTCAACTACAATTTCAAGGTAGGTGGGCTAAAAACATTATCCCATAGTTTTATGTTTGATTTATGAACGTGTGGCTTTGCTCATGGTTTTTTTAGATGAGATTTTATCAGCCTGGATGTGTTGGTATAAATGATGCTTAAAAAGGGTAAATGGGAACTCTCAAGATCCCCATGGGATGGGTTGAGAATGACTTGACCTTATTAGGGCCATCCATGGGATTCATCGGCTTTTCCCTGGCTTAAGGATTGTTATTAAACAAGTGACCTTGTTGTGATAAATGGTAGATCCCTTGACGGATGTCATGTCATGATCGGTTGAAATTGGAATAAGAGTTAGGTGATGCACCTAGACTTGACAATAACCTAAGGGTTATTTGGATGGGATGAATGGTCAATTCATGGAAATGATGAACGGGTTATATGTGTTAATGTGAAAATTGATTAAAGACCATAATAGGATTAGTTATTGGTCTACTGCAGAATTCTTATTTAGATGGGCATAACACATGGGAATTGGGTGAATGGCCAAATGATGTGAAATGGTCATGTGTTATTGGGTTAAGGCATGATGTGAATTCCCGTGTGGTTTGTTGTGAATGGTGTTTGTCAAAGGGAAATGATATGTTGGGTTGAAAATTTCTTATATATATATAAGCATATTCAAATGGATTAGTAGTTTGGGGTATGACTTGAGATTCTATGCCCATGGGTCGAGTGAAGACTGAGGTTCTAAACTCCACCCTAAATGCACTGGTTAGGAATGGGGATTGATGCTCTTTTATCCTAATGGTTTCATCCACCCGGACTGATGCTTCGAGGTGAGGTTATGGTTGCTATGAGGGATTAGTCCTAGTGAGATAGGAAAATGATTTTTTTACCCTCTTTCATGTGATTGTTAGCCTTAGACCCATTTAACATAATGTATGTGATTAACCCATGGAAATGTGATGAAATGGTAAGTGATGATAATTGGTGTGAAATGAACGGTAATGGAAGTGGAAATGGATTTGGCTCTAAACTAGTTAATAGAACCTTAAATAATTTCTTGGTAATTATCATTCATATTCCTTTGGCATTCACTACCTATTTATACTTGATATTTTGTAGACACCGTTGGTGGTGGCCTACTGAGTTGTACTCAGACCTTGCTCAGGCCGCCATTGCGTACCCGGGCAGACTTCATGTTTTCTAGTCAGGAGAAGGGAAAGGGTACTTTCTAGATAGTTGAGTGGAAATGGGTAGCACTTGGTGGAGGATCCGAACATGGAGTCAGGACCATTTTGGGGATTTTGGTCATTGTCTTTATTTTGGGATTCTGTTCACTTTTACACTTATAGTAGAACAAGACATATTTATTGTTGGAAATGGTTGTGATACAGGTTCCTCATTTATTGATTATTGTTTCTGCTATTGGTTTATTTCTATTATGGATTACTCTAAAAAAAGGTGGTATAGTCTCCCCACTTGACTATGTAGACCCCCGCTGCTAGTTGGCAGCCTTTGGCGTATGGGGAGGCACGCTTAAGTTTATGTAACTACCTAGCTCGGAGCACCAGTTTACTGGCTTCCTGATCGGGGATGTTACATCGTCCCCTTTGATATTGTTGATTGTCCTATCAACTAAAACTCCAAGATAACCTATCCAAAAAATATAATGTATTCTACATTTCCCTCTTATGGAAGTACATACTAGTTCAATCACATTTACTAAATCCATAGGTAGTTCCATTGGAGGATTATATTTAATATGATGAGTAGATCATGAATATATTATATCACATTGGCAATGTTGAATGAAATTGGACAACTCACTGGGTATAAGTATTATTTTCTAACCACACGTTTAATGATGTAACATTACAACCATAAGAAGTTATGATATAGAAGTACAATTACAAATTTTAGGGAATGAAATGATATTTCTAGGGTGGAATTTCAAAAGGGAGGAATAATGTAATGACCCAGACTAATATAAATGAAATTTTATTAAATATTAATTTGTGTCATATTATTTAATGTAGTTATATAAAACACATTAACTATATTTCATTTTTATTTTACACAAATATAAAACATTTCTATGATAAGAATTTTTGGAATAAACACCATTCATAAAAATTAAATTTATAATTATATCCATTTTAATATGATCGTTACGATTATTATATGTTATTTTTTGTAATATAATTTATTTAGAAAGAAGAAATGATGGCACAATCCTATAAGATCATAATTTTTTTGGATTTTTTATTAAATAATTTGATAAATATTGTAACAATATATTTAAATTTAAAATAATTATTTTCATACCTTGTTAGTATTCATTAATTTTATTTTATTTATTTTTATTTATTATAAAAATAACTGGTAATTTCTTAGTCAAAATGGAAATGTATTATTTGTATCCAAATTTGGTGTTCAGGCATTGTCTATTTTTATTTAAAATAATTATTTTAAAATTAAATAATTTTAATTTGACAAATGAAATTAATTTCTTAATTTTTTATTTCAAAATTATCTTATAAATTCTTTTGGTAATTTTAAAAAAAAATTATATTTCAATGAATTGAAAATAATTTTAATTTTTATCAAAAAATATCTATTTGTTTCAAGAATTTACAAATATATATATTCTTAGAAATGGTTTGAAATTAAAATTAGTAAATTTATAATATTAATAATCCAATTAAGGTATTTTTAATACATATTATACTATATTTTTGTATAAAAAAATTTATACTTAAGATGGACTTTTTTTGAAAAAATAGTTTTTCATATTATTTTTTGGGCATATTTTTACATTAAATTCTATAACTTTATGAATTTAAAATTGTAAAATGGGTTAAAAATATTTAATCAAAATAATTAAAACTAGGTAATAAGATCCACTTAACATTTCACTATAATATATATTAAAAATAGTAAAAACATTTACCACAGTTAAGGACATACCTAGTTTGACGTGGCTTACATAATATATATATATTCTAGAATGACCTAATAATATATATAAATTATACTTTTAGTCCATATATAGAAAATATATCATCTATTATTTATAAAGGGTTCATTTTTTAGCCATATGGATATATTAAGACATTATTATATTTTAAAAAATTTAAAAATTCCAAGTGTGTCCTCTCTCCCACTAATAAAAGGACACCCCCTCTCATCCCCTCTTTACACTTCAAGGGCCTCTTTATTAAACCAATAACTACACAAATAAATTACTAAAATCCATAACCACAACCTATAATATATTTATTTACCAAAAAAATAATCTTATGATTTCCTTAGGGTTTAAAACTAAAGAAGTTGTCAAAAGAAGCGGTAAAATCTATAACATAGTTTTTCAATTTTATTTCATTATCCACCACCTAAAACCCATTTTCAAAAAATATTATATAATAAAAAATTATATTACATATACTAATATGTTTTTATTTTAATTTAATAACCTATATTAATCCCCTCTTACATCAAATGGGAAAAAATCATTGTTCGTGTGTTAGGTGGATTACGGCCTCACTAACTAATGTAATTCATTTTCCATCTACACAACTTAAGGCATGTTATAATGATGGATTTAATGTATATATATGATAATAGTGAAATATTTTTCATTATTTAATGATAATATATCATCTACTATATTACCTTTCCATCTATTTAAAAAATGCTATCATTGTTCAGGTGTATGTGTGGACTGCCACCTATAAAAAGCAATGTGGTTCATTTTTCATCATCCCATCACATGGATGATACATATAAGTTTTTTTATCGAACAAATAAGATATTTATGTTATCATAATAAAATATATAAAATAAAATTATAGTTACCTTCCTTCCATCATGATTGTTAAAAATGAAAATGTTACTCATGCATAAGTATAGCCCCACGTCACCATGATTGTAACAACATTCATTTTTCATAAACATATTTCATTGTTAGTATCAAAGGTATCATTTATATATAAAAACTATAATTATTAAATTTTTATTATTTAGTATATTATTCAATAATTATGTCTAAGAACATAGGCAACCTATCTATGTAATATTTGACTTCTGTGCTGAATATCTTCACAAAAACTAAGAAAACTTATTTGATTAAGTCATTAAATTAAACAGGTTAATAAATAATATAAAATAATAATAACAAATAAAATGTTTTCTAAGAATCTAATTAATTGAAATAATATTATTATTGAGTATGGTAAAGAACATATGTAATCTTTCAAACTTATGATATGTTATTGATTAACTTAAAATATCATTTCTAAACATCTTAATGATTTAATTGCTATATATTTTTCGTACATATACATATTCTTAAAATTATTTTACATATGTATTTAAATGTAAATAAAATAAATTTTCTTTTCATTTCTGGTATCTTTTTTATATATATTAATTTATTTTCAAGGTGTTTATTTTTATATATTATCTAAAGAATGTTTTGACTTTATTTGCAAAAAGGAAAAAATAAATGTTCTCTTTTAACCTATATATAATAAATGGGTTTTACTGTAACTATAAATATTAATTTATTTTTGGAAAAATTTACAATTTTCATGGTTATTTCAAAGAAAAAACATCTTCCCTTTGTTTTTGGAATTTTAGTTTTGAAAATGACTTTTTAAAAGGAAATGGTATTTTAATATCCAATAGTGTTTTTTATTCAATATTAAAATATTTTTTTCAATGGTATTATAATAAAAAGAAGTATACATTTTTTTATTAATTTTATTGTAATTTATAAGTATATAAGATGATGTGTGTGCCTGATACATCGTATACGATGGGTGATAACATAATGTCTTATTTGATGGGTGAGACTAATATAGATTATATGATGGGTGGGCATGACATAAGTCTACAATTAATTGGGTAATGTTAATTATCACTATTGGAATGAAAGATGATATTATCTAGGAAGGATTACTCTATGTATTTTACTAAGATTTAATTATTTTTTTCATGATTTTAACATGGTTTATGAATGTAATGTCTATTTTTCTTAAAAGGGTTACTATTTTCATACTACAGGTTTTAATGTTTTTCTTTGAGAAAATGTTTATTTTTAATGAGGTTATGATTTATTTTTTTATGATCAAAGAATAATTGTATAAATTTTAATATTTTTTCGGTTCTCATTTTTTAAAATGGGTAAAAATGTTTACTTTTATTAAATAACCTATTGAGGTTTTAATGACCATGCTTTGTTTTTAAATGATTTTACACCAGGTTTAAGGATGAGTTAGAACAAAGTAAAAGATAAGTTGAAATCCATGTTTATTTTTTTATGAAAAGAATTGATTTTTCTTTTTAAAAATATTATATTGTGTAAAAAATGAACATTCTGTAGAAGTGTCCCCTTCTAATTATTCAGCTTTTATATGTAATAATTATGAACTCAATATCTATAATTATAAATTGAAAATATATTTTGGAATGCAATAAAGTGAACTCTAGTCGAAAAAAACAAGATTATGTAATGATTATGGAAAAATATTTATAGTTGGATTCAATTAAAATTTTTAGATAAATTTATATGTTATAATAATTATAATAGAATGCGCTAGAGAGAATATAATTTATTGTTATAATGTAATATAATTTAAAGATTACCATATTGTTTCATATATTCACTGAATGTTCAGAATGGTTTTCCATTAAAGAAAGTGGAAGACAATGTTTGAAGGTAAACATAAGATAATTCCAGAAAAAATAAATAACCATGATGGTTTGAATTAGAACAGAGTAGTTTGTTTTAATGATGGCTCAGTTGACATAGGATATAAATGGTGTTGGAATCAATGTTAGAGAGTAATTGAAATTACCATAGGGGAACATTTCAATTGTTGATATTTTTATTCAACAACGCCCTATAACTATTAGTGGAACCTAATATATAGTGGTAGTAAATAAATGCATCTATTATTTTGAAATGGTATTTAAGGACATGGTTTGTCTATAATTTCAAATGGTAACTCTTTAAATTTATTATTTTGAAGGTGAATCCCAACAATGGTGTTAATTTTTTATGAATAATAGGGAAAGAAGATCTTGAATCTATCAAATTGAATAAAGTTTAGAAACCTTTGTGGGAGAAATATTTCACCAACATTGTCAGACTAAGCATAGGGAAACAATTCTTGGAATTCAAGTAAAAAATATGAATAATTGGTATAATATATGATTTTTTTAAAATATTATCTAGGTTCCTTTTAGATTTTATTCAGTAATTTGAGAGTAAAAAACTATATTTTACTCATGTTTGAAACAATTTTATTATGAAAATTTTCCTCATTATAATTTAAAAGTTAGGATAATGTTTTTCATTTTTCTAAGAAAGTTGATATGGATTTTTCCTACACATATGTTCCTCATTATGAAAGGATTAATAAGTGGTCAAGGTGGATAGTAATGGAAAACAATTTAAGTAATAAATCATTTGGTAATCCTGCATCATTTTTCTATATATACAAAAACATTTCTAGGAATGTTTTACATTAACTAGAAATTTCTAGCATTGTGGTAAGTTTGGTTCTAGGGAATGTGAAAATATATAAAATATTTACGAACAATTTAGGAATAAGTAAATAACTATCTATGTCATGGTGAAATTTTTTAATAATAATGGGTGATGAAATTAAGCTAGCATGTGCCCAAAGATAGTTACTTTGTGTGAACATCACTATGATCAGATGCAAAAAGGAATGTGAAAATAATTTTTTACTACGATGGTTGATGTTGGGATGTAAAATCAAGTGGTGAAAGGATTGTTACATGTTCAATAAATTTAATCCCATAAACTATTTGCCTTTGGATATTCATATTCTTTCATTTCTTATAATGTTTCAAATTAAATGGGAATATCACCTCATGAATAAAATATATAACTTTTTTTGGAAAACATTACATGGGATTATTAAATAAACTGTGATTTATAGGGTTCTTCCTATTGATATATATTGGATGGTATTCCCAATAAATATTGTTCTACATCCAAATATATACATTTATGTTAATCATGGTATGGATTGTATTTATTTTTTATTCTAACATATATTGTAGAGTTGGGAATGTCATATGAATTTATTTAACAGCTTTGATAACATATCGAAATGATAATAAATTTATTATATATAGTAGTGGATGTTATATATCTCATATTATTAAAATGAATAAAAATTTTCAAACTCGTGATTTTATAGAGGTGAATGAATATATAGGTACTTTTATCATTTATTTTCATATTGGTATTCCTTATCAAGAGGTTCAGTTTACTATTGAATTAGTGTGTGATGTTATCATATTTTCAAATCCCCTTATTAAATGGATTATCTAGGACTATTATAACTATAAAAGTTGTTATATGAGATTCAAGAGTACATTTTAATTAATCATAGAACATCACCTTAGTGTGGTATAAATTTATTTATTAAAATAAAATATGTTAAAATTATACCTATCATTCATTATAAATCCTTGAATAAAATCATTATTAAGAATAATTACATTTTTCTCATACTAATGATTTATCTGATCATATCTAGGGAGTGTAGTATTTTTGGATGATTGATCATGGGTCATGATAACATTATTTAAAGGTGAAAAAGAAAGATATTTCAAATATGGTCTTTTATAATTGATACGATCATTATGATTTTTTTATTCTATTTAGTTTTTCTAATACACCATCTATATTTATAGATCTTTTGAATATATTTTTTAGGACTATTTAGATATTCTTTTGTTTTTATTTATTAATAATATAATATTATATAATAAAAGTCACACTAATAATAAAGAATAAAGAATAATATTAAAAATAAAAATGAAAATAATATATATGGAAAATTTAATAAGTGTGAATTTTTGTTGAATTTTTTTCCTTGGGAATATTATTTCTAAAGATGAAATAAATATTGAACCTAATAAAAGTAACGACTCAATAGAATGAACGAAAACATAAAATTTCCCATCTATTTTTTGTTTCCTTGGATTACTATGTTACTACCACTTATTTGTTGAAAATATTACTTAGTAAACAATCCTATAGACTACTTTAACTATTAAATTAGTTAAATTCATCTAGAAAAATGTGGGTGGTGATTTTTTCCTTGAAATGAAAAAAAATATTTGTGACTGCTCATATTTTAGACCAACCTACTATAAAGAGCGATTTTATCATCTTTAATGATACTTCATTGAAGTTAAATTTTTTTTATCTGATTTATAGTAATAATATAATTACATATGCATCACATCAATATAAACTCCATGAATTAAAGTATCATGCACATAATTTGGTAATAGATGTAGTGATATTTCTTTATGAAATTAGAGGCATCATTTATATAGAGTAAAGTATGATATATATGTCGATCATTGATGTTTTTATTATATATTCACTAAGAAAGAGTTTAAAATGAGGTAGAGAAGATGGATGAAACTAATTAAGGATTATGTCCGCATGATCCGTCACTAAACTAGAATAGAAAAAAAGTATTAGATGCTTTGATTTAGAAATAAAATTATGAATTAGCTATGTATTTTTCAGTATATAGACATTTTTTTAAAGGATTTTCAAATTTTCTCCTATAATTTATACATGTATGAACATCCTTAGTTTTGATTGAGGTTTCATTGTTGACGACATTATCAAAAATAATTAAAAAAGCTCAAAATGAAGATCATGTTTTATAGGAAATGGTATAATCCAATAAGAGGTGTATTTTTTGGATTTGATTATTGATGAAGAATGTGTTTTTAGATTTGGAATTAGATTATGTGTTCCTTATGATTTCCATTTGATGAATGAATTACATATAAAAGACATAATTTCGTGTTTTCTATTCATCCTGGAAGAACTAATACGTATAGATACCTTTATGACATTTTCTAGTATTATTAATGACAAAATATTTTTGAATTTTATATGAAGTGTATTACTTGTCAATTAGTTAAAGTAGAATGAAAATTACAAAAAGGTTTCTTAATCCTTTGGAAATTATATAATATAAATAGGAAAATATATTAATGGGGTTTGTGGTGGGATTTCCAAATACATCTCAAGGTAATAATAAGATTTTAGTTATTATAGATCGAATAACTAAAAATTCACATATCCTACTCAATATAAATACAATTTATTTATATTATCCTTCTCTAATGCACTTAGTGGTGATTTGTATTTTACATGGATTTTCACTCTCCATTGTATCTGACATTGATGATTGGTTTACCTTTAATTTTTGGAAAGACCAATATAATTTTTTGGGTACTAGATTAATTTTTATAAATTATTTTTATCCTTAATATGATGGATAGATAGATTGAATAATTAATTCCTTAAATGACATCCCTCAAGAATGATCAATGGATTACTAGGGAAGTTGGGATCGATATATTTCATTAGTTTGTTATTATTATAATAATTGTTTTATTTCCACTATATAGATGGAATATTTTGATGGATTATTTGTAAAGAGGTGTTAGACGCCCGCTTGTTAGGATAATGAAAGGGAAATGATGTTGTTGTGAAAATAACTTGTTGAATAAATGGGTGTTAATGTGAACTTGATTCAGTAATATATGGTGATATCTTATATAATTCATAAAACTTATACATACTATTGGAGGAAATATCATTCATTTTATTTAGGTAGTCATGTTTTTATTAAAGTATCTCCATGGAAAAGTGATGTGCAATTTAGTAAAAATGGTAGCTAAGTATACTATTTATTTGACTATATAAAATCATAGATAAATTCTTATTAGTTACCTACTGAGTATCTTTTCCTTAGAGTTGTTCTTAGGTATATTATGCATTTCATGTATTCTTATGAAAATTTATTATACATGACTATTATTTTTTGATCCTTGAAGTTGTACAGTTGGAAGAGAACCATTCTTATAAGGAACATCTTGTTCAGATTCATCACCATTGAAATTAAGTTCTATGAAATACGTTAATTCACCATGTTATGTTTTTTTGGAAAACCGTATGATTTAAGAAGCAACATGAGTATCAGAAAATGCAATGAGAGAAAGATATCCCCACATGGTTATGTAATGTATAAAATAACAAAGATGAAACTTACAAAATGGGGGAAGTATGTAAAAAATTAATGTTAAAATAAATAATTTAAATATAATATTAATATTCATTAATAATTTTTATTGAGTTATATTAATTAAAAGAATATTTCATAATTTTTCAGTCAAAAGGGAAAGGTATTATTTCAAATATAATTGGGTTTTTAGGAATTTTATTCTTTAATTAAAATATTTATTTATAAATTAGGGAATTTTAATTTTAGAAAATTAGATTTATATTTTTTCTATTGTAAAAATTATATTAGGATTTAATTTTTATAATTTTGATAAAATTTTTATTTTTCAAAAAATAGTGAAAAATACTTCTTGTTAATATAACCTTCACATTTTAGAAGAA
The DNA here is from genome assembly GCA_963277665.1 of Viscum album. NCBI lineage: Eukaryota > Viridiplantae > Streptophyta > Magnoliopsida > Santalales > Viscaceae > Viscum > Viscum album. The sequence goes on from OY728128.1 coordinate 15,278,785, forward strand.
TTTATATTGTTAAATTTAATTTTAAATGGTATAAAATTAAAATCAGTTCATTTATAATATCAATAATTGAATTAATTTCATTTTAATAAATAGTAGGTATTAATTTGGAAAATAACTTTATAATTAAAAATGTATTTTTCAGAAAACATGTTTTCATCACATTTAACATGTTTATTTTTAAATTAAATACATAAAAAATTTAATTGAATTTGAAAAAATGTATTCCATATTTTAATATATAATAATTAATAATAGGTAATAAGGTTTAAAAAAATATGTTCCTAATGACGTGTAATAATAATAATAAACTGTTACCATAGTTAATGTTAAAACTGGTGTACTGAGGGGTTAAACAAATGAAATTATGGATAAAATTACCTAAAACATGTATAAATTATATTTTATATACATATTAATTCTATAACACATATCATATTCATAAATGGACCATTTTGTATCCATCTTGCTTCATCAAGTCATTAATTTATTTTAGGATTTTTAAAAATTTCAGGTGTGTCTTCGCCCCCTTTTATACAAGCAAACCACTATCTTCTACTATCCACACTTGAAGAGCCTTTTTTAAATTTCCAACCAAAATTCCTTCCATACATCTATACCCATGATCAAGATTCCATTAGTTAATCATACTCCCATTTTAGGAGGGATCTAGGTATATACCAAAAGTGGTTTTATAAAGAAGAGGTATGATTCTTAACCAATATTTTTCATTTTATTTTTCCTCTTCCTCCAAATCATTTGAAAATATAATTTATTTATAAATATATTATCTTAAAAATACATATTTGTTTTTATATTCATATAATTACTAATATCAATTTCATATTCCTTCAAATGGGAAACAAAACTATAATTCATTTGTACGGTGGACTACTGCCTCACGTACTGATATAACTCATTCTCCATCACTATCACTCAAAGCTATTTATAGTAATATATTTAATATATATTTATATATGATATTTATTAAATAATTATGATTTTTAAAAGATAATATATCATATAAAATTATACCATTCCAACCATTGAAAAATTATAATGTCATTCGTGCGTATGTGTGGATTACCACCTCCATGAAGCGATTTGATTTGTTTTTTGACCCCACATCAGATGGATAAAAATATTAGATTATTTAAATGAAAAATATATTATTTAAGATTTAATAATAATTCTATAACTATTAAATTATAGTTACCTTCCTTCCATCATGATGGTGTAAATAAGAACATTATTTATATGTACTTTTGACCAACCCTCTCCATGATTACGTTGTAGTACATTTTTTCTAACTATCATTAATTTTTGGATTTAAAATTAGAATTTATGTATAAATATAATAATTATTTCATGATTTCTATGATCTATAGGATGTAATAATGAAATCATTGACTATATTCATCCTACCAAAATGATTATTGACAAAATAATGAATATCGTCAAAATGACTAACATCAATTTATTTGGTTATGTAATTTAATATAACCTAGTAATAAAAAAATAAAATGGAATAATAAACATAAAAAATGTTCTTTAAAAAGTAAATAATTAACATATATTTATCATTCATGATGATAATGAATGTACATGATGATTTAGACTCAAGGTATGGGACACTTTAACTTAAAACCACATTTTCAAAAGTTATAAAGATTTATTTTAAAAATGCCTTTTTCTCGTGTCTATAGTCTTAAAATTATCTTATGGATGTATTTATATAGAGATAAAATAACAGTAAATTATATTTTTTCCGATTTTTTACTTTATTTCAAATATTTTTAACTATTTTATATGGAATGTTTTGACATTATTTTTAAATATAACAAAAGGAATGTTGAAATTTAAGGTATATGGAAACAATTTTTCTCAAATATAATTTTCATTATTCTATATTTGGATTATTTTACAAAATTTTATGTTTTATTCAAATAAAAACTCCCATTTCACTTCATTACTACAAAAAAGACCTTTAAGAGCATTGGCTTTTATTAGTGCTAGAAAAAAGCACTAATAAAAAGTATCTTTTATCAAAAAATTATTTTTTATAATGATAAAGGTTTCCTTTATCAGTTATTTTAGAGCACTGATATTGTAAAATAAAATAATTAAATAAAAAATTAAATTAAATTATTAAAAAAATGAATTTTTTTATTAATTATATAATAATTGATTGAAATGAATAAATTGTTTATACTATATATAAATTATCAATAAAAATAAATATTATATATTTATTATAAAAACATAAGAGAAATTAGAATTAAAAAAATAAAAATAAAAATAAGTAAATTGAGAAAAATATTAAACATTTTATTAATTAAATAATTATTGATAATATTAATAAATAATTTATATTGAATATATTGATATATATGAATCTGTACTAATATGATTTATATAAAAATTTATTATTTATAATAGTTATATATTTATTATAAATGGAAAATAATTAAAAATTAATATGAATTAAAAATATTGACTAACTGCATCGATTAATTAACATAATTGATTGTCCTTTTATTTTTCAATTTAACATATATCAAACATGTTTTATATTGATTTTACATACACATAATTTGTAACACTCGAATATGTTATGATATATATTATAGTTAATTTATTTTATGTCTTGTGTCTTACAATACACAATGATTAGTTTTGACTATACACTACATTATATTAGCTTGTTGTATATGCAACACTATACTTTGCTTGTGTTACACACAATTTCATGTTCTTTTTATAGAATTCATTTCATGCAAAAATGAGAATATATTATGTTCAATGTATAAAAGAACTATTTTTGTAATATCTTATACGCAACACCAAAGGAATATTTCACTAAATGCAACATTTACTTGGCTTTCATCACACACAAGAAGAACCATCCTCGATAGCTTGTGTTGTACGCTATAATGAATTTCACTAAATAAAGATATATTGTTAAAATATTGTTATTTAGTGGGATATAAAAAAGCCGTTATGAATAATATTAAAAAAAATTAGTTTTATATAACATTAAAATTCAAATTATGTATTTTCTAGAACATGATATTAGAACAAATTCAATTATTTGGATAAAAGAATTATTATTCATAAAATATAGGTTTGTCTCTATTCTCTGGGGAACCAATTTTAAATGTAGTATTTATATTTTTAATATATTTTAATTGAAAAAATAAACATATTCATTGGAATCATGATATAAAAATTTACTTTTTTTGAGTTTTTGGTATTTTTCTGATAAAATTCAAATTTTAATGAATAGTGGAAAATACCACATTTTAATTCCAAACTGACTTTTCATCTAATTTATTTATATAGTTATATTATCTCTTTAACTAGTTTTAGAGTTTAATTATATTTTTTTTAATTTAATACAATTTTTGTCATTGGATGTAATTTCAAATATAAATTGGACATAAACACATGTCAATCTTGTAAGAGTTTTTTTCTTAAAAACCCGCTTTCTGGTTTTGACAACAAGAAAAAAAATTACCGTAATTAATTAATCTTATGTGCTTTGAATTTGAGAAAATGGATTCCTTATTTTTAATATGTGGGTCCAAATTACGTTAATTGGTTACTTTTAATTGTTTTGATATTATGAATAATAACTACGATAATTTTTATTTAACACAGTTAATGGTAAATAAGATAATTTAGGGTAACAAACAATATGAAAAATATAAAAAAATTACCCTAACACCTACCAAAATAACATTTGAGGAAATTATAGAAATATAACCAAAGGGTCAGAATAGATTCATTTAATGGAATTTTCTTGGTGAATGTAATTCAAATATAATTAAAACCAAATAAAGCAACAACATGTCACTCTCTTATATATTATACGTATATTAATTTTAATATAGTGTTAAAATTTATAAATAATAGAAAATAAATAGTCTCCTAAAATATAATGAAATTATCTACATAATTTTAATTTATTTAGAGTTTTTAGAGACTAAATAATTACCATTAATGATGAAACAATATTTATGTAGAAATTATTTTATTGATGGAAATATAAAATAAATGGTTTAAAAAATATGAAAATAAATATCATACGAACTATTTATTATTTTTCCCTAATTTTATAGGATACTATGACATTTCATGAGTGTACTAAATATTTTTGTTAACATTTATATTCTATATGGATTTAATTTAATGTAAAATAAATTAATAGTGTTAAAATTGAAAATATTGATATTTTATAGAAAACATATGATTAAATCCTTTAAAAATTAAAAAATATTTATAAATTACAAAGTAAACATTATATGGGTTATAATGTAATAAATTATCCAATTATGGACAATTGAAAACACATAAGAAGATATTTATAACTATTTAGTATTTATAATATTATTACAACAAATTAAATTAAAAAGATTAAATAAGGATAAATCAAAATGATAAGGTTTAAAATAAAATAAAAACATGTCTAACTTTTATTGGGTGAGGGGACTTAAACCTACACACATATTATCTTCGAAATAAATTATTTTGGAACCATTATAAACAGAAAATAAATTTACAATAAATTAATATTTCAAGACATTCTAAAAGTGCCCCTACCTCTTATAAAAATACACCACATATAACAACTTACTCACATCTTTCAACCCCTTTTTATGGTAAAAAACTACTAAAATAAGATCAAAAAATCCATACCTTCATCTAGAGGCCACAATTTGGGAATAAATCTATCCTAGGGAGACCTTTTTTTCTAATAAAAACGAGACACTCAAAGAAGAGGTAATTGTTTTACCACCTCTTTCAAAATTCATTTCTTCTTATACATCTTATTCTTATGTTTTTGTCATACTAAAATAATAAATACATTATATAATATATATTATAAGATGTTATTATAATTTTTGGATGACATTTTACTTTATTTTATCCATCCTACACATAACAATATCACCATATGTGAATATGTACGATTTACTGTCTCCACGATGCGGTGTAATTTTTATTCAATAATACATTTTTTTTATGTGTATAATTATGATTATAATGGATTTAAATAATGAATATAACATGATAATTATTCTTTATAATTAATATTCCAACTAATTCCATACTACATAATCATCAAGTGAATGATATTGTCACTCGTGTGTACGTATGGCCGACCGTCTCCACTACACTATGAGATTCATTCTCCATGTTAACCATTCAAGAATGATTATAATGTATATATAATAAATAAGCATTGAATATATGAAATAATAATTATACTGGATTTATGTATATATATATATATTTCATTTACATTCATCCATTCAATTTAATAAGGAAACAGAAACAACATTCATGCATACGTAGGACCTACCCTCTCCATGAACGGTGTATTTCATCTCATTTATATATATTTTATATATATTTATATACTGAATATATATTATATATAAATAATTTTTAACATTATGAAAATATTTAAATCATGATCTGAGTAATAATATCATGAATAACAAGTCAAAACATATACGATAAATAAAATTATTATTACTGAAATAGTTACTTGAACACAGAATTGATAAAAAAATGTGTAATAAGTGAATAATATACGATATCATAAATATTATTATCATTATGTTAAATGTTTAAAATATTATTAAACCCACTATACCCGAGTTTCAGATACATACGAAGCATATCATACCTCATGTAAGGGATAATTTCATAATCTCATTATTTTCTAAGATTATTTATATGAAAGTATTTAATAGGTTATATTTATTATCCACATACATGTTTGCTAAATATATAATATAATTTATATTATTAAACTAATTTTTAAATTAAATTTTATCCATTATTTAAATTTTTATAAAAAATTTTGGATTGAATTTTTTTGTTTCCCATACAAGGTAATTTCTGACTTTTTCAGGAATAGTACTTGAAGAATTTTGTTAACATATGCTATCAGAATATATTTTTACAAATTCATACCACATTATTTATATTAGTCATACACTACATAATTTCATGTTTATTTTCAACTAAATTATTATATTTTAAAATTGTGTGTCATTTTTTGAAAAGAAAATGTTTTTGAAGAAAAAGGATGTTTTCTTCAAGAATTAAGTGCAAGAGTTTTATCAAAACTATTTTCTATCTATGATGACATAGGTTTATGTTTCTATCCCTATTATTATGTTTATTTGATATTTTTTATGATGAAAATATTTTAATGAAATCCATTTATTTTATATGGATTATGTCTTTATGGAATGATGTTTAAGAAACCCATTTTATTTCATAGGATATGCAATTATGAATGATTTTTCTTTTTTTATGGAACTTGTCAGAATTATTACATTATGAGATTTGTGGAACTAATATCTACCTCCAATTAATTGGTAAAAGATTTATATCACATTAGATAGAAATTAATGGAATGAAAAGTAAATCTGGTTCAATAAAAAAGGGATAGAATGACAAGTAAATCAAGTTTAGTAATACATGGATGGAACAGAAAGTAAACCCAGTTCAGTAATGTAATTTTTCCACTATGATAGTCTTGTAAATAATGCCTTGGCAGCTATGGAAATAATATTATGTGATTATTGTTTTTCCAAAATTTTATATTTTATTAAAATGATATTTAATCATGGTTATTATTCTATTATGATAAATTCATTACGTACTGCCATGATTTATTTCATGACTTAGGATTTTGATATTTAAGATTTATGTTCAGGTTTTTTGATTATTATGTTTAATGATTGATGTATGTCTTTCCATATTTACCATTATTAATAATTTTAACTCAGCATTTTTTTGTTTTCATTTCTCTAGGATATATAGAATGGAATTATGTAGGAAAACAACAAGGGAAGATCCTTATTGAAGATGTATAATATTTTTCACCAAGTTAGAAGATTATATTCCTTGTTACAAAATACACAAAACTAATTCTATAATTGGGAATATATTTTTGTAATTTAATATGTATTCTGAAAAAGAAATGTAACGGCATGGACGTTATTCTTCGATCGTTAAAGTTAGTATTAGAGGAAATTTTTATTTATTCTTTAGAAACTTGAATGAGAAAAAAATTAGTAAGATTCATAGAGATATCTTTATGGAATATTTAGGGATATCCCAAAGGGTAACTCTAACTATTTGTTATAGTCCAAGAATTATAGTAATTTTCTGAATAACCTAGTATTAAACCTAACATTTTAGAGATTGAATGGACTCCCCCCTTGATTATGTTGTTTTCCAAGTATGAGTTTTGCCTCTAACACTATTCTTTTTGGGTTTTAGAAAATGTTGGGAACCTGAAGGAATCATGTTCATGATAAATGCACTAGGAAATGCAGTGTTTTTACTCTTAAAAATCAAATTTTATTATATATGGATTGAAAAATCTTATTTATATAATTACACATGCTATGAATAATTTTGGACATCCAAATGAACAGAGAAATGAACAAAATTTTCTTGGGTCCTTCATGAGGCAATGTCTACCTTCATTCAGTGGGTATTCTGATCCACTTATTGTTGAATAATAGATATATACCATTGAAAATATATTTTCCATCATTCGCTATTTAAAAAAGGATAAATTCATTTTATATGTTTATCGTTTAGAAGGTGAAGGAGACTAGTGGTGAACTCTAATCAGAAATACATGGAAGCAAGATGAGAATGGATTCCTAGAATGGGATGAGTTCAAGAACAAATTTTTCAATAAGTACTTCCCTCATATTAAAAAAATATATAGAAAAGGATTTCCTCAATATTATGAAAAAGGATGAGGAATCTATTGGTACATACAGGGAAAATTTTTCAATACTTGAATGATATGCTTTTGGTTTTATCATCGAACCGAATAGTAATGTTAATCGATTATTCAATGGTGTAAAAATAAGTCATGGTAGGAAATTATCCCTAATATACATTATTAGATATCAATAGATTGTGTGTTATGCTATCATGGTATAAATGGATTTTTTGTTATATATCAATCTCATGGTTTTGAAAAGAATAAAAATATAGAGCTCGAGGGAAAATCTCAAAACAATTGTGAAAAGAATATTAATGTTTCCTTATGTTAAAATTGTGAAAATAAGATTGGTGGATATTTTATTAAAGGAAGTAGAAAGTGTATTTATTGTGAGAAATAAGTTCATCAAGAAATTGATTTACAAAGTAATAGGAAAAAAGTTTCTAATGATGTGAATAGAGAATAGACTATAGATAATGAACCACCAACACCTAAATTATTTAAGTGCAAGGAAATGGGGAATTTCGCTAACCAACGTCCAAATCCAAGGGTTAATGAAGATTATCAACATTAAAAACCTCTTCCGGGGAAAGATAAATGAAAATCATATGAGATCAATATTGTTGATGTTGAGTATGACAATACACTAGTGGAATGATTAAGTATTTATGTAATGGGATTCCAAAATAGTGTTGTGGAATCTCTTTTATAGTATTATGGAATATTAGAATATCTATGTATTGGTTCATTGTGGTTTTCTAAAAGTATATGGTACCAGAAACCAAGAAAATGGATTGAAATATTTTTAGAAAGCACATGATATGCACAAATTGAAGGAATAAGGAGATAATGGGATATTTAATATTGTAAATATGCTCATAAATAATATAAGGACAAAGTGATATCTTGGTTTGAGAATATATAATTTTTGGTATTCTGTGGGTATGGAAAATGTTATTTTTTACAAAATTCATGTTTTTAATTTGTTTCAATTATAATTCTTGGTATTACTATGTTTTAAGAGATTTCATGATTAATGGATTCACATGTTTGGAATGTGATAACAAAGAAATACCTTATGAGATATGGGAGAAAAATGTTATGTCGATTTAGTTCACATATTTCTAATGATTTTTTTGAAGTATTGTAATATCTTCCATTTATTTATAGTATAAGTTATGTTCCATTTAAATTTTGTTCGATTAATGTTTAATCTCACTATAGGTGGACTTATGCATATTTGATTATTTATCCTAACCTTTTTGTTGCGAAAAATTGAAAGACCTATCAATCTAACACATGACCTACTAACACAACCAGAATGAAAAATTCAATATCTTTTATCTAAAAAAGAGGTGATATTTAATTTTTTCAAGGCATGAAAAATGGTGAGATTGTACCAAAATCATGTAGGTATTTCTTCCCATTAAAAAAATGATTCACATTAGGGAAAGGATATTAAAAACAAAAAATGTAATCTTATTCCATATCCCTGTTTTTACATCCCACGTATGTTCTCCTATGTGGAAACCCAGTGATGAGTTACTTTAGGTAACCATTATATTTTTAAATTTCCTTTTTAAAATGAAGTTGTATTATTCATATTTACGATGTGAGTTTCTATGATATAAAATTGGATTTTGTAAACCTTTTATATCCCCGACAAATTTCGAGGGTAAAATTCATTTTAAGGGTGTTATAATGTAACACACTATGATTTTATGGGATATATTATTTTTAATTTATATTATGTATTGTGTTGTACTCAAAAAAAATATTTACTTTCATTATACACAACACCGTATTATCTTGTCGAATAGGAAAACCTATACTTGTCTTGTGATACAGACAATTTCATGTACTTTTGATAAAAATCATTTAACGCAGCACTGAGCATAGATTTTTTTCCATTTATAAAAGAATTGTGTTTTGATTATGTTATACAAAACACAAGTGAAATATGTCACTAAACTCATAAATAACATGTAATTCATTACACACAAGAGAAACCTTCTTTGATAGCTTACATTGTATGCAATACCAATTTTCACTAAATAATGATATATTATTAAAATATTATTATTTAATGGGATATTAACTAGATTTTTTGAATAGTATTAACAACATATTGAATTTTATTTAGAAATAACATTCTTCTTCTAAATTTAATAGAACATGATATAAGAACAAATTAAAAATTCCACCTAAATGAAGTATTAATCAAAAAAAATTGTGTTTTGTCGCCTTTTGATGGCACTCCAATTATAAATCTAGTTTTTAAGAATGTTATATATCTTATTTGAAAAAATAAACATATTGTTTTTAATCGAGACAAAAAAATTACATTAGTTTACTTTTGCGTATTTTTTTGATAATATTCATATTTTAATGAATAATTAAACATACTATATTTTAATTCAAAACTACATTTTCATCTAATTTATTATTATAGTTAGATAAAATTATTATTTTGTTTTATAGTTTAATTGGATTATATTTTTATCATGTAATACAATTTTTGTAATTTTATATAATTTCATATTTAAAATGGAAATAAACACATGTCAATCATTTTATAGTTTTTACTTCTTAAAACCCTTCTTCCCTATTTTGATGATGTGAATTAATTTTCAATTAATTAATAAAACATATATGTTTTGAATTTTGAAAAATTGATTCTATATTTGGAATCAATATTCCAAATTATGTTAAGAAGTCACTTTTATTTTTTTGGATATTATGAATAGTAACTATGATTAATTTTATTTACCATAGTGAAAGGTATATTGGTTAAATTAGGGTAAAAAAAATATGATAATGATAATAAAATTAACAAAATACCTACCAAAATCCTGTGGGATGAATTAATTTCATCCCATATAACCTAAGAGTTTGATGTGATTCATTTAATGGACTTTTTTCTATGAAAATGATGTAATTATAATTCGAACAAAAGAAAGTGACAACATGTCACTCTATTATATAATATAAGTATAATAATTTTAATATAGTGATAAAATACCTTAAACATCGAAAATAATTATTCACCCAAAAAATAATGAAATTATCTATATCATGTGTTTTTATTTTGATTTTTTAAAGAATAAATAATTACAATTAATTATGAAACACCGATGGTGTTGAAATAATTTTATTAATATAAATATCTAATATATAGTTTTAAAAATATATAAAAAATATATCATATAAACAAATTAATATTCTCAAAAAAAAAATCTATTTGACTAAGACATTTTATGAGTATATTAAATATTTTTTTTTGAATGTATATTCTGTGTGGATTTTATTTAAAGTAAAATAAATTAATACTATAAAAATTGACACTTTTGATATTTTATAAAAATAACATATTATTAAATTTTTTATAAATCACAGAAATATTTAATAATTAAAAGTGAAAATTAGACTGTCTAAAATTACTAAATAATCCAATTATGTAAAATTGAAAACATATAAGTAAATATTTATAACCATTTAATATTCAGAATATTATTACCACAAATAAAATTAATAGATTAAATAAGGATAAACAAAAATGATACGGTTTAAATAAAATAAAAACATATCTAAATCTTATTTTCTAAGAGTATTTCAACCCATACACATCTTATCATAGAAATAAATGAGTTTGGGACCATTATAAACTAAAAATAAATTTATAATAAATCAATATTTTTATGACTTTCTTGAAGTGCCCCTCCTCCCTCTTATAAAAGGCCACCACTTCTACCCACATACTCACACATTTAATGAAATTTGGATCATCCCAAATATAATCAAATAAGATCCCAAAATCCCTCCCTTACTCATAGAGGACACACTTTTGGAAGAAAGCTATCATATTGCTGCTTTTGTGTAAATCCAAAGAAGATACTCGATAAAGAGGTAATTGTTTTATCATCTTTTTAAAAAAAATCTTCTTACACTTCATCTTATTATGTTGTTCTCATATTAAATTAATAAAAAATTATTTTATACATGACTAAATATTATTATAATTATGGTACAACCTTATACCTCCTTTTATCCATCCTATTAATAGTAATATCACTATTTGTTTGTACGTACGGATTACAATGTCTACACTGTGGAGTAATTTTTTATTTGACAATACATAATTTAAATTATTATATTGATGATTATACCAGATTTAAATAACGAATATAAAATTATAATTATTTTTTATATTAAATATAACCTCCAAGTCCACACCATTTAACCATCATGTGAATGGTATCGTTGCTCGTGCACACATATGACCTATTGTGTCCACGACGCGATGGGATTCAATCTCTATGTTAACCATTCAATATTGATTATAAAGTATATATAATAAATAATCAAGAAATATATGACATAATAATCTCTCTGGATTTTTGTACATATATATGTCATTTACTTTCTTCCATTCAATTCAATAAGGAAACGGAAACAATGTTTATGCGTACGTAAAACATACCATCTCCATGAATGGGTTATTCCATTTCATTTATCTATTATATATATTTATATACTGAATATATATTATATAAAAATAATTATTTACATTTTGGAAGAATGTAAATCCAGATCTATGTAATAATATCACGAATAAAAAGTTAATACATGTATGATAAATAAAACAATTATTACCAAAAACGTTGCTTTAGTATAGAATTGATAAATAAACAGGTAATAAGTGAATAAAATATGATATCAAAAATATTATTATCATCTATTAAAAGTTAATAATATGTCTAAAAACACTATATATGTGTTTCGAAAACATAAAAATCATATCGAACCTAAGGTAATGGATAATTTCATAATCTCATTATTATCTGAGATTATTTATACGTAAGTATTTACTGGGGTATATTTATCATCCACCTTCATGTTTCATAAATATATAAAATTATTTTTATGCTTATACTATTTTTTAATGTCAATTTTACCCATTGGTGAATTTTTATTAAATGGTTTTGAGGTAATATTTATTTATTTTCCATACAAAGTACTCGTTGACATTTCTGGAAAGAGTACAAGAATAATGTTTTTAAAACTTATATAGAGTGAATAGATTTTTACATCCTCACAATCCCTTATTTACATGAATAATAATGTATATTATCTCTAGCTTACATTCAAATAAATTCATTTCTTTTAAAATTTCTTGCCATTTTGTGAAAAGAAAATGTTTTTGTAGAAGAAAGTATATTTTCCTCAAAAATTAAGCTCATAAGTTTTATCAAAATTAGTTTCCTTATAAGATGACATATAGTTGTGTTTCTATCCACGTTATTACTTTGATTTGATTATTTTTATGATTTAATTATTTGAATTAAATCTATTTATTTTATATAAATTATTTTATGACATAATGATAATTAAGAAACCCAATTTATTTCATGGGTTATGCAATGATGAATTATTTATGTTTTTTTGTGGCACATATAAGAATGATTTCAATAAGAGATCGGATGGACCTATATTTACCTTAATTTAATTGGGTAAAGATTTATTTCTCATTATATAGGCATGACTAGAATGATAATTAAATATGGTTCAGTAATACGGGGCTGAAATGACAAGTAAATCATGTTCAGCAGTACAAGGTTGTAATGACCTGAAAACCCGATACAGTAATGTACTTTGTATACTATGATGGTCTTCGTAGCAATGAATTGGATATAATGGTAATCATATTATGTTATTATTTGTTTTAAAAAAATCCATATTTTATGCCAAAACAATTCTATTGTTGTTAATTTTCCTTTATGATCCATGTATTACTTTCTACAATGATTCATTTCATAACTCACGATTTTGATATTTAATCATTATGTTCATGTTTTTATATTCTTATATTTATGGTTTGTTTTATGTCATCCATTTTTACCCTTAATAAGAATTTAAGATCACCATTTTATGTTTTATATTCCCTGGGATATAAAGAAAGGGTTTAGGTAAGAGAGAAAAAGGAGAAGATCATTGTGGGAGATGTTGAAGATCTTTCACCAAGTTGGAAGATTATGTAACATTATTCCAAAGACACTAAAATAATACAGTCTTTGGGAATATATTTTTGTAATTTTTTATGAATACTGCAAAAGAAATGTAATTTCCATGTATGTCAAGCATGTTTCATTACATAATTAATGCATTTTTATATACAATGGAAACATAAAAATATTTATATAATTAAAGAAATATTATACAGAAACACATACACCTAATATATATTTGATTTGTTCATTTTTTAGAATTCATTTTAGAATTTCATTATCACATTATACATTTAATATATTATTTCATTAATTATTAATTTTTATTTTTAGATTTTTAATTTTATTATAGCTAGGTATTAATTCTCTTTTAATATGATTAATTTTTAATTTATAAATTATTTGGGAATTTAATCAATTTCAATTGTTTATTTATAAATATTTATTTACATTGTTTAGACATTTTAAATATGTATTCTTCTTTATTTTAATATATATATATATATATATATATTATTTTTATTTTATATTTAATTAATAAAACATACCCATTACTTCAATATTGTTAATTTGTATTCTTTTTCAAATACACAATTTCAGTCATTATAAAAATGCATGCATTTAAGATTAAATATTCATTCATAATGTAAAAAATATATTTGTAAATAAATATTTATAAAAAAATATATTTATAAATGTATTATTAACATATTTATAAATTTATAAATTTATAATTATAGATCAAAAAATATTTTGTTTAAACTATTTACATATTTATAAATATATAATTATATATTTAAATAAGTGTATAATTATAAATAATTTATTTAAATAACGAATATATTTACTATATATATATATATTTATTATATATATATATAATTATATATAATTATATAAATATATAAATATATTTTTATATTTTTATATATATCATTATTAAATATAAATATATATAATGATATAAATTTTTTTAAGAAATAATATATTTATAAATAAATAATAATAAATTTTTATAAAAATAAATTTATAAGTAATACATTTAAATAATGATTATATTTTATATATTTTATATTTATATATATTTATTAAATATATATATATAATTATATAATTATATTTACAAAAAAATATTTCAAATTAAAATTATAAATCTTTTATTAGTGTTTTTTTAGTGTTGAAAAATATAGTGCTTGATCAGCGCAAAAAATGTGCTAATAAATGTCATAATTATTAGTTCAAAAACTTTCACATTGATATAAATGAAGTTTAACAGTTCTTTTTAGCACCGATAAATCATAATCTTTATCAAAGGTAAAAAAGAACTGATAAAAATATCTTTTTTCCATGATTATTAATTTAGTGCTGGCAAAAGGGATCTTTATCAGTGTTTTTTGGAAGTAATGATAAAAATGTTCTATTTTATTTAATGATCCCTAATCATTCACAAACAGGTCATGATATATAAGGCATTTTTCAGAAGCCACCTATTGTTGACACTACTCCTCATCAAATCCAAGATCGAATCAGGGCTCGAACAATTTTAAGGCTCAAATCCAAGGCTCAAATAATTCAAGTATAGAAAAAATACTAGGATTGAAAAAATTCTCAATTTAGTGATATTCCATATTACCATAGGATAATTCAACGAATCAATCCATGTTATGTTATTTTCTCCTCCTCTTCAATCATTGATTTTTTGTATTGTGATATATATTTTCATTCATTTTCATCATTATTTATATAATATGGGAATATCCCTATAGCGAATAGTTGAATCTCATATATTCAATCCCTCGCCACCAGAGTATATCAACAACATTCTTCAAGAGCTACTTGTGATAAGGAATATATTCCTACATCCATTTTGGAGGATTTTGGGTATGTTTTTATATTTAATGAATATAGTATATAACCAGTGATCATTGTCTCATTTCAATGAACACTTTAGAGAAGGCCAATATTCATTAAAACTATACAATTTCTCATGAAAATATTCCAATTAAAACATGTGTGTAATATGAGAGATATCTCACATTTGAGGATTACTAGTTACCATAAATATCCACAACCACCTAATAGAGCATATCCAATAGGAAGTCTCACTGGGGGAATCCCAAATAATAGGAGCATATCCATATAAATATAGGAAATCCCCAAAGTAGTGATCATTGTTTCTGATAATACTATATTCATGATATCATATTTTCATTATTTTTATTATTTTTATTGCATCGATTTCCGCATTCACAATTATTTTTCATTTTAAAATAAAAATAAAAAATGACCATAAATATAACAATATAGTAGGAATAGTGAGTGATCCAAAATAAAATCCTTAAGGGAATGAACATGAATATCAAATGTGATTTTCTAAAGAGAAATACAGATATTATTTTTTACCACCCCATAATATGGGTGTCTTGTAATCAACCTCGTAATCAAATATAGACATCTTTATCACATCACGAAACTCATTCTTAATACTTCTTATTTAAAATAGAAACTCATTTAGATAATTATAAATATATATATATATATGACTAAATCATAATAAATTTTGTATAATTATTATTATAAATGTGATAAATGAAATACTTATCAAAATGTATTGATTTATACATTTCGGGTATATATATATCATTGAGAATAAACTCTAAGGGTTGTCGCATTTAAATATCTAATTTATAATTTTAATTATTAATAGAATCCCCATAATAATTGGTAAAAAATAAATTTTATTTTTATCTTTTCATTATAAAAACATCTCACCCAAACATTTTCAAGTCATAATTTCAGTGTATCATTTCAAATATAGTCAATTTTTCACTAACACAAATAAATTTCCTCTTTCGAAAACAATTACCAAAAATTTTCACCAACCCCAAATTAGAATATGGTTTGGTTAGTTTTATATTACTTTTTAAATATATTTTCATCTTTTAAATGATAACATCCTCATTAATTATTGTTAAAATTCAATTCATTTCCTTAATCACACATCTAATGAAGACTATGTTTTTTACTTTAATCCATCTAAAAATATATCATTATTTAACATTACCTTTTATTTACAACATATATTTATTGAAAAAAAGCTTATTAAAAGAGACCCACCATTTCTAATATAATAAGTATCATTTCAACTTTTCAAAAATCATTAATCACATTAATTTACCTATCATGTGAGATGAAAACCCAACATCTAATACGAAATGATGTTTCCTTTGTATATCCTTTAGTGTGACACGAATAAGAAATTTTTCTTAAATTCTAATTTTTTCATATCTAGTATTTCTAATTCCATATTCCAATAAATATATATTTTTAGAATAATTTCAAAATCCTTCATACAACTATTTACCTTGTCACATGTTCAAAAAGTTCATTCAATGGTTGAAATCCATCATCCAATTTTACTTTTAATGATTCTCCTAACTTAAAAAGTATTTCTGTTAGAGTAGGTCATCTTCACATTAACTTAAAACATACATATCTTCCATAAATACTATTATCTACCTCATTATGACAAATATTTTATAATATTTTCCCAAAATCACCATTGAACCCATATTGACCAAGAAAATGAATCTTTCTTATAAAGAATACACTTCTTCGGATTGAATGTTTTTATTTTTAACCTACCTAAACATTATTTATAGATCAATTTATCTACTATGAATTTAGAGACATTTAAAAAATTTATCATTTTTAGGTTAATTCTATTAAAAAATTTATTTTTTCTATTCCTTGTTAAATTTTAATTAAAATTATTATTTTTTAATTTTTTAGATATTTGATATACTATTAATATTAAATTTAATAAATCATTAGGCTGTTATATCACGTGTTTGGAAAACTAAAATGGAGTTAAACAAATTATATATATCATGGAATAGTTATTAGAAACTATTTTTAGGTATTCATCATTCTATGTTTACATGTATTAGTTCCAAACCCAGGAATCTCTAATTACCATCCATGTATATGAAATAACTCTTTATTAGTTAAAAGGTTTTATCGATACATTATTATATATTCTGGTCAATGGGATGAAAGTTTATTATTATTGTTTAACATATCTGGGTTTATTATTACTTATAAATTTCCTATATTATATTATCTTTTTTAGGGGATTTAATCGACTTGATGGATAATTTTGATAGAGGTATGACTATTCTGAGTTAGAGTATTGCAAGATTCAAAATGACATTTATTTTATAAATGTATAATTCATAGTGGCTCGATGGATTCATTTATCATAACATGTCCCCACCAAGACCCATTGAATCATAGACAAGAATGTGCATGCCCCCCAAATCTAACCTTCAACAGGAAATGAGTTAATAAATATTTTCAATGGTGTAATTCTCATAAATTGGTGGCATTACCACTTTTATAGAACTCAATAGAGTAAAATTTTCATCCCCATTAGCTACATATCTAAAAATATTATTATTTAATTTGGTTTCTAGAGACTCACATTCATCTCTTTTATGTTTCATTTACAACTATGAATATTTGTCCTCAAATTGGATGACTACTCTTAGAGTATTTAAACTAACATTGTTTCACATTCACATGAGATGGAAGATGAGTGTCTAACAACAAAATGAAAAGATATATGTTTAGTAGATTAGTTGATGAGGATTCGAGTTATCTGTAACTTTAACCTTTGAATTAATTAATAAGATAAAATCTAACATAGTTGAGAAATTATTTTATTAAATTAAATTACCCATCTTCTCAAAAATATACAAAAATTATTTAAAATAATATAGTGCTGGGTTTCCATGTTTATTATTATCTATAAATTCAACATTTTATAATTATTATCTTATTTGTGATTATTTATTTATTTTATAAAATATATATTCTAGTAACCCAATAGGATGGATATGAATTAAAAATGGATTCACTCAAATCATTTGACAGAAGAGTATGAAGGTATATTTGAAGAGTTCATCATGTTTTCAATATAGCATGTATAAAAAACTTCTCAGAAACTTACACTGTTTTTTTCATGAAATATTGTTTTTCAAGAGTTTTAAGAACATTTGATATGTTAAGGAATAGATCATATCTATAAATGTTAGACTAAAAAGGTGTAAACACAGAACATGCACATCAATTGGGATAATACTAAGACTTACGGGTCATTTTATATGAATACCATTGTAAATGATGATGGAGATCTCTTGGAGTAAATGAAAAAGGAAATTTAATATGACCTTCATGATTATCGAAATATGTTTGAGAAGTTTAATAGATATTCTAAGATACCATTCTATACCAGTTGTGCTGAATACAAAACATTTTCAACTATATTGAAGTTGTATAATTTTAATTTTGGTAGTGGGTGGAGTGACACCAGCCTTATAGAACTTCTTGGTCTCCTAATTTATATGCTAATAGAATAAAATTAACTACCATGTCAAATATAGGATTCTTGATGAATTCAAAATTCAATGGGAATGTTCTCTAAAAACAAATGCTTGTCCCAGTGATCTTATTCTAGTTCTCAATGACCTCGAGTCACTAATTAAATTCATTATGTGTAGTATGGATTGATATAAGAAAATTGAATCAAGTCATTTGAATGACTTATGGTAATTTTCTATTATTCCATGACTTAGAAAACTATATGGATGTTAAAAACCCAAGAGAACGGGGACATGGCACGTAGATACAAAAAATTAAATACGAAAACCAATGACATTCATCTAATTATCATTAGGAAAAAAATTGATTATGAGTATCCAGAATGATAGAAATGAGATTAGAAAATTTGTATTTATATTATCTAAAAATGAAATAAATCCTTTTAGTGTTTTTAGTAGTACCCACAATACAATACCCATCATGTATTTAAATTATGACGTTCCTTCATTTTTATTCATCAAGCGAAAATAAATAATGTCGTATCAACTTAAATTTGGACCAAATAAACCCAATAATTACATTAATGTCAAATTGGATTCATTTATTAATGATATGAAATTGATGTGGGACACATTGTGTTACAATGTATTATTATCAAAGAAGTAAATAATTCTCCTTGAGGGCCATGTTTTATGGGATGATTCATGACATTCCCAGTTATCAAAATTTATTAGGTTATAGAATTAATGGAATGTTGGGGTGTCCCATATTTTATGAATCCATACTCTTAGTTCCATTAAAACTTTCATTGAAGACTGTGTTTTTAGGAAATCTGATTTTTTACATCAATGATATAAATACTAATCTTGGAATACAACATTTTATAGAATTATCAAACAATGTAAAACACTTTCCCAACAAACATGTGATTAACTATTTGATAATGTAAATTATGCTGATATTTTTGGGAAACCATTTTAGAAAAACCTTATGAAATTATGTTGGAAGAAGTGATAAAATTTATTTGAAATATAGTATAGGAATTGTTTGTACAGTATAAACTTTCTTGATTTTAGGAATGTAGAACAAATGTATTTGATAGTGTTATGGGAAATATATTAGATTTTATTGGAAAAATTAATGATGGAATCAAGGAAAGGATGTAAATGATTGAGAAGGGGATACCAGAAGTGTTGGATCCAGAAAAGGGTAGAGGGTGGACTTTTCTTTCTCCAGCAGCTTATATTATATCCCAATAGAAAAAATTGAAATTTTTTCTTATCCTTAATAGTGTAAAATTTCTACAGGGGTATTTATAAAATATCAATAATTTCATGTCAATGACTAATTTGATGTAATATAGAATAAAATCACACGAATTTAATATTTTCACAAAATAGTTGACTAATGTTTCGTTCCATTTCATTATACCTAAAAATATATGACATACATTAATCAGAATCTTATTCTTTTTTAAATCCATATGCAGTAAACCTATATAGTTGATGAAGCTTCTAATCCCAATTTAGGATTCTTAGTACTATTATGTTAATTAAAAATTTTCTTCCAACCATCATTATTTGATATAATGGTCCACTTAATGGTTTACATGTTTAGAGAGGTTAAACTATGTGTACCTATCCATTAAAAAGGTATGTACCTCATTGAACAATGTATGAATATTTTGAAAGGGTATTCCATGAAATGATGTCCTCTAGAAGATTTTATTTTATAATGATATAATGTTGGTGATGCTATTGATTTTTTTTACCAATTACCTATTAGATGCTGACAACATCAGTCTTCCAAATATTTATCACATTGGACATATTATGGTTAAAGGGATTTTAATAAGAGTGGTTCTTGTATATTAAATTAATCTAGAAGTAGAAATAACACCATTACATTTTACATAATTTTGGATATGTTGATCCATACATTGAAGCCCGAAAATAAATTATTATTTATTTTTATTCATCATGAGGTGAAAGTTGAATATCAAATACATAAAATAATCATTATATCAGATGGTTTGGAGATGAAATATATAATGAGTTATATGAAAATATGATTTCAATTATTGAAAATCATTAATGTCTATCTAGGGGAATAAATTAAAATGTTATATCGTATAATGTTTGTTTAATCAATGGTTATGTATTCTATAGAAAATAACATTATGACTACAGGACATTGAAAAAAAGTGGTGTTAGGCTTATAGTAGAAGAAATGCACATATCTAGTTCCAAGTATATACACCCTATTTTGGAAAATATTTCATATTTTAACATTATTTAATAGATATATAATTTTTTATATAAAATATTTTAGGCGATAATATTTCGTTTTAAATGGGTTGATAAATGGATTGTAGTTAAAGTGGATGAAATGGGCTTCATGAAGGTGAATTTATGTTTGGAAGGGAAAAAATTTGATCTATTAACAATGTAATGTCAATTTGTGTAATTATTTCATGACACATATATAGTAAACAATAATCGGGTAATTATCCAACTAGTGACTAAAAAATGACGTGTTAGATAAAAAATCAACCGAGGATGACCCTTTCATTTGGATATTAAAATAAATTTACTCTAGTCATAATGTATGAAACATCATGTACATTATAGGGGACCCAAAATAATGGATTTGTATTCTTGATAGAGGATCCAAATACCTAAAAACTTCAAAATAAGAATGATATTTTAAGGAGAAGGTAAATGTGATTTTTAATATACAATGTTTTTCCTCATTATAATAATTTTTCTCTAATGCACTAACATGATCAAAATTAAATGGTTGACTAATTACGCATATTATTTATTTAGTACATGGTGATGTTACCAATCCATCGAGTGAACAAATTATAATGAAGCAAACCCATTGAGAATATCTAAAGGTAATTCTATGATATACTTTCTCTATTTTATCATATATATATATAATGAAACGTTATTAAATTTTTATTTTTACTTGTAGAGTTCATTTATTTTTGAATATTTTGTTCCTTATTTAATGCCTTACTATAACAAAACAACCACATACATCATCTCCCTCAAAAGGTGAACTCACACTAATAATTTAATTAATTATTTCATTATTATATCTTATATTCGAATGTTAATTTACTTATATATTTTATCTAATACTTATTTATATTTTTGACATATCTTTTGGGTATTTATATTTTCATTGTTTTTTATTTAAGAAGATTTTTGTCCAAGTTTCATGCTTTTCAACACCAAAACTTCCACAAAATTATTCTCCCTAAAAATTTTAATTCCAACTACTTATTTAGTTATTTTTTTCATCATTGTATCTATAATTTTTAAGTTAATTTTTTTCCTTTTTTATCTAATAATTATTTAGTTTTTTTTACATATCTTTTTCAAAGTCATAATTTAACAATTAATTTATTTTAGAATATTTATGCCCTTCATTCAAGACATTATACACCAAAAAATCACAATACATCTTCTCCATCAAAACCATTTCACCCCAATATGGTTGGAATTTGTCACATTACTTTTTGTTCCCTTAACTACATTTTTATGAAGAGAAACGATGTTACCTTTTCCCAATCTTATAGTTAATGTTGATGTTTTCATAATAAATTCATTTTCCAGAGAATTAATGTATTTTTAAATTTTTATGTTTAATTTATTTAGTTTTGTATTACTCAATAATAATTGTTTTTTATACAGGGGTACTCTTTTGTTCGACTTGGGGTGGTTTGTTTGAATCTACTCATGCTTATGAGAGATTCGACATCAAGTTTGTAACTTAGATAATTAAAAGACGAAATTTTTTCATGAATGTATACTAGATTAAAAAAAATGGGAATTAATTATAATTATATAATTACATTTTTCATCATTGTATAACCTATTTTATGATAATTTTTTACATCTTTTTTATCAAATAACTATTTAGATTTTGTACAACTAATCTGAGAATTTATATTTATCTTCCAACTATATACTATATGCTATAATCTAGATAACATGTTTCTTTTTGCCAAGGTTACCATGATTTGTTTTGGATTTCTTTTTAAAATGTAAATAATCTATATAAATTCAATTTTCTTAGCCGAAAAAATATTTTCTTGGCTAAGAAAAATGACTATATATGCAGTCTTGTATGTTAGAAAAATAAAATAAATTGGAAGAATGATTACCTTGGTAGTTGATATTTTTTTAAGACTTGGGATTTGGTAAGAATTTTCCACACCTCAATATGTCACACTATGTGACCATTATGGCTCCAAGTACATCATTTTATTCAAAATTGACATTAATTTTAGTAAATAAGAAAACTAATATACAAAAAACAATAAAAAAAATTTCATTATATTTATAATTTTGGTAAATTATTTATAAGTCATTTTTGACTTGTATATATCATCCTCATGTCAATATGATACACAATGTTTTTGTTAATGACTCAAAGTCTATGCTAGCTGTTTAAAATTGAAATTTTATTTCCAAAAGTATCACTATATAAAACTAAAGAAATAAAACTTTGTTATCTTGATAATATAGTGAAATGATTCTTAATTCATTTTTGATGTGTGAGAACAAGTCTCATGCTAATCAAATACGTTAGTTTTTAGGTAAGATTCAAAATTTACATTTCTATTTTAAAATGGAATTTTATAAAAATGGCATGTGACATTCTCAAAATAGATAAAACATAATCATATTGTTTTTTTAATTTTTTGAAATAGTCTAAAATTCATTTAGGATGATCAGTAATTAGCCTCAGCTCAATCCGAGGCATAGTGTTACTAGTATGACTCCATGTGAATCTTTTTAGTCAAACATTACATTAATTTTAGTAAAAAATACAAATGACATACTCATAATCTATATTCATCGTTTGGATTAGTTTTATACTTTAGGAAAATGGTCTATAGGTCATTTTTTTCATTAGGTGTTATCCTCACATAAATCAAATACATGAGTTTCCCGTTATAAATCAATGTGTCAGTTATCTATTTAAAATATACATTTTATTTTAAAAAGTGACACTCACTAAAAACCAAGGAAATGTGCATAGATTGTTAGGAAAATTTGGTAAAAGTATAAAAAGTTCATTTTTATGTGCACGAATCATTCTCACATAAATCTGACATAAAATGTTACTGGTATGACTCAATGTTTGTGATTCCATTTTAAAATTACATTTTAGCATAAAATACAAGTGATATACTCAAAACCAATAATATGAATTTGAATTATTTTTATACATTAGTACAATTATCCATAAGTTATTTAAGTTTTGTATTAATCATCCAAACAAAAATCTAACATATAGTGTGACCAGTATGACACTATGTGCATCTATTTATTTACATTTTACATTTTTTAGGGAAAAAGACAACTGACGTACTCAAATCCCATAAAATGCATTAACATTCATTTTATAATTCAGTAAAACATTATATATGTTTTTTTATGTTTACCAATTAGCCTCGCATTATTCTGATTCACAATGTGTCTTGTATGACTCAAAGTGTCTGTTATGAGTTTAAAATCAACATTTTAGTTTAAAAATTGTCCTTGACTAAAAAATTGATCAAATGCACTCAGATCTTTCTGATAATTAATGGAAATGATTATTTTATGAAGAACTTTCCAAGAGGGGTCCATACCATGAATAACCAAATCATGTTTCCCATACGCAAGGGACTGGAGTCTATCATCAACTAGGAATATCCCTCCAATGGGAGGCCTTTTCCAAAGTACCTATACACATGCACACATCTCCATGAAAAAGAGATGAAACTGAAAACCCAAAGTAACAAAACATTTATACCACTTAGATACCAAAACAAAGTATGATAATAGAAAACTAAATGTAAATAAGGCCATATTACAATCCCAGCTAATAGAAAATGTAAATTGTACAAGTCCCTGGAAAACCTTCATAAAAAACCCTACCTGAATGGTGGGTAAAAATCAGCTCTCTAAAGCCACTGAAGCACACCTCGTCTGTTGGGTCTCTCGAAACACCATCTGGACCTTTTCAACCAAGGACTTGGTCAAAGAGTCGATCATTTTCACAATACATTACATGTATGGGCAAAGACTGTGAATGGGTGAGTAAAATAATACATAGTAGGACACCTCAACTCATGAAGTTGAATCCCAAAAAAGAAACATCACTAAGAGGATATTTTTATCTCAATGTGGGTATATTACTAAAAAATATATAATAAGAACATACAGGTATATTCATAAAATATTCCATGACTCATGGTCTCCTACACATCCATCCATATGGTCCCACTCATTGCATGCACATTTTTGGAGATCTCACTCCTCGAGCCATCTGATATTAATCATATAGAATAGGTCTACCAAAATTATCTGAGAGAACACCATTTCTTGATATGTAAACAAGTTTCCCTGAGACATATGGTCTATCATAGATAGATAGAATCAATATCATAACCAAAAACTGGACACCAAACTCTTCTCGAGGTACGCTCATTCCTAGAGAACTCACTCCTCAAGACTTGAGGTCCTCAAGGACTCTTACAAGAGGTTCAGTTAATTTGGCCCTTGCATGTAACACCCCGAGCTTCCACGATACGCTTCTCATTCAATAATACAATAGCTTGCATTGTACGCAACTTCGAGTTCTAAAACATCGCGACAAATCAAAGTAGCCGTTATGAATAGTAATAACCACTTTTTAAAATTATAGAAATTTTATATTTCAAAATGGAGTTCATTTTTGTATTCCTAATATTGAAATTAGCCTATGTTGAATTTTTTGTAATTTTCTGAGAACTTCAAAATTTTTATGAATAGTGAAAAATACTTAAAACAACTTTTTTAATCAAAATAATTTATAGTGATAAGTTATACTATTGAGTGGATTTAATGTATAATTAGAATATATTTTTACCATTTTATCCAATGGTGGTCATTAGAATTAATTTAACATTGAATTTGGACATAAACAATTGCCAATCTTTTGATATAAATTGTTTCTTGAAAACACGCTATTTGTCGTAACAGCGGGAATTAATTATAAAATTAATTAATTCAACTTATATGTTTGGAATTTTATAAAATAGACATCATTTTTGAATTCGGAATATCAATTATAGCTTAGGATGAAATTTTGGCATTGTTCTGAGAAACTTCAATTTTTGATGAATAGTGAAACCACTAAGTGGTAGTTAAATAACTGATTTTTCGTTTAAATGAAATATTACCACTTCTGTGATTTGATTTTCAAAAATCCGACATACATGGTTGTCATTAAGAAGTAAAATGTGGTTCAATGAGATTATAATAATTTTTTGGTGAATAGTAACTTATTAAGTTCTTAATCGCGATTAGTGGTAATTAGGGTAGTTTAAGGTATAAATAATACTTTAATAATATTAAATGACCTAGACACATGTCCCAACCTCATTGGTTGTGTCATGGCCGACCAAGACATGCCATGGCCTAACTTGGGGACCCCATGGATCCACTTTTGTTGGGAAATAACATAAATTACTTTTTATTTAATGTTAAAGTGAAAATGACACTAACATAAAGTGTTTTACTAAAACAATTTCTAAGTAGGGTTACACAAGTCCAAATTTTGATTATAAATAGTCATTGGAAAGATAAAAAGATTTCCTATATCATAGTATTTTTTTTATAATTTTTAGACATTAAATAAATTTAATTATTTATGACATAATAATGATGCAGCGATGACATCATTATTTGACGATTTAAATAAAATGGAAAGGTAATATAAAATCTATGAACTACACATGGCCAAAACCAATTGGATGAGTGGATTTCGATGCCTTATCACCTTATCCACGAATTCTATCAATGTGGGACCTTTTAAAACCGAAACACATTTTCAAATAATGTAATGTTCCTTTACTTTCCAAAAGTGCCCTTCCTCTCCTCTTATAAAAGGCCCCCACCTCTACCTCATTTCACACACTCTTCAAGCCATTGGCTCGGCCAACCCCTGCCCATTTGCTCTCTCCACATCCCTCTCCTCATCCTAGAGGATTCCCATTGGGCAGAATCCTTTCAAAGGAAGCCTTTAGGCTCAACTCAAAAGGAGTTACACTTTTTAAGGTAATTCATTCTCTCATGTTCTTTTGTTTTATTTTGCTTCTCCAACCCCCTAAACTCTTTTTATTTACTTCTTTTGTAACAACACCAGTATCTTAAATATACTAGGATGTTGTTATAAGATTTATTTGAGCTACACTTCCACACAACTACATCAAATGGTTAAAGAACATAAGGTTTCCGTGGATGGCGAAATTCTGCCTCCCGAAACGATGATTGTTCAACACTCATTTAACACCTTCAAAGGTGGCCATTATGATGTCACTATTTTTATATATGATATATAATATGTTTATGTTTTCCTTAAGCTTCTGTTTTTTTCATTTTGGGCATACCTTTATGGTTTCCATTATGGGTAAAACACGATATCTTCATTTTAGGAAGCGCGGACTACCGCCCCCTGAAAGTGATTTGATTCGTTAATACCATATGTGGGATGTGTGAAGGATAAAGTTAATGACATTATATATGTTATTATACTGGAATTATAATATACTCTCATATCATTATGATTCCATTCCAGAAAATATGAAATAGAAATGGAAGTAGCGTTCATGCGTACGTACGGCTTACCGTCTCCATGAACGGTGCATTTCATTTCTTACCTCTAAATGTGATGTAATATTATAAATGAATGTATGTACTGGATATATATGACATATATGATATCTACATCATGAATACCATTCTGGATATAATGAACCTTTGACCAAATTAACAACATGTAAGTGTAAGAAGCCTATTTTTGACTTAAGAACCAAATACCGACAAAATGAACATTATTAACTTAAATAATTACATAATGTTCATATCATTGTAATAAGTGATATAATAAGGATAATGAAGTTGAAAATGGTTCTTAATAAGGTATATATTAACTCTAGTTTATTATTCAGGAGGTTAAAGAACGGTTGAGTCAAGTCAGACACGAGGTAAGGGAATTTCTTAACCCAACTTCAATTCTTTGGGTTAATCTCCTACTTTCAAATTATGTCATGATATTATTATGTCCTATTTTGTATTTTTACTTTCTTTATGTGTACCTATAGTGAATACACATAATAGATCTATTTTATTTTAAAAATGATCTTTTTAAGGACTTTGTCTCAATCTCCTTTCATTGAGGCATATTTGGCTTTACACACAACTTTCTTTTATACGGTGTATAAACCCCTTTGACTTTTAAGTTTATTCAAAAGGAATCTTTTTATACGAAGCATTTTACTAAACGACAAAAAGGGAATGTTTTTCATTCCGTACTTATGCGGCGACAACGACTTCTCCGCCGCCGTGAACATTATTTGAGTTTCGGCTTCCTTTACAAGCCATACTTTTTTTTTAAAAAGAAAAATAAATACAATGTTTTAACATTCTTTTATTTTGGTATTGAAAATGGTTTTGAAAGCGTTTTTATTATATCAATGTTTTGTATTGATATCTTGTGATTGAAATGTGGAAATGTTATGTTTCCTTTATGCATTGTTTATGTGATATGATTATGTTATGGTTTATGATATGTTTAAACCTATTCATATGAGGAATGCATTGGACTTAATAAGTGACGGGTGGAGCCCGCTATAGCTCCTCGATGCATCGGCAGGTCTCATGAGACAAACTAGTGTCTTGGCACAAGGCCTTGACAAAATCTTATTTGTAGTCTTGGCACGAGGCCTTGGCTATGTGGTTATGATAGTCTGGCATTATGCATTCCATCATTATGAAAGTGGTTATTGATATTGCATGTGATTATTCGACCAGTAGAATATCCATGTGAAGAAGTAAATGGCATTATCTCATTTTACTTTTGCCATATTATGTTGAAGTTCATGTTTAAAAGGCTTTTGTTTTAGTTATACATTGCCTTAAATGTTAATGTTTATTTATGAAAGCTTCCGCATTATTGTTATCCTTACTGAGCATCTGAGCTCACCCCTTTCAATGTTTTAATATTTTCCAGGATGTGAAGAAGTATTTTATGAATGACCTGCAGGGATAGTCAGAAGAGGATATGAGTGTGGACTATGGAGACTTTGTTATTGTAGTTTTTCACTTTATGATGTAATGTAACGTTTATGAATGTATCTAGTGTTTCCAAGGCTACTAAACTAATCGGTCTTTCGAGACTTGATCTTTTGGGATCATGCCAATGTTACGAAGTAATGCACCGGCTCTGGGTAGCTGGGGTCGGGGCGTTACAGTTGGTATCAGAGGCAGTTTATTACTAACCTTGGAAGCTAGATTTAGATAAGCTCTGATTAGAGCACATAGCCCGAAGATAGACTTTGAGGATTAGTATAAAAGAACATCTTAGAATATTGGTATTGTAGAGATTTTGTGAGTTTTCCAAGCAATACATTCCTGTCTGGATACGAGCAGGTAGAGGCGGCTCTGGCACAGATGTACCTAGGGGTAAAACCCGAAAACACCGCTTTGAGCTAGACTCGAACGGGAACTGGTGCA
This sequence comes from Viscum album, assembly GCA_963277665.1. NCBI lineage: Eukaryota > Viridiplantae > Streptophyta > Magnoliopsida > Santalales > Viscaceae > Viscum > Viscum album. The sequence continues at coordinate 15,308,499 of OY728128.1, forward strand.
CGACAACGGGCCTTGCTGCACTCTTGGTTACGACACTCCCGGGGGATATGCTTTGGATAATTCCCATTTTCTTTACAAACCACTATGAAGGGTTACGAGTATATGCTTCCTCAAAGAATACATTTTTATAATTATGGATTATATCCATAATTAGTTCAATTTATGTTAAGTGTTTTACAAGTATGGAATTATGTATTTTGATTCATAAACTAATCTAGTTTATGCCATTGTTTAGAAATGGCGCCTAGTAGAAGGAATGGAAACAGTATCAATGCACGAACTCCGTGTAGGGATTGCCCTCCTGCTCAGGATAATTATGGTGGAGCTAGTGATACAACTGGTGCTGATCAGCTTCTCACCATACTGGGACAACTCACGCAGGTTATGAATAACAACCTTACTCGTATGGAGCACCCTGATCCGCAACGTGGAGGATCAATGCTAGACCGTTTCATGAGGCAACAACCGCCAACCTTCAATGGGAGTACAAATCCTATAGTAGCTGAGCAATGGATAAATTCCTTAGAGAAAATATTCCATGCCTTGGGGAGTAGTGAAAGGGAGAAGGTTGTCATGGCAGTTTACCGCCTCACTGGAGATGCCGATCAGTGGTGGTCGCTGATTCAAAACACAAAGGAAGATGACGACGTATCAAGTATGGAATGGAGGGAGTTCAAAGATATTTTCTTAGAAAAATACTTTCCTCGTGACCATCGAGCAGATATGGAAAGGAAATTTCTGAGTCTGAGGCAGAAGGAGGATGAGAATGTCGCAAAGTATGAGGCTAACTTTACAAGGTTAGCGAGGCATGCTGCCGATTATATACGTAACCCAAGAAGTAAGATTGATCGTTTCTTTGATGGGTTAAAACCATTTCTCCGTCGAGCTCTAGTGTCACAATCTTTCTCAACATACGAAGATATAGTCTCATGTGCTATCAAGACAGAAAAGGAATTCTCTAAGTCTTATGACAACAAAGTAAAGCAAGAGAAGAAGAGAACGGTGGAACAAGAGACAGATAAAGGGAAAAAGGGAAAGAAGGATTTTCCATTATGTGATAATTGTGGGAAGAATCACCCTGGTACTTGCCTAAAAGGAATGGGAGTCTGTTATAAATGTGGAGAAAAAGGTCACCAGGCACGTGATTGCAAGGGAAAGAAAGAGGCTGTCAAAGTTGAATGCTACAATTGTAGAGAAATGGGTCATTACGCAAATGAATGTCCTAAGCGTCAAGGAATCTTACCTCAGAAAAGGCCAAGGGATCAAGGACAATCTTATGCTATTACTACAGTTGAAGCAGAATAACTAATGTATTGATGCTTTCGGACTCATGGATTATATTCTGGTTATTAGAATAATGTGATCTATATAAGGATTGTACTGCAGTACTTGTTGGTTTCAGTAAGGTTTTAATATGATTAAGGTAATCATATTTTTAGTATGTGACAATAAGAGAAACTTTTCTTTGTGTGGGGAATCTGATGTTACAATTGATTTTGGAATTAAGAGACCTTTTAGAGAAAGTCTGGACGGAGGTATTTTGGATAACTATTAAGGTTGGAATGGATTAAGTTGAACTTTGGATAGTATTGTTTAAGGTTAAAAAATTTATGAAGATTATTTTTGGAATATTATGATACTATAGTTTTAGGAAAAGGACAACCTGCAGGGTGGGGCATAACCCGTCGCGTCGGACAAAGCTGTAGGAATCGAACCCACAATCAAAGTGCGACAGGCCTTTATTTCCTACCACTAGCCCACAGAAAGTCCCTGGTTATTACAAAATAATTTTACTAATCTAAATGGTATGTGTTAACCTTTGGTACCTTATACAATTAGGATAAATAGAATATTTTAGAGTTCTGTTACCATTTGGAGTAAAAGATGGGTTTGTGGTAAAAATTCATTAATGAATGAAAGTATACATAACAAGTATGTATATTCCCTTACGTTCTTAGTAAATCTCCTAAATAAAATCCTCAACATTATAAAAGGTAACTTAAAACAAAAATCTTGTCGGTTAACTTTTCCAACTAGGGATTCAATGACCGTTTAACCAATCACAAGTTTGTGATTTTCTTGTGGTTAAACTTTCTCCTAATCCTGTTTTCTATAACTCCCCATCAGACCTTGATGGTTTGTTTCTCCTCCATATCCATATTTTCATAGAATCCTATAATGGGCTATATCGGGTGACCTTTGTACTTATCCTGCTTTCTTTTAATGTTATATATTTATTAACCTTATTTTCGATGTGGGTTTTCCTCAAAGGTATTTTCTCTTTTCAACCTTTTATTTTCCAAGAAAAATTTCAAATTGCGAGGACGCAATTTATTGAAGGAGGGGAGAATGTAACACCCCGAGCTTCCACGATACGCTTCTCATTCAATAATACAATAGCTTGCATTGTACGCAACTTCGAGTTCTAAAACATCGCGACAAATCAAAGTAGCCGTTATGAATAGTAATAACCACTTTTTAAAATTATAGAAATTTTATATTTCAAAATGGAGTTCATTTTTGTATTCCTAATATTGAAATTAGCCTATGTTGAATTTTTTGTAATTTTCTGAGAACTTCAAAATTTTTATGAATAGTGAAAAATACTTAAAACAACTTTTTTAATCAAAATAATTTATAGTGATAAGTTATACTATTGAGTGGATTTAATGTATAATTAGAATATATTTTTACCATTTTATCCAATGGTGGTCATTAGAATTAATTTAACATTGAATTTGGACATAAACAATTGCCAATCTTTTGATATAAATTGTTTCTTGAAAACACGCTATTTGTCGTAACAGCGGGAATTAATTATAAAATTAATTAATGCAACTTATATGTTTGGAATTTTATAAAATAGACATCATTTTTGAATTCGGAATATCAATTATAGCTTAGGATGAAATTTTGGCATTGTTCTGAGAAACTTCAATTTTTGATGAATAGTGAAACCACTAAGTGGTAGTTAAATAACTGATTTTTCGTTTAAATGAAATATTACCACTTCTGTGATTTGATTTTCAAAAATCCGACATACATGGTTGTCATTAAGAAGTAAAATGTGGTTCAATGAGATTATAATAATTTTTTGGTGAATAGTAACTTATTAAGTTCTTAATCGCGATTAGTGGTAATTAGGGTAGTTTAAGGTATAAATAATACTTTAATAATATTAAATGACCTAGACACATGTCCCAACCTCATTGGTTGTGTCATGGCCGACCAAGACAAGCCATGGCCTAACTTGGGGACCCCATGGATCCACTTTTGTTGGGAAATAACATAAATTACTTTTTATTTAATGTTAAAGTGAAAATGACACTAACATAAAGTGTTTTACTAAAACAATTTTTAAGTAGGGTTACACAAGTCCAAATTTTGATTATAAATAGTCATTGGAAAGATAAAAAGATTTCCTATATCATAGTATTTTTTTTATAATTTTTAGACATTAAATAAATTTAATTATTTATGACATAATAATGATGCAGCGATGACATCATTATTTGACGATTTAAATAAAATGGAAAGGTAATATAAAATCTATGAACTACACATGGCCAAAACCAATTGGATGAGTGGATTTCGATGCCTTATCACCTTATCCACGAATTCTATCAATGTGGGACCTTTTAAAACCGAAACACATTTTCAAATAATGTAATGTTCCTTTACTTTCCAAAAGTGCCCTTCCTCTCCTCTTATAAAAGGCCCCCACCTCTACCTCATTTCACACACTCTTCAAGCCATTGGCTCGGCCAACCCCTGCCCATTTGCTCTCTCCACATCCCTCTCCTCATCCTAGAGGATTCCCATTGGGCAGAATCCTTTCAAAGGAAGCCTTTAGGCTCAACTCAAAAGGAGTTACACTTTTTAAGGTAATTCATTCTCTCATGTTCTTTTGTTTTATTTTGCTTCTCCAACCCCCTAAACTCTTTTTATTTACTTCTTTTGTAACAACACCAGTATCTTAAATATACTAGGATGTTGTTATAAGATTTATTTGAGCTACACTTCCACACAACTACATCAAATGGTTAAAGAACATAAGGTTTCCGTGGATGGCGAAATTCTGCCTCCCGAAACGATGATTGTTCAACACTCATTTAACACCTTCAAAGGTGGCCATTATGATGTCACTATTTTTATATATGATATATAATATGTTTATGTTTTCCTTAAGCTTCTGTTTTTTTCATTTTGGGCATACCTTTATGGTTTCCATTATGGGTAAAACACGATATCTTCATTTTAGGAAGCACGGACTACCGCCCCCTGAAAGTGATTTGATTCGTTAATACCATATGTGGGATGTGTGAAGGATAAAGTTAATGACATTATATATGTTATTATACTGGAATTATAATATACTCTCATATCATTATGATTCCATTCCAGAAAATATGAAATAGAAATGGAAGTAGCGTTCATGCGTACGTACGGCTTACCGTCTCCATGAACGGTGCATTTCATTTCTTACCTCTAAATGTGATGTAATATTATAAATGAATGTATGTACTGGATATATATGACATATATGATATCTACATCATGAATACCATTCTGGATATAATGAACCTTTGACCAAATTAACAACATGTAAGTGTAAGAAGCCTATTTTTGACTTAAGAACCAAATACCGACAAAATGAACATTATTAACTTAAATAATTACATAATGTTCATATCATTGTAATAAGTGATATAATAAGGATAATGAAGTTGAAAATGGTTCTTAATAAGGTATATATTAACTCTAGTTTATTATTCAGGAGGTTAAAGAACGGTTGAGTCAAGTCAGACACGAGGTAAGGGAATTTCTTAACCCAACTTCAATTCTTTGGGTTAATCTCCTACTTTCAAATTATGTCATGATATTATTATGTCCTATTTTGTATTTTTACTTTCTTTATGTGTACCTATAGTGAATACACATAATAGATCTATTTTATTTTAAAAATGATCTTTTTAAGGACTTTGTCTCAATCTCCTTTCATTGAGGCATATTTGGCTTTATACACAACTTTCTTTTATACGGTGTATAAACCCCTTTGACTTTTAAGTTTATTCAAAAGGAATCTTTTTATACAAAGCATTTTACTAAACGACAAAAAGGGAATGTTTTTCATTCCGTACTTATGCGGCGACAACGACTTCTCCGCCGCCGTGAACATTATTTGAGTTTCGGCTTCCTTTACAAGCCATACTTTTTTTTTAAAAAGAAAAATAAATACAATGTTTTAACATTCTTTTATTTTGGTATTGAAAATGGTTTTGAAAGCGTTTTTATTATATCAATGTTTTGTATTGATATCTTGTGATTGAAATGTGGAAATGTTATGTTTCCTTTATGCATTGTTTATGTGATATGATTATGTTATGGTTTATGATATGTTTAAACCTATTCATATGAGGAATGCATTGGACTTAATAAGTGACGGGTGGAGCCCGCTATAGCTCCTCGATGCATCGGCAGGTCTCATGAGACAAACTAGTGTCTTGGCACAAGGCCTTGACAAAATCTTATTTGTAGTCTTGGCACGAGGCCTTGGCTATGTGGTTATGATAGTCTGGCATTATGCATTCCATCATTATGAAAGTGGTTATTGATATTGCATGTGATTATTCGACCAGTAGAATATCCATGTGAAGAAGTAAATGGCATTATCTCATTTTACTTTTGCCATATTATGTTGAAGTTCATGTTTAAAAGGCTTTTGTTTTAGTTATACATTGCCTTAAATGTTAATGTTTATTTATGAAAGCTTCCGCATTATTGTTATCCTTACTGAGCATCTGAGCTCACCCCTTTCAATGTTTTAATATTTTCCAGGATGTGAAGAAGTATTTTATGAATGACCTGCAGGGATAGTCAGAAGAGGATATGAGTGTGGACTATGGAGACTTTGTTATTGTAGTTTTTCACTTTATGATGTAATGTAACGTTTATGAATGTATCTAGTGTTTCCAAGGCTACTAAACTAATCGGTCTTTCGAGACTTGATCTTTTGGGATCATGCCAATGTTACGAAGTAATGCACCGGCTCTGGGTAGCTGGGGTCGGGGCGTTACAGTTGGTATCAGAGGCAGTTTATTACTAACCTTGGAAGCTAGATTTAGATAAACTCTGATTAGAGCACATAGCCCGAAGATAGACTTTGAGGATTAGTATAAAAGAACATCTTAGAATATTGGTATTGTAGAGATTTTGTGAGTTTTCCAAGCAATACATTCCTGTCTGGATACGAGCAGGTAGAGGCGGCTCTGGCACAGATGTACCTAGGGGTAAAACCCGAAAACACCGCTTTGAGCTAGACTCGAACGGGAACTGGTGCACGACAACGGGCCTTGCTGCACTCTTGGTTACGACACTCCCGGGGGATATGCTTTGGATAATTCCCATTTTCTTTACAAACCACTATGAAGGGTTACGAGTATATGCTTCCTCAAAGAATACATTTTTATAATTATGGATTATATCCATAATTAGTTCAATTTATGTTAAGTGTTTTACAAGTATGGAATTATGTATTTTGATTCATAAACTAATCTAGTTTATGCCATTGTTTAGAAATGGCGCCTAGTAGAAGGAATGGAAACAGTATCAATGCACGAACTCCGTGTAGGGATTGCCCTCCTGCTCAGGATAATTATGGTGGAGCTAGTGATACAACTGGTGCTGATCAGCTTCTCACCATACTGGGACAACTCACGCAGGTTATGAATAACAACCTTACTCGTATGGAGCACCCTGATCCGCAACGTGGAGGATCAATGCTAGACCGTTTCATGAGGCAACAACCGCCAACCTTCAATGGGAGTACAAATCCTATAGTAGCTGAGCAATGGATAAATTCCTTAGAGAAAATATTCCATGCCTTGGGGAGTAGTGAAAGGGAGAAGGTTGTCATGGCAGTTTACCGCCTCACTGGAGATGCCGATCAGTGGTGGTCGCTGATTCAAAACACAAAGGAAGATGACGACGTATCAAGTATGGAATGGAGGGAGTTCAAAGAGCTTTTCTTAGAAAAATACTTTCCTCGTGACCATCGAGCAGATATGGAAAGGCAATTTCTGAGTCTGAGGCAGAAGGAGGATGAGAATGTCGCAAAGTATGAGGCTAACTTTACAAGGTTAGCGAGGCATGCTGCCGATTATATACGTAACCCAAGAAGTAAGATTGATCGTTTCTTTGATGGGTTAAAACCATTTCTCCGTCGAGCTCTAGTGTCACAATCTTTCTCAACATACGAAGATATAGTCTCATGTGCTATCAAGACAGAAAAGGAATTCTCTAAGTCTTATGACAACAAAGTAAAGCAAGAGAAGAAGAGAACGGTGGAACAAGAGACAGATAAAGGGAAAAAGGGAAAGAAGGATTTTCCATTATGTGATAATTGTGGGAAGAATCACCCTGGTACTTGCCTAAAAGGAATGGGAGTCTGTTATAAATGTGGAGAAAAAGGTCACCAGGCACGTGATTGCAAGGGAAAGAAAGAGGCTGTCAAAGTTGAATGCTACAATTGTAGAGAAATGGGTCATTACGCAAATGAATGTCCTAAGCGTCAAGGAATCTTACCTCAGAAAAGGCCAAGGGATCAAGGACAATCTTATGCTATTACTACAGTTGAAGCAGAATAACTAATGTATTGATGCTTTCGGACTCATGGATTATATTCTGGTTATTAGAATAATGTGATCTATATAAGGATTGTACTGCAGTACTTGTTGGTTTCAGTAAGGTTTTAATATGATTAAGGTAATCATATTTTTAGTATGTGACAATAAGAGAAACTTTTCTTTGTGTGGGGAATCTGATGTTACAATTGATTTTGGAATTAAGAGACCTTTTAGAGAAAGTCTGGACGGAGGTATTTTGGATAACTATTAAGGTTGGAATGGATTAAGTTGAACTTTGGATAGTATTGTTTAAGGTTAAAAAATTTATGAAGATTATTTTTGGAATATTATGATACTATAGTTTTAGGAAAAGGACAACCTGCAGGGTGGGGCATAACCCGTCGCGTCGGACAAAGCTGTAGGAATCGAACCCACAATCAAAGTGCGAAAGGCCTTTATTTCCTACCACTAGCCTACAGAAAGTCCCTGGTTATTACAAAATAATTTTACTAATCTAAATGGTATGTGTTAACCTTTGGTACCTTATACAATTAGGATAAATAGAATATTTTAGAGTTCTGTTACCATTTGGAGTAAAAGATGGGTTTGTGGTAAAAATTCATTAATGAATGAAAGTATACATAACAAGTATGTATATTCCCTTACGTTCTTAGTAAATCTCCTAAATAAAATCCTCAACATTATAAAAGGTAACTTAAAACAAAAATCTTGTCGGTTAACTTTTCCAACTAGGGATTCAATGACCGTTTAACCAATCACAAGTTTGTGATTTTCTTGTGGTTAAACTTTCTCCTAATCCTGTTTTCTATAACTCCCCATCAGACCTTGATGGTTTGTTTCTCCTCCATATCCATATTTTCATAGAATCCTATAATGGGCTATATCGGGTGACCTTTGTACTTATCCTGCTTTCTTTTAATGTTATATATTTATTAACCTTATTTTCGATGTGGGTTTTCCTCAAAGGTATTTTCTCTTTTCAACCTTTTATTTTCCAAGAAAAATTTCAAATTGCGAGGACGCAATTTATTGAAGGAGGGGAGAATGTAACACCCCGAGCTTCCACGATACGCTTCTCATTCAATAATACAATAGCTTGCATTGTACGCAACTTCGAGTTCTAAAACATCGCGACAAATCAAAGTAGCCGTTATGAATAGTAATAACCACTTTTTAAAATTATAGAAATTTTATATTTCAAAATGGAGTTCATTTTTGTATTCCTAATATTGAAATTAGCCTATGTTGAATTTTTTGTAATTTTCTGAGAACTTCAAAATTTTTATGAATAGTGAAAAATACTTAAAACAACTTTTTTAATCAAAATAATTTATAGTGATAAGTTATACTATTGAGTGGATTTAATGTATAATTATAATATATTTTTACCATTTTATCCAATGGTGGTCATTAGAATTAATTTAACATTGAATTTGGACATAAACAATTGCCAATCTTTTGATATAAATTGTTTCTTGAAAACACGCTATTTGTCGTAACAGCGGGAATTAATTATAAAATTAATTAATGCAACTTATATGTTTGGAATTTTATAAAATAGACATCATTTTTGAATTCGGAATATCAATTATAGCTTAGGATGAAATTTTGGCATTGTTCTGAGAAACTTCAATTTTTGATGAATAGTGAAACCACTAAGTGGTAGTTAAATAACTGATTTTTCGTTTAAATGAAATATTACCACTTCTGTGATTTGATTTTCAAAAATCCGACATACATGGTTGTCATTAAGAAGTAAAATGTGGTTCAATGAGATTATAATAATTTTTTGGTGAATAGTAACTTATTAAGTTCTTAATCGCGATTAGTGGTAATTAGGGTAGTTTAAGGTATAAATAATACTTTAATAATATTAAATGACCTAGACACATGTCCCAACCTCATTGGTTGTGTCATGGCCGACCAAGACAAGCCATGGCCTAACTTGGGGACCCCATGGATCCACTTTTGTTGGGAAATAACATAAATTACTTTTTATTTAATGTTAAAGTGAAAATGACACTAACATAAAGTGTTTTACTAAAACAATTTTTAAGTAGGGTTACACAAGTCCAAATTTTGATTATAAATAGTCATTGGAAATATAAAAAGATTTCCTATATCATAGTATTTGTTTTATAATTTTTAGACATTAAATAAATTTAATTATTTATGACATAATAATGATGCAGCGATGACATCATTATTTGACGATTTAAATAAAATGGAAAGGTAATATAAAATCTATGAACTACACATGGCCAAAACCAATTGGATGAGTGGATTTAGATGCCTTATCACCTTATCCACGAATTCTATCAATGTGGGACCTTTTAAAACCGAAACACATTTTCAAATAATGTAATGTTCCTTTACTTTCCAAAAGTGCCCTTCCTCTCCTCTTATAAAAGGCCCCCACCTCTACCTCATTTCACACACTCTTCAAGCCATTGGCTCGGCCAACCCCTGCCCATTTGCTCTCTCCACATCCCTCTCCTCATCCTAGAGGATTCCCTTTGGGCAGAATCCTTTCAAAGGAAGCCTTTAGGCTCAACTCAAAAGGAGTTACACTTTTTAAGGTAATTCATTCTCTCATGTTCTTTTGTTTTATTTTGCTTCTCCAACCCCCTAAACTCTTTTTATTTACTTCTTTTGTAACAACACCAGTATCTTAAATATACTAGGATGTTGTTATAAGATTTATTTGAGCTACACTTCCACACAACTACATCAAATGGTTAAAGAACATAAGGTTTCCGTGGATGGCGAAATTCTGCCTCCCGAAACGATGATTGTTCAACACTCATTTAACACCTTCAAAGGTGGCCATTATGATGTCACTATTTTTATATATGATATATAATATGTTTATGTTTTCCTTAAGCTTCTGTTTTTTTCATTTTGGGCATACCTTTATGGTTTCCATTATGGGTAAAACACGATATCTTCATTTTAGGAAGCGCGGACTACCGCCCCCTGAAAGTGATTTGATTCGTTAATACCATATGTGGGATGCGTGAAGGATAAAGTTAATGACATTATATATGTTATTATACTGGAATTATAATATACTCTCATATCATTATGATTCCATTCCAGAAAATATGAAATAGAAATGGAAGTAGCGTTCATGCGTACGTACGGCTTACCGTCTCCATGAACGGTGCATTTCATTTCTTACCTCTAAATGTGATGTAATATTATAAATGAATGTATGTACTGGATATATATGACATATATGATATCTACATCATGAATACCATTCTGGATATAATGAACCTTTGACCAAATTAACAACATGTAAGTGTAAGAAGCCTATTTTTGACTTAAGAACCAAATACCGACAAAATGAACATTATTAACTTAAATAATTACATAATGTTCATATCATTGTAATAAGTGATATAATAAGGATAATGAAGTTGAAAATGGTTCTTAATAAGGTATATATTAACTCTAGTTTATTATTCAGGAGGTTAAAGAACGGTTGAGTCAAGTCAGACACGAGGTAAGGGAATTTCTTAACCCAACTTCAATTCTTTGGGTTAATCTCCTACTTTCAAATTATGTCATGATATTATTATGTCCTATTTTGTATTTTTACTTTCTTTATGTGTACCTATAGTGAATACACATAATAGATCTATTTTATTTTAAAAATGATCTTTTTAAGGACTTTGTCTCAATCTCCTTTCATTGAGGCATATTTGGCTTTATACACAACTTTCTTTTATACGGTGTATAAACCCCTTTGACTTTTAAGTTTATTCAAAAGGAATCTTTTTATACGAAGAATTTTACTAAACGACAAAAAGGGAATGTTTTTCATTCCGTACTTATGCGGCGACAACGACTTCTCCGCCGCCGTGAACATTATTTGAGTTTCGGCTTCCTTTACAAGCCATACTTTTTTTTTAAAAAGAAAAATAAATACAATGTTTTAACATTCTTTTATTTTGGTATTGAAAATGTTTTTGAAAGCGTTTTTATTATATCAATGTTTTGTATTGATATCTTGTGATTGAAATGTGGAAATGTTATGTTTCCTTTATGCATTGTTTATGTGATATGATTATGTTATGGTTTATGATATGTTTAAACCTATTCATATGAGGAATGCATTGGACTTAATAAGTGACGGGTGGAGCCCGCTATAGCTCCTCGATGCATCGGCAGGTCTCATGAGACAAACTAGTGTCTTGGCACAAGGCCTTGACAAAATCTTATTTGTAGTCTTGGCACGAGGCCTTGGCTATGTGGTTATGATAGTCTGGCATTATGCATTCCATCATTATGAAAGTGGTTATTGATATTGCATGTGATTATTCGACCAGTAGAATATCCATGTGAAGAAGTAAATGGCATTATCTCATTTTACTTTTGCCATATTATGTTGAAGTTCATGTTTAAAAGGCTTTTGTTTTAGTTATACATTGCCTTAAATGTTAATGTTTATTTATGAAAGCTTCCGCATTATTGTTATCCTTACTGAGCATCTGAGCTCACCCCTTTCAATGTTTTAATATTTTCCAGGATGTGAAGAAGTATTTTATGAATGACCTGCAGGGATAGTCAGAAGAGGATATGAGTGTGGACTATGGAGACTTTGTTATTGTAGTTTTTCACTTTATGATGTAATGTAACGTTTATGAATGTATCTAGTGTTTCCAAGGCTACTAAACTAATCGGTCTTTCGAGACTTGATCTTTTGGGATCATGCCAATGTTACGAAGTAATGCACCGGCTCTGGGTAGCTGGGGTCGGGGCGTTACATTGCAGGAAATAAAATACACCGGTCAATGTCATTATATAAAAAGTGGGTATTATTTTTAGAGAATTCTGACAACCCAATATGTATTAATCATCAATGTAGGGTATACGTCTCCAATAATATAGAAAAATCTTACTGATGCATCTTGAATGAAAGGGGATTCTCCACCAAGAACACTAAGAACCTTACTGATACGGCCCACTAGATGGAGGATTGAATCCATGCAATTTGAGGTCATGTCAATTCCCACCAAAGTCCACCAAAGGTGATAGAGGATGCCTCCAGTCTCTATGAGGGATTCCACAAATATATCAGGGACTTGGACTCTTGAGGGGATAACTATCCTATGATGTTGATTTAATTCCATACTAAACGCTCAGGTAAAGACTCAAGGGAAACTCCGCACTTACACTAGTCAGTATTAAACATTGATGAAACCATCATAAAATTACCACATCATCATAAGGGTCTCAATTCCACATATGGGTCATCAAAAAGACCTTCCATTTGAATGTTATATCCAATTATGTGTAAAGGGTATGTAGCGGCCTGGGTCCAACCTGACCTGACCCGACACACCTGACCCGACCCCATTCGGCTGAACTGAACCATCACATTTTGTCAAGGTCGGCTCAATGGCCTTGCTTATAGGGCCATCCAGGGTGGCTCGATTTCTCCATCCATGTCCTTATCCCATATGTGGCTCAGCCACGCACACTGCTCGGTGAACGTGGTCAGACCACATTGCGTGGTCGATCCACATAACCCACCAAATCTCACTACTTGGTCACATGTACCTCCTCTAATGTGGTCCGGCCAGACTGCATCCCACTTCCATTGACCTCCCATCCAATGGCCTAACCCAGTCATTTCTTGTGGCCTCTGCGCCATGGTTTGCTTCACTGTCGAGGTCATGCATAAACCACTGGCTGTTACTATCGTTGGTCGCTCTATTGGAGACTATCTTACTTAGTCCACCTATCCTAACCTCCCTATCAATCCAATTCCACCGTTTTTATCAGCCACCCAACCTTCGTCCACGCCATACCATGCTCCACCTGAAACAACCAGAACTGGAACCTCCGTTCACCACCTTACACTGATGCAATTTTGAATTGATGTCATGAATTGTGAATCATGAAGAATGAAGAATTAAGAATGGGGGAAATATAAGCACATGAATTCAAAAAAATGGATATGCAATATCCTTGCTCATGTCGACCTCGATCCATCCATGTTTGGTGAAGAACTAAGGGGAAGAATAAATAACTTCTATCATGAATCAACCAGATAAAAATTCCCACAATGATATAATCCCAACCCATAATAGGAATAACTCTAGGAGTAATCCATTCATCAATTAAACCTCCATCATCATTGGGATAATGAATAGGTATGGAAATCAAAAAAATCACACATCCTATATTGAGTTACAATCGATCAGTGAAGAATGTTGATCATTGTCAGTGATCCATCCACGAGCAATCTCGATTAGTCATCTCATCATTGTTCTTCATTTTCCAAGACTTTTTTTCTCCAAATCCTAGATAGAATTTCTCTAATATTGTGAATCTTATCTTGTATCCCTATTAATCTGTTAAATGAAGAAAATTTATTTCATCAATGATACATCTTTATGTTGCAGCATTGCCATGCTATTTCATTTATAACAGAAAATGGGATACCCCTTCATGGATTCGCAACATCACTATGTTTCTATGAAACATAAAAAAAAGTTTTATGTTTATTTTATTCACTTTTAAAATGTCTAAAAATTTAAATTCATGGTCGACCCGTGTCGATCGATGTTAGGCCTCACCTAAATAAAAATACCCCCTTACAAAATCAACAGTGGCATCGTATTTCCAATCATATTTACCATTTATGAGTTGTTAGTATTTCAAAAGAAAATAGTTTTTTTTAATTATTTTATTTATTATTTTCCACTGTGGACTTATTCTACAGATGAACCCCGCTAAAAATGATTGGTCACACCTAAGGTAAATACATTACTATATGATAAATTGTGCCATTAAATCTCAAATATGGGTACTCGTTTAAGTGTTATTTCATATTTTTATAATATCCACATCTACATACTATTAAAAATATAACATTTTTCATACACCCATTCGAGGTGCACCGGGTCTCGAAATTGCATCCCGTATCAAAACATGGTCTCAGAATTTTCCCATAAATTTTATAAGAAAATCTATAAAATCTAGGTTATTACATTCTCCATGCCTTAAGTATTTACGTCATTCAAATAGAAAATAAAGGCTACTCAAAATGATTAGGTTACTGAGCACAAATCTCATCCTCTCACTCCCATGTTCTCTCCCAAATATTGGTGTGCTGCCACCAGATGCACACTAGAAAAATTTACAATCCATGAAGGATCTTCTCTTGTGGATCCTCGATCTCCACCTGGTATTCCACAAAGGTCACCCCACTATCAATTTCAAGCTCATCCCAGTCGATGACTTGCGATGGATAATGTGTTCACCTCCTCATCTGCAACACGTGAATGACATTATACACCTTATGCATTGGAGGGGGTAGAGAAAGATAGAATACCGCCTCATAAAATCTACTCAAAATATGAATACAACCGATGTATCTCTGAGAGAACATGACACCATGGCCAAATCACTACAACCCCTTGGAGGAGAGAACCAAAAGAACATGTGGTCTCCCTCCTCGAACCCCAGATTCCTCTATCGCCTATTAACATAAGATTTAGGATTTCAATTTATAGTCTTCATCCACATCTAGATGACCAGTACCTTCTCTATAGTCGCATGAACCATCTTTGAGCCCAAGAGTGAAAACTCTCCAGGGTCAGTCCATCTAAGTGTTGTCTTGTAGGGTTTCCTATGCCGAGGTTCAAATGGTACCATACTGATGGTGGAGGGGTATCTATAGTTGACTAAAAACTCCACCAGAGATAGGAGCACCTCTAAAATAAAGATAAAATTTTAACATGAAAGCTCTTAGAATTCCCTCCAGAACCAGAATGGTATACTCATTCTTGTTATCTTTCTATGAGATAAACATTGTTCTGAAGTGTAGATGAGTCCCAAATTCCTCCTAAAACCATTATACAATGAGTCTGTAAGGAAAGCATCACGATCAAAAACTATCATTGAATGGAATCTATGGAGTCAAACTATTTCCTGCATGAAGAGGCATCTGAAGCTCTCTACAGAACAATGATCTTGAAATAAAATGACTTAGCTGACAAGGTGATTCGGTCCATGATCACGGAGAAGGTATTTTTTCTCTAGGATTTATGTCATACACCCATCATAATGTTCACCGATATCCTTTCCCATATCATTCTTGGAACCCCATGAAAAAATCGAGACACCCCTTTTAATCATAGGGGGATCGACACACTGAGTTGATAAACAGTGAAATTGATTCAACCAAGCACTAAACATTCATATCAATAGGTAAACCTAGCTTCAACCTCTTTTTTCATCCCCGATGTCTGTATTGACACCCACATTCATATCCTGATGCATCTCACCACTCATGGTGTCCACTATTGTCATGAGATTTGGGAAAGTAGTGGCCAAAAGGGTGAAATTTTGGAAATATCTCAACACACCAAATACAATGCCATAGGTACTATTGTGCATGATCTAAAAGGAACAATGTGATCCCCAGATTTTAAATATACATCAAGGGTATTCCCTGTGGACATCTGATCACATAAAGTGTCACTATCAATATCACCAATATGTGTCTACCTAACTCATTGTATGTGTGGAGGGGTAAAAACCATCTATTGGAGATAATTTTCCTCAATAACATCCTTAAAGGATAAATATAACTATGCCAATTTACCTAATGGCTTGTTCTACAACTATGAACTGGATATGATACTGAGAGCATCTGGTTCTACATTCAACTTCCCACGAGCATATAAAATTCCCATTTCATAGTCTAGGAGGAACTCTAGCCATTTTTTGGATCTCATGTTCTGGTATTTTTTAGGGAAGATATACATGATACTCTTGTGGTCATAGTAGATGGTAAATTTCATGCTAATATAGTAGTGTCACCAAATCATTAATACGAATACTACCACTACTAGATCTACATAATGGGTTACAATGTTTTTCTCATCCTTGCTCAACTGTTGATAAAAATAGGCAATCATCGCTTGTCACTACATTAGGAATCAAACAAATTTTTTCTTGGATGCATTGCATAAAACTACATACTCAACTCCCTCCTATGGAAATATCATGATCGAGGTTCACTTAAAACTCCCTCTCAACTCACTGAAGATTTCATCGATCCTATGTAGTGGATACTTATTATCCATGGTCATTTGGTTAATGTGATGATAATCCACACATAACCTCAATCACTGGGTCTTACTAATCTGTTCCTCTCAAAGCCCTCTAGTATCACCATCTAGTCATGAACCTTTGTGGAAGACATATGATATGAAAACAATGATATATGTTCCATTTTAGGGTGTAAAAAATTCAGATGTTTATCTCCCTGTAAGGAGGTGATCCTATAACATCTTTAGAAAATATGTCCTCCTTCTCTACCAATACTGTTAGAAACATGAAAACTCATAATATCTACTGATCTAATGGTAAGGCTTGCCGACTCATGAGTCATTGGCTACAACCTCCTATTCAGGAGTTCATCCTGTGCAAGCTCTGTTTCCTTTTTCGCAGACCAATGAAAACCTCTTTCCATCTCTACGAAAATACCACACCCTTTGTCTAAAACCATCAGTCTGAGCACAAACTGTCGATAACCAATACATTGTATGAATGATGTCTTAAGGCCTTGACATTACAACCAAGTGGTTCATAAAAAAAACTCTCATCTCATGTTTCAGATCACACTATCAGCATAGGTGTGATTACTCAGTCTCCTAGCATAGGGATATTTAGATATAATGGTGAATTCAATAGTTTAACCAGAAACTCTTGCTCATAAACAAGATTTGTCATCAGAAATAATAAATATCACTTATTTATATTAATCTATGTGTAGATATATATCATACATTGAATCATTCATGGAGCCCTTGGGTCATATTCCTCAACTGTGTGGAGCTGTTACCTCCCATTTCCTCCATCTCCCTAAGCCTAGTGTGGACCACAATGGGATGGTGGTGGTAACATGTCAAAATGTATACTGCCTCTTGTTTCTTTCTTATATCTTGTACCACATCTTCCCCCAACAGATCCATTTACTCCTATCATTGTCTCTTCCTTGGTGTCTTATCCACCATTTCCCTCCCAACTGTATGATGGGATGGACAATCTCTAGTGAGATGTCCCCATCAATTACATGAAAAGAATTGATGCTCTACAGTCCAAATCGACTAAACTAGTGGGACATATTATATAGATCCCATATCATGGGAACTCTTCTCATAAACTATCACACATCCAATCTTTGAGACTGACATCAGTTTCCTAACCATGAGGTCTCATCCCCTGCTTTCCCACTGATGACATTAATTGGTTGTATCTGCTCAGCAAAAGGACTTTCAACAACAAATGTATTCTCTAGGACCCTATAATAAGTATTAATGCATATAGGAAAAAAAATTATGGGATTTACCAAGTTGAATCTTTCTTAATGGTTTGTGTCATGAAGCACTAGTTGTGTATCACATTCATTGAGTACCTAGAAGGATCAGTATATCTCAATGAATACTCAAGTACTGACATTTTTTCCTGATAGAGCTATATAATCTCTTGGGAATTAACAATCCTTATATTCTAAGGTGATAAATCCTTCTCTGAAAGAGTTTCAGAAACTGTTTACACAGAAGAGTCACCTCATCATAATATTGGGTAATTTAAACCCCACCATTTCTCTATTGAGAAAATTATAAGGATATCCACTGGGACCACCATATGATTTGATGGTTCCCTGAATGGATATAAAATTCTATCACCACCTTAAAACTATCATCATCCGATTGATAGTTAGCCTATTTCTAGAACCTGAGGGGTCTTTATCACTAATACTCTTGAAGCTCTCTCATACTATGAATCTCATCAGATAATACTACTTGTAACATGTGATACTCTAGATGAAGTGGTATAACTAGTATGAAACCACTATGATCTATATCTATTAAAATTCTCTACACTAATATCATGTCACGCTGCAGATCATCCTCGTGATCATGCTGTGCCACAAGTTGAAAATTGGGCTATTTACAGAGACCTATAACCAGAGTTTTAAAACTGTGGCTATAGGTAGGCTATAGGCATCGCTTTCAAAACTGTGGCTATTGGAATTGTTTTGATGGGATATAGACATTACTTTAGTAAAATAATAGTTATAGCCCAAACCTAGATCTGCGGATTTTAGAACTGTGGCAATAGGTCTCCCGTATTTAAATACGAGAAAAAAAATTCACAGATAATTGACAGGGAAAATGTATTTACATTATTTTTATGGTGCCACAATAGTTTTTAATAATATATATAACATAATATATATTTATATACCCAAATATCAGTGAGGTGTAGTTTTTAGGTGGCTGTATTCTATTGGTGAGGTATATAGATCGAATCCGGGTAAAGACATATTATTTTTGGACTATAGCCACTATTTTCTAGGGCTACTGCCACCGTTTTCGAATGTGGAAATAACACCGATGACCATGGTCACACGGTTTTAATAGATCAACTTCCACAATTGACAATGACGAGATATATTACCATAGTTTGAAAAAAAATGGAAATATCCCACCTATTTCCATGGTTAAAACGTTTGAAATAGGTCAAGACCAACTGCCATGGTGACAGCAGTCAGTGTTTAGCAAAATTGTGGTAACAGAAAAGGACCAGAGTTTTGGACCCTATTTCCATTGTTTTAAACCGTGGTGATGGGGGTATTTTATAGTTTTTTGGAATCTTGGCTAGTTTTCTATGTGGAAGCATATTTATGTAAAGCAAGATGTACCACAATCAAAATAATTTACTAGGTGAGATGAACAGATAAGGACATGGGAAACACAACCCATTCCTATATTATTCATGTATGATAATTTTTCCCATGAAACTAGTTGTTTCATATAACTATTAAAAATGAATAATTTAGGGTCTATGTTTATGGATACGTCGGCCACCGAATGAACACTATATTCCCAAGCCTGAAAGGCTAACTTGAAACATTTAACATTGTTTCCCCATACTAAAACAAACAAAATCCTGGTCTTTAAGGTAGAACCAACACACCTCTAATACCACTCCATCATGATCCATCCTAGAGGGGCACATGTCATGATTACCTCAAATCCACTTCGCATAACAAATGGGTTAGGGTCTAGTATTAAGTTTGCATATCCCACAAATGGGAGGAATTTTCCTAGGTACTTGAACACATGAAATCATCTCCATGAAAAAAGTATTGACACTAAAAACACTATGTTAACAAATAAGAATACAACATAGATACCAAAACAAATTATGATAGTAGGAAACGAGAAGTAAATGAGAAAAAATACAGGCCAAAATAAAGGAAAAGTAAAAAAGTTATAATTCCCTAGAACTCCTCTATACAAAACCCTACATGAAGGGTAGGTAAAGAACAACAGTATGAAATTCTAGAAGTACACCACATCTATTGGGCCTCCTTAAGCACCATATGGCCCCAGTCCACTAAGGAATCCATCAATGTATCAAGCATCTTCACAAGACACAATGCGTATGGTAAAATTATTATTTTTCAATGGGTAAAACAATACTCAGTTGGAAACAATGACTCACGAAGTAAAAGACCAAAAAAGAAACATCATTAAGCGGATACCGTCAGCTCAAACCAGTTATATTTCTACAACACATATAATAAGAAATTCCAAGTATTGTTGTAATGGATTCCAAGGCTCAAGGTATCCTCCACTTCCATCTATATGGTTCTTCTCGTGTCATACTCATTCCAGGAGATCTAAATCCTCGATCCATCTAATAGAAAGCACGTAGAACAGGTCTACGAAACATATCTGAGAGAACACGTAGTCCTGATACATCACAAATTTTCATTGAGACCTGTATTCTTTTTAAGACACCGAGTATTAATATCACAACCAAACATTAGCCATAGGAAACTTCTTGAGGCATGATCATTGAGGGAGAACTCACTCATTGAGCCTTGAGGTCATCAGAGACTCTTAAAAGATGTCCAATTATTTGGCCCCCACCAAAATTGAAATACACTGGTCAGGTCAGGATATAATGATAGGGGATTCATCATAGATAATACCAAAAAAAAATCTATATTAATCTGTAATGTAGATTATTCTTTTCAGAGAATACTAACAACACTTACCAATGCAGCTCATAAAATAGGGGATTATCCACCGATAATACTGTGAAACCAACCAATATATCACACTAGATGTATGATTAATTCCTTGCACTCTAAGGTCAAATGACTTCCCACAAAACTCCACTAGGGGTGATATAGGATCTCTCCAGTCACAAGAAGGGATGTTCCACCTCTATCTTGGGATTTTCCACTTGAGGGGATTACTATCTAGTGCAGTGAATGTTGTGGCATATTGAACCCTCAACGAAAGAACCAAGGGAAAATACCTATATACACTAGTCCATACTAAAACCCACTTAGAAATATCAAGAGGAATACCTCATTTCAAGGGTCCCAATTCCATAGATGGATCATCAAATAGACATTATGTTGGAATGTTATTGACAATTTTGTCTAACAGTTCCAAAATGGCCTAGGTCTAACCCAACCCATCCCGACCGACCTGACTCGACCAATTTTGTTCGACCCCACCCAACCCAGTATGTCAGTTCTAGCCCAAACCAGACAATAGGGCTACCTGGGGTGTCTTGATTTTTCCCACCTGGACCTTCTCCACTACGTAACTCAACTATATGAATTTCTCGGTCAACATGGTGGGACCATAAGTTGCATCCGATCAACGTGATCCATAAGATACCACATCTATGTTGAGGGTCCCTACACTAATGTGGCTTGATCCATGTCACCCGCTCCACCACCAGTTCATGGTCACCACCCACAACTTTTGTTGTGGTAGGACCTCCTCCGATGTGATCTGGCTGGACCACTCCCACCTTTGTTGGCCGCTGCCTACAACCTTCATTCTATAGGCCTTCTTGTTGTTGCAGTCCCACCTAGACAACATGTATCCTTCCCCACATGCCACCTATTCCACAAACTTCATTCCAAAGACCGTGCCAACTTCACTTCCAGTTTCCCTACTGGTGGTCGCACCTCTCTGCGCTCCACCTAAAACAATTGATACAACATCCACTGATCACCACCTTATAGAACTCCTATTTCAAATTACCATTATTAATAAACAATCTTGAGAAATGAATAACGAATAATTGGGGGAGAGGCAATGAAATGAATGCATAAAATAGAAATATCTTGGAATTTTTCATGTCGGCCTCGATCTATCCATGTCAGATGAAGAATGAAGGGGAATAATAAACAATTTCTATCATGAATCATCCTGATAACAATTCCAGCAATAAACTAATCCAATCTTGCAATATGAAAAACCCATGGATTACTCTCTTTTTCAATTAATCCATTGTCTAGTTGTCATTTATCATTCTCTAATGAGTGGGTTTCTCTATCAATAGGTTTTTCCAATGATTCTATTATCCATATATTCTATGGAATTTCTCTGGGGATTTCAATGTAATTCTATAACACAAGAAAGATTTTAAATGAAGAAAACACATTTTAGCATCATTTTGTTGCATCATCTCTATGTAGTTTCATTTATTAATGAAAACTAAATACCCATCATGGCATTACATTGTCACAACCCTTATGAATAAAATCAAAAATAAATAAAATAAACTTTTTCTGTTTATTTTATTCTCTTTTAAAACATACCAAAATTAACTTTCGTTGTCAAATCACACCGGTCGATATTAGGCCTCACATAAGGAAAACACCATATTACAAAATTAGTAGTGGTCTCGAATTTCAAATCCGATTAACCATTAATGATTTATCAGGATTTCAAAACAAAATAATCTTTATTTATATATTTTATTTATGATTACGCCCCATGTGAATTTTTCTACACATTCCCCGCACCGACCAATGCTTGGACGCACCTAGGGTAAAGCCACTATTTGGAAATCAATGCTGCCATCAGATTTCTAATCTGAGGAATCATTTAATTGTTATTTCACTTTTTTAAAAATTTGGCACACACGTGCAATTAAAAACACAACATTTTTCATCCAACTATTTTGGGAACACTGTGTCTCAGAATTGCACACTGTCTTAGTGCCTAGTCTTAGAATTTTCCCATATATTTCAATATAATCCCCACCATAGGGATTTTTTACCATGAATGCCATACCAATGGATACTCAGAAGGATTAGGGTACTAAGCACGAATCTCATACTTCTACTCCCATATGATCTCCCAAAGAGTCTTGTACTGCCACCAGAGGTGCACATGAAGAATCAGCCACCCCTGAAGGATTAGCTCATATCGATCTATGATCTCCACCATGTGTTCTATAATGGTCGCCCCATTGTAAATTTCCAGATCACCCCAATTGATGACGTGCGATGAATCATGTACGTACCTCCTTAGCTGCAACATGTGAAAGACATTATGAACCTTATGCATCTATAGGTGTAGTGCAAGGTGGTATTCTACCTCACCAACTTTGCTCAAAATTTTAAAAGGGTCAATGTATATTGGGGATAACATGTTGTGCATGCCAAATCTCTAAAATCCCCTTCAAGGTGAGACCTGAAGGAATACATGGTCTCTCTCCTTACACTCTAGAAGACTCTATCACCTACCATAAAAATATTTTTTATGGATCTGTATACTCTTCATCTGCTCCTAGATGACTAGAACCTTCTCTATATTCGCTTAAACAAAATTGTGGCCCATGAGTGACAAATCTCCCAGGTTAGTCCAAAAAAGTGGAGACTATGAGGGTCACCCATACCAAGTCTCAGATAGTGTCATACCGATGGTGGATGGGTAGATTTTGTTGTACACACACTTCACTAGAGGAAGGAGATATTGAAAGCAGTTTCCAAAACATTAACATGAAATATCTTCGTATTCCCTCTAGAACTTAAATGGTCCACTTAGTTTAGGCCATCTATTTATGGGTAAAACACTGTGCTCAAGTGAATTTTGGTCCCAAACACCTTCTGCAATCCCTTCTATAACCAAGATGTAAGATGATTGTCATGATACAAAACTATCCAGAAAGGGACTCCATAGAGATGAACAATCCCTTTACCATAGAGGAATATCAGGCTCTCTACTAAATTTTTATCCAGAAAAGATATGAAATGGTCAACATGGTGAGTCGGTCAATGATCATCGATAGGGTATCATGTCACCTAGATGTATGTGGTAAACCCATGACGAAGTCCACTGATATCCTTTCCCACTCCCTTCCCAGTACACCAAGAAATAAAGGTTGCAACCCCTTTCAAGCATAGGGGTCTCAACGAAGTGACTTGATAAAAAAATAAATTGATTAAAATAAGCACACATCTATCATATTAATTCTTATACCATGTTTAAACTCATTTCATCATCCACATTGTTTGTGTTGACTCCCCCATGCATATCCTGATGAATCTCACCACTCTAGGAATTTTCTATTATCATGAAAACTCATCACACAGTGGCTACAAAGGGGAATTTATAGATCTACCTCAAAATCCCACCTTTAACGCCAACGGTACCATTTCTAATCTATTGAAAAGAACAATTTCATCCCCTCCTTTTGAATTTATATTTGGGGTTTTCCCTATAGACATATGATCATGTAATATCTCAGTGTTTGTATCACTGAGTTGTACCTCCCTGACACACTAGTTGAGTGGTGGGTTAACAAAAATCTACTAGAGGTTTCCATCCTCAACTCTATCCACCAAGTATAACTGTAACAAAGACAATTGTTCCAATTCCCTGTTCAGAAAATGATAACTGAATATCATGATGTGAGAATCTGGTACCATGTTCCATGTCCAAAGAGCACATAAAATCTCTGAGTCATAGTCCTTGAGGAACTCTATCCATTTTCTTGGTCTAATTTTTGGTTCCTTATAATATAAGATATACTAGATACTCTTGTGTTCATAGTAGACAGTAAACTACTCCCTCATCAATTAGTGTCACCACATATTCAATGTGTAGAGTTACACTACTAGCTCAAGAAAATGGGTTGTATAGTTCTACTCATACTACCTAAATTGACATGAACCATAAGAAATCACTAATTTCCTCTACATCATGAGACAACCATGTTATGCCCATGATGAATCACATAACATGATGTCCATGGCTCCCTCTTCTGGGAAATTCATGATCAAGGAACCTGTCAAAGTCTGTCTTAACTGACCAAAGATGTCATTGATCCTTGGTAGTGGATACTCATTATGAATGGTCATTTAGTTAATATGACCATAATCCACACATAACCACAATCACCAAGTCATACTAATCCCTTTATCTAGTCCTCCAATATCACCCTAATCTCGCAAAACTCTATGAAATCCATCTGATATGCTGCTACTGATATTGGTTCCATTTCATGGTTTAAAAAAATGCATAATTATATATACATAAAAAGATGTAATCTTGTAACATCTTTTGGGTATACATCCCCGTACTCTACCACTACTACAAGAAACATTTAATTCATAACAAAAACTACTCTTAGGGAAATTCCATCCAACTCATGAGTGATCGACTAAATCCTCGTATGCATGAGTCCATCCTATAATACACGAGATTCCTTTTTCGCCAACCATAGAAAACCCCTTCCATCTCTATGACCATACTTCACCCTTTTCATAAAATAGTCGATCTATGAATTGAGTGTTGATAACCTATCCATACCAATATTTACATTGCATGGCCTTAAAGATACCACCTAGAGGTTCATAACCCAAACACTCACCTTAATGGTTAGATCACACTATCATCCTAAGTGTTATTGTTAAGTCTCCTCCCATAGGTATCTATTAACATATGGTTTATGTCAACTATTTAATTGGAATCTCTAAATATTGAACATTATTTTTGAAAATAATGATTGATTACAAAGTGTGTCTATTAATATGATAACTAATTATAGAGAATAACTAACCCCTAAATCATTCATATATCCCCAAGATTATATACCTCAACTATATGTAGCTCTCCCCTCCCATGTCTACTAAATCTATGAGCCTAGAGAGGACCACATGGGGATGGTGGTGGTAACATGTCGAAATGTATACCAACTCCTGCTGATTTATTTTCTCCTCTACCATGTCTCCCACCCTACAAATCCATATATTCTTGTCACTACCTCTTACTCAATGGAAAATCCACCATTTCCCTGCTATCAATGAGATGGGATAGAGAATATCAAATGATATGTCCCCAACTTTCACATGAAATGAAGTTCCTCTCTCTAGGATGACTTGACTCATCCTATTATCCCAAAGCTGTAGATCCCCCCATATTGGAACTTCCTCTAGAAAAATCTAAAACATCCAGTCATTGAGATTGATGTCAGTTTCCTACTCTTGAGGCCTCAACCCCATCTTTCCCATTGCTGAAATTTACTGTTTGAATCTACTCATCCAAGGGACGTTCAACCCCAAAGGTTATATATAGAAACCTAGCATATGTAGAAATTCACAAAGGAATAGCATTGTCCTGAATGTACCTAAGCACATATTTCTTAAAGGTATGATCCTAGAATCACTTTTTTTGTATCTTATTTATCAAATACATATAATTAATGGAATTCCACAATGAATACTTGGATACCAACATTTCATCTAGCTGGAGATGTAGAAGATCTTGGGAACACACATCCCTTATCTTCTAAGGTGAGAAATACCCACCTGAAAAGGTTCTAAATCTCTTTCCACATTAGTGTCACCTCATCATATGATAAGGTAATAAAAACCACTCCATTATCCTATGGAGACATGTAGAAGGCTCACCACCATGACAACCATCTGATATGACGGTTCCCTAAATGGATGAAAAATATGTTTCCCACCTCAATCCAGTCCACAACAACCTCAAAGTCTAGCTCGCCTCCAATCCTAAGGGGTCTTTATCACATAAAATTGTGATGTGTGATCTGCCTGTGCATATCATCCATTGTACTATGGGGACTATGTGCTACCCAATATGTGGTTGTATAGCTAGTACACCAATCAGATGTGTTGTCTTTGGTACAAAGCTCTTTAATGAAATCTCATCATACCGCAAATCATCCTCCTGGTCACATTGTGAAATCATGGAAAGCTATCTATGTGGAAGAATCTCTATTTAAACCAAGATGTACAATAGTCAATAGAGTGTTCCTGGTAAGCTGACCAAAGGAGGATATAAAAAACACAACACATTTTTATATGATGCATGTACCATGATTTTTCCATTTAAACAATTATTTTCATTTATCAAGTCGAAAAGTTGAATTTAGGGTCCTAGTTTATGGATACGTGTTCCACCACACCAACAATAGATTTCCTATCCTAAAATCTGAACTCAAATCATCAAACAGCTTTTACCCTATCCAAAACACAAAAAATATTTCTACTTAAGTTATAATATACAGGCATCTAATACCACTTTTTCACAAACCGTCCCTGAGGGGACCATGATATGACTACCCCAATCCTGCCTCCCATTGGCCAAAGGCTCGCGTCTATCACCGAGTAGGCATATCACACAAACGGCTGTCATTTTCCTAAGTACCTGTACACATGCACACATCTTCTGAAAAAATTGTTGAAATTGAAAACACTATGTAAAAAAAACATCCATACCACTATGATACCATAATTGAGTACAAATTTCGAAAACTAAATGTAAATTGGGAAAAAAATAAATCCTAATACAAAGGAATAGTCAAAAGGTATTAGACCCTGGAACTCTATTGAAAAATTCAAATACCATAAGGGTATGTACAGAACTGTTGTTTGAAGTCATAGAAGCACACCTCGTCTATTAGGCCTCTCTAAGAACAACTTGGACCCGATCCACTAAGGACTCTATCAAAGCATCAATCGTCTGCACAATACATGACAAATGCGGGAAAATACAATATAGTGGTGATTAAAACAACACTCAGTAGGAAAGATGGACCGATGAAGTAAAATACCACAAAATAAACATCACTAAGATGATACTGTCATCTCAACCCCATTATATTTCTATAGAATATATAACAATAACTTCTATTTATACTCATAATTCATTACAAGACTCTAGTTATCCTTTTCTACCAGCAACATGGTTCTACTCATATCATGCTCATTCAAGGATATCTCTCTCCTTGATCAATCTAATTATAAGAACATAGAATAGGTCTACCAAAATTAACTGAGAGAACACATAGTCTCGATACATCATAAATATTCCTTGAGACAGGTGGTCTCTATTAGACATAGAGTCTCAATTACACAACCAAAAATTAACCACATGACTATTCTTTATGCATGCTCATTCTAGGAGAACTCACTCCTCGATCATTGAGTTCATCAGAGACTCTTATAATAGGTCCCACTAATTAGAGCCCCTCCCAAAGTGAAATACATAGGACAATTTCATGATATACATAGAGGGTATTCTTCAAAGATAATACTGACAAACCAATCATTATTAATCTACAATGTTGGGGATTTTTCTCAGAGAATACTGACAACCTTACCGATGTGGCTCATCATGTAGGGGATCCTACACCGAAAATGCTGAGAACCCTACCGATATGGCCCACAAGATAGAGGAATAATACCAGAATATATGAGGTCTAGTAAATTCACACAAAACTCTTCAAAGGGTTATAGATTCTATCTCTAGTCCCATGGAGGGATTCCACAACTCAATCTATGACCTAATCTCTTGAGAGATTACTATCTAATGAAGTGGACATAATTCCATATTGAACCTATGAAGAGAGATACAATGAACCTCCCCACATAAACTGGTCCATATTAAAAACCCACAAATCAATATCCAAAGGATCCCCTCATTGCAAGGGTCTCAATTCCACTTACGTCATATCAAACAGGGCTTATATTTCAATTTTACGTTCACATTAACGTATAATGGTCTGGACCGGCCTGTGTCTGACCCAACATGGCATGACCAACCCAACCAGACCTAGTTTGACCGACCAAAATTGACCCCATTGGTTTAGCCCATCCCGAACTGGATTTGACCACAAGGTAACCCATGACTTCACAGTTTCTATATCCTATCCCTTCTCTCACACAAGGGTTGGTCTCATGTCCTTCTCAGTCAATGTGGTCATAACATGTGGTTTCGTTAGTCCACATGACATGGCTGATCCGCATGGCCCAATAGATCCTATGGCGCTGTCGCGGGTCCCTCCTCCAATGTGGCTTGATCGGTGTCACCTTCTCTAACATTGCCTTCTACAACGACCTCCCAGTTTCTGCACATGGCTCTCATCACAAAGGGACCTCCACTGACACAGTCTGGATCGACTGCACCATTCCACCCTTGACCATCACACCATGTGTCATCTTTCCATCATGGTCATGCCTGTACCATAGTTCTCTACCATAGCCAGCTCCCTACTGGAAGCCATCTTTCCAAATCCACCAATATCGGCCTCCCTATCTAGCTAGTTCCACCCTCGCAGGAAGCTTCACCTCATTGTGATCCACCGAAAACTGCTGGAACCACCACCTTTATTCATCACTATGCACTATTGAGATTTTTAATTTCTATTATGAATCGTGAATCATAAGGAATGGAGAATGAATAATGGTGGAGAGGCAAGAACATCAATGCACAAAACGGATGGATCTTTGTCTTGATCGTGCTGGCCTGGATAATTCCATGTTAGATGAATAATGTAGGAGAATAATAAAAAATTTCTATTATGAATCAAACTGATAAAAATTCCCACAATGGAATAAGAACAACCCACAATATGCAAGAAACTTGTATTAATCCATTGTTTGATTAATACATTCCTGTCACAGGGATAAATAATGGGGAAGGAAATCAAACAAAACTCACAACCTACCTAGAGATTAGAATGATTGGTAAAGAACCTTCTTCATCATTGGTGATCTATCAATGATTGATCTCGATCTATCTTGATATCATCATTTATCATTTGCCTACAAGAGGTTTTTCCAACAATTTTCTTCTCCAAATCTTCTATGGAATTTCTCTAGGATTGTGAATTTAATCTGGTATCCCTACCAGTATTTTAAATGAAGAGAATTGACTACCCCATCATGGTGTTGAAGTTTCACTGTATTGATGTGGAACATAAAAAATAAATCAAATAAACTTTTAATGTTTATTTTATTCTCTTTTAAACTGTCTAAAAATTATCTTCCGGGATCGACCCGTGTCGATCAATGTTAGGCATCACGTAAGGAAAACACACCCTTACAAACTCGGTGGTGATATCAGATTTCCAATCCAAGTTACCGTATATGAGTTATTAGCATTTAAAAATAAAATAATTTTATTGAATTCTTTAATTTCCTGTTATGCCCCTTGTAACATTTTCTAAAGATGCCCCACACCGTCCAATGTTAGGACAAACCTAAGGTAAAGTCATTTCTCTATGTTCAACGATTCCCTCGTATTTTGGAACTGGGAAATAATTTAATATTTATTTCATTTTTAAAAAAATTAATTGACGTGTGCTATTAAAAAAATCACCAAACCATTCCAGGCACATCGGGCTTCAGAATTGCACATTGTCTTATCAAATTATCTCATAATTTTCCAACAAATTTTCAAAAAATAAAATTAGAAAAATACGAGACATTACATAATATGTTTTTTTACGTGCATGTTCTAGTCTCATGTTATACCAACACACGATGTCACTAATATTACTCAAAATGTGTGATTCTTGTTTAAAATGTAATTTTAGTAAAAATGAAAAATTTCGTACTAATAATTGAGAAAAAACATTTGGATTGTTTTTATACTTTATTAAAACAACACATAAGTCATTTAAGACATGTTGGAATTATCTTCACCTCAATCTGATGCATGGTGTAACTGGTATGACTCTAATTGAAATTTTTATTTAAAGTTGATATATATTTTAGTAAAAAAGACAGTTGACATACACAAAAATGTGAAAATGATTTAATATTGTATTGATACATTAGTAAAAAGATCCATAAGTCATTTGTGACATGTATTAATTATCCACACATCAACGTAATACATGATGTTACTTTTATAACATGAAGTTTCCATTGTCTGTTTAAATTTGAAATTATAGTTTAGTCAGTGGTGCACACTAAAAACCAAGAAATAATAATCAATTTATCTTTTTTTTAATGATACATAAGTCATTTTTAACATTTATGAATTAGTATCACATTAAACTGACACCCAAAATGACCAATATGACTCAAAATTGGGTGTTTCCAGTTTAAAAAGAAATTTTTGTAAAAAAGAAATGTGACGTACTCAAAACCAATCAAATTAATTAATATTGTTCTGACACATTATGAAAACAAACCCCAAGTAATTTTTTATGTGTAAGATTTATATGAACCTCAATCTAATGTATGGTTTGACCAGCATGAAACCAATTGAATCTTCTGATTTGATGTTTTAATTAATAATTATAAAAAATACCACTGACATACTCTACACTGGGAAAACACATTTGGATTATTTTGATTCTTTTGGAAAATAATCTATATGTAATTTTTGATGTGCAATAATTAGTCTCACACTAATATGATATAAGATTTTCCTCATATAACTCAAATTTTCTTTTATTAGTTTAAAAATTCCATTTAATTTTAAAAAATTTAACTCACTAAAAACTAAGAAAACACACTCAGATTGTATTGATGATTTAGTAAAAAGATTCATAGTTCATTTTTGACACATATAAGTCAGTTTCACATAAATCTAACACGTGATGTGATTGTTGTCACTCAATGTGCATGTTTCTAGTTTAGAATTAAAATTTAGTTAAAAAAATACATGTGACGTACTCAGAATTGAAAAATAACTTTAAGATGGGTTTCATACTTTAATAAAACGATCCATATGTTATTTGAAATATATAGGAATCAGTCGAACATCAATATCACACACATTGTAACTGGTATGACTCCAATTGTGCCATTTCAATATATAAGTGTATTTTTAGTTTAAAATGCACATCAAATTTCAAAAACTGAGAAAATAAGCCAATATTTTTATCTTGTCATTCAATATTTTATTACATAATTATTTTCCTTATCATTTTTGTCATATAATTTTTTAGTTAATTTTCATTTAGATAATACATTAAGAATAACCAAAAAAGGAATGAGATGCTAGAATCAATCATAACTCAATATGATAAAAAATATTCCTGTTATGACTTAGTGTTTTGATTAAAATTTTATGTTTTCATAATTTTTTCATTATATTTTTTCTAAAATAATAATTTTTTCTTATAAATAAGTGTTGTTTTGGTTTATCAATGTTTAAAATCAAAATTCAGGGGACATTTGATGTTTTTGAATGTATTTTATAATTTTATATATTACTGTATAAACTAGTGTTTGAAATTTCTATAATATTGTGTTTTTTATTGTATTTTTAATTTTATTTTTATTTCATTTAAATTTTTTATTGGAACTAGATTTTTTGTATTTCATTAAATTTTTGGTGTTGCGGTGTTTTATTACTACACAATGCATCAGTTCAGTAGTGTGTTGTTACAACTCAATACGTCACGATCCTTTCTCAGTGCTTTTTATGCATTTATAATGGACTCCTTTATCATAAATTTTATAGCACTTATAAAATCCACGATATTGTAATCTCATTCATATAGTCATAAATTCGATAGCGCTGTTGAAGGCCATTTTTAGAATTGTTAAAGAACAATTTTTAATTAGTGTTTCATTTGTATGGAAATTATGGTTTTGAAAATGTATTTTAAAAATTAAATGGTATTTGAAGATCAAATATTTTTTTCATATAGTTTTAAAATAGTTTTTCAAATTTTTGATAATGAAATTTTAAAATAATAAAATGTTTTATTTAGGATATGGAACATGAGAATTATAGATGAATATGGGTGATCTTTATACAACTTATAGAATGATTAAGAGTGATATATCTTATAGGATTTGTGATTTTGATATAGATCTCAAATATATTGGGTAATATTACTTGCTTTTTATTCAAGAAAAACGTAGTTAACCAGGGAGGTTTCTTCTTTAGATTTAATTGGGATCATGTTATTTCTAAAATGATTTTAACATTGGTTATGAATTTAATGATCTATGTTACCTAAAAAGGTTTTATTTTCATAATATTTTTTAAAGTTTTTCTTTGATAATTACTTTTTTTCAAAATCTTTTAATTTATTTAATACACTCAATGAATATTGTGATAAAGGTGAATATTTTATCAGTTTTCTTATTTTTAACTATACTAACAGATTTATTCATTTTATATGAGGTACTGATATTTCTGTGCTCATCCCATATTTTTATATATTTTTTCTTAAGTTTTATGGATGTGTAAGAACAAATAATAATTCAAGATGATTTTCATGAATATTGTTTTTAGAAAAGTATATATATTTCATTTAAAAAATATTATCGGAAAAATTGGATACTTTGTAGAAGTTACCCCATTGTAATATATGGGTTTGTTATGTAAGAGTAATAAATTTATTTAAAAAAATATAAACAAAAAAGATATTTAGGAATGAAACAAAATGAATTAAAATCTAAATAATATAGATTATATAATAATTAAGGATAGTTCTGTATACAAATGACATGATTGGGCTTCAACGAAGACCAATTTCAATGTGAAATTCAACAAATAAATTTGATTGGAACCATTTACAAGATAAGATAAAGCTAATAGATATCAACATCCAAATTCTATCCACCAAACCAAATCAAGAAAGTACTGCCATTGCACACCTTACCCATAGAGTTTACAGTGGAGTAATAACTTTTTATGTGCATAAGCCAAAATAGTATAAATATACATTTTTTATAAATTTTATAATGGTGTTATTTATCTTTTTACTATATGTTTTTATATACCCATTATTATATACTTAATTTAATAAAAAATAAATTTTGATAAAATGGAACAGAATCTTTAGTTTTTTTTTGGAAAATTTATGTTTTCAATAAGAACATTATTTTATGATAAATTATATAATTATATTTATATTATTTATATTATTATTATGAATCACATTTTATTTTAATTTAAATTATTATGTAATTTTATAATGTCCCATATATATTTAATAATAATACGAATGTTGAATATGATAAAAAATATTAATTTTCCACAAATAATTATTTAATTTTGAAAAGTTAATTTTCTTATATGTATATAATATTATTGATAAAAAGGACTTAATTTTTGAAATAATCATTTAAAAATTATCCATTGATGAAATCCTTATAATTTTCCACGATAGTAGACTTTTTTTGTAAAAATTAAAGATGATATAAATATATGGTTGGTATTATATTATCATAATTTCTAAAATAGTTATTTAGAAACCATATAGGAATTATCAAATAAAATTGGTCTTCAATTAAAATAATTTATTTTTAAATTGATAAGATTAATTCTTCTAACATATAATGAATACTAAAAAACATAAACTATATTTTATAATTTAAAAAACAATAATTTATGAACATGATTCAGTTACACAACATTAATGATATTATATTATTGTTTTTTGGTTCATAAAAAATAAAATATTAATAACTACACCTTGTAAATTCCATGGAAAAATCCTTGGGAAGGTGAATTGTTTGTTGTTTTTTATTAACTATATGCCTAAGAACTATTTTTAAAAATTAATAAACACTTACCCCTATTTTTCTAAAAATACAAACTCATTTTCACATTTATATTTACTTAAAATAATTTAATAATGATTTAAATCTAGTTTTTCCTCTCCGCATCCATAATAAGTATTTTTTTAATTTTGTAATGAGATCTTCCCATGATTTAAGAAGAAACCACTCTAGGTATGTTATTATCTCTCTTCTATTTTCCATATTGAAAATTCCTATATAATATGAATTTTTGTTCTCAATTGATTATGTTTCATTATGTTTATGAACTTTTCTTTATTTTAAATTTTATCCCAAATAATGATAAACTACCTTACACTATCATTTACCCCTTCAACGGTATCATATGTACACATGTTTTACTGCCAAATTTATCCCTTGATTTTTAATTCCTTAATATTGTCTTGTGAATACAGTAATCGATTTGTATTAAATAGTATTAACTAAGATATAAATATCCTTCAGTTATTTGGAACATACATATATGAAACCCACATTCCTTATTCATGATATTAATATAAAGATATAGGTTCTTATGTTATATAATCAAAGTGGCACACATAAAGTTAAACATATGAATTATATACCTTATAGTGCTCTAATTCATTTGGTAATGTTTTCTTCAAATGAGATACCATGTGTGGTGAATTTGTGGATATCTTAATAAAAATAAGTTATGATCTCATGGTAGCTAATAATAACTTATTCTTATGATGTATCATTTTATGTTTTTGACACATTCTTTTGATGCAATGTTTTGATGTTGTAGTTTTTTCCTATCATTAATCCAAATTAGTATGTTTTATTCATACCTATTTTTGTATGTCCCTAGTGTATCATGTATAGTATTATTAGTAAAATGGAAACTAAGAGAAAATTATAGAGTATTAAATAATGATTTTGCATTTTATATTAGGTTAATGGTAATGAATCTAATTTCCCAATGATACTTAATATCACGATTTTCATGGAATTTATTATATATCTCATTATGTCAAAAATTATTATATGAAATGTATTACAATGGAGTTTTTATATAGGATCACTATTTCCCACATGGATTCCATTCCATGCACCAAGCCTAGAGAAATACCCACATGCCTGGGTAGTTTTTTTCCATTTCCCATAACTGGTTTCTCTACCAGCAAACCAAAATTATTACCTATCCAACTCACCATTTTACACCACTTTTTCCACCATGAACACTATATCCTAATAACAAAAACATAATAACAATATTATTTTTTCCATGACCAAAACAATGGCTAGTGATATAGCATGGCGACTCCGAAAGAGTCCAGACTCACTTCTTCAATTCAAGAGCCCCTGCAAGCTTTCGTAAACCAACAAAAAATACCTTTGGACATAAAATATGAATATTACATATGGAATCCACAAATAGAGGTTTCCAAATTCTCCCAACCATTTATATATCCATTCTCAGAAAGTTTGAGGATGGAAGTGTGGGTAAAATCTAATATCATTGCTTGAGTATAATTTTATCATGTTTACAACACTCATCCTAGACAAAACCATGATACTATAACCCAAATTCAGAAGGTATGATTTATCATCATAAGAGATTCTCATGCCAATACCCATTTCTAAATTATATTTTAAACAAAAAGGAATATGATTCCCCAACATACTCCACAAGGTATAAATAAAAAATAAATCATTAATACATGAGATTAAGAAAATTTTGAATGTTTGAATTAGAGAGGTTACACCTTCCATTAAAAAGGATTTTACATATGGTCTACCATCCCAAAATACACTATGCAATGTGGGGTTATTTACCTTATCTTACTATAATGATATCCCCTTATTCATTGAAATACGCATAATAATATTTGATGTAGCCACAACCAAATCCAATTAAAAATGATAAGGAAAATATGACAAATTTATATGAAAATAAATAATAATACAACCCCTCTAGTAGATCCATATTAGGAATTATGGGAAAATAAAGGCCTATGATAATTCTTTCAATGAAAATAATCAATCTACTAACTTCCAGGGTTCATTCTATTATCTCCAATAATAAATTTCAATATTTATTATCACTATAACATCCACTTAGATGGAATATTGGGTTATTTTCTCATTGTTAACTAAGATCCCAATGGTTTATTCTATGACCACTAGACTTTTGAGGGAAAATTAATGTATCTATTTTAGATGGAGGAAATCTATACACCATTGAATTTCAGTACATCAGAGTCGTTCCCAACTGTTATATATTTATAGACATCATCCAATGAATTAGAATGAAGGGTATGACCCAATGAGTTAACTATCTTGGATGATATAACTATTCTGAGTCTTTTTAGACAAAATGGTATAAAATCAGAAAAAAATTTACTCCCATTACCCACAAGGTATAAGTAAAAAATAAAAAAAACTTAGT
Source organism: Viscum album (assembly GCA_963277665.1). NCBI lineage: Eukaryota > Viridiplantae > Streptophyta > Magnoliopsida > Santalales > Viscaceae > Viscum > Viscum album. The sequence goes on from OY728128.1 coordinate 15,345,199, forward strand.
GTTCATTGGTTTAGTATCCTTTAATGAGTATAACCATGATGTTTATGGATGATGAACCAATGGAATGATGTTATCTCCCAAAATCCTGACATTGGGAGGTACAAGAATTGATCTCAAACACAAGGGGAATTATCATTCTCTACCCACCCATTAATCTAAACCCACCATCAAGGCTTAACATAATGGTATGTATATCAATATTATACCAAAATATTTCTTTATACTTGTTCATTGAAGATAAAAATTCAAATTATGTGAAAAAAAAACAAAAAATCATCTTGCTCTGTAAAACCCAAGTGTATTCCAAGTTGTTGACCGATGAATATTCATTGATCTTGCTCTTTTCTAACCCATTACTTAGTATGTATTGATTAAGGTGTCTTCCCACTCAATATATCCTGAAGAGTCATAACTCGTCATAATAATCCTTAATGATTCTATAGATGAGAAAACTAGAACATAAAAGTGGAAATTACACACCATATATTAAGGGTAAGTGTCATTGTGATATCCAGAAGTGAGACCTATTAAGAATTCTAATAAAAAATAGTTACATTACAAAATAAAAGGGAAATAATAAGAATTTAACCATGAGTTAAAATAGCATAAAAAAGATTTAGCATTCCCTTAAACTAATCCAAATAAAAAACAAATAACCCAAAAATTCAACCTTGGTAGGTTTTAGGAGAAAATATAGTCAATCCTAGTTCCACATTCTTACAATTAGACTTCCACTTTATATAGTTAAACTAGTGACTAATAATATATCACTGCTATATATTTCCCTTTTTCCAATGGGAGAATATAAATAGGTAAAAGTGAATTTTCTGTTCGTAAAACCTTTTACCAACATCTATGTCTATATCACTAAATTGTTGGTAAAAACTCTTCCACTAAATGAATTTTTGAAATAAAAAATAGTATTTTTCAATTATAATAATACCAACTGATATTATATATATATATATATTGGTTAATGTTTTTACCATTTTGTGTTTGTGAAAAAGTCATTATTTAGTAATAATATCTCAAATATATAATATTGGTTTGTTAATTAAATTCAAATAAAAATTATAAATTTTTATTTCGAGATGAAATTTAATATTATAATTAGTACTTTATCATATATAATAAATATGTTTTAATTATAAAACTGAATATGATTTTAACACATGTTTAAAATTTGATTAGAATAAATTATATTAATAATGAAATTAAATACATATAGAACATGTTGGATCTCCACTAGGATTGTTCCACAATTCTGGAGATCCTTGCCCCCCCAATTCTCATCCACAATTATCTCACTCCCTAAATTGGATCAACCACCATATCATGTGTATCTAATAATTGACAAAAACTCCAGAACCTGAAGCTCCAACCCATACATGTCAGATCTGGCCTAATCCCATCCATTCCAGCTCCATTCGAATCTGTTCCAGCTTCAGTCTGTGCCAGCTCATCCAGCTCTAGCCCATCCTGCCAGCTTTAGTCTGTGCTATCTCTATATCTAAAATCAACCATTCTAGAACCGTTATATGCACACTGATTAGAAAATAACTCATATGTAATTGAGGATGGGTCATATAAAAGTGAAAAAATATGCTTCCATCATAGGGATAAAAGACAGTACCAACACAACAAGTAATAAACATTTCTATTGAACATCATGCATTTTTGTTGAACGTACTCTTAACTTTCAAAAAAGGTTGTTCATGCACAAAAAGTAAGTAAACATTCTATTAATAACTTTTATTCATAAAAAATGTATACTATTTTCGACAATTTCATCGGAGTGCGCGCATCAATCTATGGAGGACGCAAAGTTGTTTCCCCGTATTCCCGCATTCCAAAGGCAGGCGGCATCTCTCCTTATTAAGGTAAATTTGATCCTTTATTGAAACATGATGATTGGATGTCGATAATTTCTTCCTTAGATTCCTCCTCAGAACTCGTCACCTAGTCCGGGTCTCCCTTATAGAGTTAATACTTTGTTCAAAAAATCCTTCCTAGCGCCATATCTTCACAGAAACCAGTTAATTAAACTGCTTCTGTCAGGACATTCCAAGGGGTCCGGTTAGGGATGAAACCTTCATTTAGGGGAGTAGTCACATTGGGAATCACTATCATGTCAGGATGCTAGGGCACTGGCACGTCTATCTTTTTTCCTATATTATTGGTCTTTTTTATGGCGCGGAAGCCCGAGGCATCCCACATCAAACACAGGGAATCATATTCCATGGTTATGTATCTAAGGGTTTCCTTAGCTTCCCAAGTTTAAAACGCGGTATGTTGCAAGTTTAACGTCCAGTGGAGATGGATCAGACTGATCAGAACACTGACTAGAGTGGATCAAATGTGTGCAACCCGTAGAGGGAACCCCAATATTGGGGCCAACATGTGGTTGTCTTCCCAAATGCTGTTAAGGGGAATGAGGTATGAGGTGACATGATTCCACTAGGATGTGGAAGCACAGGTAAGAATCAAGATGGATGATGGGAGGTTTAGTGAATTTTATGGTGAATAGGATGGAAGCATCATGAGGATGATGATTGTCTTGAGCTTGATCCTCAAAGAGGCTTCCTACGTATCCCCGTGGCATGGAATCAAAGTCCACGTAGATCATCTGATAATAGTTTACCACTTATTGAAGTTTTCAACAGCTTACCGCTGGATGGGTCACAACCTCTTACCACTGGATAAGAGTGTCACAGGATCACCGATGGATAGGGTAAAAATGTCTTGTCGTTGACTGAGGTCCCAATGGCTTTTCATTGGATGGGGTCGTAATGGATTACCACTAGATTACAGAATCAATGAATTACTGTTGGTTGGGGGCGAACCATCGTGAAGATGGTCAAGACAACCTATAGATGGTGGGCTTGAAACATAGGGAGGCTATCTACGTACCATGACTTGGCAAGGATCAAAGACCACGTAGTTCAAGTATTGGGCAGCAGTCGGTGAACCGATGTGAATAAGGACCTAGGGTCTAGGTGGTTGGTGGGCTTGAACACACATAGAGGCTTGCTATGTACCTTGCCTTCGCAATGATCAAAGTCCGCATAGTTCGGATGGGGCTTGGTACACCGACATGAAGATGGTCGCGACAAATGGTTGTTGGGCTTGAACCATAGGAGGGCTTCCTATATACTCTACCATGGCAAAGATCAAAGTCCTCGTAGTATGAAAATGTGGGAATCATTTTGGTCTTACGATCTGAGGCAGCCCAATGTGTTTTTGAACCAACATGAAGGGGGATGGAGCGACCAATGGATGGTGGGCTTGAACATCATAGGGTCTTCCTACATACCTTGTCTTAGTATGGATCAAAGACCTTGTAGTTTGGGATGGTGGTGGGGCTTACACTCTAGGCTGCCCAAATCATTGGTGAACAGATGTCAAGGGGGTTGGAGCGACCACTAGATAGTGGACATGAACCTCGTGGAGGCCTCTATGTACCTTGCCTTAGCAAGGATCAAAGACCTCATAGTTTAGGATAGTGGTGGGTCTTACACACTAGGCTGCCGAAAGTGTTTGTGAAACAATGCGAAGCAGGTCGAAACGACCAATGGATGGTGGGCTTGAACCTCGTGGAGGCTTCCTATGTACCATGCCTTAGAAAGGATCAAAGACCTCGCTGTTTGGGATGGTGGTGGGACATAAACTCTAGGATCCCGAAGGTGTTTTTCATTGTCAGTGCTTTCTCTAATCCCATGTGAGTCGTGGTCAGTGTGAGAAACAAGAGGCATTAGGGACCTGATGATCACATCGCGAAAGGTGCGTCTATGAGAATTGGATTGGGGATTACACGTAGTTAGGGACCCAAAGAGGAAACAGTGGCTTATGCATAGTTAGCAGCCTAGAGAGGTTAGTAATTACTACAGGATGGAGGCCCGGTGGAAACAAAGCCCAGTGGTAGAGGGATTTCCCACTGACGAAAGGAGGGCTAGTGATGCTACCTCCAGCATGAAAAGCTAGGTGTTTTCACTATGGTGGTTTCCTTTTCCCCACAGACAGATACCACTCCGATCAAGAGGATCTCATTCCATGTGAGGAATGATCTCACTCCCATAGAGACCGGTGGGAATGTATAATTTCCAAGGTAAGGGAACCCCACATGTGAGGCATGGGGAGATGTCACAGTTTATCATCATTTGTTGAGGATGATGGTGCTTGGCAGTTTAACTTCCTACAGCTCGTATGATGGGGGTTTACTCTGCACCACTAATACATACATAACTGGTACCCTCTGCACCATGGGGAAGAGAAGGGATAGGCAACACCGTGTCTAGGGGTGTTATGGAGTGATCCATTTGGGGGTCCACATTATCGTGGCAATCTGAAGAAGAAATATCCATTAGGGTGCCTATGAGAAGAATCATGAGGTGAAGCAACACAACAGGCAGTATCATCAAAGGGATGTTGATGTTCCGTCGTGAAAACCTGAAGGGCCAGAGGGGAAAAGGAGTTGTAAAGAATGTGGGGATATAGGTAGAAGCCTTGTGAAGCTTTGGTGCTCCATGCAGTGGAGGGCCTTTGTGAAGGTTTGTGCTTCGCGAAGTGAAGTTTCCTAGCCTAGGCATAGGGTATAAGTGCGTACAAGATCTGATTCGTATAGTGGAAAGTAATTCTCAAAGCGGTACCTCACGAAGTAAGGGTGCCTTGAAAATCATAGCATTGAGAAGTGATGTGCTTCGAGAGTCAAAGTAACCCAGCCTTGGCACTGGGGGTACTTGTGCATGTGGGGTGCTTTGTGAAGTGGGAAGTCATCTGAGAAGCAATGCCCCATGAAGCAGGTCCACCTTGCAAAGCAGTGCATTGGGAAGAAATGGGATTTTCGATGCATAGGGACCCGACCTTGGGACTTGGGATACATGCGCATGGGGGTGCTTCGCAAATACCCGAGTATCCTTGAAGATATCCTTTCTTCATAGAGACTCGTGGGCTTTGAGAAAGGCATACCTCTCAGAAGAGGGGATCAATTAACACCAAGGAGGAGGCACTTTGTGGATCAAAAGTTCCTTGTGTAGCTCATGGTTTGCAGGGCACTGGTTCTTCATGATTAGATAGCTAGAAAGGTGAAAGGTCGGGAAAAAAATCCTCCTCTCGGCTCGAGGGGAGCCTTATATTTATAGGCATGAGGCGTCGTGATGCAGTGCTCACTCGGCGTGTAGCACACTTCACGGCAGATCATGAACGTTAGAGGGCTTCGTGGAGCAGTACCACATCCCTTCTTTACACCGGCTTGCGAATGTCTGAGGGATTTGTGGAGTGGTACCGCCTCCTTGCCCCGTGATGGCTCACGAACATCATGGGGCTTCACGGAGCGGTATCTCCTCCTTGCTTCACGGTGGCTCGCGAACATCAGAGGGCTTCGCGGAGCAGTACCACCACCTTTCTATGTGAGGGCTCATGAAGGAGCTCTTGTGCACTAGCCATAGGGCTCCAGGAGCTTTGTGATTTGTGTTCGTGAGGTAGGCCTAAATTCTTTCAGGATATTTTTTTCACCTCCAACTTTGGCGTCAACATATACCTATCAATAGTTTTGAAATGTTAATGTGAAAATTACCCATAGAATCAGATTTTTCTGGTCAATGGTCTTAAATATATCAATAATGGACATTCTAGAAATCATTTCTAAAATCATGACACCAAATATGTAAACTTCATATTTAGTAGTCAACTAGCCAGCCCATAAATACATAGGAGCACATCCTACATAGGTACCAAACAATAAAATTAGTGAAGATGTTTCATGGGAAGATACTGGATGCTTCCACCTAGATTATAGGGTAAAAAACATGATTTCCCATTTTTTTATATATAATGAACATCCTCTTCTAAAACCCCAGGGGGGAACTTCTCCCTCTACTGCTACTTTGTTTGCGTGAATCCTATTATTTTCAAGGCTGTATTATTTACTCAATTTCATTTTATCCTACTAATTTAGTTGCTTCTAATTTACATGAAAAATCTATTAATCAAATTGTTCAATGATTAAAAGAAATTAGTTTAGGGTTTTTTAAGGAATGTGCACTAAAATGTTACTGCAACAAAACAGTGAATAAATTAATAGTAGGAGAAACACATCATAATATAAAACCATGTTCCAAATACATCTCTATAAAACAATTAAGGACATTTAAAAAAAATAAAATTTCTTGTTTTGAGGAGGAAGAAACGTATCAGTCATATTCTACAATCTAAATAGGCTACCCAACCACAAATAAAATGATAATTACATGTATAAACATCCACTGGAATTAGAAAAAAGAATCAAAGAATCAAAGAAAAAGATAATAATACTTTTAATGAGGTGTCACATCACTCCTTAGAACGTTAACATAGATGATCCCACCAACCGAAACATGAATACAAATGCCCACTCTACTACACATCACTATCATATTCACATTACCTATCAAAAATGAAGTTTAGAACACTAAAATAGATACCCTATTCTAAAGAGAATTAAATGAGGACTCTAAAAGTGATTCCAGATTCCAGATTTCCCACACAAGCCATGGGTGAAATATAGTTAGAAGCTAAACTATTTATTTAGAGTGGCAAACTAAGAAACCTCGATGAAAAAATAGTTGAATGTATAGATTTCAAAAAAACAATTCAAATAGTCTTAGTACCGAATAAAAATATTCACATGTATAAAAATAATCACTAATCACAATATTTGTAGTATACTTTCTAATTATTGTCAATAGATTTAACTGGTGCACATTTCAGCTTTCCAATGGTCCTCTATAGTAGGGTAATTGCTTAATTAGAAGAAAGAGTGGTGAATTTACCTTTTCAAATTGGGAGGATTTCCACTTTACCTACTAGTTTAACAAAGTATGTCAATATTGATTCTTCTATCTGATAAAATCTACTTTTACATATCCATTATTTATCATCTTGTGGGAAGGACATCCAACATCTTCTCTGTGTCCTCATACCTCCCCTTTTAAAGGGGGTAATGTTAAACAACATACTACACCTTGGGGGACTGGTCTTCGATGATCTTTCTCTCCATATAATGAAAATTCAAATTTTTCAAAAAAGTACGTATATTCATGATTTGACACACACTAATAAACAAACTTGGATTCTACATAGATTTTACACTTGTGTGAGGAATATATTTCATAAATGAATGAGCCATCAATATATTGTTAGTGAGAACACTAAAACCGATTCCATTTTTAAATCCAAAAAATTATAAAAAGGTGAGGGGAATTAAGATGTTAGTGACAATGCTATAATATTAATGAGGCATCAATATAATACCTTAAACATGAAGTCCCGACTACTCCCCCTAAATTCCTGAATTTCTCCTCACATAGTAGAATAATCACGGTGTATAATTTTCAATGCAAAAATGTAAAATTTTCTCATCTAAGAACAATACACATATAAAGGATCAATTACATTTTAAATCAAAATTTATAGTATACATTTTATAGGCATATGATCATCCGTATTTTCCACCAATGAAATGTTTTTCTTCATAAGAAAAAATAAAATATCCATTCACAGTATAAACAAATTCATGAAAGAATATGGTAAATGATGTGTTAAAATCCTAAACATATGGAAAGTAAGTGTGTATATATCCACAAAGTTAACTCCCATACATTCGAATTTGATAGAGAGCTAGTTGGGAATTTGTAGATGAGAAATTTCTTTTGATTATTTAAGGGCTCCTATTATCTCTGGGAGGGTTCTCATTCACCATTTCCTATGGATATTGAATAAAATTACATCTTGAAACATCAAATGGAAGAATATTTTCTTCTATTTTAGTGTTATAATCAAATTTTTAATTATTATACTCTCTTCATACCCATGCACATTATGTTGATGCACAATGTTCCTAAATCAGTAGTATAGAAAATTGAAAACATCATGAATGGTTTGATTTGGGAAACTCATTTGGAAGGTCAATTCCATAGGTTAATATAGGCATCTATGGCTTGAATATTAATGTGGGAGGTATTTATATTACAAATTTGGAAGATCCCATGCATGACATATAGGAAAAGTTATCATGGGATGTAATAAAATGGGAAAATCCCTAAGGAAAGATTATCATGGAAAAATATAGTATGCATGAAACCAATCAAACAGATGTGAATAGAACACCTCACATTAATAAAACTCAATAGTCTCTCTTGATTCTTAATGATCACTACAGATGGATTATGGGGAATGGTGACTTCATCTTGTGGTAAGATAATTAGTCTAGCCTCCTTCATATACCAGGATTCCCAATCCAAAACATCACCTATTAATTCCTACCACAATCAGGTCTTCATTAAATGAGTATTTTAAGAAAAAATGTGTTGAGGGATAATATCCATTTTATATACGAACTCGATTGTTATAGGTTCACAAATTCTACTTTGGGATGCTTTAAGGACAGTGAAATTTTTAGGATCACATATTCCCAACAAGAGACCATAGTATAGGAAGAACATTTATTGTATATATATATTCCAAAATAATTTTTCTTCGTCATTTAGATATTTCAAAACTAGTCCCTCCCCACTAATGAAGATGTACCGATTACATTAATTTAGTTATCTTCCACATTAACATATTATAACTAGCATAAAGCGATGGAAACTCACTATTTATTCAAGGAGGAGAGTGTTCGCACTTAATATGAATGATTTTTGGAAACAAAATTGGCATACAGGTTCATTCTCTATCCATATAATATTGTATTTCTACATGGTTTCAGGAATCAGAAATCTCAATAACAAGTATCCAATAGCATCATATGATGATAGCTATTGGATTTCAAGTCTTTTAGGAGAACCTTAATGAATCTAGATTAAATGTAATGAGAATATCATCGAATCACATGATGGTGAAATAATAATAACCAACATATGAAGGTGATATAAAAATAAATCCTAGTATATCATTGCTCATATTTCAAGTAGAGGGATCTTTCACAAATCTCTAGAAGCATACTCCTCTTATAATTAGTAAGAATTATAGGAAATATACTGTTTTCTGGTGGGTTCAGGGCAGCATGAATGGTGGTGGAATTCTCGTGAATCGAAGGGATTAGTGGTCTTTTCTTTAGATTCATTTTTTGTCCATGTAAATTCCCAAAATCCAAAGAAAATTAATGCTTAATTGGGTTTTTCATTGCAATAAACATAATGTAAATCCAACTGTGGTAGAAACAGACCCTTCTTTGGTGTCCAAATTTTTTGTAGTACTAAATAAATCAACTGGTTCATTTTTAATGAAATTAGAAATTTCAAAAGTCTGACCATTTATGACATGATTGTTACTCACCCCTAGAGAGTGTGTTATGGAAGTAGATACTCGTGCATTAAAACCCATGTAGGATGACACTTTCATAAAATATACTAGTATTATCTATCTTCCATCATATTACACTAAATTTATCAAAGGATATTCCAATAGACTTTTTTACTATTGACCACCATGGTGGATTGGTTTAATTTTCAACCATATACTGTATCATCTTTTTAATAATAAAAATATTGAATTCTATTAGTCGGTAATTGTTTCACTAGTGTATCCACATTAAGTTGATTTGTTATTGAAAACTAACTCTTATGTTAATTCAAGTAGTGGTTTTAGTAATTTTATGAAATTTAAGAGGGACCATAGATATTTAAACCCAATACCTTTACACATATAATTAAATGATCCAATTTATATTATGAAAACTTTTCAAAACAATATCAAAATACACCGTAATTAAATAATTAGGGACACAAAAAACCAAAATTCTTGGGGTTGAGGTGGATGTTTTGCACATGCTATACTATACAAGATATAAGAAATCACCCTCTCAAGTCATGTTTGTTTCCTTTGCTTGAATAAAATGAATAGTATCTGTACGCCCATCCACTATAATGCCAAAAACATATTTGTAGAATCAAGGTGAAGATAAAAATACTAACAATGGTTGGTCACAAAAATTATTATCACAAGAATGTTGATGACACCATCTAGAGGAATATGAATACAAATTTACACTCTTATACACATCAATATCTTATTAACATTCACTATCAGAGATGATTATGACTGAATCATGTCTACAAGGATGTGCATGCAGAACAAAAAAATATTCAATGGGATTAAACATAGAGATCACATGAATAACATACTTGAAGAATTGTTATAGAATATGTGATTTGGAATCGTTCATACAATTTATCCAAAGGGAACCATAATCAAGAAGTTATCTAAGAGGAATGACAAATAATGTCATAGGGGGTTAATGAATTCCAGAATGCAAACCAAGATCTAAAAACTAAATATGGACAATATCTTCATAGAAATCCCATTCAAATAATTTTACCCATGAACATATATCATCCCCCAGGATGGAATTTCTATCATTCAATGTTCAATTATTTAATACGTCAACAAGTTAAAAAACTAAAATCAAGTTTCTTATTAATCAAATAAATTCCTTCCTTATAATAAAAAATATCCTATATAACATGAACTGTTGCAAAGAAATCACCATGAAACATTCCCAAACCTTCCATTATTGAGTTTTAATTTTGTTTCTACATAATACATACAACATATAGACTCTTTTGGATTCAAAGAATCATTTGGAATATGATTGAATTGAAATGGGGTATAATGGGATGGGTAAAGAATACCTTCACAAGGAGTCCATATTTGTTGGACACTTAAAGACATCATTATTTATAGATGAATAAAAATGAATGTTTTTCCAAATCAAATTTCTCCACACATATCTTGATCGTGGTAGAGGAGATGATGGGGTTTAAATGGGTTAGGTCAGGATGATGTGGGATTAGAGGTGAAAGTTGGGGATAACATGTGTCGTTTTGTGGGGAGGATAAAGATAGTGCGACAATCACTGAAAGAGGGTGGTGAGTCATAGTCAACGAGGAAGGTGGAGCAGGAAGAGGGTCAAATAGGAGGCATCGAGGTTCGTGAAGCTAGTGGGTTGTGATGAATGATATTGTCAGAGTACGCAGCAGGGAACATCGAAATAATCAGAGGTCATGGTGGTGGAGGTAGAGGCGGTTGCGGAGGGAGGAAATGATATGGTGGTAGTAGAGATTGTGCCATGGGGGTGATGTGGATCATTTCATGGGGGGTGTGGGGAAATTATTGTTGGGGATGGGCAGTGATTTTTAATAATGAAATAAAATTAATAAAAGGAAAAAATTATATTCTGTTTTGTAAAATAAAAATATAATACATATATATGTATGAATGGTATAAAATATTATAAAACATAATATTATTATTTTATAAAATAAAATAAAATTTCAATATGTGAATATAAATTGTTAATAAATTAATTTTATTAAATTGATTGTTATGTTTCATATTTATTAATTGTTATTAATTAATTTTCTGAATTTATATTTGTTTAATTTAATTATATTTATTATATTTAAATATAAAAAATAAATTATCATGTATATATAGATTATCAACCACATATATAAATATATTAGATATCATGATGATTTAAATTTTTATTTCATAAAAATTATTTAATTGTTTATAAATGAACATCATTAAAAAATATAAACACTTTTGATATTTAGAGAAAATTGAAAATTAAAATAAATGAATGAGATATTTCTAATAATAACTCATGAAATGGGTATTGACATTGATCTTAAAAATAATAATATTTTTTATTAATTAGATAATGTTTAAATTTTGTTGTTTTTAAATGGTTTATGTAACATTTTTTTATTGGTGGTAAAATATTTGTTAGTATTTGTTATTACTACAGACGAATTTATATGTTGGTTAAAAAGTTTTGGTATTATAATGATAATGAAATAAATTTAAACATTGGTAAAATATTTGTTGGTATTGAATAAACAATATCGACAGATCTATATGTTAGAAAAAATGATGTTTGGTATATAAAATATGTTACAATAAAAGTAAACATGTAATGGAATTTTCAAATTTTACCAACCAATAAATTATCATTAAATAAATTTCTATTGGTATAAATAATCTTTTTTTGAAGTGTATAGTTCCCAACTCTACCCGTAAAGACTCCACTCCTACTTCGAATGTGTCACAACCCCATTGAATAGTAAAATAACTAATTAAGAAGATGATAGTGTCACTCCCTAAGAATAGTAATCAATATGGGATTTAATGTTGAGAAGTATGACATCCACTTAATTATAGAAAAGGCACTTCTAAAAACTGAATAATTTAAAATCTAGTCTCTGTAAAATATTATTGAGCATGAGGATAAATATAGTTCCTCGAATACCCCCAATAACATTGATATTTATTGATGTTCATCACATGAGGCATCATTTCATGGTGAAACTATTATTTCCCCTTCCACATATTATGTCTACCACACAACAACAACAACCAATACAATAAGGATATGACAACATAACCATAAATAAGGTAACAAGAAAAATATACATAGCAATCATAATAAATAGAAAAAATAGTATAAATGACATAAAAAATCTGAAAACCTGTTAACCAAGAATAGTAACTTAGTACTACCAATTCCAAGTAGCCCCGAGAGGGTTTCCTCTGAACATGTTAGCACATTACATCAATCCCCAAAACCATCCTTATGTTATAGAGTTTTCAAAAAAATTATATTATTTACATTAATTCCTTTTATTTCTAAAGATTAAATTAATATACTCTTTGTATCCTTTAAAAGACTCAATCTAGAAGGATACAATTCATAATCATATTTTTATAGAACCACATTAAGAATCAACATACAAAATATAAACCTTCCATGCACTTTATTGATTTTAAAAACCTCATTAAAATCAATAACCCATGAGAAAATCTTTTTATAAAAAAAAAATTTATAATGGAATTATTAATATTTAAAACACCTTTATCTATAAAACATTCCTTTTTAAACCAATGTAAATAAGTGTTATAAAAATTATATAATCACCAACACACAAATACTGTAAATGAACAAAATAAAAGATTCAAAAATAATCCCACCACATTACATATAAATGAAATAATCACTAATTATGACATGAAATCAATATATCAGAATATTATAGGGTATAATTTCATGATTTTTTAATAATATAAAACATATCAATTAATTTATAACCAGGTAGAAAACAACAAATTATATCATATGATTTTATATGAACATTTCAGGTCATGGAGTTCCAACATACAAATTTTATTCCAAAAAATATTAATAACATTGCAATTTTAACTACTAATTAGTGGGAAAATCCATATTAAACATTTCATATGTTTAATTATACTTTTATTAAATAGTACCTACAAATTTTAAGAGTATAAAAATAGATTCAACATTATAGTAGGCTATCTGATGTTACATATAAAAAATATAATTTTTTTCTAATAATTATACTGAACATTCCCGGATAATTATGTACCCATCATTGGATAAAAAATACTAGTATTTTAAATTCCTTTATATTATCCAAAATGAAAATAGTCAAACATATAACATTCTCTTCGTCTAGTTACATTCAATATGAAACATAAATTATAATTATGAAACATAATTTAGGTTAGCAAAATTCATAAAATGAAAAAGATTATGAGGGTGTAACAACCCACCTTTTCATATTTCAATGTTTTATAAGAAATAAACAATACACCAATTAATATAAAAATATTTCAAAAAATATGTAATAATTTTTTTAAATACTCCTTAATAATTTTTTTAACATTCTATTAAAATAAAAATGATTTCACTTACCATACAATCTATTACATCCGAAATGATTCATTACTAATTTTGTTTTCAATTTCTAATTAGTCTCATGTTCTTATAAAATATAAAGTACAAGGATGGAATAAATTAAAATCAATATGAGAGATAATCATCAAACAAACCAAAATCCAATCAAAGTTTACTATTTTCGAAAAACTATTTCCTTGAAACTGCTTGTTTCACCCACCATCACTACGAACCATTCAAGAATACCATGTCATCATATCCTAATTTACCATAGTATGACTAATACAATATTATGATAATTTCATAATCCTATTGGTATGTGACTTGACTAATTCATTCTACCAAACTCTTATCATCTAAAACCTATTAAAAAGAAGTTAAAATAAACATAGAAGTGATTAACAACTCATTTTATACCTAAAACACTAGGGTGACATGAAGTTTAACATTACAATTTTAGATATTCCCTTTTCATACTATAAATTTTATGTTCTTATAAAAATAATATGCAAACTTACCATCCAATATAACAAACTGTAACAAATTGTCACCATTTTTTAATATCCTGACACCAACCCATTGGCTTAGGCATGTCCAAAAACCTACCAACCTTAGGTGACATTCCCCATTCACTAACAGTGGTTAATTAATTCATAGGGATTAGTATTATTATATGGAACTGTATATACTTTGAAATAAAATATTATTATATTCAACCACCCCAATACAGTGTATAAACATGATGTGTGATGAAATAGAGACCAATGCTAATACATAACATCTCCATACAAAATTAATGTAGTGTTTTATCTTATATTAATATAAAAAATACCAGAATGAAGGACCTAAAATGAATGATAATGTGGCCACATAGAACATTCTCTTGTTCCTCTTTACAATTACCACCAACATCCCAACTCCATCCTAGTCCAAAACATTGATATATCCTGATTGAACATAACAGGTTATCCCCTTACATAGATTGAAAATAAAATCAACTACATAATTTCCAAAGTTTATATATTAGGGTGAGTATATTTATTAAGTATGGAATCCCCCATAGGACTCCCACACATACCACATAATAAAAAACAAGTTATCTCAAATTTTCTAAAAAACCTAAGAGAATATTAATACAATAAATAAACCATAAAAATAATGTTGATACTCAGACCAATTCCAAATGTACTGTTTATTGATTATTATTTGTATATTCTACATGAATAATTGCATATCCATTCTAAAGGAATACCCCTTATAACTCACACGCCCATATCAAGATCCCAATTCATGGCCCTACTAGTATAGACCCCCATGAATGCACCAAAACTCTTAAGTAAAACCTAGTTCTCCTAACCCAATCCATCACTTGACAAGGTAATTTTTTTGTTCCCTATATATTACATATTTAAAGCCATGTATGAACCTGAAAGGAACCATAAAATGATTCCTGAACACATATATGACCAAAAACGCAATCTATAAACAAAAAACAACAAAAAACACCATGAATTAGAAGCAATATAATTTAGCAACCATCACCGAAAGAACCCAACAAATGGGAAATGTCCATTGTGGGTTACACCACATGGAACACCACACTTCTCTCACAAACACATCCCATTACATCATTGGAAAAAATTGTAATAGAACAAATGGGTATGGATCAATGGACTTGGAAGCCATAGAAGAGTAAGAGAAAACATAACCTCCACAGTGAGCCCCGACTACTCAATTACCCTCAACCCCCTATATAATTTCATCGTCGAACCTTCATCATAGATATAGAGACAAAAATCCATCAATAAATAAAATATTATTATAAAAGAATATGTCTTATTTAATGTCATGAAACAATAGAAAACTAACATCACCAGATAATCAAATTATACCATAATCCAAAGTGGTTTAAAACAGCAGTCAATATTCTCCCCCAACACTGACTCACAACCCACTAGACCATCCGAAAACTAAAACAAGAACCCTCCTAAATAACTAAATATTTACTAAGGACATGTTTATTGGTAATAAAATAATAAGAGGGTGAAGAGGCTAATGAATATTCCTCCAAACCTCACACAAAAAAATCCCAAACCACCATAGTTTTTCATGACAAACCATGATAGAGATTAAAATAATGGTTCATGTGGGAAATGTATATGGGGAAGAATATGGAATACATTAAGAGATATAAAAAATTACATAGAAATGGATCAAACATAACAAGACATCCATAAGATATAGATCTAGAGCACATTAAAGGTTAATAAGAGTAAAGATAAATGAAGAAAAACCATGATCATTGTGAAAGCTGAAAATAGATAGGAGGATCGAGAGAATCGAAAATATAGAGTAAGAATAAAGGGAAATGGAAGAAAATATAGTTCATCAAAGTAGAGTGACCCATAACTAATGTGGATTTAAAAAATTATTCATGAACTATGTAAGCAATATATAGAGGTAGTGGAGGAACATGAGAATATACCAATATATCAAGATGGAGGAATTAAGAGCATCAATGGATAAAAGATAATAGAGAATAGAAGTCTTGAAGTGGATGCTCTATATCTAGGGGAAAGAAACCCAATATGGTGGATAAGTTATCTTAAGAGAGCAATCCAGGAGGGAATAATGTCAGATTTATTAACTCAACATAATTTTATTGGTATAAAAAACTTATTCATTGACATTGTTATGATATGATTATATGTGAATTTATTACTAAATTATTCTATATTAAATTTTTACTTGTTTAGTTTGTATTTAAAATTTTTACAAATAATATATCTATTTATTAACTCATAATTCAGTGATATGATCTTTATAAGGGTAAATCATCACAAATTACATTCTTTGAAAAATATGTTTATGATATGCCCCTATATTATTTAGGAGGTATATATAATGACATATTGGAATTTTATATTATTTATTTTATCATGTTCATGATATTTAATATAGAATTTAATTTTTTTTCATTCATGGGGCTTATAATTAAAAAGTTACCAAAGTGGTAAGTGTTTTATGATTCAATTTTATCATTTATCAGGATTGATTGTGATTATATTTTTTTGATGAAATATTATGATCCTTCTATAAATAAACACAATAAATTTTTTATCCTTTTATTCTGTCATAAAAATACATGATTCCCCTTCATTTTTCACTATATATACTCATGAGTTAAAATAAATGTTTCCCTAAAAATATACATTACTCCTCCCTTTGGTCAAAAAAAATTATTTTTCATAAACCACATTTTCTAAAAAAGTGTTCAATTTTTTAAGAATCTTTATATGATTTATTAAATACATTTTTACCCCTGTTTGTCTTTTTACTACAAAAAATTAAAGGAATCTTCTTATCATTTTCAAAATAATTCCCATTTGTCTTTTACAAAATAATTTGAATGTAATATTTGTTTCAATTTTTATGGAATGAATGTAATTTTCATCAATCATGATCACTATTTTCTTTAAAAACTTCATTATAAATTTTTATGGGTATTTTTAATTTAAAATATTTTTAAAATGTTTTAAAATTAAAAAATGTTAATTTCCAAATGTAAAAGAATTTTTCCATAATAAATTATTTAAATTATTTTTAAATCTTCCTTTATATGTTTCCATGTTTCGTTTCAAGGAACATTATTTTAACAATATTTTAAAAAATATTCATTTATAAAAGTTATTTTCCAAATGAAAAGTTTATTTTCATCAAAAAATATTAATGGTCTTTTAAGAGTATTTTCATTCATTAATGTAACAAATATGGTTGTCACTTATGCTTCAATAGGCATATTTTTTAATGATTTAATCCTCATTATTTCTCTTGATAGACTATGATTGTTTCAAAAATGTTATTATAGAACTTGTTTGTTTTCCACCAGTTATTCATGTTTCAATGAAATTATTATCAAACCCATTTCTTTTCTATGGGATAATCTTGTTTAAAATAGATTGTTATGGAACCCATTTTACCATGGTTTAATCATGTTTCAATGATATTATTATGGTAATCATTTATTTACCACTATTTCTTCACGTCTGAAAGAGAATATTATGGAACTATTTTTATTTCCATGATTTAATCTTGTTTCAATGAGATTGATATCGAACAAGTTTTATTACCATGTCTTAATAATGCATTAAATAAATTTTTTTGGAAACTGTTTCATTTCCATGGGTTAAACATGTTTCAAATATATTTTTTGGAAACCAGTTTCTTTTCCACGGGTTAATCATTTTATGAACATAAAAAATATTATTTTTTAAGGATTATAATGAAATTAATGCTCTTTATTCATTATTTGTATTGTTGTTCGTGGAAATTTTTATATGATTGGTGCACTCAGATTTCACCGGGTGAGCATAATATAGATTCTACATTGGGTTTACCTAGATAGTGCTTTAATAAATTTGGTATGGTAGTCTAATAAATGGTTATTCGATTTTTAGGGGTTCTGTAAGAGTTTTATGGGGATATTATACCATGATAACAACATATTTTCTTTATTTTTTATATGGGTTATAAATGATTCCTTAAATTAAGATTGATTTCTCATATCTCACATTTATTGGTTAGGATGACTCTTTCCGTTTTAAAGATGTATTCCACATTTTCATGTTTAATGATCCACGTATCAGTGGGTGTGAATATTTTTTTCATTATACTCATGCTCTTTGATTATGTCCTCATACCCTTATGCACCTCTAATTATCACTAATCAAATTTAATTGTTAATGCATATGTGTACACTTATGTAGAATTTTATCGCAACCATAACTTGATTCTTTTTACCCATGTTATAAATATTGAGGTTGAATGAATTATTTATTGAAAGGTTTCATGTGGATGATGATGATCTCTTAAGGTGATTTAATAAAATTTGGGTTAAGTGGCAGAAATTCTCATTTAAAGACATGGGTATTCATTATATATGATTTTATACTAATTATTAAAAAATAAAAATCTAAAATATCTTTTAGAATATATGTGAACCAATATTATCTTATAATTTTGTAATTTTTGGATGGTGAATTTTTTTCACCTTCAAATGTATTAATTCCAAAAATGTAATGTTTATGATTTTTTCACCGGATCCAGGAGTGCGGGTTATGGGATGTTGTAGTTGGTATTGGAGGAAAGGTTTAGATAACACTAGATATTAGGATTTTCTCATGATTTGTTATTGTAAGAGTTATTTTTACCATATTAGGTCTATAAGGTTAAAGATGATAATAAGTTCAATGTCTTAGACACCCATTTGTGGTTTTATGTGAAGATATATTGAATTGATTAATGAAATTTTTGTGTATGCTTTGTTAAGTTGAAGTATATGTAAATATGTTTTTAATGATAAGTAAGATTTTTAATTTTTTAGATATAATAATTAAGGAATTTATAACCTTTAGGTCTTATAAAATCTTGGATATTGAGATTTTTATGGGAATGCATGTTTTATCGTATACATAACCATGATATTGAAAAGTGATTTGGTGACTATGTTATCAATGAATTTTCAAAATGACATCACCATATTTTTTCCATTAAAGATGAAATGTATGAGATAATAATTTAGGTTAAAACAAAATTTAACGTTTTGGTTATTTAGGAAATAATTATTTTGAACCATGGGTGTTACTATTGAATTTCTGGGATTAATGTCTTATTTCATTATATTAACGTTTACACATTTTTCGAATTATATTACCTTGTTTTAAAAATATTTTGGAGTGTATAAATACCTATGGAATAGATATTTATCCCTTTTATGAATATGTGGTCCTTTAAAAGTTGACTTTATGGCTTTAGTAATGAATAATTCACCTTGAATACTCATCGTTTGGAGAAAAAGTATTAGATTGTAGTGAAAATAGGAAATATGGTTAAATTCCACTCATAAATTAAGTTTATTTCTTAATTATCCTAGTATATATAGAAAGTAATTATTAAACTCTAGTAAAAAGATCATGAAACCGTTTTTTCCCTATTACCTTCATTTCTAATGAAATAAATACGCCCATTCACTCCATATTTATTTATGGTTTTTTGGTTTTTTATTTTCTCTTAATCATTCACTTTATTATGGTAAATTATATCTGCTTCTTCATATCATTATTTGGGAATTATGATTTTATTTAATATGAAAATCTTCACTTCCCACCTATTTTATCCTTTTTGGAAAAATATTATATGTTATTCTATATAACCATCAGAATTTTATTTCTATTTTATCAAGAGAATGTTTCACAAACCCTTTTAATGATGTGTAACACCCCAAAAAACTAATGAAGGAACATTATATTCAACAATGTGTATGACACGAAACACGAAGAGCATAAGGGACAATAATATTCATATAATTTATAATATATTTAATATTCCAAAAAATTTAAATATAATTTTTATCGTGCATTGCATGGGAAACTATGTCTGTGTATATTGAATTAAATATTGAGTTCCTCCACTAGCTTCTGTTACATGCAAGATCATGTCTTTTTGAACAATAATATATTATTAAAATATTATTTTTAATATAATAAAATTTACCCTATATATTAAATTAGAGGTTATGAATAATATTATCTAACTTATAAAAATTTATGGTTTACACATATACGAAATGAATTAATTTATTACGAATTTATTAGAAATGAATATAATAACCTTTTGAATATAAATGCATCAATTTTATAGAAAACCATTTTTATATTAACAAAGTTGTTTATCCTAATAAATTAAATTAATAAATATAAAATATTATATATTCAATAAAATATTTTTCACATATTTCCAAATAGATTTTATAGATGTAATATAACAAAAAAACTATAATTATACATAAAAACATATATTTTTATATAGGCATTATTACAACCTTTTTATACAGAAAAAATTTTAAATAAATATTTGAGCACCTTTATAAAACTTATATTTAAAAATAAACTAAATTTTCAAAATTAAAATCATCTTTTTCTTATTTTTATTTTTTGGTATTTTTCTATAAAATTTCATTTTTAGTAAATAATGAATGTATTGAATTTTAACTGAAAATATCTTTTCCATGGTATTTTTTATTGGAATAAATTATATTTTAAATTAGTTTTAATTTTTAATTTGATAGATATTTTTTCAATTAATATATTTTATGAAATTTGAATCAATTTTACCATAACATTTAATATATAAACACACCAATCATATGACTGAATTTTTACAAAGAACATGCATTGTCGTTACTTATGCTGGATTAATTTTAAATTATATTATGACACTTATTTGATCGGAAAATGGAAAAATTGATTCCATATTTAGAATCATAAAAATTTATAAGTGCAATTAATTAAACATAGATTTTTACCAAACATATTATGGAATGTAATTAAAATTTATTAAAATGATGAAGAGAAAAATATCTTCACAAGGGGATAAACCATAATCATAAGAGACAAAATGAACTAGAAACGGGTACAAAATCCATTTTATGGTAAAACTTTGAATCTATCCTCCCTTTTGTTGAATTTTATTGATTATTTGATCCAATTACAATGTAAAAATGTGGATGGAAGTCCCTTCTAAAAATTTTCAAGAGTGTCACTCCTCCTCCGCTATAAAAAGGCACTGAAGTCTCTCACTTCCTCACACCTCTCAAGACACAATGGCTCAACAAGGATATGCAAAAATATCTTCCAGATGTCCCTCTACTGATCCTAGAAGCCTCAAATTGGATATAAATCTTTCAAAGGAATCTCTTTGGTGAAAACTAAATGTTGTTATCCAAAAAATACATAACATCCTTCCCCAAACACTTTATTTTTATTTTTTTACGCTCATTAAATTATTATTATTTCATTATTATATAATGAAAAATGTATCGTAAATATAATTATATTTATTTATATGAACTATTTGGAATATAATTACACACACTTCCATCTAATGGATAAAAAAATTACCATTTGTGTGTAATGCGAACTACCACCTCCCAAAACGATGACGTTTATTTTTACTTTACCACCTCTCATTATTGGGAGTTATA
This sequence comes from Viscum album, assembly GCA_963277665.1. NCBI lineage: Eukaryota > Viridiplantae > Streptophyta > Magnoliopsida > Santalales > Viscaceae > Viscum > Viscum album. Next base: position 15,366,975 of record OY728128.1, read on the forward strand.
ATGGAAAATATATTTATATTATATATATATATATATAATTTATAAATCCTTATCTTTGTTTAATAATTTTATAACACATACCTTTATTCTTTCCATATTATGTAAATATCATAACATCTTTTGTGGAAGTGTGGACAGCCTCCCTCTCAAAGCAATGTGACTCATTCTCATTATACATGGAACATATAAAGGTATGATTCAATAAATGAGTGTAATATATATGACATATATATGATACTATAATTGAAATATACATATTTATCTTTTAATTTTCATTCTTTTAATCCCGCAACGAAATTAAAGCAGTGTTCATACGTATGTATGGGTTACTATCTTCTTGGATGATGCATTTCATTTCTTATCTCAAAATATTTTAGATTATTCTAAAAACATATATAATAAATATAAATTCTAATTAAATATTGGTTTAAATTATTGATATAATGAATCTAGTATCTACCTAAGAATAAAAACAGACAACAATTCTAAACATGCTCGAAAAACATGGCAATTAACACAGGAGATAGTGAAAATAATGAAATATTGTTTTCAAATGGGTAATAAGAAATTTTATGTGTTATTATGTTTCTAAAATAATTTGGAAACACTCCTAAAAACATTATAATATATGATAAAGGCTGGTCATACAAAATGAAATGCATGGTATGAGATTTCATCTCAATTGACATTCCATTGAGACTTATTTGTTGTTTTGAACCAAGTTTCTTTTATATATAGGTTATATACTCCCCTTTTACATGTTATATCCTGAAGATATTTTAATCATGATATTTTATGTTTAATTTAATTTCATTCCTTTATTGATATTATGATTTAAATATTTTAATGTGGTATGTGACACTTTGTAAGGTTTAAAGCTTATTGTCCTCAAGAACATTTTTAATGATTAACCTTGCAATATCACTTCATTTTGTGAATGTTAACATTATCTTGAAACAATATATTTGTTATTGTGAACCTAATTTATTATATATGGTTTAAATAATTCCAATTTTTCACACAATATCATTATTCAATTATCCTTTAGGATATTTTTTCTTTTAGTTTGAATATTTCATCTACAGTAATTTAAGATAAAAGATACCAATTATGAAATAATTTCATAAACCAATTTCTATTAATTGGGATATAATACTACATCATTGTCATTAATATAATATTATTATGTTTATATCGACTTTGAATATATTTTGATTTATTTACACTTCCTTAAGTGTATTTACAGTTGATACAGATAATCTTCTCATTCATTTATTCTCACATGAACATTATAATATTTTAATGGTTCACATTACAATATTATTTTTTGGGATTTTTTACTCCTGAATTTTCATTAGGGTAAATTATTGGATCATATTATAAAAAATACTTTATTTTTCTTCTCTACTTTGGTTCATTACCTTTAACAAATATTATTACCATTTCTATACTATTTGGTACTAAAACTTTGTTAGAAAATGTTTTTTGGAAAGCCTAATGTCATTTATCTCTTTAGATAGAGGACCTATTATCTTCGATAATAATAATTTTCTAAAAAGGTTTTAAAAAAGGTTTTAATCCTTTTTATGATTATTTATAAAAGGAATATTTCCTAATTTTTTCTTTTAAAAATGTTTTTAATGGAATCTCATTATCACATTTTGTACAAGGCATTTTTCTAAAAATTTACCATGAAAAAGTAATTTTTTACCTATTTAGGATTTTATGGATTTACACAACAACATTTTCGAAAATAAAAATTTTCAAGTTTGAAAGGTTGAATTTTAATGACAGTGTCTTGAAAAATAGATTTTTTTAAAAATTATTTTCAAATTTTTTTAAAATAAAATGAATATTTTCATCATGAAGGTTTTTAAGATATATTTGATAGTATTTATATTCTTAATCAACAAAACCCCATTATTCACTTTATAAATGGAATATATTGCATTCATACCATCCTTATTCTTCTAATTCATAGTCTATGATTGATTTTTCCAAGGATAATATTCACATTAACTTCCTTGGTTCTTTTTATTATTCATGATATTTTCAATTTCCTATGATCATTAGAAATTGAATTTCTATAAGTCTCAATTTCAATTTTCAGGGATATGATTATTCCCTGAACCATATTCCAATTTATATATGCTATTAAATTTGAAAGGTATTTGATTATTTGGGTAAATATTGATAAATCTATATCTTTAATTAAATAATGATATTTGATTATGTATATTATTTATTTTGATTATTTGGAATGATCATATCTTAGGATAGGTATGGAATAGGTTATCATGGTTGCCGATAGACCATTGGTTTATTAGTAGTCTCATTAGAATATTTAGTTGATAAAATATAAGTGTTTTTACCTAATATGATCAGCCATATTGTGAAGGTCTTGACAGAAATGGTTCCATGTGCCTAAGAAACATAGAGTCTAATAATTAAGCATTTCCCCCATTTAGTTTTAGTTATTATTTATCTATGTGATTTTTTATCTATATATATATGGATACCTTTAAATTTTAGTTCGTTCGTTAAATAGAATGTGTTTTAGTTTGTTAAAATTCCATATTTATTTTTCCCTATCTCGTTATTTTAATTGAATGTGCTAACAGTTATTACATTTCCATATTTTAAGGCACTTTCATCACTATTTTTTAATCATATAGTAAGTTTTTTCAATTATATACAATGAAATAATTATTATTCTCAAAATTATTTAATTATTCCACAATAATTTTGCTTTGATAACCATTTGAGGTATGCCTTATTTGTTTTTCTTTCCCCAGAAATCCATGAAATGTACTATGATTGATATGTAAGGATAGACTATATGGAATAATGTTATCCTCAAAAGAAAAAATATATTGTAATTATGGTATTCATTATAAACAAAATACTAATGTATGTATCTAGTTTACCAATACTATTAAACTCTTATGCCTTTTGAGATTTGATTCCTTATAATTATGCCAATGTAATGGAATTAGACACTGCCTCCCGACACTCTAGGGATGGTTCTCTTCAGTTGGTATGAGAGAAAATTTATTAGCATCCTTAAGAACTAGATTTAGAAAAACATAGATTATAAATGATATCCCAAAGGTATAATTTGAGTATAAGTATAGAATAAATACCTAAAATTTTGATAGTGTAATTATTATGAGGGTCCTCTTGGAAATAAATCATTATTTGGATACTACTTGTGGATGTGTTTCTACCAAAAATGTTTCTATGAGTAATAAATCTGACAAGGTGTATCGAGACCAACTTGGTGTAACCTAGTATATGACAATAGGCCTTAATGGAACCTATTTTAACACTCCTTAGGTATATTCTTAAGATCTTTAACATTTCCATTACAAACCATTATGAAATATTTAAATAGATAGTGACAATGAATGACATAGGTTAAAAACTAGTCCATAGAATGACCTATGTGGAAATAAAATATATAAAGTATTAATGAATTAAGGCTATATTGGAAACCTTATTTAAAAGTATATTTGCTGATAAACCTCATTTCAAGGATTTCTATCATATTTATTTTGGAAATTATATTAATATGGATTTATAAATAGAAATCATGTATGTTCAATGACAACTAATCGAGTTCAGAATTGTTTTGGGACATTAACCCCCAACCAAAAGATGATAAGTATTTCATTCCAACCATGGACCTACACAATCTCTTACATAATATCTAATTTTTTAGTTAAATAATATGACAAATAAATATTAATGACAAACTAATAGTTTAACTTTTTAGGTTTAGAGATTAATTTATTATATATATTGGATTTGTAGAATAGTTAGAATCAAATGTAAAGACATTTCATGCTTTTATGGATCTTAAATCCATTAAATAGTTTTTTAGTGGTTTTGGGATCAAAGATGGTTTTTTGGATACCAATTTCAGGATGTAAGTGATGAATTAGAATTTTATTAAAGCATAACAAAAATATGTAATTGATCATATGAAATTAAAACATATCATGTATGTATATTTACATACATTCAAAGGCAATAATGAAATTTCTCAACCTAAGGAAAATGTTCTTAATTTTGTTTTATCATAATACCTTAATTTTTAATGAAGCAATGGTTTTCTAAATAATAATCAATTTATGTTTTGAGGCCATTAAATTTCTATTTATAATTCACTAGTTTGTGATTTATAACCTCAGTCACTCCCTATAAATATTTACTCTTTTCATATAAGTATGTATCTATACTTTCCATTAATGCATTCCTACTAAGAGACCTAGTTATAGGTTATTCCATGTTACCATTATACTTCTCATTATCTATTTTCTAGAGGATTTTTTATGAACCCTTATATTGATTTAGGATTTAAAACATAGGAAATATCAAACAATATATCACTAATAATGTGTTTAAATTGCGGTGAAGTAATTTAATAAAAGTGGGTAGAATTTTTCAACCGAAAGATCAAAATCAGGAACATTGTATATAATAACGTGTATTACAACCAACACCAAATGCATAAGGGAATAAAATAACATGAAAATATATAATATATTTACTACTTTAAATAAATTCTATATAATTTATACACTTAAATTCATATGAAACTGAGTTAACATACATGCAAGATGGAGTTTTACTGAACAACAATATATTATTCATATATTATTATTTAATATAATAAGATACAAACTATTAACTAAATTAGAGGTTATTAATATGATTAAATAACTTATGAAAATATATGGTTAACTGATATATGAAATGAATTCATTGGTTAATATTTAATTATAAATTAATATATGAACCAATTGAATATAAAAGGAATTTTTTATAGATAGTTATTTTTTTATTCACAAAGTTATTTTATACTAATAAATTAAATTAATTATTAATATATATATATATATATATATATATATAATTCATTCAAATATTTTTCACATTTATTCAATATATTAAATATACATAAGATATAAAGAAACCAAATATTACATATTGAAACATATATTTTTAAGTCAATTTTACCACCTTTTAAAAGAGAACCTATTTTAAATAAACTTTTTAGTAGTTTTATAAAAATAAGATGTCAGAATAAACTTCATCATATAAATTAGAGCATAAAAATTTTCTTATGGTGAATTTTTCAAACTTCTCTATATTGTTTCATTTTTAAATGAATAGTGAATAATACTGAATTTTAACTCAAAACAAATTTTCCTTCTAATTATATATATGTTTAATTATATATTTAATTGTTTTACATGTTTAATTTTAAAATGTTTTATAATCTATTAAAATTTAGGTCATTGGAATAAATTTTACTCTGAAATTCAATATAAAAACATAGCAAACTTTTGATTGGTTTTAAATTAAAAACCTGCATTGTCATCCTGTATGCATGATTAAATTTAAATTACTTTCTACTAATTATGTCATTTTAATTTTGAAAAATGGATTCCATATTTTTAATCATTTGAAATTTAAATTTCAATAATGTAAAATAATTTTTTAACCAAAAAAATATTAGTGAACGTAATTAAAATTAATTACAACGGTTAAGAGAATAATTACCTTAATAAGTGTATTACCATAAACAAAAGATCCCAAATGAGTTAGAAAATTTTCTGAAATAAATTTTATAGTCATATATTGGTCTTAAAATTTATTTGATACAATTTATTTCATTATTTTAGCCACATTTAATGTGAAAAACATGGGAGAAATACCCTTTACCAAAATTTACAAGTGTTACTCCTCCTCCACTATAAAAAAACACCCAAGCCTCACACTTCCTCACACCCCTCAAGAAACATTTTATTGATCTATATCGACCAAAATATATCCAAACAAAATCCCTCCCATAAACCTATATGCCTCACCATGTTACAAAAATCGTCCATGGAAGCCCTTTGGTGAAAATGCAAATGAGTTACCCAAAGAAGAAGTAACAACTTTCCTCAAACTCTTCAGTTTTATTTCATTATACACTATTGTAGTTATTATTATTCCTTTATTATATAATAAAATAAAATAATTAATATATTAATATGTTTTATGTTATGTATTATCCACACACATACACACACTACCATCTAATGAGTAACAAACTAACTGTTTATGTGTACATCGAACTACTACCTTACAATATGATGTCGTTCATTTTTAATTTCCCATATCTCAAGGTTATGAATTATTATAGGAATGATATTTATATATGATATATATAATATTTATAATTTATTTATTCATTTTTAATTCTTTTATAACACATACCTTTAGATGTTCCATTTTGTGTAAATATGATAGCTACGTTTATGGAAGTGTGGACTATCTCCCCTTCAAAGAGATGTGACTCTTTCACACTATACATGGAACATATAAAGGATGGTTTCAATAATCCTATATAATATATATGAAATAGATATGATATTGTAATTATAATTTAAAATTAAATAATTTAATTTTCATTCTTTTAATACAGAAAAGATATGAATGTGGTTTTCATTAGTACGTATGACATATCATCTTCTTGAACGGTGCATTCCATTTCATATAAGAAAATATTATATAATATTTTAAATAAATATATACTAATAATATATACAAATTAAATCATTTTTACATTAATTAGGTTATGAAACCATGATCTTAATAAGAATAACAACAACTAACAAGTCGAAACATACTCAACAAACTAGGAAATTAACAATAGAAATAGTGAAAATAATAAAATATTGTAATCAACCCGTTAATATGATATTTTATATTATAGTATTGTTTTTAATTAAGATAGTAACAATATTAAAAACATTATAAATTTGGTTAATATATGTTCATATAAATGGAAATGAAATTTAAGAGATCTCATTTAAATTTAAACTCCATTCAGAATAATTTGTTCTAATAAACCATGTTTTTTATGTGGTGTATATACTTCCATATGACAATTTATGTCTTTAATATATTAATTTTAATGAGATTATAAGTTTCATTTAAATTTTTTCCTTCGTGAATATTGTTATTTAATTATCTCAATGTGGAATGGGATACATTGGAATATTTATTGATTATTCCCCTCATGAACATTCTTAAGGATTATCATTGCAATCTCACCTAAGTTTGTGATTATTTAACATTGTCTTGAAACAATAACATTATTGTTTCTATCTGGATTTGATCTATATGATGTAAATTATACCACTTTTCTATATAATATCATGATTCATTCATTCCTCAAGAAATATTTTTTTCCAATTTGATTTATTTCATCGAAGGGGGTTTGAGATAAAAGTGACCAAGTGGAACAAAATTCATAACCAAATTTCATTTCATTAGGTTATAATAATACCTCACTATCGTTAATATTATGTGATTATTTTTATAGTTAAATTGACTATCTATTAATGTATTCCCCCTTCTTTATGTGGATTTATAGTGGATATATGTAATCTACTTATTGATTTTTTCTCACATCAACATTATAATATTTTCCAGGATTTACATTACAATCACATTTTCTTTGAGATTATTTACACTTGAATTTAAATTAGAGGAAAATATTTTATTATTTTATAATAAAACCTTTAATTTTATTCTCATCTTTTTTTAAGAGGTTTATCAAATTATAGTACAATTTTTACACTCTTTAGTAGATAAATTATTTTTGAAATTATTTTCAAGAAAACACGGCTTGATTTCTCTGTTATGATAGAGAACCGGTTTTCTTCTAAAAATCCTGATTTATAAAATGGTTTTCAAAAAAAATTTAAACCTTTTTAAAATGATTTAATAAATTAATTTTTCCCATTTTTTACCCATGTTTTCAATGGAATATTTTTGTCAATTTCTGAACAAGTCATTTTTCTCACCATTTTCCATGAAAAATGAATGTTCCTTTTACCTCATACATAATTTTTGGATTTACAACCATTATTTATTTATGTTTCCTTTTCATGGGTAAAAGTTAATTTTTTTAAATAATTTTCTTTAAATATGTTATTTTTAATGGAAAATGTTTTTCAAATTGTTTTTAAATTAAAAATGATATTTCCCTTCAGAATTGTTTTAAGATATATATTATATAATATACCTTCATTAATGAAAACAAAGATTAATTTATAATCCAATTGGAATATGTTGTGTTTATATCATCCTTATTATTCATTTGGATGTTCTATGTTTGATATGGTCTAGTATAGTATTCACATTCACTTCCTTTATTCATTTTAGTCATCTTGAAAAATTCCATTTCTTATGATCATTAGACATTGAATTTCCCTATGTATCCATGTCATTTTTCATGTATATGAGTATTTCATAAACTGTATTACATTATTCACACATTTCTAACTTTTAAAATTTATTTAATTATTTGGGGAAATATTAATTAAATTTATCTCCTATTAAATATGTATATTTTAAAATTCATATTTTTTTTTATTATTCAATATGAGGATTGATTTGGATAGGAACAAAATTTATGGGGCACAACTATAGATATCCCATAAACGCATTGGTTGTATCATGTGAAAAATAATCTTCACAAATTTGATGGGTTCCTACTTGATTTGAAGAACCATCTTTTGAAAGGTCTTGATGGTAATGGTTCCAAGTACCTTGGAAACATGGTGTCCAATAATTAATCATTTCTGGTATTTAGTTTCAGTTATTATTCATCCATAAGATTTAATATTAACATATATATGGATACATTTTATTTTCTGTTCATTTATTAAATATAATGTGTTTTAGTTTCTCAATATTAGATAATTATTTTTCTTTATCTTGTTATTTGAATAGAATGTGTTTATCATTATTAACTTTCAATATTGGTTATGAAATTCCGTCACAATTTGTTGATTACATGATATGTGTGTTCAGTTATTTACAAATCCATTACTATTATTCCCATTGATTCATTATTTATTCTACTATACATTTTGATTATTCACCATTTGAGCTCGCTATTATTTTTCTATATTCCCCAGGAATCCATGAAGCATATTGGGAAATATATATAGGGATATACTAGATATAATAATGTTATCCTCGAAAGATAAAAATGTGTTAATTAGTATATTCTTTTGTAACAAAAGACTCATGTGTGTATCTAGTTCACCATGTCAACTAAACTCCTCACTCGCATGGGATTTTATTCTTTGTAATCATGATAATGAAATTTTAGTAGACACTAGATCTAGGATCTATGTGTTTGGGCCACTACATGATGTAGGTTTCCAAAAAAACTATTAAAAAAATAATAATTTATTACCGAATAAAATATCAATATGTGAGGATGAAAATAATTTAGTGAAGGGGTAGAAGGTAACAACCTAATATTTTGGAAAACAAAACTACTTTTGATATCATATTCAACACGCAACATTGATCATAATGTCCCATGATATTTATAATTGTTATAACTGAACCATTACATTAGTAAGTATAAATAGTATTAAATAATTTATTAATTATATTTTTATATATAAATTCCAAAATTAATATATATTATTAATAAATGTTTGTAATATAATCCTTCGATTTTTAGTAAAGTAATTTTATTCTTTAAAAAAATATTTTCTTCAATATTTATTTTTATTTATTTTATTGAAAAAAATATTATAATTAATCACTAGAAATTTTAGAATATTAATTTGATAAAAGTAAATTAATTTTTTAAATTATCATATCAATATTTAATTCGCATGAAATTTATGAATTTATTGGAAAATATTGACATTTCAGTGAATAGTGGAAATATGATTTTTATAAAAATGTCATTTTTTCAAAAAATTGTGTAATTTAAAAGTAAAATTATTTTTTTAATATGATTTAAATAAACATAATAATTATTTTGTAATATTTAATCAATTTATTTTAATTAACATCAAAATGGATTTTAGTATAAGTTTTCTTTGGGTTTAAAAATGATATTTTTCTGAAAACTATTTCAAAGTGCATAATGTTTTACATCTTTAATTAATCAAAATATCCCTTAAAAGTTTATTTTTAAATTAAATTTTTATATTATATATAAATAGGAATTATTTTATATCCAAAAATTGATAATTAATATTCATACTATTACTATAAAATGATCTTTTCCCTGAAAAATACACTTATTAAAGACCTGTTTCTTTATTACATCTACAAGTTTGATTTTATGTTAAAATTTTCCTATTATATGAATTGAATTGGGAAAAATGGATTCCATATTTATAATAATAATAATTTTTATTTTATAATATCTTTGAAATATTTTTTAACATAATTAATTGTCAAAACAATAAAATTATATTAACACAGTGTGGGTGAAAATGGGTATATTAGGGGATTTAACTAAAACCATATGGGTTAAAATGAAATATAAACTTGAATAAAACCCATTTTATATCAATATTTAGTCCTTATGGTGTCTATATAGCAATAGTAATCGACTTGGTACCATTATTTCATGTTAAAATGTGGGTACATCATTTTGTCTTAAAAAATTACAAGTGAGCCACTCACCTCACTTATAAAAGGCCTCCCATTATCCTCTATTGTTTAAAAATTAAACCCCTTTTGTCTTAGAAAATAACATCCCAAATAACATTAAAACAAAAATAATCTAATCTTAGAATCATTTTTTGGTTCTAAAATCCATTCTATAAATACATTAGTTATAGTCCTAATGAGGTGGTCTGAGAAGAGGTAAAATTTATAACAATATGTTGTTTTATTTCAACTTCCAAGTACATAATTTTATTTAAAATATTATCATATTATAACATCATTATCTCATAGATATTTATATTTTATTATATTAATTTAATATTGTAAATACTTATCCTATTCCATCTAATGGGATACTAAATCGTCATTCGTTTGTATGACTGTTTACCACCTCACAAACCAATGTTATTTTTATCCATAATCACGTATAATGTGTTGTTTTAATAATAGATTTAAATTATATATTTTATATACATAACATATAATTATAGATTTATTATATAACATGTATATCCATACTTTTCATTTCACGGGAGAGATGATAATGTCACTCGTTTGTACAATAAAATACGACCTCATGAAGCGATGTGATTCATTTTTCACTAATGATTTTATTACATGGTAATAAGGATAACGTTAATCAATATATGTGATATAAATGAAATAATAATTTTATTAATTAAATATTTATCATTCTTAAAATTTTTATATATGATTTTCGTTCTTACATTGAAAAATGATAATGTCATCAATGGACATGTAGAGAACCGCCTCCACGAAGAAATTCGGTTGTTTTTTCATCACTAAATCATAAGGATTATATTTAAAATTATACATTAATAAATAATATTATATTTATGAAAAAATTATAAGTATTTAAATATAAAATAATTCATAACTTTTTTCCATAATGATCATTGAAAAATGGAAATCATACTCCTCTGAATGTACAATATACAGTCTTCATGATTGTAACATAGATCAATTTTAATAACAATATTTCATAATTTATTTAATTAAATATAACTGATTTATAAATATAATAATTATTCCATGATTATTATTCAAGATATTATGAAGTAATTACCTCATTAATGAAAGTTAACACACATAATACCTTTAGAAACAATGAACTGAACATCCTCAAAACAACCAATATGTAATTTACTTATTAAGTATTTTAATATGTCATTGAAAAGAAATAAAATAAATGATTTATGTATAATTTAACAAAATTATATATGTTTATCAATAAGTCAATTAATTTAATTAAGCATATTATATAATAGTTAATGTACATATAAATAAATTTTGGACTCGAGGTAAGGGTTTCTCATCTTGTGTTTTCACCAGTGAGACATTTATCACTTTCAATACTTTTTATTATTTTGTGGTGTATATACTATACCTTATACACATAATATGATGAATCATTCATACATAATTTTATTTTTATTCTTAATTTTATGTAATTTATGCGAGGGAATTGAACTGAAATTTACCAAGTAGTAAAGAGTTTATAAACTAAATTTCCATTAAATGGGTTATAAATAATAATCATTGAATATATTATGATATAATTACGAGTTAATTGTAATATAACTATTTAAATAATATATTTCCACTTTTTTGTTAGGGTTTTAAATTTTCTATGCATAATCACTCTATTGATTAACACTTAATTCTGTGATATGATCTTTTTAATGTGTAATAGTTTTAAGCACCTTTCTTTGGATCAAAAGTTTATGATTTGAAACTATATTCATTATGAGATTTATATAATGACCTTTTTCATGTTATGTTGTGGATTTATTTATGATCATAATATTTAAATATTCATTTTATTTTTTTTCTTCACGTGTCTTACAATTATAAAGTCATTAATGGGGTAAGTGTTTTATGATACAATCTCATCATTTATCGTGATTTTTTATGATTATGTTTATGATGATGACATATTATGATCCATATATCAAGAAACTCATGAATTTTATTATAAAATATTGATTTCAATAGAATACATGTTTTCCCGTCATTTAACTCTTTTTATGTACTCAAGAGTTTAAAATAGTTGTTTTATGTAAAATCATCTTCACTTCATTATTCGGTCTAAACTCCTTTTTATTAAAACAAAAAACATTCTAAAAAATTAATAATAATTTTAATGATATTAAAATTATTTATTAATGAATTTTTTACCAATTTGCGTCTTTTTAAAAAATATTTTCAAAGGAATCATCATGTTGTTTACCAAAAAAACCGTGTTTGGATTTTACTAAAATTGGGAATGAAGACATTGTTTTAATATATATAGAATGAATGTAATTTCCCACAATCATGACCATTAATTTCACTCAATAATCCTGCATAAATTTTTTAATTTATCTTCAAATAAATGTATTTTTAAAAAAAAATTATGTTTAAATTTTTTTTTGAAAATGGAATGGTTATTTTCCTCCAGAAATAGTTTGAATTATTTTTAATGATTCATTTATATGTGTTAAAGTTTTTTTTCATTGAAAATTATTTACAAAAAATATATTGAATATTTATTTTTTAAAATTTATTTTAAAAATTAATTGGTTGTTATCATTATAATATTTTAATGATATTTCAGTGGTATTTCCATTCATAAATGTCAACAAACATGTGTATTAATTATGATCAAATGAAGATATTTTTTAATGATTCAAACATAATTATTTCTCTGGATAGATTATTATAGCTTTAGAGATATTTTATAAAACCCATTAATTTTCAACTAGTTAATCGTATTTCAATTAAACTGTTATGGAACCCGTCGCTTTTCCAAGGGTTAATCTTGTTTCAAAGATACTATTATAGAACATATTTATGTTATATAGGCTAATCATGTTTCAAATATCTTTTTATGGAACTCATTTCTTATAAATAGGTTAATCATTTTTCAAAAATATGTTCATGTAACTCATTTCTTTTTGATGGGATCATCATGTTTCAAATAAATTATTATGGAACCAATTTATTTTCCACAATTTTATATTATTTCAAATGGATTTTTTGTAATCTATTTATTATCCATTTGATAATAATATTATGAATGTAAGAATGATTTTTCTATTAGTATTATGATGAAATTAATGATCATTATGCATTATTGATGCAGTGACTATTGGATGTTGTTATATGATTGGTAAACCCAGATATCACTAGGTAAACCTGATATAACATAGTCGATTGGTGTTCCAATATAGAGCATGAATTCATTGGGTATTGAAGTAGACCATATGGTTATTATATTTCTATTAATTCATTAATGATTCTTTTAGGGTTCTATAAAGATAGTGCACCATGATACAAACACATTTTTATTATTCCTGATATGGGTTACAAATATTTCCTTTGAACCAGATTAAAATTACATGTCTCTTGATTATTGATTCTAATTACTCTATACATTTTTAAATACTTATTACATGATTACATTATTAAAAATATATGTATTTTTGTGTATAAATATACCTTTGTAATAATCATTCACTTAGATTATGTTATCAGACACTAATTCTCTTATATTACTCATATGTAAAATTCAATTGTAAATTCTTACATTTACCCTTATAGAACATTTGAGATCACCCTTCTTATATTTCTCTTTCCCTGGGTAATAAATATTTATATTTAATTAATTATGTTTTTAAAGGTTTTATAAGGATAATAATTATGACTTAATGAAAAATAAAAAAATCTTGTTTATATCGTAGAAAAGAACATTTAAAGACTTGGGTATTGTTTATGTAATAGTTTCTATTAATTATCAAAAATTATAAACATCAAATGTCATATATAATGTAATTTTCCATATATTTCATTTCGATATTTTATGTTTTGGAATGAAAAAATTAGGCCACCTTCATCAGTATTAAATCCACAAATGTAATGATTATGATATTAGTTCTCTATCTGGTAGTGCGAGTTATGGGATGTTATATAGTTGGTGTGGTGTGATAAGTAGGCTACGCAATGTGCATTCATGTAGGAATCATTAGGAGGATTGATTAGGAGAGATATGGGCATACATGAACCTATATTTTGGCCCCAACCCATACATTTCTATAATGTTTTCTAGAGGGGTTACCAAACATGATGTTTCTAAGGCCATCATGATAGAAAAATTCATGGTGGGGGATTAAAACAATTGTATGACAGGTAATAATGTATGATGACTAATAATATGGTGTGAGAGGTTTTAATATTGGTGGCACAAATTGTATTAAACAACTCATTTATGGAAAACCACAATTTTTCCTTCAAGCCACCAATATTCAAATGTATATCCTCCCCTAGGCCTTTAGAACTGGTATTATGATAAAATAGGTCCAATGGGTTGTTTTTATTCTTTTTGCGTAATGATATGGATTCAACCCTAAGGGTGGATGGGTGTGTTTGTGTTTCCAGTTTCTTCAAATCCCTTATATATACAATAATATTAAAAACCAAAACCATTATTTTTAAATTATATTAAATTGAACAAAAACATAGGTCGGTCACGATCATTATCATACCAGCATAAATCATTTATGAATTTAAACTAAGAAGAAATCATTTAAATTAATTATTTGTTAATGAAAATTTATTTAACTAATAAATAGATCATATTATTAGTTTATTCAATTTTTTAAATAAATATTTCACTAAATAGTCCTATAGATTCCCACCTTATATAATTATTAATAAGTAAAATCAGATAATTTAATTTAAAAATGTATATGTACAAATTCGGTGTTGACAAAGGACATGTTTTTTTCTATCATAAATTTCATCTAGAATTTATCATGATATGTATTGTAGCAAACAAAGTGTGTACTCATCTAAATAGCATGTATTGTCACTCACATGGCATGTGACTATGCTATATGTTGTCCTTGTTATGTATCCTTCAATTACATGGAATGTATCATACATTATGTGTCACATTATTATATGATATGTAGTTATTTTAATTAATTTATATAGTAAGTTCTTCATATGTGACAATGGAATTCAATTAATATATGTGTCATGTACCATTAAAATTGTTTTGAAGTTCACAACATTTTCAATGACTATACGTGACATGTAATTTTAAAATAGTATTGAAAATAAATAATAAATAAGTTAAAATTATGAAAAACCTATAAAATAATGTATAAATCAGCTACACACCATTTAATTTTGTTTAATGTAGTGATTACTTTCCCTTATACAAAATCAATTCACATTTTAATAGCTGGGCTCGACATGTGTTTTCTATGAATGAATATGTGTTACACATCATGTACACCATTATAAGCCCCTTTAATCCATTCTATAACCATTAACATCACATGCATAAGGACCCTTGGTATATTCCACTCAATCGTGTATATGGTACATGACATGTACTCTATAAACATAGAAATCAGTCACAATTAGACGAGTTTTATTTTATCGTAGAAAGTATTTGGTTTGTATTAATTACAATATATGTAAAATAAACTATTTATTTCATGATTACATTAGGGAAATTAATGTTGGGTTAAACATAAAATACATGAGTTACATAATGTTTAGTTTTAAAAGTGTTTGACATCAGGCATATAAATACAAACTATACAATGACACCGCACAGTTTTTTTTACACACATCCTGAAATATTTGACACATCTTGGCATTGTGAGGTTCAATAATGTATATAGTTTTTATGTTATAATTACACTTAGTGTGATCATGTATTTGTACCATAATATCTAGGCCCATAATATGTGATCAATTATAAATATTTATCATTGTTTGGAACATTCTTAGTCATATGAAATTCCAAAATTGTGTTATATCAATATTTAGATTAATGAATTAATAAATTAAATGGTGGAAAATAACAAAAAAAACGTGTTATTTAATTAATAAATATAAATTAATATGTGACCAAATTGATATAACTTAATGGTTTTATGGAATAAAGGAAGTACATCTAGCCTATACATAAGAAACTGATTTCATTTGTTTATTTAGATAAAACCTTAGAACATGAAGATATTAACTCCAAAATATTCATGAGTGTAATTTTCAGATATAATTTATAATTAACTTATATTAACAAAAATATGATTTTCCTTAAATTACTTTTTCATTGTAAATTTGGATGACCACTCTAATCATTCCATCATGGCAGTAAAGCTTCTACTAGTAGAATCCCTTTATTGATAATCAAAACAAGATCCATGAACATTAAAACATCTCTTTAGAATCATTGTGTCCCAGTGGAAATTATTATTTTCAATGCCTCATTCTCCAATGATCATAAAAAAAATTATATCCGAGATTCAATTATTTTTTATTTCGCTCTAAATATGAAAAAGAATAGGTGGATCAAAGCTTTAAAGTATTGAGATAATTATAGATAATGTTTTCACTATAGTTGAGAAAATTTTATAGTGATGATTTATTTAGTATAATGATTCATTAACTAGAAATGATATTTTCGGGTTTGAATACAAATACTAGAGAATAAATTACTTTACAAAGAACCATATCCATTAACTAATTCTAATGGAACCCAATGTAAAATAATAACATCATTATTATTATTTTCTTAACGTGATCAAAACACATTGATAATTTTAATGGAATTTAATAAATAAATAAATTAAAAGATATGTAGATTGAATTTAATATATCATTACCTCCAATCCCTTTAATGTAGTTTGTCGATGCTCCTTAACAATTATTAAAACATTAAAAACGATTTTTTTAAACATATAAATATTATCACATTATTCATTCACGAAAAAAAAAATATATTCACTAACTAATCAGTAAATATCAATTCTATATTCATATAACATATATCTTTTTTATAATTACTACAGACTAAATATTATTGATCAATATAAATAGAATTATTACGATACCTCAAAAGAAGAGAATAATATTTATTTTACTTTTATATTCATATAGATTTACCTAAGGTTCTTCACACACATAGTGTGTGAAACTCGAAGATTGTTTCCACAGTGTATTTTGGATTACTAACCTACAGTCCACGATCTATGTCAAAAAGCATGTCAATGAACCCATAAATAAATATGTAAATATAACAATTACCACAACAAATAATAAACACGTATTTTTTTAATACAATCATTTGTCTAGATATCTCATCGAGTAGGATGCATCGTATGTGTCATTAAAATCAATGCTTGACTTTTTTTTGACTTTCTTGAAATGAACTTATCGATAAAATATCCATGGCCATGTATGTAGTAAGATAGTTCCAATACGATCAAAATGATTGATATTCCATTACCATGGAAGGGACACATGCCTTATTGACATATTCATTAATTTCATATCACATGCGATGCAACAAAAATATCCTACCTCACTGATAGAATATTACACCATCTTTCCCATCAATAAATATAATTATATGACTAATTTTAGGAATTTATAATAATATCTTTTTTAAGGAACAATACACACATAAAAAACAAGGAATATCAAATGGAAAAAATAATATGTGGAATTATTATGGGAGGTTCTGTTCTCAGAACATAATATATAATTAATTACAATGTGAGAACTTCATAAGAAGAAGTGTCAATGTCTTATAGTCCAATGACATAAGATTTACTTTAAAACCTATTTCATGTTATATATATTTCATCGATCCATAAGACATACATTTAATAATATCGTAATATAACCTCAAGGTTATTATCATATTGTGTAACGACATTGGCATTTTGATGAGACTAATAATCTAATGTCGTTATCAAATTATTGTTATGATAATGATACCACATCACATGATATGATATTTATTAATATTGAATATATTTATTATACTTGTAATGTAATGTACAAAAAATTTGGTACCAAGGATCCAAATCCATTAGAATCCCATTACCACAAGATACAACTACTAACAACTATGAGTCTATAATATCTCAAAATATATACATGCTTTTAGTAAGATAAAAAATTATTGAATAGGATCACTAAATTCATCTCTATGTGAGATCAATAATATAGAATATCTGATCATTGAGAAAAATTACTTAACATGTGATTCTTTGGAATTATATATTGTTTCCCCAATACATTTGAGTAAATAGATAGAGTTGGTGGTGGGGGTTACCTGAGTTCTTAAATTTTTTTACAAACTATAAAACTCTTTTAAATTCTGTTTTAACATATCTTACTTTTATCAATCAGATATCCAATGGATATTGAAATAGGAGAGACAAAAACTGACATAGTAAATTTATAATTTTTCATGGCATAACGATCCATTATCCACTCCACCAACCATATCTCATATATCATTTTAATATTCATTAATGATATCATTTTTTCAGTGTCCCTCAAAGTTGAGTGAAAGAAACATCAACATGTTATATTGTTACTAAGATATTTCACAGAGATATATCTTTACTATATATGTCCATAGATGATAAACAATACTTTTTACAAACAACTCTCACTAACAACCATAAAAAATATTTCAAAATTGACGCATAGTTCTATTGAACAACTGATTGGTTCATAAACATACTTAAAAAAACTAAAAAACAATGTATCAAATATGATGAACATATATTTTTGTAGATATGATTTGATAGAAGAAAACATGATCATATTTATTTTTATAGTTATACGACAAGAATAAGCCAGAGGACTAGTGTTTTTTAGTTAGTCATGTTCTTGGATATAAATATATATATATATATATATATTCCTCCATTTAAAATTTTAATACCCCGCTTACTCTTTAATAGTTAATTGTAAATAATATAGTACTAAAAAATTGATCATTCCTCTATCAATATAATTATTCTTCATGAAGAGAATAAACATTACTATAAATTGACTACAGCTATGAAATTTATTAGATCTATGATATTTATTAGAAATAGATGCATTTTTAAATTCATTGATTCATCATTTTGGCATCACATCATTGGATAAGTCAAAAGGAAGGTGTGGATTTTTCTCATAATGATACAATAATAATTAAATAATTAATAAGGAAATTTAAATAATTGAAAATAATAGTCATCTTAGGATGAATTCTTTTAAAAAAAATTATTATCCAAGTCTATTGATTTAATGACATTAGTGCATTAGTAAAGAATTATACCCCATAAAAATGTCTCTCTATATATGTTCTAATCTAGGATCGATACTATAGAAACTCATATGATAATTATATTTTCAAAATATAATTTTATTTTAAACACTATTTAATCATGATAATTATAATATTGCAAGATAAATACAATAATCATTATATAATTTAAGTCATTGTAGGATGATTTTGAACACATAAGAATAATGAATTTTCCAAATATGAATTTTTTGAATTTTTTGTTTCATAGGATAATTTACTTACACATTCCCGTTATAATATAATTTATTTCTATCAAAAGATAATTTACCTATATAATAAGTTTACTTATATATAAATACTCTCATAAGTGAAATTTCATTTTTTTAATAACGAATTATAAGAGAAGACACATTTTTTCCATAAGAAAAATTTCTTTAGAGAATATGATTTCAAAAAAATATAATTTAGTTTCTATTGCATACAGAATAAATTACATGTGTAAAACATATTTAAACTAAAAGGCATCAAAATTAGAAAACATTTACGTAATTATGAACTATTTACCTAGAATCACTTATGTTAAACATTTCACTAAAACTAATGGTGAAAATTTGAGCTTAAAAACATATTTAATATTGGGATATGGTGGAACAACATTCATTGTTTCAAAAATAACCCATTTTTTGTGATAAAAAACATATAACTACATAAATTGAAATTTTATATATTTTTCTAATCTAATCTTAAAAAGTATATATAATCCATATTTTGAGATAATTTTTTTCATTTAAGGATATCTTATTCATCTTTTGTGATAAAAAAATAAAAAAATGAATTAAGATAAGATTCCTTTTTACACCACAATAAATGATGTGGAAATGAGAATAAAAACCACTAAAATTAATACAATTTGAAATATACTTGAAATAAAATAGTAAAAATAGTAACTAAATAAAAAATAAAACAAAATAAATTATTCATAAATATATAATAAGTTATAATACTTTTTATTGATGGGAAAAATAAAAGGAACACAATGTATTTTATAATTAATAATAAAACAATACATCATAATTTGCTAATGCTTTTCTCCAAAATAGTGTTTATAATATACATATGTTTGGAATATTAGGGATCAAATGAACCCTTAGTTTTTACTCTAAAAAAGGAATCCTATATAGAATAGAAGGACCTATAGATATTTTACATATCCTCTGAAAAATTGAATTTATACACATATCAATTATTTTGATAAGGGATATATTATAGAAACCTAGGATAACTAAATATCCTTTAAAAAAATTATATATATATAATATAAGTCAATCTTATAAATCATGTTATTTGTAATAGATTCTTAATCGCCATTTTGTTAATTACATTTTAATCTATGAAATTCTTAAAGAACAAGCTCGAATTTTAGAAACCAAAGGAATAAGTCGAGAGTCTAATTAAAAAACCCATTCATTTCTGATGGTGTATACCTTGGAACTATAGGTTTTTTAGAGTCTTTCCTATAGTATTAATACAACACATAAGTAAATACATTTTTACTTCTATTATAATCTCCTTGAGCCAATCAACCATAAGCCCAAAGTTGGCATTCTGTGCATGCTCCTCTTCCTTTAGTATGTTGATATACTTCTTATAAGATCCAATGTTACCTAATGAGGTTTTCAATAATGAATAATTACATATCTCAACAAATATATAGAGATTAAAGCATTGTTTTGAAGACCTTGATTTTTTTTCCAACTATATTTTTTTAAATCGTTGATCAGAGAAACCATCCTAATTTAAACTATTGATGTTAGTCTAGAGAAACTAAATCACATTATGATTCTTGATATATCCCTTCAAACAAATCACATATAATGAAAATGTTTACATGTCTTCAAAAATAATATCAAGTTGATTATCTATATAAGATGATGAAACAAATAGAGCATATAGAATCCTATTGATAAACTTGAACTCTGATGTTACCATCTAACTAAAATAATCAACGTATCATTATATTTCAAAATTAATATTTCATGAATCCTTTAAGACTAGTATATAGAAGTCTCAATATGCAATACAAAAATTCAAGAAAATTTTTACCCAATCCTTAAACATTTCATTTAGATCACAAAACATAGATTTAGGGATGATGTTTTTTTCAGTTCTATCATATAATCTTTCAAAATACCTATTTCTATTATCAATGGATTTAACTCCAAAAACATATTCATTGATTTTTTTTGAATATGAATATCTCATTAAATGATTTTTATACCATAAAAATTGGTTATACATCTCCTATATCATCTTATATATGAAGATATGGTTGAAATTAAACTAATATTATTTTGGTCTTAAAAACTATAGTAGTTTCCTAATTCTTTTTCACAACAAAAACAACTAATTTAGATCCTGAAAATAGAAGTTATTCAACATTTACTCCCTCACATTTCCCAAAGTACTTAGTTTTTCTAACTATAAGTATCTGAACAATATAATTTTCACCATTGGGAAATGTGAGATTTGTGTTATGGTTAGCATTCATAGTAACAAATCTTTTAAAAGTAGTATTGATTTAAAATCAATTAGGTAGTCTTTGAGTATATAAAATAGATGTTACTTAATTAGGATCTTTAAATTTATAAACATTATTATTAGACACTTGAGGCTCTACATATGAACCAAAAATATAATTAGATAGATAATCTTATTCTTCTTATCTTTCGCTATATCTAATTTTAGATGAAGTAATTTCCATAGGGAAACTTTTCCATTATCATCCACCCATAAAAAGATGATTATTTTCCACCACATTATCTAAATCATTTATATAAGGAACCTATGATTTTCCAACATACCTGTAACAATGGTAGTAAAAACATGGAAATATATATGCTCAATAAAAACATCACTTTTTACTACTACTCCTACTATAGTAGGTTAATTTAAAACATCCATAAGATGACCCCTTTAATGAGAGATGGTTAAAATTCTTATTTAATTTCACTAATAATGATATTATTCATGATAGGACTTTAGAAATGCCCACAATATTTATAGACTCTCTCTCTAAGATTTTCTAAACTATGTAACTTAGAGGATATCACTTCACTAAAATTAATCTAAAATATTAAAAATATAATCGTTATATTTTATCCAAAAGTATATAGAATTAAATATTTTATTGGTAACATGGTATATATACCAAAAAATGTTATTACTGAGATTTAATTTTTTAAAATTTGTTTTATGCTGGTAAATGGATGTCTAAATATGCATTACTAAAAATATTGTCTTATGACTAGGTTCCTTCAAAACCATCTTATCAATAGCCATGTCTCAAAAAATTTATTTTTTTCTCTCAATAGTTCTAAACACATTGATTCTAACAAGAGGTATTTTAATCTAAAAATAAAACTCATTGGGGGAATTATGAACTTCACTTATCTCTAATAAAGAGATAAACACATTATTTCAATTCACTTTTGAAACCATTAAGTCTTTATTTTCATAAACAATAAACTAAAAAATATTATAAATATATCTACCATATTATTACTATTATAACTTTGTACTTTTATGTTAAAATAAGAATTGCCATATTTATATATTCTCCTCCTTCCTCAAAAACTTATCTATTCAGTTTAGACTGACGAAATCCATATTTTTTTAAATAGAATTCTATGTAAAAACTTCAATTAATTTAGGCTACCTGATGTCGAATTTTACACTTATAATAAACTCCCCATTATTAGAAAAACAGATTCAATTAAAGGTTTAAATGGTTTAGGATTATGAGAGAAGAGGTTAATATTCAAGAAAGAATAGACTCTAAGTCTTGAAATTTTTTCAAAATCATGATCCCATATTGATAAATACTCTTATAAGGAATGTGGAGAGTTATTCAGAGCGACATGATAAAATTGTGTAAATAACATCCTTAAATATTATAGTGGTTCATAGAAAATCATAAAATGATGATTAATTTATTTAAATAAACCAAAATGGAAATGTTTATAACAACTCAATAATTATTTCCTTTGAGTAAATATTTATGTAGAATACAACAGAAATTAGAATATTTATTTTTCTAGATGAAATTATAATTTAAAAGAATTTATTTAAAACAATAAATCCTAACTCACATTTAATAAAATCATATTGATCACTGGGAAAGGGCTAAGTAAAAATTATGTTAATTTATTTTTCATATAAATGAATTAAAAATTTAAAAAAAACCTTTTTTGTGTCATCCTTTGAGAAATGACACCCTAGATCAATGTTCGTGGTCAAAAAATGACATATTTGATTTTTTAAAAATATTGATTGTATAATTTTTATCACATTATATTGGAAGATGAAAAAAATTACGCCTAACATCCATAAAATTTTATTCCATCTATAACAAATGTGAAAAAACCCCAGGTCACAATTTAATCTGCTTTATAAATTTATAATGAAACTGTATGTTTCTTTTTTTTTCTTAATAAACAAAACAATTATTTTCTTAATAAGTGGTACCATGATGAATTACTCTTTCAATCTAATATAAACAAACATAATTATTCATAATAATATTATATTAAATAAAATATTGGGGTTTTTACAATACTATATAAAGATAATTAGCACATTTTAAATTCATTAAATATATTTTGGAAGCTTCCAAATGTGACTGTAATGTTTTTATAATATATAGTACATTTCTATATGGAAAAATAATTTTTGGACAAGTACTAGTTATATAAAACATGATTAAAATAATATGTCCATATTAATTATTTCCATATGGTTTACTACCTTTATCCTAAACCTGTTAAATATTTTATGTCTTGGGTTTTATATATACTTCAATATTTTAATGGATAACCACTTTTTGTAGGTCGCTTATGAACTTATTTGGTTTAATTCATTTCTAAAATATTTTCCATAAATATAAAATCTAGGCAAATTATTTAACTCACCCATCATAAAAGTTTAATTATTTATTTAATGTGTTTTGACAATTCATTACATAATTTTTTATTTGTGAAGAATAAAATCATATCATTTTCATAAATTTAAACCAAATTTTTTTTGTGAGGATGATTTTATCATATATAGAGCAAGATCCATCAATTCTATAGTAAAAATATTTTATAAAATAAATGATATCATCATTTAATATCATGTGCTAGGTGTTTTTTAAGAACATTAAATATTTTGTAAGTTTTGATATTGAAATTTGAAAAATGACTGTTTTCAAAACACAGATTTTGTTCAACATGAGCATCCTCCATTATAAATCCATTTAAAAAATATTATTTTATATCATTTTAGGATAATTTAAAATTCATAAAATATGAACATTATTATAAAATCTTAACGGGTTCTATCATGGAAATCATGATAATAGTTTTATTATAATATATTCCTTCCTCTTAGTTATGTCCTTATGAAAATATCCTAGCCATATTTATACTGATCACACCATGATCATCCCACTAATATATAAATACCAAATTAGCTCTAATGATATTATAATCAATTAGTCTACTATTAAATTCTTATCCGTTTTTCCTCCATAATAGGTAAAATTATTCTTTCATGGAAAATTCCAAAATCTCATCACTTGGGGATTCTTCTATGGTTTTAATTTTATGTTTGTATATGAAGGATTAAAATTTAAAATAGTTATAAATGATTCATATCATCCTAACTCCCTCAACTAATTTTCTTTAAATCATTTATATGATATTTTTTAAGGATCCTAAACTATATAGGATTCGTACTCTTGGGTTTTTTAAATTTTTATACATTCAATAATAAATTTTTCACAATCATGTTCCATATCATCACCCATTTTTATCATCAAATAAATTTATATGCCTAATGTTATAAAAATATTTAGTAATATCATTAACAAGAATTTTCTTAGGATCAAAGGGATCACATTCATTAAATTTCACATAAGTGTATTATCGAACTATACTTGACTTCTTGTTTCCAAATATTTTGGTTATATAAGTGGTCAAATAACCTAGGAAGATTCCATCCTCGGTCATTACATTTAAATTATGAATGTTGTACTTGGTGTTCTAGATATAATCACTATATCGAAAAAATTAAGGTATCCAACCTTGGGATTTATATTATTCAATAAATCATAGGGTATTTTTCTTAATATATGCATTAATATAACTTTATTCGTGACATAAAATTAAATATTAATAGATTCAACGAAAATATGAGTAGATATAAAATATTTACAAAACAAAACTGATAAATTATTTTTTTCATCCCATAAATCTATTCAATAAAACCATTTAGTTGATATGTCCTTGGGTAGATAATGTATGTTCAATTCCATTTTATGAGAAAAATGAATTTAATTAATCATTCTAAAACTATCCCCCATGGTTACTTTTTAAAGACGCAATTTTATAATCATTTTCACTTTTTACTTACATGAAATAATTAATAAAAATAGTACATGTTCCACTTTTATATAATAATAAATAATCCCATATAAATTATGTATAATCAATAATCAAATCATAAAAAAATGATTTTACTCCTAGGTTTGTCGTTATGGATGGTCTAAACAAATCTTTGTGATTAAGTTATATGGGAGTATAATGAGAGACCTATTTGATTGGTTTAAAAAAGTAATTTTTTTCTTACTAATTTTGATTGCATAATATAGATTATTTTATTTATATTTATGTAGAAAAAATCAGAAATAGAATTTTACATATATAATTTTTTCAAGGAATAAACAATAAAATTGCAATTTATTCTATGAGAAAACCAAGATACATCATTTTCATAATTCAAATAGTTTACATTTAGTTTTAAGAATAATGAATATCTACTGTGTAAACATATTTACATATATGTTCCACATATTTACGAAATTTATATTTAGAAATTACAAACAAATTGATAGAAAAAGAAAAAGAAAAATCATCATCATAAATTTGAGATGTTATGATTTAAGCCTTAACGATAATGAATTTTCCTAATGAGGACTGAATGTAGATATCCATTACATCATACACCAATAATCACTCCTTTGTAATTGTTTGTAAAATTTTACATAGCCACCATTAGTCATAGATAGTTAGTGGATGTTATAAAAATATCTACTCATATGTCATGCGAACACACATTCCCTAAACCATTTTTCATTGTAGTTCCTAGTACTTTTTACATATACATTTTTTGAATAATATGGGGTTTTTATTATAATTAACACGAGTCATGTGATGTTATCCATTAAATAATTTGTAAACCAAATATATATACACTTTAAAGGTTTTATAGAATTTCCATCACTATCTTTAGATATGTTTTTAGATTTAAAATCCTTCCTCACACCAATAAATTTAGTATATCATAAATAATAATCATTAAAAAATGAACCTTTATAACATAGTGAACGGTTGTTATATTAAACATTCATCAGCATTTTAAAATGGGAAGAATATATTTTCTATATAGATTATGTTTTTCTCCCATATTATTGATGCTCTGTTTACCATTATTAAATTTTTTGACTCTATATTTGATTGATGTTCATCTCCCATAGTAAATACACATAAAGAAACATTTTTAGATTGTACTTAATTATTTAATCAAAATTTACATTTGATACAGAAAAATATGATTCTATAAGTGATTTTTGATTATTCATTATAAATTTATTATTTTATTCCAAAATAAGGAATTAATTATTTAATTCATAAAAAAGGAATTTTTTTCTAAATAGATTCAAAATCACTCCCAAAAAAATAAATAGATTATACCGAATTATTATTTCCAAAAACCCATATTTTATCCTTCTAATTCGAAATCATAACAGCTAATTTGGAACATGAATACCAATTGGAGTAAAAATATTCACTCAATGTGTCCTTAATATACATAAAAACTTTCTTCTTTTAATATGATTTTCTTTTGACTTTATTTTTAGATTTCTTCTTATCATTAAACTCATGGACGTCAAGATTAAAATTCCTAATATTCATACTTTCATAACATCTCCCTTCCATTGAATTTCAATAAACCATTCAATAATTGTTAAATTATTTTTTAAATAATATTATCGAACAATATGAAATACTGAAATTCTGCACAAAGTAATAAATTTCTCATTACATTATAAGAAACATGACTCATATTCATTCGATGATTCTGATAATTCTTTTCTTTTGAGTTCACTCCCTTCCTTTGAATTTAAAACTTTTAAATGTGTCTTATACTTTTCATCAACTTTTGATAATCAATATCTTCTTCATATATTCCTCATAAATAATAATTTTGACTATTATATCATCTATTTTTATGTCATTTATATGTGTAAATTGTATAATTATATAAGTTATTCTGTTATTTTACATGGTAAAACATTATGAACTTTTAGTGATTGATTTTATTCTAGAATAGGGGTTTCAAAGTGAGTAACATCACCATTTTTTTAGCGAGTAAACCATTAATTTTATTTATACATAAAAAATTTATTATTATAATGGTATAAAATATAAGATTTTCATTTTCATAACATTGTTGTAAGATATTTTTAGTTCCCTCTTTTTATATAAAAATTGTTTTCCACATCTAATTTTTAATAGGGGATTTTGAGACTCAGTTGAACTTATTTGGAATACAACCATTTATAATAGAATTCATTACTCAAATATTCAAACCATTATATACTTCTTGAGTAGAAAACCATAACATGGGTTCTCTGATATATATTTATTATAGTTCGAAAACATTTATATATACATTTATTCCAGGAATATTCACAATTAAAATATTTCTATCCTTCCAGAATACATTAGTATAACCATTGAAATCAATATATGTTACCATGTACAATATTTATTTCAGAATTAACAATGTAAAGAATTAATAAAAATATTATTAGGCGTTATCTGGTAAAAGTTCAAACCTCAAAATTCACTTTCTCTGATATAAAATTTCCACCTCCTAGACGTAAATAAATTCAAGTGAGAGGACGGACAGGGGGTGGATTTAGTTCTTAAAATAACGGAACAAAAAAAAATAACTATAAAAATTGGTTCAATCATATACCATTATTCTCAATAATATATGCATCAAAAATTAAAATAGATTAAGATAAGCATGAAATACTAAATTTATTATAGTTTTGAGAATAAAGACCCCAAATTCCATTCCACCAACTCCATCTCTTTGAGTTAGGTGATTTTCACTAAATATGTACTTTTATTAGGGACCAAAGATATTTATTGAAAGAAACTATAACATTGTACAATTCCTTCGAGATATTTCACTGAGATCTCCATTTACTATACAAATCCTTAAACATTTATGAATCACTTATTAAAAAAGTTTATCTTGCATATAAATATAAAATTTTTTTATGAAATATTTCTTCTTTGTCACACATTTTTTAGTATCATTTGTAAATTGGATGAAATCCCTCTATAAAAATAATAAATTGTGAATTATATACGAATAACATCATTTGACATAGAAACTACTTGATAGTGCACAGAAAGGGTTGATTTATTCTTCACTCATGTAAAAATAATAATAACAAGAATTAGTTTCTACACATGAATCATATTATTATATATATATATCTTGTATTTTTGAATTTAAACTCTTCAACTATTCAAGAAAAAATGAGTATAATTAATATAATACTCAGAAAAAATATGTTATTCTATGCCTATAGCCTTCTTCTTTAAAAACTTCAAAAATAGATATAGTTCTTGATAAAAACATTGTATTTTTTGTAAGTATGATATTTCATTTAAATTTATGCTATATTAAATATGGCCTTTAAGAATTCATCCATCACAACCTATGACCAGCAGTTCATCCTCCATTTCATGGGGCTAGGGTTTCTTCTCGGTATTCTTCCCCTTCCCTCCTCGGGCGTGGCTCATGTGCCTCGGCGTCTGCATCCTTCAGCTTAGTGTTGGTGTGGTACCACTACTGGAAAGCTGACCTTTCCCAAACCTTCTATACCAACAGTTTATAAATACTGTTGGTATAGATACCCTTTCCCAACGGTGTGGCCAAACTGTTGGGAAAGCCCACTTTGAGGTAACTTTTCCCAACGGTTTGGCCAAACCATTGGGAAAGGGTGTGTTTGAGGCCACTTTCCCAACGTTTTGGCCAAACCATTGAGAAAGGTGGCCACAAATTCCAACATCACACCCAGAAACAAAAACTCTATACCCACGGTTTTGAGAACCGTTGGTATAGGACCTTTGATTTTTTATCGGATATTCTTACCGAGAAAAATATATAAATCAAAATTTAAAATAATTATGAGAATACATATATATATTTATGAAATTATGTTCACAAAAGTCATGTTAGTTTTGTGGTTAGGTCGTTCAATGATAAAATAGGGGTCATGGGATCAAATCCCAGCGAATTTTTTTTTGAAATACATATACCAACGATTTTATGGAATTGTTGGTATAGATTTTCATATGACTTATACGAATGGTTTTCAAAACCGTTGGTATAGGTCTATACCAACGGTTTTCCCAAAACTATTGGTATAGACCTATCCCAACGACTTACATCGCAACGGTTCTCCAAACTGTTGGTATAGCCTATACCAACGGTTACAAACTTTTGGTAAAAGATAGTTTTACAGTAGTGTATAGGGAGGATCCTTCTAGCTTCGAGCACAGGCAAGGTTCTGGCTTCGTCTCAGTCTTGGCTCGGCGTGGATCTTGCGAGGTTCAGGATTTTTCTCCCTAGCATGCCGGCTCGGATAATTCACAGGCAAGGGATCGGTGTCAGCCTCGGAGTGGCGCGGATGGGGGAGGGTTTCTTGATTCTACTTCTGAAATTTATACGGGTCTTCTCCGGGATTGTTTTTGGTGATTTTTGTGATCTATTGTGATTTAATTTGATTGGTGGATCTATTGGAATGGTGGATCTATTTAAATGGTGTGTGGTGGCTGGTTTGATTCTTCACTCCTTAGGTCTTCTTAGATATGGATGTGATTATGCTTGTTGTGTGATTTCATGAATTAATCGATGGTGTTGAGAGTGGTCTTCGTGGATCTTTGGGTTGACGGTGATGGGAACTAATCCGGGATTGAGCTGCACATAATTCATTTTCTATGCGAGGGTTTTATGGATTTTATGTATTGGTATGGTATGTTGGATGGTTGGGATGTGATGGATGGATATGCGATGATGGTGAAGGAGGAATTATGGTTTAAGGGCAAGGTGGAACATCTGAGTTGTCTGCGGATCAGGCTGCTAATGGCGTCAGGATCTGGTCATCTTCATTTTGGCTTATTTGACATGAATTTTGGATGGATTCTTCTTGGAGGTCCATTTCATTTCTCTTGAAGGCTGGGTAAATTCCAATGGAGTTTTCCAACGGGAGTATTTGGGCCCGTGTCGATGGTCGCATCTGGGGATGTTCGAGGTATTCCTTTTTGAGGTTTGGCCACCATTTCTGATGTTCTTGTTCACTGGTTCGTGGTTTCATGGACATATCCATTGTTTTATGTTGTTTTTGTGTAATGGTGAAAGTGGTTGTATTGAAATCATGTAGTGGGGTACTCGGAACCCATAAACCGGCTTTTGAAAATGAAAAAAATGATTAGAAAATAAGGACTTCTATCATAATTATAAAATGGTATACACTAATCAATAAACAAAATTATTTATTGGAAAATAATATTAATCTTAAATAAACTTATAATTTATGTAAAATTATTATTTACTTCCATTTATTTAATAAATTTATTTATTTTGGAGAAAACATTTTCTTTATAGAGAAAAATTATTCATCATGAATATAATAATCTGGATTTGATATATTAACTCTTCATAAGAAAATAATATTACAATAAACTAATTTAATCTTGATACCTTGTTCCCATAAAGAGATTTTTCTGTTATAATGTAAATTGAGTACACATAAAATATTTTTTATAGAATATTATGATTATTATTTTGTAAGAAAATTTACATTTCCAAAAACTATAACTTCAAGTTTCAAGATTCAAAGGATAATATACTTATGAATTATACCCATAAGATAATTTAGTCATTCCTTAATAGAATTTACTTTTTTATTAAGAAGATTATGTTCTAATCAATATTTTAAAAATAAATTCATTTACCAAATAATAAACCCAATAACTACATACTTTATTGACCTATTATATAATTTCCATATGAGATATTATAATCTAGCATCCATCTGATTATTTTATTAATGTATAAAATAAATTAATTTATAGAAATTATTCAATCATGATAGCTAAATTAGATAATTTCCTTATGAAAAAATAATTTAAATTTCATAAAAATGACACGATCTAAATTTAATCCATATAAAATATGTGTTACATAATTATAAAATAGTAATCTAAAATCACTTAATATAATTTTATAAGTTATAAAAATGGTGTTGTTGGTGGAATAAAAACCTATGAAATATTGGGATATGTTTAGAAAAACCTAGTTTGTCAAAAAAATCCATTATCTGTTTATGTGACCTTGGAACATTAGCTGGGGAAACCTCTATAAAATTATCACAGTATAGTATGATATATGTATTATTAATTAGAACCAAATCAATCTCCTAGATGATATTTGGTATTTATAGTATTTATTAATCTATAATTCATTCAATAATATACTCCGAATATCTTGTAAAATCTGTTCCCACTACCTTATTTGAGAACTTCTAGATGATATATCCTCAAATAAGGTTGAAGACACAACTGGACTAAGATTTAAAATAATCTTAATCTATATTTATTCTACTATCTAATATCCCCTAATGAATATCTCATTATCTCCTCTATAAATCATTAACAAATCCTTATTACAAGATAGATACATTAATATAGTCTTGATTACAATCCAATGAAGATCTCTTGATTCTTCTTGAAATATCCCTATCATGATAATTGTATAGGAACAGAAATATTTGTATATATTATGGAATATATGATAGATCTAATCACATAAAAATAGTGAATCCAATATATCCTCTTTATCTCCTATGTGTTCACGGGACACCTTTTATTTTGAATGATGTATTACATGTGACATTAGAAATAACACCTATTAGATTATTCTATGAACAATAACCTCAGTATCATATCAATTTATATACCCTTTCTAAGTCCATGTATTCTCTTAGATTAATAATGAATAATCTTGAACCCTATAATATAGGTTTCTTCACTAAAATCCTTCATTGCGAAACATGTGTTCAATGATGTCTTAACAGACTATAATACTAGTATCCCATTTCTAACTAGTTATATTTCATCTATATATACTAGTAATTAGTTGACTAAACACCCCTTGAAATGATTTTATACAAAAGGATCACATTCTTTCTTTGTGAAACCAAATTCCCTTATACTTTCATCAAATTAAATGATCCATGATCTACATGCTTTCTCTAATCTATCAAATTATATGTATAGAATTAATAACTTATTTTCATCTATTTTATTTATTAAAACATATTTTTAATTTATATATACATATTCTATAGGTTTTCCATTAATGAAATAAATTTTTAAATCTACTCTTTATTTTATCAAAATCATGGAATGACTCTATGGCATGTAGGTTTATGATGGATTTAATCCTAGAAATTGTTGATAAATTTTTATCATAGTGTATCCGTTAACATTTGTTATACCATTTATGCAATAGTTATGACATATAATTAATATCATTACTTTCCAGGCCCAGTATCATCTTCAATACCCATTTTCACCCATCATTGTTTACATGTACTACTGGATGAACTATTTCCAAAAATAGGGTATAATACAGGGATTCAATCACAAAATTATGGAATAATTAACTAATGAAACTTCTAATCTTCTTATTAAATATTTAGGCTAAAGGTTCATTATTATCTTCAAATAATGAATTATGATTCTTTAAGACTAGAAAATTGTATCTTTGTTGTTTTTATCCTCTCTAGTGCTTCTATGTTGTACATACTTCTCTAAAATATCACATACACATGGTACACATGATTTTGTTCCTAATAAAAACTATTTTTTATCATATACATACACTTCATTAAATTATATATTTCACCTATTATATCTCTTCAAGATGTTCTCCCTCTCAGGTAATATGCCATGTCTTACCACTCTTACATTATTATCTATGCTGGGGAATAGATAATATATCCTTATTTCCATAGAATATCCTATAAAGATACACTTAATTCTTAGGGTTGTTTGTTTTTATCCAAAGGAATAGTTTTCAAATAATCCATTACACTATACAAGAGTATGGGGAAACATGAATTTATTACCAATAATTAAATCATATAGAATTATTTTTATGACATTAATTGTCACTAATTTTATATTATGTATTTTATATTCCAATTCAAATACCCAATATTATAATGGAAGATATACATGACTAATCATCTACCTCACCATTCCCAATAGGGGGAGGTTCATCATTTCAAAAATAACTTTATTGTTTGGAAGTTGGTCAACACATGGTTATGTTTTTCTCCACCTAATTCTGATTGAAACTGCATAATCCTCCAACTATGAAAACTATCTACTTTATTATTGAATTGAAAATATTTATCAATGGTTACACACTTATATCTCATTAATAAGAAACTCTTATATCTATTAATGTTGTTAGTAAATGTTATTGAGTTTGATTATCCACCTCTAGATTCAAATGGAAAAGGACCACATACATTAGAGTAAACCAATTCCAATTGTGGTTTTTCTCTTTTACATCTTCCACTAAATGGTGGTTTGGTCATGTTTCCTATAAAAAAATATCAATGCATACAAAGTAATTTAATTTAAAAAGAATCTAAATAAAAATAATAATATATCTTTGTTAAGTGATTTCTGTTTATATAACCTAGTAGATGATTCCATAACTGGGTGTACAATGAGTCTTTACTACTTGATACATTATCAATTTAGTTAATACAATTGTAATATTCTAGTATATAATATTTTTTATTAAGATTCATTGTGCCATAAGAATGATATATTTATAAAAGTACAATATTTTATTCCAACACATGAATATAAAACCATCAATATTTAAACTCAACATAGAGACAATATTTTTTTTGTAATTGTATGTGTATAATAAAAGTTTATCAATACTAAAATCTATACTATCGGCAAAGTAAAGTGGTGGTATCGTATAAAAATTATAGCTATCCTTTCTTTATTCACTACCCATTGATCTATATAACCTCTTGAAAAATTATTAAATATACGTGGATCCTAAATTTTGATATAAATGTGAGAACCAAATGTTTTATTGAATACCAAATGAGTAAATTGGGATCAGTTTCATTCAATATAAAACAAACATGATGCATCCCTTTTCTTCCTCATTGTACTCTAATTCTTCATACAATGGCCCTTTTTTCCACAAGAAGAAGATTAAACCTCATATTCCTTTTCCTACCTCTATATATTCCTCTTATTAGTCTTGTGGTGTATAGAATATTTAATATTTTAATTAGTCTTAGGTCCTATTGTCATTCCCTTCCTCTTCTTCACTATAAGGACTCTAGGTTTTTCATGATTCATGTCATTATCTACATGGAAAACCAGGGTAATAATATTTTAGATAGACTTATCTATTTCAGTCATATTATAATTCTATATAAAATTAAAGACATTTTGATGGAGTGAAGCATCTATGAGGTCATCACGCAACTCATTGGGTAGAATAATACCCATGTTTTCCAAATTCTATATAGAGATAATCTTGAATATATAAGGTCTGGTTGGAGAACCTTCTCCAAATATATTTCTTTTTAGATATCACACTACTCCCCTCTATTTTTTTACTATTAATTATCACATAGGGTAGCTGACATGGTGTATGAATACATGTTTTCATATAATATTAGAGGTTAATATTCGTAGATGATGACATCAAATAATGGATATCTAGCACATAAACCAAGTGTTTCAGTTATACAGATAACTCTTCCTCACACACTTCTTTAGGGGAACGTCAAGAATAAGGGACTCCATCATGTAAGAACCCTTATGTTGGTGAAATACAATACTAATATCCCTATACTAAACCTGTTGATATTATCTATCAATATATTCTCGTTCTCTAGTATGTTATGAAATTATAATGTTGAAGTTGTAATTTATTCAATTTTTATTAACAAAAATTTTTTTTTTTAAAATTTTCATGATTTTCGTAATGGGATTAATCAACATTTTTTTATTAGTCTCCCACTAATTTATCAAACCCCAATAACTCTTACTATTGGATTTAGAATATCATCTTTTATGGATATTCTAATTGAAATTAATTATAATTCCCTTATTATATTCCCAAATTTGGAATGAAAATATTTTCAATGGTATTTGGATAGTCATGTCTTTCAAACTATATTTACTCACAGCTACTTGATCTATTTAGAGGAGTCCTTAATGGTGAAATTCTAGACACAAATATTATCAACACTTTCCTCATTGCTAAAAAAATTCCTACTTGGGTAGTCAAACCATGATTTCCAAAAGGATAATCAAAACAAAAAAATTACTAACCCCCACCCCCAATAACAGAAAGCCTCTATACATAGGATAGACTAACACTTTAAAAAAATTCATTTTATGTCAAGTGATATAATTTTATACCAAATAAATATTTACATGAGTTACATTATATTTATTCATAAATACAATTTATTTTATAAATCTAAAATAATTTTCAGTTTTCTATAACTAATTAGCATTTAATTGATTAAATAATATTCACATAATACATCTATTTTATTCTATGATGTGTGCTTATTAATTTATTAACCAAATGATAATCTAACCCAAACCATAGGGTAAAGACTCCTATAATTGGGGCTGGTTCAAGTTACACTACTCTACCCTGTTGTGACTATAATTTCATTTATTTTACATCATTTATTATAATAATTTTATTCCATAATGTTAATAATTTTTTAAATATAATTTTTTATAATCATTAATATTTTTTTAAAATTATTAAAAATAAAATTCAATGTTAAAATTGATATGATCGGATGTCATCATTGACAAACTTAGATTTGTCAATCTGAAACTCAACATCCACCACTAATGAATAGAAAAATTTCCAAAAAAATGTTATCTAATCCTACTGAGAAGATTGATGCAGACTAAAAATGACACCAACACAAATAACTATCCAAATTTGACCCCCTATCACACCACCATATGAATATTTAATACCCTTGATGAAGCTTGAGGGAAACTAGATCTGAACCCACAGCTCAACCAATCCACGGACAACCACTACAGAAACCAACCCCAAATAACCCGAGCTTAACGATGAACCCCAAACTAGGATACCATGAAATACCAACTCCACTGTCCACTTCTAGTCCTATCTCGTACCCAAAAAAACCGAACCCCATAGAAACTCCCAATCTTAGCTAATAAAGATTCAAGACCATGCTGATCTAGAAGGATGATGTCAATATCATTTCTATATCTTGAATATAAGGTTGGGAAACACGAAATATTTCCATATATGAGTATCTAAATATGCTCCTCATGTTTTTCCAGTGAATCATCATCACACTATCTGCTTCCATAATAATGATTATCAAATAAAGAGGATGATTTGTGAGTCAAGCTTAAGAATAGAAAAAAAATAAAAAATAACATTAATTATAATAGTTATTAATAATTTATATATATATATTGATAATAATAAGTATATAAATATATATATATATTTATATTATTTATCTATTTTTATATAATCAATACTAATAATAATATTATGTAATATGTGTATATATATAGTAATTTCGTTTCTCGTAAACCATCTGGTGATGTATGAACCCAAAAAAATTGGATCTAGGTGAATGGGAATGTCTCTAAGAGGTCCTATAAACCATTATAATTTGGGTCAATATCCTAAAATAACAAAGGAGATATTTATTTTCCAATCTCAAAAATCCCTCATTCCTTTTCTTCTTATCATATAAAATCTCAATTTTTCAGGAAATCGTGGGAAATAGATATTTTAGCACCCCCACATAGTTTTCCTTAAAATTGATCAATCCACATGGATATTATACAATGTGTTGGATGATGGAAATTTCTTATTATAGTACTTTAATGAAGATGAGAATTTTTTTTGATAGAGATTGGTTGTTGTCAACGCTGAGGGAAATATATAGTGACAAGTAGGACAAATGGAACATGTAGTGTTCCTTGTGGAATAGAAACTATGATATTGGGGGGATTGTAATAAAATCAGATTATTATTAGAAGAACAATCTATAAGAGTATCATTAGATGAATAGAAAAAAATACAATTTAGGTAGAAGAAATGAATGGGATAGATATTTCACATTAAGAGTTGTTGGAGATCACTGAAGGAGATAGAGCTGAAACTACAGGACAATGGAGATTAATTCTATCTTACATTGTTTCATCATTTATTACTGTATGGATTGTTATATATCAATATATTTTAATACATGTAGTAACATCAAGAATTTTATCTAAACTAGTATATTGGAATAGGTTGGGCTAGTTGATTTATTTTACATTGTTCAATCATTTTCTTAAATTGATGATTCTATCGAATTCTCATTCAATAATATTTTTTTAAAACATCATGTATCAGGGAAAAATGATCTTTATAAAATATAAATTCAAATTGTACTCAATAAGATATTTCCAATAAAATTAAATAAATCTCAATATAGAGTGGTGCAATAAGTTCCAGCAATATTTTTACCTTAGTAAAAACCATTTCTCACACCCCATGATCTAGTGAATTCTATAGTAAATATACTATAGGGGGTATTCAGTCATAGGTTAACCAGTGAAAAATTAGGTTATCCACTTTGAATCAGTTCCGAATGTTTAAATTCAAATTCATAAATGAATGGAAATAATTATAAAATCTCACCTACTGATTTCCCCTTATTTCCTTAATAGAATGATATTTCTTTCTATTAATATTTTATATTTCCTAATTTAATACACTCATAGTCACATTCACACTCAATAGGATATTAATTTTTATCACCATTTCATCACTATTCCCTTTTCCCCTTCTTCTTGTGCTATTTTATTATATTTTTGTTTTGTTTTTCTACTTGGTCCAAATTTAAATTACACGATATGGGTAATACAATGTGAATCAACCTATTATCATATTTAAACTATTTTTAAGTAGATTTATACATAATTCGTTATATAAAGTCCAATTAATCCCATAACAATTTTTGGAATGATTTCTAGTGAAGGAACATGCAATTAAGAATAAAAACAAACAAAATACATATAAAAACATAAAAACCCCAAAAACCCATATATAGAAAAATTGTCAAAAAATATTCAAGAAAATTAAACAATATATGTTAAATCTATTCTGTGACTGGGAAACAGGTCTAATGACAATATTATAGTGCTCGCCATACCAAAAATGTAGATATATCTCTAGGATTTGAAAAAAGATGATAAGTATAATGGATGATAATAGTGAAGGTGAGATCATTAATAATGCGCATCATTGAAATGTGAAACCATTTTTAAATGAGATAACTAAGGGGAATAGTTTGAGACAAATCTGGATGCCTTTTGTCCTTATTAATCCATCATGAATTAAGCTCCCACCTTAGTCTAATAATTAAGAAATAAAAAGAATCAATGTTTTCCCATCTTCCTACCTTTAAAGGAATTATTATTGAAGACTATCTTGACTGCATTAGGTGCTTCTACTAATGTGTTTAGAATTTTCCATTGAGGGGCATAACTGAGGTTGAGATTAAAATGTGATTTTACAATTTTTTTCTTCAATGAAAATTCCCATACATGGTTTCAATAGTAATAAGTAGAAATATATTTAACATGGGACAACGTTTACAATGAAATCATAATGGAGTGTTACCCAAGGATAATTAATTCGAAAACCAGGGACAAAATAATTGGTTTCATGTGAGATGAGGGAGAAATATTCCATAAATCATTGGTAAGATTTTGGGGATTAGCTATATAATTAATGAACCACTAATACACTCCCCAATTCATCATGGAAAATTACAATAAAATCCTTGCACACTACTACTAAAAATTGGTGGATGAACCTACTAAGGGGGATTTCGGTGATAAAACATTATAAGAGATGAAAAAAAATTATCACACTAGAACAGAACTCGCAACAAAAATTATATATAAGACTAAGCATTTCGAGGAAATAACCGAATCCTATTCTATAAGTTAACACAGAATATTCTATATTTTTCAATGAAAGTACTCAAAACACTCTTTGGGAGAAATATCATTGATTTGGAATGTTTGGCCATTTATATCCTGGTTTTCCCAATTTTGATATACCTACCCAAGATCCAAAAATATATATATTTTAGGGATATAGTGGATGGTTTCACACTAGGGATGACTGATTTTTAAACACTTATAATCGGTGGAATATAAATCATCCAAATCCCCCTTGGAGGGAATAGGTTGTGATTAGACATATTATTCCCCATTCTTTTTAGAAACAACCGAGTTAGTAGTTCTAACCCATCCAAAAGCTGAATCATCTCACCTCAGAGTGTATTTAAGGGGTATTTTCCAATATCTCATATGTATTTGTGATTTAAAAATACTAAAATGATTTAATAGAGAGAAAATTATTACTAGGTGTAAAAATATATAAATATAAATGGGGAAGTTGGATATAAAATTCGATTGTAGGGAAAGAGTAAGATTCCATGCACCACTGAAGTGAGCCATATAGAAAATTCCATGGAATAAAAAAATATTACATGTCTTTAAACCTACAATCAAAATATTAAAGTACCCCAACATGGTAAAAAATAAAAACTGGATGAATCAAGAACTTCCAACTTGGAAAATTATAAATTCATAAATATTTATAGTATCATTGAAAATACTGTAAATCATTCTTTACCATCAAAAAAAATATGAGGGTGGATTAATTAATATTGAAAATAAATTGAAGAATAATATTTAAATAAATGATTAAAGAATGCATAAAATTTTATGGAACATTTCTATAATAATTGGTTTTCCATTAAAAATTATGAATGAAAATCATGATTCAACACTATTAAAATTTCTCAACGATGTAAAGATATTGAATATTAATATTCCATTCCAGAGTCCCAAATTCGAATCCCATATTATCATAAATGACATAGTAAAATATTTTCAAACAAGAAAATCAAAGAATAATTTTCGGCTTAAAACTTCATAGAGGAGTTTAGTGGTGTATTGTAGGATAAAATACCAACCACACTTCTAAAAATAGGGTGATTTTTCATACATTGAACCATTTGAGATATCGGTGGATAGTTTTTTATATGTTTTTTCTTGGATAAGGAATAAATATGATTCCATATTCTTTATTTTTGTACTTGAGAATATGATTCATATCCTATCACTATTGTTATACTGAAAGAATTTCAATCCATT
The DNA here is from genome assembly GCA_963277665.1 of Viscum album. Taxonomy (NCBI): domain Eukaryota; kingdom Viridiplantae; phylum Streptophyta; class Magnoliopsida; order Santalales; family Viscaceae; genus Viscum; species Viscum album. Next base: position 15,408,057 of record OY728128.1, read on the forward strand.
AAGTACCTATGTGTTGGATATATGACTTGATAATGGTAGTAGGTAGGCACTTTTTATGGATTAATTTATTATAATACATATGGATTATGTCCATGAGGTACATATCATCCTTTTCACGATAATTCTATCCATTGAAGGAGTTGTCATCAATATATCAAATGGAAAATTTATTTTCAATCTAGGTTAACAAAAATAGGAATTCAATGTTTTCAAAAAAATTAATGAACCCACAAAGGAGAATATATATCATAGATATGAGATTTTATAAGTTGAATAAAATATATTTATGAAAAAGAAGAAGAGTTTTTGTGGATACGGGATGAAATTAATGGTTATCCTAACATACCTAAAGAACACTACTTGAGCATTAGTTCTTATAAGGAGAATGGTCCTTTATATGGGTTTGAGGGGGATATTTCTGGAAAAATTATATTTTTTCCTTAAAACAAATTTTAGCCACAATAAATGAGTCAATATTTGATTAACACTTTTCTAGAAATAATTGTGATGATGAGGGAGAATTCTTTACTGACTTCTTTAAGAGGTATCATGAGGACCTTGGTCCACCTAAACCCAAGTATCTTCCCTAATGGCATGCACCACCCAATATAGATCTCAATCTAAAGAATGTCCATTTGAAATATTCTTCTTTTAGCATGGTTAATATTATGAGTCATCATCTCATCCCAAAAGGAGGAAATTAAAGAGGATAACCTGTTAGGTGTCTTGAGGTACTAAAATTATCTTATTTTCTGGACTATTTAAAAGAATATTTATTTAATTTCATTGGATGAAAAAATAAAATACGGTCACATGGGCCTAAAATAATGGAAATCAAGAGAATCTCCCTGGAAAATGTATAGATATCTAATAGGGGAGATCTAAATCTTGAAAAAAGAGTGCATTCAACCATTAAAAAACTATTGAATCCATGTAGTTTTCACTTGATTGCACTTATTATAGGTATGAATAAGAGTTATATGATCATTGGATAGACTATTGCTGATATAAATTTTATAATCCATTCATTTTATAGGCATAAAATTCATATTTTTCATGAGAGTAATGAAAGACGTTATGTGTGGATAAGGTTTAAATGAAACATTAAAGAAGTGGTCATAGTGGAACTGATCAGGTTTCTCGATTCAAGAATGATAATTATTATTTTAAATAGTATATTTGTATGTCTTGTCTAGGTAGTCCTAAATAAATGTTGAGTAACTATTATAATAAATTAAAAGTATGAAAATTTTTTAAGTAGAACTATTACAACAATAAGGGCCTTCATAGGATATAGTATACTCAAAAGATTTCACTAGGAAGTATCATTTACCCCTGAAATTTTTGGACCAAAGGTTAGAGAGGATGGCTGGAAATGATTTTTTTCATTTATCTTTTTATGGATACATTGGATAAAACTGGATGTCTGTATATCATAAGTAATATGAGAAATCTAGGTTCCCTTTTATGTTCGATGAATTTTCCAATTAGTGAATTCTCTTTGTCTTTTGTGGTGGTCCACCCCCTTTACAATGATTCATAATTGAAATTTATCAGAGATCATTGAAATAATTATTGAATTTTTTATGGATTGTTTTTAGTTTTTAGAAGTGATTTTCAAAACTACCTTGAAAATATAGAAACAGTTTTTGAAATATTCCAAGAGACAAGTATTATTTTAAATTGGGAAAAGTGAATGTTTATGGATACTAAAATATTTTTCTAGGTCACAATGTTTCTAGTAATGGAATAGAGGTTTATAATTCAAAAATTTAGGTAATCTAAAATATTCCACCACCTGAGATGGTCAATGGTATCCGATGATTTTTAATCCATGGTGTGTTTTATGAGAGGTTCATTATTGGTTTTTTAAAAATAATTAAGACACTCTACTCTCTTTTAATTAAGTATAGACCCCTTGAGTTTGATGATAAGTGTCTCGATTCCACTAACTTTCCTAAGGAAAAAAATTAAAACTTCATCAGTGATCACTACCCTAGACAAGAAGTTCCCATTTTGGGTGATGTGTGATTCCAATGATACATATATGGTATTTTTTTCTATATAGGAAGGATAATTGTACACGTGTCATTATTTTAATCTAGAATGTTGTTGGATGATGGTTATAATAATTATTACACCACTAAGAAGTAGTAGACAACTATTTTGTTTTCCCATGATTTTTTATACAATACATGATAGGTTTCAGGGTGGTTATTTTCACTAACCACTAGGACCTCAAGTACATTCTGGATAAGTACTCAATAATATGGCCATGAGGTGGATTAATTATTTTCATTAGTTTTATATGGTAATAAAGGATAAAATTGGGCATGAAAATTTGGTTATAGACCATATTTCTAGGCCACCCAACAACCAAATTGAGGATCCTAGGGAGACCAACACAACATTTCCAAATGAGAAATTATGTTTTTCTTTTGTAGTGTAATTTTATTGTTATCAATCATATAATATTTTCATAGATTTTATTTTTATGACCAAGTACCTTCCACAAAACCGAAGGAGTAATTTTATATATGAGTCAAAATAATTCTTCTTGGGTAATCATAATATTTTTCCAAAATATTTTTCATTATTTTGAGTAGGTGTGTGGATGATGTAGAAATCATCCCCATTCATGAAATATTCTTATCATCAACTGGGGATAGACATATTGGAGGAGAGAGAGCATCCAAATTTTTTTATAAGCTGGTTTCTACTGGTCAATACTATTCAAGGATGCTAAGAGTTTGGTGATTCGCTGTGAAATGTTCTGAATACATGGAAATATAAGATAAAGTAAGAAGATTCTACAAAAATGAATACTATATGTTAAGGTCTTCGATGTGTGCACCTTGTATTTTAGGTTACCTTTATTATCCCCTTATGGAAATAAATATATTCTTGTGGATTTGGAATATGTTTCTATATGGGAAGATGTAGTGGATCTTCCAAAAAATATGGCTTCTAGGGTGTAAGGTCCTAGCCCAGGGGCCACATACCGGTTCCCATAGCTGGTTGGTTATGTTCCCTCAAACGTGTATCCCCATATTCCATACGTATGACTAAAATTGTAATAAATCAAATTCCATTATTATTTAATGTTTTATTATTTAACATGGTTATATAAAACACCTTCACTTGTTTTGTTTTATTATATCCAATTTGATTAAAAAGATCGTTAATAATCTTTACCATTGATAATATAGTTTTTAAATACTTATCACATTATTAGTATAAATATTGGGCATTAACGAATCCAATTAACATAGACAAAGGAAGTGATGGCCTCATCCAATATCATTGAACCCTATGAATCCCAATTATCAGTTATTTGAGAGAGATAGATTCACAAGGATTTTCACTATACCAAACCCAAGTAGAGATCCAATAACTTTAGTGTCTACAAAACCATTTACAGGTGAAGTTCAAGATCATTAAGATCACAACCCAAACCATGCTCGCCGAATAACCCCATAAAATTCTCACCATCACGCACCTTACTCATAGAGTGTATGAATGTGTAATAAAGAGATATGTATTAAGACCTTAATAAAATTAATATGTATATTTTATATAATAATGAACTAATTTCTATTTTTTATTACTTTATAAATGATTTTTATTTTCATTCAATGAAAAAGAAATTTTATTTTCAGGTAATATTCAAATTCAATTTAGGAATTTATTTTGATGAATTAATGTATTTTTGAAATAAATATTATTTTAATAAAATTTCAGTATTAAATAAGTTTTATTAATAATAAATGTTAATATAATTTTTATGATTTGAAATTCACTTTTTATAATGGATGAAAATCTATTATTGTCAAAAAACAGCACATTTTTCAATAAATGTAAAATAATATTTTAAAAGTAAAAATAAACATATCTAGAAAATTATCTTGAAAAAAAAATAATATTTTAGGAATCAAAATGTCAAAATTATCCAATGGTGGAATTTTCAAAAAAAATTAAGAGATATGAATTTTCATGAAAAAATTAAATACCATATAAATATACAGTGTATCTTATGACATCAAAATGTCCCAAAGAAATGAAGTAATAAATACTATAATTGGTATACTCTACCAAATATATATTTTCTTCTTAAAATAATATTATTTTAAGTTTATTTTATTAATTGTTATAATTCTTTTATGAATCCTGTAGAATATATCATATATTTTATTATTTTAAATTCATTTATTTGAAAGAGTGACTCACATCCACATAAGAGAAGGTAATATTTTAATATGTTCTTCCCTTTATAAATAAAATAATTAAATCTTCTATATTTTGGTAAAAAAAGATTGGAAAACCATAGGAAGGTTTGTGATTTTGAATATTTTATTATATGGAGTCCAAAATGAATGTTGGTTAAATATTGGTGAATCCTCCTATCTTTTCCTATATAAAATCACTCAATATAAAACTTATCTTCAATAAAAATACTTTTATAAATCCATTAAAAGTATCCCCTCTATTTATAAGACTCCCAATGTTCCCCCAATCTCTAAAGAGTATCCTTTCCATCTTTTGGTGTCATACGCTTAAGGTAAGGTATCCTCTCCTTCTCACTTTTATTCAAGAAAATCCTCTATGTTATTCTATTTTATTTTTTTATTCCTAATGATGGGGAATGTTTTATTGACTAGCTCATACTTCCCTTATAATTTATAAATGATGATATTCTACTATCTCTCTCATTAATCACACCTAGGAACACCTGTTACCATGCTAAAATTTCATTAGCATCATTTCCCTTTTCAATATTTATGATCATTTATTATTACATGACTTATTTTTCTAGTTATATATGTGGTGACATGTCCTTCCATATCCCTATTACTTTCTACATAATGTAAAAATTATGAGAGACATATTTTTCTTTAATCAAATCATTTTTTATTTTTTTTAAGTGACGCTCTTATACTTCTGAATTTTCACAACGATTTTCCATGTAAAACTAATTGTGTAATTAATTCATTTATCTTGTAATATCAAGGTTATTCACCACAATTTACATATTAAATTTAATTGGGGGCTAATTTTATTTATTCCACAATCCTTGATTTTGGAATAAATTATGATAATAAATGAATCCAAGTTTTAGGAACTATGTGGCACACCTAAGCATGAGAATGAAATGAAAGTGGATGGTGTTCCAAAAACTATATAATTGGGTAATGATTAGTATCATGATACATAATTTTGGTACATTGAATAAACCTAATTCCTTTATTAAATCATTTCTATTACTTTGTCTCGGTAGTTATCATTGATCATTGATATTTTGTTTTAAGTTGTTTCCACATTTTCCATGTTCTGATTATCATTCTATAACATTCTTTATTATTCATGTCCTTATATGAATTGTTGATTTTCTTTGTCTCAAATGTATTATTATCTTCATGTCATTCCATTATATTTTCTTACCGGGCTTTATGTCTCATCCTGTTCTTATATATTTCCCCTGGTTATCCGATGTACTTTTAAGATCAAGCATGTAAAATTAATTTTTAATAGATATATTGTAATTCTTGTTTAATGTTTAATTGTAATGTACCAAATTCCTGAAGATAATTGAATTATCGATATTTTGGTTTGTATTATGTGTAATTTTTTAATTAAATAATATATTAATGTTTAATAATGATAAGGGTTGTTATAGTTTGTATTAGAAGAAACATTTAGTTATTTGTTGGATTATGAATAGAAAAAATTAATGACAGACTTAGGGATAACACTATGTATAAAAATACATACCTAAATTTTGGTTAGTAGATATTAATTTATTTATCATGAAAATAAATCACTTTATTTATAATACATATCGATGTGGTTCTCGAAGAGATGTACCTAGGTGTAACAACATTGATATGTTGTTTCGACCTTGACCCAGGTAACCTAGAACATGACAACGAGGCTTACTACACAGCTAGTTGGACAATATTGGAATACATTCTTTGGTAATTCATATTATCATTACAAACCATTATTGAGGGTGTAAAAAATCCACATAATAGTATACATTTGGAAACAGATCTGTGATAACAAAGACTAAATACAAGAAGTCCATTTGTTAAGGAAATAAATGTTAGTTATAAGTTATCTATTTAATGTAATTAAATTAAAAATTATATTATTAAAAGATAAATATACACATCCTTAATTTTTATTTCATTCTATCAAATGGACAAAAATCGGGGGAACTGAGTAAACAATCAATGTAAAGAGCAACCTGATGAGTGGCCCAACAAGATTCTCTACCTGATAGAAGAAGGAATTGAATACTTATTGACAATACTCTCTTAGATGAATCAGGTTATAAATAGAAAACTAGATTGATAGGATAATCCAACTACCCCACCCCCCCCAAGAGAGAACAATCCATAATCAAGAGCATCATGTGTCAATGTTTTACTACATTCAAAGGATCATTCAGTCCCTTAATCACAGAACAATGGATCAACTCCATTGAAATGATATTCTTAATCATTCGATGGTCTAAAAATGATTTGGTTTGGCTGAATGTTTATCATATGGAAGGTGAAACTGATCAGTTGTAGACATTGAGGAAAAAATGAAGCATGAGTAAGATATCGATATAATGGATCGGAAGGATTTCCAGAAAAAAATGAAAAATATTTTCCTCACCCTCTCTGTCATAAAATGGAAAGGTATTTCTATTCCCTAAAGAAAACAAATAAGTTGAATATATTGGGGAATGTGAAGAAAAAATAAAAAGTCTTGCATGATACGCCTCTTACTTTGTCATTATGCCCAAGTATAAGGTTAAAAATTTCATAAGTGGGATAAAACCATGCCTATGAAAAGACCTAGAAATCCATGAATTAAATATAATGAGTATATTGTTAGATGTCCCATAAAATTTTAATGGGATATCTGAGAATCTCAGGTATATCCTAGGGATAAGAAGAAAAAAATGGAAATCAATTCTGGTGGTTAGATAGAGATTTAAAATAGTGCCACGAAATTTGAACATCACACTCACCAAAGGTTTGGAAATTAGCACCCTATAAATATTTATAACGGTGTGAGGAAATGGTTTAGGTTTTTTAAGGAATAGAATCTAGCCATTGTTTACCCAAAGGAGAAACCTTCTACTGTGATAGGGGAAAGGAATGTTCTATTCAACCCTTAGTGTATTGTTCATTTATATAACTACAAGGAACCAAGGAATTTTGAAAACTTTTTAACTAAGACATGGGTTTTCAGAGCCAACCAACTTCCTCCAAGGCAGAAAGAGAGATGTTTTTCCATCACTATCACCAAAATGTATCCAGAAAACAATGTGGTGACAGGAATGAAAGTTATTCATTCAATATAAGAGAAAAAACATTTCGGTTATATTTCAACTCTTCCCTTCATATCACAAAGGATTAGTAGAACTATCCAAAAACCACAACCAATTTTAGAAGTATAGATGTTACTGATAATGGAAAATGGGGTAATGATTGAATCCAAAATACATAAATCCTCCCACATCCATGTTTTTGGGATGAAAATCCTAAAAAACTATGCAATGCTCTATATGGTGAAATTTGACGCAATTCTGGGCAGGGATTGGATTTACCTATATAGAACCAACATAAATTTATATTAGAATTAAATCACTCTCTGTATTGTGAATCGACCCCTGATTCTATACAAGTGTAAGGAAGATAATGAATCATTATTAACACCATCATCTCATGAATAGATATTATTTACCTATGAGAAAGCATACCTAGATAAAGTTATTGAGTCTAAGGAAATAATAATTCTTGAATACAGGACCATCGTGAAGGAATACACTTTTGTGCAATTGCATGGTCTTCCTCCTAGCTGAGATGTTGTGTTTTCCATCGAGATTATACATGGTGTGTAACCATTATCCATGACTCGGTGTAGAATGGTGGTTGTGGAACATGAGGAGTTGAAGAAAAAACTGTAAGGGAATTTCAATAAATGGTTCTTATGCGGAAGATCATCACAATGGGGTGAACCAGTTCTCTTTAATAATATGATGAATGGTTCTATGTGCCTTTTCTTCAATTGTCATGATCTAAAAAAGATCATGATAAAGAACTAGTATTCCCTACCTCGGATTAATAACTTCTTCAATAATCTATGTGTAGCACAATACATATCCAAGGTGGATCTACAGTCAGGATATTACCAATTTTGGTTAAACAAGGAGGATATACCCAAGACTGCTTTTTTAGAAGGTATGAAAACTATGAATTCATAGTGATTCCTTTCAGACACACTGATGATACATAAATATTCATAGTCATGAAGAATGAAGTCATTAGTGAGTACCTCGTAAAATTGAGGTAGTATTTGTAGATGATATTCTAATATACTCTAAAAGAGAGGAGGAGCATGAGGATCATTTGAACACTATACTAAAGTCCTTATAAAAGGATAATCTTTATGCAATGAACAACTAGTTTGAGTTCTAGTTGAAGTAAGTATATTCATGGGGAGTATCATCACGAGCAATGGGATATCTGTTGTTCCTTTTGGATTTGGTGGCCTAGAACCAAATACTTTGTAATTTATTAGATAATAGATACCTTATCACATATTTATTGTTCTTCTACATGACAATGCATGAGATAATGTCCTCAGGACAGCTATTGCACTAAAAGGTCATAGAGGATCCCTACAATGATGAGAACTCAGATGTGTCATAACACTTTTCTTTAATATATATTCTATGGCCGAATGATGTTATTTTAGGGACATAATGAATACATTCAATTAGGGGTGAGGACTCGTAAAACATTGATTCATCTTCTCATGGTGTACTCTATTGGTAATATCCATGAGGAGATTATAATAACAAGACACGATAGTAGGAAATCCACATTTAACAATGTAATTGGATGTTCCTATCTGTTGACATATGTATTTGTCCTTATAATTTAAGATTATAATTAATTGGTACCACAAATCGCATATTTAAATGTATTGACAAACACTCTGATGACATGCTGTTCAGATCGAGTTAGAATATGTTGGGAGTGTCATGAGTAATACTTAATTAATAGATAATGTGATAAAGGATTTTTCCCTATTATTCCATAATGAAAATAGATATATCAGGCCCTTTTATAGAATTGATATAGCCAAAATAAATCCTTGGTCATTGTATGGAATCAGAATGTTCAATTCTGGGAATTCAAAGATTGAATAATCGAGAAAATGGGTTGATTTCACCAGCATGTAACCTTCTAGAATCAATATATTGATACAAAGGGATTACATTACACGGTATGCATTCATATGATGTGACAAATCATTAAATCAGTAACTTATTTCTCTTTAGGTGCCTTGGCATGTTTCTAGACTCTAACCTTGGACATTAGGTAGGCTAAGTATAATCCACTAAAAAAGATGCCTAGAGGGTCACACACAATATTTGTCTAAGTATCTCGGTTAAATATGAATTTAAAAAGTTGAATAATGAATATTCCTGATTGTGGTTTAATAATTATTCACGGATGCCTGATCGCATTTATTTTGACACTAGTTATTCGAGAGAATATATTGTGGGTGAAATAGTATATTCATTAGGGATTAATGTAGTAATATTTATTTAATAAATAAATAGTCTTTGTTCAAGGTCTAATAAATATGGTGGAGGAAATAAGGAGACTGAAAAACCGAAATACACATCATTTGTATTAATATTCAGGATATGTAGTTTTTTTTGGTATTTTTGAAAAATAATATTATTTATTTAATTAAATAATGTTTGGTGTAATTGCGTTGGGTTCATGTCAATTAATAATAATAGTCAACTTTTTTTTAGACATTGGTTCTTTCTAGTAATTAACTGAAATGAATAAATTCAATTGGGTAGTTAATTAATTTTATTATTCTATCTAATTAATATTCCAATTATATTATTTTCATTATCCAATAAATAAATTATGGTTGTTCTCAATAGATCTAGAAAAACCTCTCAGGATGGTAGATAATTCTTTTCTTCCAAGAACACTCTCTAGCTATGAGAGAGATCCTACTCCACCGGATTAAGGAAAGGGCTTTGCAAGCAGCTCTCAAGGCAATCTAAGGAGGGAATCTTAAGCAAAGACTCTTTTTTGTTAGTTCCTAGAGATCCCTTCAGCGACATCAAGAGATAGAAGGGGCATATGTGCATCACCACTAGAGGAATCCTACACTTTTATTATACGATGAAATGATAGATCACATCAAACTATGACAAGAAACATCAACGCAGAGATAATTACATCAAGGTAATTATTTTATTTTAATTAATTTAATTTCAACCAGCATATGATGATCCTCTATATGGTTTTGGTACTCCCATGTTTTTTTAATTCTTTGTTCTATTTCAAATATATAGAGTTTTATTAATATGAGGGATATCAGATTGATCATTGTTAACATCAAAAATTAACGTTCGGTACACCTAGCAACACGTTTCCACTACGGCCAGAACCTACTAGTGGTATCCAAGGGGATATATCACTAATTATAATTATTTAGTTTTTCATTGGTGACTTATGCATTTAATAATATAGTTGTTTCAAATCAAGTTAATAATTCTATAAATCTGAATCTCGATCTCTCTTACTCCTCTTTTGTTACTCATTCACCATACAGAAACAATTTTTCATTTTAATTTTGATTAAAATAAAACATCCGATCTCATTCGGAGGTTCCAAAGCATCCTAGCCATACAACATAGCAAAACATGGTGTGTATTTGTCTATACAAGTTGTGTAGTATAGGGTCCATGCACCCGGATGGTCCACCAAACTAGGTCATGTCATTAGATTCAATCTAAGTCTTTAAGACATCGTGTGTTGACTAGGAATATGTGGAAAACAGTTTCTAGATTACACGATGAGTGGACCCCAGAACATGGTGTGTAGTCCCTTCAGGTTAGGGTTGGACCATATACCCCATTCATGGATTTCCTAATAGGAAACTGTGTAACACGGATACAACATGGCATGTATCACACTGAACATGTCATTTACTGCAAAGATTTCTAATGTACATCAACACACCATGTCCCTAGGCATGTACTTCAGATGAATGGTGAATAGAAGTACATGTCATGTAGTTGGAACTACATGTTGTGTACTAATCTAAATTATGATTATTTATTAAAATTTATTATTATAATATACAAACTCATGATACGTGTAACATAGTTCAGGCACAAAGATGATGCACAACATGTGATATGTGTTTTATATATATGTGTTTAATTTAACTTATGCATAATGTTAATTTCTACTCATTGGGTATTTATGAACGAGAATTCACCGTATTGAATCTAATATATATGTTATATACAAATATAACTTTAAGTGAATTTTTTTGATTAAAATTATGATGGATGATAATCTCAAGGAAATTCAGAAAAGGCTTTAAGATAAAAGGATTGATTGATTAAATATAATTAATTGATTCGAGAATGATTTTTATTAAACAAGATAGATTAACTAATTGAATTCTAGTTTTATATATGCATAAATATCGTTTCATGTTTGAATGATCAGGGGCTAGAAATAGCCTTCAAATATGAATTTTTTTGATTTATTTAATTAAATTAAATTTGTTCACCTGTGAGTGTTATCCTCATTAATATGTAGGGAATGCACACCCAATGATTCTTTTATGTAAAACCCCATTTTAACCCTCACTAGAAAGTGAGATAAAATCATATGTAATGGATGGAGCTCCCAAACTATTTGAGGTGTCTCAATTTATGATCCAAGATGAAACCAGTCCAAGGAGAAATAGTGGTGGATAGGTAGAAATATGTAAACACGAACACAAAAGGTTCAAGGTGTTTTTCCACTGGGTCTTAGGTCAGTTTTTCAATTTCATGAAAATATAACAAATAGAAAAATTTCAGGATAATACCATTTTTTTATTTCTATTAGTTGCATAGTTTTTCTTATTGTGGGTGTGTTGTCATGATCACATAATTAATGAATTAAACAAGCATGCAATATGGTACTAGAATAAGATAGACTTACGTGTAAATATTATATTAGACATGGTTAATCACTTAATTATATCCTACATAATATTAATAATCATGTAATAAAATATAATAAAATGAAAATTTATGTATAAGGATAAAATCCCTGAAATAAAATGTTAAGTCAGTATAGCCTTCCATAATAATGTTTAGATTCGAACCATAGTTCAAAGTGCTTGACCAACCATTTTTGGGGTGCATTCAACTATTGTGGAATTTAAATTCATGGTTTAGAGTTGACATGACTTGGTTCATGTCAAGGGTTGACTTCCATAATAGGGCTTGGTGTGACGAATAGTAAAAGGTTGATGAAATCCAAAATAAAAGGATTTTAGGATTGGGGAGTCCACTCAGCGAATGAAGGTGATGTGAGTTAATGTAGTTGGCATTTGGAATTCCTGAATAAAACCCTTCATGTTGCTTGGAAAACACTATTTGAGGATATGTGAAGGGAAATATGGATCCATTACATTAGAATATTCTGGCAACATAATATTTTGAAGTAAATGGAGAGGGATATTGGGCTTCAATAAAATATTGGGAAACTAATATGTATTTATTTGTAATTTTTTTATCATGATAAAGTACTAATCCTTTTCTCATCACAATTTGTAGAAAATGAATTAAAAATGAGTTCAGACCTATCATTTCAAACCATACTCGAGATGGAAAACCTTCTCACTAGCACCAATTTCCTAGAATGCAATATACATTTAGGCGTCATCCTTCTCCACGAGAGGAAATTTTATGTGCTAGAATAGCCTATTCTAGTTATGCCTGAAAAATATTCCATTGATGAGGAACTATCTCTCTATATGAAACATATGTATTACTCCACATATATAAAATGTTTCAGTCTATCGGACATATCTAATGATCTCCTGATGCAACAGAAAAACATGGTCGCATATAGAATGAGGTCTCACCTTAAGGATTTATATCAAGAGAAGGCGGGATATTAGTGATATGAGATCTCCAATGCTTGTTCGAAACTATTCTTGGAGAGTTTTTTCCAGCTTCCCCTCATGTATTGAAGATTATTAGTTACATTGAATGTCTAGAAATCATAGGGATTATGTTTCCAAATGAGTTGCATATAGATCTCATACTATCATCACTACCAAAGACCTTCTGTAGATTTATTGTCAACTAAAACATTAGAAACAATGAGAAGAGCCTATCAAAACTTCTGACATTAATTATATAGGTAGATAAGGACATGGGGCGTGAAAAAACATGCACTCCAAACGGTGAATATGAAAATTACTGATAAGGAAAAGGTGCCAATGATTCCTAAATGGTCTTAATCCCCTGAACATTGTCCATCCATGAAGGGGAAGAACCAGATTCAGGGAATGGAATGGGAGGTGGTATTATTTTCATGTTGAAGTCATGGACACTGGCAGAGGAACTGCCCCTAGATGTGTGGCGACTCTAAAGGTGCATTGGTTATTGAGTTTTATCTTTCCATTTATACACATTGTTTATTAGATACAGCTTGTGGGGCTCACATCTGTATTCAAATTCAAGAACCAAGTATATTAAGAAATATTTATAGGTTATAGGGGGATCTTTGAGCTACCAATGGCGTGATTCTAGCTGATTAGGCGATTTTTGATTAACATCTCTCATTGAAAACCTGAATGTTTTTTGTTTTATGTAACTTTTTATTTTGTTCCATGTTTTACCACAAACATAATTTATGTATCTTGTTTGGATACAGATGGAATTGTTTTAAAATTTGGAAATAAGGGCTTATTATCTTATAATTAAAACATTTGTTACTGTATAGCGAATTTAAATAATATTTTTTCTGTATTAATATATGAAAACCAAGTATTTTAAATCAATAATTAAACAAATTAACATGACTCAGATAATGCCCAATTGTGGCATCACCATCTAGGTCATGTAAACTAGAAGCACTTGATAAAGATCTTCCATGATGGTTATTTATACTCTACTGTTCCAAAACCTCCTAATAGATTTCATGCTTATTTATAAGGTAAAATGACCAAGCTACCTTTTGTGGATAGGGTGAAAGGTAAATAATTCTTCTATGATTGGTGCACATGTATTTATGTGGACCATTTACATTAGAAGCTAGAGGTGGATATTCATACTTCATTACTTTTACTGATGATTAGAGTAGATACCAAGATATCTACATAATGAGTTAGAAGTCATAATCCTTAGAGAAAATTTTGGAATTCAAGAATGGAGTAGAGAATCAGCGTGGTAAGAAGATATTGAATCCTTGATTGGATTAAGGTGGAGAATATCTTAATCATCAATTCATCGATCTTCTATGGGAGTCGGGGATTAATTCTTAGAACACTCCTCCTTATACACTATAGTGGAATGGTGTTACTGAATGGAGGAACCAGACCTTGTTGGACATGTTGAGGATGATGATGAGTCATGCAGATCTGCCATTATCCTTTAGGGGATATGCATTACAAACTGCATCATGCAAATTAAAATGAGTACCAACTAAGTTATAAAATAGAATTACCTCTGAGTTATATATTGTAATGAAACCCATTTTGTCATACACACGTGTATGGGAATGAGAGGTATTTTTTAATGCCTTTTTAATGAAAAATTTGTACCCCAGGGTATGATCTGTATATTTATAGGATATCCCAAGGAAATGAATGAATATTACCTATATAAACCTTTACAAAAGAAATTTATTGTTTCCATAAAAGATGTCTTTCTTGAGTGGGATCACATACACAAAAATAATAGTTGGACAAAGATTGAATTTGATGAATTTGATGCTCACAATATACAAGATTTGGTAGAAGAACAAGTCCCACAGGTCCCCATTGAAGAGGTTCCAGAAAGGCAAGTACTGAGGAGTATCTCAAGAGAGGTAAGGGGACCATATAGATTTGGATTCCTAGTCACCGTGGACGGGGAATCATTATTTTTGGAAAATGATGTTCCTCTCCACTACAAAGAAGCAGTAGAAAGCTAAAAAGATGTAATATAGCTAGTAGATTTGAATTCTGAGATGGATTCCATGTGTCAGAAGAATGTTTGGGTACTGGTCGACGAGCCAGTTGATGTAATTACTATTGGATGCAAATGGGTATTCAAGAGAAAATAGGAAATGGAAGGTAAATTTATAACCTATAAAGCAAGGATAGTTTCTAAATTATTCAGACAACATCAAGGAATTAACTATGATAAAACCTTCGCCACAGTTCCTATCTTTAAATCCATAAGAATTATAATTGTATTAACAACATACCATGACAATGAGATGTGTAAAATGGATGTCAAAACAACATTGATTAATGTGTACCTTCAGGAAGATGTCTATATGACATAAATAGAAATTTATTTGACAATGGGTGAAGCAAAACATGTTTTCATGTTGTATAAATCCATTTATGAATTAAAAAAACATCCAGTTCATGGAATATTTGATTTTATGAATCCAAAAAGTAATTTTGATTCATTAAGAATGAATGTGATCCATGTGATTATATTTGGATTAATCGGATTGTGGTCATTATCCGATTAGTATATTTTGATGACATATTGCTTATTTGAAATGATATACCATTCTTATAGTCAGTTAAGGACTGATTGAACAAGGGTTTCTCTATGAAGGACTTGGGTGAAGAAGCCAACATTATAGGGATCCAGATCATTCATGATAGATCTAAGTGGCTTGTTAGAATAATTCTGGGTACATACATTGACCAAATACTAATGAGATTTAGTATGGGACAATCCAAGATGGGATTGGTTCTAGGGTCACATGGCCTAAATCTTTCTAAGAAAATGTTTCCTCAGACACAACAGGAGAAAGATATTATGAGTAAGATCCAATATAATTTGGCTATAGGATCCGTCATGTATGCCATGTTATGTACTAGGATTAATCTAGCATATGCACTAAGCATGGTAGGAAAATATCAAGCAGATCCAAGAGAATAACATTGGACTATTGATAAGAATATCCTTAAGTAACTGAGAAGAACATAGGATATGATCCTTGTGTATGGAGGAGACAAGGAGCATTTCATCAGAGGGTATGATGATGATGGATTTAAGTTAGATCAGAATGATCTCAAGTCACAATCTGTATATGTTTTATGTGTCAATGGAAGATCTATGAGCTATAAGAGTTCAAAGCACCCAGTTGTCGCTGAATTTACAGCGGAGTCTGAATATATAGTGGCTTTTTATGAATCCATGGAAGCTATTTGGATTCATAACTTTTTCTAGGAGCATGATGTAGTACCATGTAGTAAAGATCCTATCACATTGTATTGTTGTATTACTACAGTGGTGGCTCTTGAAAAAGAACCAAGGTCACATCAATGTAGAAAGAAAGAACTATGGAATCATAACCTATTAATTGATCTCTATCAATGGGGTGATGTTGTAGTGAGAAGATTTTCCACAAAATAGAATGTGGAAGACCTCATGACAAAGGGACTATCTCAACAGAAGCATGAATATCATGGAAAAGCTAGAGGGTTTGAAGTTGATAAAAGTTTTCTCTTCTCTATGAGGGTGTCTATTGGAGTTAGTGTCCTAAAAACAAATAATTTGTACTTTATTCATTAAAAAATACCTTAACATGTCTTTCTTATTCTTCTACATGATAATTCATCTGAAAATATCCTAAGGATAGCTATTTCACTAAAAGGTCATATTGGATCCCTATTATAATGAGAACCCAAAAGTTCCATAACACTATTCTTGAATATATGTTCTATGGCCATATGATGTTATTTAAGGGAGACAAATAGTAAAGGCCATTAGGGGTGAGGACTCATAAAACATTGAGGCACCTTCTCCGGGTATGCACCCTTGGTAATATCAAAAAGGATATTATATGAACGATACATTCCAGTAGGAAATTCACATTTCATAGTGTCATTGGATGTTCCTATCTATTGACATGTGTATTGGTCCATATAATTTAAGATTATTATGAATTTTCATTAAAATTAATGTACTTATATATATTGAAAAAAACTGAGGACATAGTGTTCTTAGTGAGGTATAATATGTTTTGTGTGACATGAGTATTACTGAATTAATATATAATATGAGAAAATATTTTTCCCTTCTATTCCATAATTTAAGTATATATCTTAGGCTCTTTTATGGGATTGATATAGCCTAAATAAATCCATGGCTATGCAATGAAATGGAAAAGTTAATTCTGTGATGTTAAAGAATGAATAATCGACCACATGTGTTAATGGCACTATCATGTAACCCAATTGATTCGAGATATCAAGAAAAAGGGATTATATTACATGGAAAGCGATCATAGGAGGTGACACGTCATTGCAGTGTTAACTTATTTCTCTATGGGTTCCTTTTCATGTTGCTAGATGCTAACCTAGGAATTTCGGTAACCTCCCCCTAATTCCACTGATAAAGAGGCCTTGAGAGTCACACACTAAGTGTGTCCATGTATCTCATTTAAATATTAATTTAATAAGTTGAATAATGATTATTCCTGATTGTGGTTTAATAAATATTCAATGATTCCTAATCGCATTTATTTCTACACTAGTAATTCGTGAGAATATATTGGTATAGAAATAATTTATTTGTTAGTGAATAATTTAGTAATATTTATTCAAGAAATAAATAGTCAATATTCAAGGTCTGATAAATACAGTGGAGGAAATAAAGAGAATAAAAAAAAAATACATGTCGTGTGGTTTTTTGGGGAGTTGTGAGAAATAATATTATTTATTTAATTAAATTATATTATGTGTTATTTGTTGGGTGTATATCAAGTAATAATAATTTTCAACAATTATTATTAGACATGGGTATTACTAGGAATTAAATGAAATGAAAAAATACTTTCGGGTAATTAATTCATTTTATTATTCTATGTAATTAAAATTCCAATTATATTATTCTCATTAGCCGAGCCATTCATTGTGGTTGTGCACAACGGATCTAGAGAAATTTCTCAAGCCAAGAGATAATTATTTTCTTCCAAGAACAGTCGCAATTTACAAGAGAGATCCTCCTCCAATGGATCAATGTGAGTTATTTGCAAGTGGCTCTCAAGGCAACTGATGGAAGATATCACAAGCAAAGGCTCTTTCTTGCTAGCACTCATAGATCCATTTAGCAATGTACAGATACACATGGAGCCCGTGTGGATCACCGCTATAGGAATCCAACACTTGGATTTTATGATGAAAAAAAATCACATCAGATCTTCATTGGAAACATCAACAGAGAGGGAATTTCTTCAAGGTAATTCTTGCTTTTAGTTAAATTAATTATAACCAACATATGATGATCCTATATATGGTTCTGGGACTCCCCTATTTCTTCCATTCTTCTTTCTATTACTATGATATGGCATTTTATTATCATTACGGATCTTAGATTGACTTTAATTAATTATAACAATTAATTTTTGGGTATAACCACCATTTCTTATCCACTACACCCAAAATCTATCGACCCTTCAAGGATGGATGAAATTGAATAATGGTCGAGGAAAAAAATTAGTGATATAAATCTTTAATTTCCATGATTTAGATGGGTATTATTGCTAATTTGTTATAAATTTCATTCGACTGTCAAACCATGATACAAAGCTAACTCGAAAAGGAGTAAAGTATTTTGGTAATGATAAATTTGAAGGGGTCATAAAGGAGTTGAAAAAGAGGTTTCTTAATTACCCATGATCATACGCTACCCTTATGTGGATAAATTTTCATGGTATTCAATGATTATTTGAATATTTTCCTTGGATGTCTGTTGATACAATATGGAAAAGTCATTGCCTATGCTTCATGGAAGCTGGAATATGATGAGAAGAACTACCCAACACATGATCTATAATTTGATGTAGTGATTTTTGCTTTTATAATTTGATGAAATTATTTATTTGGGGAGAAGTGTGAAATATATAAAGATAAAAAGGTCTCATATATATATATATATATATTCACATAGAAAGAGATGAATATGCACCAAAAATATTGGTCAGATCTGATCAAAGACTATGACTGGTCAATCCACTACCATCAAAGGAAAGTGAATAATGTAGAAGATTATCTAAAGAGAAAGGATATGAAAATTCTTTAATTGATGAGAATATAGGGTGATTTGATCTTCTTATATTTGTAAAGGATAGAATAGGGAATCATAAAAGAAGTAAAATAATAAATCCTATAACAAATGATTGATCAACCATCTATTTGGAGAGGTTAAAGGATGCATAAGTAGTTGATGTGGGAATTAAAAATAATGTGGAAGAGAAAAGGAATTTTAAATCTTAATAGTTAAATATTAATGATGATGGTTTTGTGAGATTTGGGTCAGGACTATGTGTACCATCAAATCATCTGTTAAAGAAGGAATTATTTGATGATGCACACATCTCAACCTTCTCCTTCAACATATGAAGAACAATGATTTATTGAGATTTATGGGAAGACATTGTTGGGAAAAATGAATAAAGAGATAAAATAATATACATAAATATGTCTTCGATGTCATCAAGTGGAAGATGAATGGCTGAAAACCAAGGGTATTATGCAACCATTACACATAAGTACACGAAAATGGGAAAAATCACCATGGACATTTTCATTGATCTTCCAAATACATAATGTGGGAATAATTTTATATAGTATTTGGTTCATCACTATATGAAGACTAGACATTGCATTGCGATATTAGAGGAATTCTCACTTGATCAACTTTCAAGCATATACATCAGGGAAGTGATCAAGTTGCAAAGAGTACCACTATAGATTATATTAGATCATGATTAGTGATTGAAATATATGTTCTAGAAGTGTCTCCATCATTCTTTGAATACAAATTTGAACTTCTTCACATCCTATCACCTTCAAAATGAGGGTAAATCTCAGCAGACTAACCTTGTGATTGATGACGTGTTGAGAGAACGATCAATGTACTTCAATCGATGATGGTATCAACATCTTCTTCAGGTTGAGTTCTCATAAAAAAATAGTTTCAAATTGATCATTAAAATGTCCCCCTATAAAGGATTTTATAGGAGGAGATGCATAACAACTGTATTTTGGGATGAAGTTGGGGAAGGAAAACTACAAGGTCATTAAATATTTGAGGAAATAATAGAAAGGGTTCGAACCATTCAACAGCATATCATGGCTACTCAGAGTCGACAGAATATCTCTATTGAAAATCATTCATGATAGCTAGATATTATTGTTGGAGAAATGGTATTCCTCCATATATCTCCATGGAAGAATGTGATTATGTTTTTAAAGAAGGGAAATCTTTATCCAAGATACATTGGCCTCTTTGAGATCCTTGATCGCCTCAGAGTGGTGGCCTATTGACATTCAATCCCACATAACCTATCATGGGTTCATGATGTATTCCATGTATCACTTCTAAGTAAATTCATGTCCCATCACTTGTACCAAATCTATACGTGGTACAATTGGAGAATAAACTTTCCTATGGTGAGAATTCGGTGAAGATCATAGATCATAGAGACAAAGTTGTACGAAATAAGACAATGCACCTTTTCAATGTTCTGTGGAGAAACAAAAATTTGGAAGAAGAAACATGGGAACATGAGGTTGTTATGAGATATAATCACCCTCATATATTATAAGTGGGGTGAAATAAAAATTTCAAGGGTGAAATTTCACAGGGGGATTTTAATGACACAAACTCTTATAAATAATATTTTGTTATGATTTAATATTTTGTTATATATTATATTTATTGAAAATAGTGGCACCTATATTATTTTATTATATCCAATTATATTAAAAATATTATTAAGAATCTTAAACATTCATAATATATCTATTAAATAATGATCACATGATAATTATAAATATAGTGATTTAACCAATCCAATTGACACATAGAAAAGACGTGATGTCCACATCAAGTATGATTGAACACTATAAATCTCATTTATCAGAGCATACAAGGGATATAAAAACATCGGTATTATATCTTGACTACGTCCAATCTAAGATCCAACAACTTAAATATGAGAGAAACCATTTGCGAGAGATGTTTAAGATCATCGAGATCACGAAACAGACCATGTTCGCTGAATGACCTCATGAATGTATCTTAATCGCACACCTCACTATTAACGAAAAAACAGGTGTAATAAATGGATATTTATTATTAACATAATAATATGAATATTTATATTTTATATAACATTGAATTTATTTTCATTATTTATTACTTTATAAATTATTTTTATTTTGGTTTAATTAAAGACAAATTGTATTTTAGGTAATATTAAAATTCAATTAACAAATTCATTTTAATGGTTTAATTGATTTCTAAAATAAATATTACTTCAATAAAATTTTATTATTTAATGAGTTTTATTAATTATAAATGGTTATATAATTTTTTCAAAGTTAAATTTATTTTTTATAGGGGTTCAAAAACTATTATTGTCGTGAAAACCCACCTTTTTTCAATAAATTTCAAATCATATTTTAAAATTGAAAATTACCAAATTCAGAAATATATTTAAATAAAATAAATATTTTTGTTGGAATTATAATGTCTAAATTATCCAATGGTTAATTTTTCGTAATTTTTTTAGTGTTTTATTTTTAGATAAAAATTAAATACCATATAAATATATGGTGTGTTTTATGACATAATAATGAAAAAAAGGTTATAATAAATACTATAACGGGTATCCTTGTCGAAATATATGTTGTCCCCATAAAATAATGTGATTTTATGTTTATTTTATTAATTTTATTAATGCTATTATGAATACTCTAAAATATATAAAATATTTAATTATTTTAAGTTCATTTGTTTAATATAGTTACTCACATCCACATAACGAAGGGTGATATTTATTGTGATAAGCCCTTTGAATAATAAAATAATGAAAACCTTATCACTTTTTTAAAACAGCATGCAAAATTACAATATGATTTTTTTTCATTTTGAATAAATTATTATATACATTTCAAAACCTATGTTTGTGAATAATTCCCCTTTTTCCTATATAAAACCACTATGCTCCTACTTCTCTTCACCAACATTCTTTGCTAAAATGTCATCAAACTAGTTATATCCCTCTAGAATCATCTCGAGGTTCCCCCAATCTCTCAAGAACCCCCTATCTTGATTTTGGTGATATACTCTTAAGCAAATGGATCCAATCGTTCTCACTTCTATTCAAGAGTATACTCTATGTTATGCACTATTATTTTTTTATTCTTAATTATGGGGTATGTTTTAATAGTGAAATAAAAATACAATTATGATGTATAAATGATGATAGACCCCTTTTTATATTATTAATTACTCTTATGTTCACTCATTACCATGACAAAATTTCATAAGCATTTCCCCTTTTTTTAAAGATTATTTACTATCGTATGCCTTATTTTTATAGTTCGATATTATTCGAAAAGTCATTAAATGTAAATAATACTATCTAATTCATTTACAAGATATTGGAGAACCGTTTATATATCATTAACTCATTTTCTGAATTTTTAAGTGATGTTTTTTTGCTGCTGAATTTTCACTGTGATTTTCCATGAAAAAGCAATTGTGCAGTGAATACCATACCCATTTCCAATCAAGGGTGATATATTTTATCAACATATAAAATTTTATTGGGGACATAAATGTATATATTCCACAATCCATTATCTTGGAAAATATTTGGATGATGAATGAATCTATGTTTTATGATCTATGTGACATACTTAAGCATGAGAATGAAATGAATGTGATGGTTGTGCCTGCAATTATATAGTGCTCCAATGAATTTGGAAATGTTTATTATCATGATATGTCATTTTAGGGTATGTATTGAACTTTATTCCTTTATGGGAATTTTTCCATTATGATTTCTTGGTAGTTCTCCTTCACCTACAATTCATTGTATTTAGTTGTTGCCTCATTTTCCTTGTTATGATTATAATGTTATAACATGCCTTATAATTCACATTCCTCTATTCCTCATTGATTTTACTTGTCTAAAATGTATTATTATCTTCAATTTGTGCCATTTGTATTCCCTTCAATGGGATTTATGGATCACCCATTGGTTATGTATTTACCCAGGTTATCCAATGAAGTTATATGGTCTAGCATGTTAATGAAGTTTTCAATAAAGATGTTGTAATGAAATGTAATTAATTCCCAATGAAAATAAACTTATCTATATTTTGGGTTCTAATAAGTGATATTTTATATAATTGAATAATTTATTAATGTTTAATAAAGATAAGAGTAGTTATATCGGAGGCTTCTGACTAGCAGCGATGGTCTAACATATACATGAGGAAACGATACCCACTTTATCAAAGCATCTCAATAGAGGAAAATAAATAAATAATAACCAAAAGTTATAACCAATGACCAGAATAGTTACATAATAAAATACATACCAATAAGACATGATATACCAAAATAGGAATAATACTTAAACTAAAATAGTATATATGGAATTCAAGGTCTGTGTCTTGTTTAAATATGAAAAATGAAAAATAAATACAAAATGACAACTCCCAAGAAGGTCTTGACACCAATTATAGTTCCCTCCTCCATGATCCATCCCAACTCAACCATCTAATATTGACCACTTTCCCATATCATTTCATAAAATAATGATGTCAATTTAGTTACCGATCAAGACTTGTGAGTAGGGTGTGAGTATAACTCAGTAGGACCCCACCAATAGCGTATAAAATAGTATCCAGTCTACAAATGTGTATAAAGTTGTGTATAAAATAAAATAAAAGTGATAGAGTAAATTGTTTATACATTCAATTATTCATTATTTATCCACACACTCTCCAGGTTCATAGTGACACCCAGACCAACAGTACCAACATCAGCCCATACTAGAGTCTGAACCACATGTCTTAGAGAAATATCTATTCATTATATCATGGTATTTCATTATACATTTAATTTATATTCAATTCATGTCTACTTAGAATTGTAGTCCAATGCTAACATTATGGGTGTAGCATACCATTTATAACACCCTGCGGGTATTTGAAGAATCATTGTATGTCCCTTAACTCATTTTCATCACATCTAGGATTTTGAAATAGTAGTCCATGTCCCACATGCATATATCAGTCAACCACATATGGGATTTTGAATCATCAGTCTTTATCCAACACATGTATATCATATATATCACAATATCACATAAATCCTAATATCACATATATCACAATATCACATATATCACATATATAACAATATTACATATATCACAATTTCATATACCTCATGGTTAACCATCATTAACCATCTTATCATGTGTACTCAATAATGTGTACATTTTCAATTTACTAAACAAGAAAGTTTCATCGCGTCAATTTCACATGGAATAATATGATGATTAAATATAAAACTATTTATCCACAATTTAATCTAGTAAACCACTAACCCTATAAGATTAACCCAGCCATCCCTGAATTCCCATTAATCATTCAAATCAACATCCCATTATTCAATCAATTCCACATTCCCATCAAACAATAAATTCCACATTATCTTTGATTAATTAATTATCAAATTAAGTAATATAATTCAAGATGGAATTCCATAAGGTGCAATATAAATTTCACAATTAAATACATGTAATTGAAATCAAGGCTTTTGAAATTGATAAATTGACCATATAACTCATGATAGTTGATGAATGTTGGCCCAACCATAACCCTCAATTGATGTATAATGGTTAGATCATCAATGGTAGAATATATCTAAGACCAAAAACTAGGATCTTGATGAACCCTGAATCCCACAATAGTCAAAAGGATCCATCACCTCATCAAAATGGGTGGGAATGTAAAGCAATTAATGAAAAAAATGATTTCCATAATTAGACACCAATATGTGATGATAATTGATGATGAAATTACTCCAAAACTAATGAGAGTTTCCAACTAGTCAAGAGAAGGATGATTGAACTAAGGAATAAAACAAAAATATACTGCACATCACCTTTTAATTTGATTCTAAGGGAAATAAATGTCATATAATACCATTATATGTTTTGTAATTATTTTTAATTGTTTAAGCCAAAAAACATGTCGCCCTGGGTTATTGTAACCTGATTAAACATTTACACATGATGTAACTAATTTACACAACATGTAAATTTTATCTAGTCTTTTTCAGCGCAAAATATTATATTAAAGATCTGAACAACTTCCAAATCCTCCTAAACCAAATCAATGCCTTTTCTACCCTAGAAAAAAGATAAAACTAAAAAAATGGAATGTACCTTTAAAATAATGGATCTTATTATCTCCCCACATTATAAAAACTCATCATTGACCATTACTCCCCAGAATATGTAAGATTCCAAGGTAAAATTGTAGTGCCACTGATCTTGCATATTTTCTTCTCTCTCTAATTATTCCTCAAAAAATGACCATGTTTCAGAAATATAGAAACTATTAGAACAATCATTCCCGAAAAAACATTCTCATTGTGATCCACAAAATGTATTAAATTCTTTAAAAAGGATACCATAATCCCAAGATCAATATTATCAACATCAATCACATGAAAGAGTTGGAGTGATACTGATGTATTTGTGACACATGAAAAAAAATCATCCATAGCACTATACCTATATGCAAGAGCCAATCAGTATGCCATTATCCCAAATCTCTCCACAATCTCAAATGCTCCGATAATATTGGGTGTCAACTTTCCCTACCTATGAATTATATGGAAACCCAATCTTGGAGAAACATAAAAGAACACACAATATCCCACTATAAACTCAAGGGGCTATAATCTTATACCACTATATGACTTTTACCTATTCTAATCCAGAACCATATGTTTATGAATCAGCTAAACCATCTCTGACGTATCCTATAAGAGACAAAATCCCATCAACTCTGACTCACCTACCTCCATCCAACATATAGGTGATCTGCATTCCCTATTCTAAAGGACCTCATATCATTCCATCTAAATAGTGATGTGATAATTATTGAAATATGAGAACTCAAAGAGCGCATATTTCTTCTCCCAAGACCTACCAAAGTATATAATTCACAACCATATCATATCCTCTGAAACCTATGTAGTATATTATGGCTTCCCAAATACATGTGGGTGGAAATTGGTACTCACTAATACTTGTCTGTGAAGAACCTTATGAAAACCATTACAGAAGTGTAAAGAGAAACATGATTCATGGTTTGAAAATATTCTCTAGGGAACCTTGTGAAAACAAAATATTTCCCAAACATATAATTTTCCCATCTAATCCATAGAAAAATTCACTTATATAGGTATGAAATGTGCTACATTTAGAAATCAGTACACAACCACACAAATAACGTCATTATTTTGAGGTATCCTCGGGCGAACCACCACAAAATCCATCATTAAGTTGTCTGAATTCCATTTTGGAATGGTAAATATGTGTGTTAAATAAATAGGTTGTTGAATCCCATCCATCACATTTTTATAGGTATAACATCATGTCACAAATGGTACGATATCCCTTTTCATGCTTGGCCACCAATATTGTCGACAATAGTCGTGGTAAATTTTATCCATACCTAGATGCCCCCCACTTCAAGTCATGCAATTCCTTCATAAAAACCTCTCTAATACATTTTGGTACAAATAAATGATTCCTAACATAGATAATATCATCCTCATCTTTGTTCCAATCGGATTGAGTCTCCCCACCTTCAAGGATTTCCCTTAGGTCCATACTTTCATTATCTTGCTAATGCCTCAACCTGATATGACTCAAAAGTGTAGAATCTACTGATACCAATATGAGGGTCATATTCTCCTTAACATCATGAACAAAAACATGCATCTCAGTCAGTAAGGTCATCATATTGAACCCACAACTAAACTTTTGAACTACCTGAGATTTATTTTTATCTCTTAAAGAGTCAGCAACATTTTCCCCCTCTAGGAATATATTCCATCTCAAAAAGCAAATACTACATATACTCAACCCATCTTTTCTAATGAAGAATAAAGTCTCACTGTAAAAATATATATTTTAAACACTTTTGATCAGTATAAGAGTAAACTTTTCCCCCAATTGATAATTTTGATATCACATTAACGCATAAACCATAGCATCTAACATGGGTTCATACATAGGGTAATTCCATTCTTGTGGCCTCAAATTTCGTATCAAAAATACCACAACTCAATAACCCTACATCGACACTACTCCAAGACTGATCCCAGATGAATAAGAAAACAATGTATACTCTTCACCTTGCTTGGGAAGGATCAATATAATAGTTCTATTCAAAAAATTCTTCAACTCTTTCAAATCTTTTTCACATGATCTAGACCATTCACACCTAACTCCCATCTTGGTCAATACTGAAAGAGCTTCGTTCAAATGGTAAAAGTCTTGGATGAACCTATTATAATTACCCTCTAATGCCAAAAATCAATAGATATCAAAAACATTCTTGGGATACTCCCAAGAAACAAATACTTGTGCCTTCTCTAGGTTTATTGATACACCTTCATCTAAGATGATGTGACCCAAGAAATGTACATAATTGATCCAGAATCGAATTTTAGATAGCTTGGTTTATAGTTATTTCTCCCTCAATTTACTCAAGATGATGTCAAGTTGTTGGGAATGATTGTCATTGGTCTTGGAGGACACCAGGATGTCATCCAAAAACACATCAACAAACTGATATGTGTATGGATGGAAGACTCAGTTCATCATGTTTGTAAACACAAAATGATAATTTTTGATCCCAAACATCAATATGATGAACTCAAATAGTCTATACATGATTCTAAAATATATCCATGGTATATCAAAGGTCGTACTCACAACTGATTATACCTATATATTAAATAGATCTCTAGGAAGACACTAGCTCCAATAAAATGTTCAAATAGATCATCAATACATATAATGAGGTAACAAACCTTCACTTTCACCCATTTCAATATCCGATAATCAACAAACTATTGTGTTGTTCCATCAGCAATCTTTTCAAAATAAAACTAGAGAACCTCAAAGAGATATAATCAGATGGATAAACCCCTTATCTAATTAATCTTCTAGTTGAGTCTTAATCAATTGAATCTATGTTGGTTCCATTCTATATGGTGGAATAGAAATTGTATTAGCTCTAGGAATGAGGTCAATATTAAAATAAACATTCCTATCAGGTGATATCCCTAATAATTTATCAAGAAAAACATATTGGATCCAATCCACTATGGTTGTAAATACATTATTTTTCACAATTCCATAATCCAAAAATAGACTTGCAACATGGGTTGCGAGTTCTAGTAGTTTCTAATGAATTGGACCCTCATGACCTACCTGAATATACCAATCACCAAGATGTATAAAACAGTCACCCTCAGAAGATGTAAAAGTAACTCTCCTACGGTAAAAAAACTTTGTCGGATCAGTATTGTACAAATAATTCCATACCCAAAATCAAGTCATGGCATGACATATTGTAATGTCTTGGGCCTTGATTCCACTTAACAGTGCCCCAATCCTGGTTTTATATATGGCCTCTAGTGCATCTCACCAAATAGAAGAGGTTGTGATCTAGAATCGAGGGTCTTGGGTGTGTGGGTTTGGAGACTATTCCCTCTTATCATAGTATAACAGAATGGTAGGAATCATAAAGATAAAATAATAGTTGGACACTAAATTACAGAAAGAAACTAATATATAAAATCTAATCCAGTAAAGATGATGATACATATCTCTTTTAAGAAGCAAAAAAATTATCACAAGTCATCAATATAATACATGTTTCAAAATACAAAAAAGAAAAAAATAACTATTAAGTCATAGCATCAAGGTCCCTAACTTGGACTAATGCTCCCCTTCTCCTAATATTGTCAAAGAAGTCAAGCATCGAACTATGGGTGCTTTCCCTAATCCCTAACTACATTAAAATAGTTTATATGGGCACCCAACAATGGGCCAAATTGCTTTTCAGATATAATATCATTAAGTAAAAAACCAAAGGATTATAAAAATTCATTATTGTTCAAAATAAAAAGTTAAAGAAGCATGTAAAACATATCATAGTTAATAAGTAAATAAATTTATGTTCCCATGTCATGTATAATATAGAACAAGTGATATAGTATAACCCAACAAGGCTCACTAAAAACGTGGTTCAAGATCCTATAACGAGGAAGCTAAAAACAATAAAAAAATAACACAACCATTCTATACATCTATACATAAAATGTTAACCAAGACCTTTATGTGTAACAAGAGAGGTTATATAAACCATGGTTGAGCTGTATGACTAATCATATTCCATTTACCTTTTACATTCTATATAATACATAATGTTACATTTACCATGAACGCACCATATATTAGAACTATCAAACCCTGTAAGGACAGATCTAAGTTATAATAGACCAAAGAGTCCATGTCACATCCAAATATAATCTAGATGGAAACTATATTAGACTTGAGTTGGTGTCTAAGGATCATTTCTACCAACCATGTCCATTTAAAGACCAAGAAAAATAGTTTCCATGGTTTTGAAAACTCAAATCCTTCCTATTGAATTAGATTCCAAATAGCATAATAGTCCAAGGAAATCTCTACCTTTTCCATGAACATTGGAGAAGTACACGCTTGGAGTCCTATGAAACCATTCATCAACTCAAATTCATTTCTCGAGAGTATACCCACTCATATCATAATTCGCATCCAATTCTATTGCCATAGTTTACCAAATCATACAACATTACCATATATACCATTTAATAAATTAATGCACGATATATCAAGTCAACACATGGAAATAGAATCCATAAATCTCCAAATTATTAGAAATTTTTCAATTAATTAATTAACAGTTCTCTTATTACTAGTAAAGAATTATTTACACCACTTGGGTGGTTTAACAAATGTAACCGGAAAAGGGCACACCCCATGGGTGGCCTAGGTTAGGGAAACAACCTCCAACACATCCCAAAGTAACCAAAAGTAATTCCTACCATGTTACTTTTTATTTAATTCAATTAATTAATCCAATTTTGGGGCTGCATCAGAATGTATGACTTGTGGAACAAGGGAAACTGCTCAATAAATCACCAAACCACTCAAGATAAGTTTATACCACCGACTGTAAGTCCATAGAAGAGTTTTCATCTAGTATCAGCTACTCATTTGACATACATTGGAAGAAAAATGAATAATGGATAATTAAATTAGAAATATGGCATACTAAGTTGCACCTAAATAATGTATATGATACCAAGACAAATGAAGAATGGAACAAAATAAATTGATTACTCACTGATGTGGATCCAACAAGATGACCAACACTCGATTCTGAGATAAAACTAATAAACATGATCAAAAAATTGTGAAATAGATTCAAGGGGGGCTCTAATTTGACACTATTCAACCTAATAGGAGAAGATAAAATTGGGATTAATGTTATAAAAATATTAAGGGATATTTTTTAATTTTACCTGAATTATGTTTCCACACGGTTTGGCTGTATGGTTGACCAACCCACGTGACAACTATGCACCCAATACTGTATGGAGTGTCACCTCGCACAGTTTTCAAAAATGGATTGTATAACCTAGTGAAATCTATGTCTCGTCCCACTATAAAAAATTCAATGTTTTTGTATGGTTGGGTGCCCCAAATTTTGTGATTTATAAATCTGTATGGCTCACATGAGCCATTAATCAATCCATTCATGGTTTGGGGTTACTATATGGCCTGCCCCACCTAGTTTCTATTAACCTTGTGATCTATTTTATATATCCAAAATGTGGGTATATGGTCTTAAAACAAGACCATGAAACCCCCAATTCAACCTCGATCACATTGGGAACTCATGATAGGATATATGAAATAATTTAATATGAGGAAACAAGAAACATACCTCATATGAAAACCTACATATTCATATAATATTCCCTCCTTAAAGCAATTCATCCATGAATTTACCTTTCAAGTGTGGTCAAGAACTAACAGATAATAAATCTAGAAACTGATTGAATACATTAGCCTCCCACTACTAGGATTTATCATATGAATAGTCTTTCTTCCACACACCCTTACTAGAAGAACTAACAAGCCTTAGAGAAACATTGTACTCATGTCAATCATATGAATTGTAATATTATCATAGGATTCATCAACCTATAACTCTACCTCTTGAGGATACAGAACATGATATGGGACTGAACGATAATGGATTAACTGAATGTTTACCATATCTCCTAATCCATCTCTGTCTCAGTCTCGGTGAGATACATAAAAAAGACATGATTCCTGAAATTAGCCTCTATAGGTCATCTCTGGTGAACGGTGTAAGATTTTTTGGTCCATACTATGAGGTATTCATCCACTTTATAACCAACTATAACAAATGAGAAGTATCTGTTATATGAAACGGTCCCATAAAGCTATCGTCCCTATCTCTAACCAACATAGGGGAGATCAGTATGGCTATCCTACAAAGCCTTATATGGTTTCACCTGTATATCTAGATAAATATTGTTATATTAAAACTAAACCATGGTTATATTCATCTCCCAACACCCCCCAAATTCTAGGACACATTCTTGTAGAATGTACTCAAGCACCTATATCATACACTTTGAAAATTCATCAATCTAAGGGTGGTATATTGTTCTTAGAAGTACCTATAAACCCATATCCCACTACAAACTCTACCAAAAATGATACATAATCTAGGTGTACCTATTTGAAATGAGAGTATGAAAGGCCTCGTGATGTCATAATATCTCGTGGATATACATACTCCCATTCTAATCGGCACTGAACATCTCCTAGATCTGCAAGAAATGTGAATCCTTCATGATACTATCATCAACAACCCACAAATCATCACTACCACAAGGTGATCATAGTAAAACAGTCACTAAATCCATCACAAGATCATCTCATTTACACTCAATAATACACAACTACTATAGAAGTCCATCTAGTATCTATGGTTCCTCATTCACCTACTTATAAGTGGAACATCTCGAAATAAAAACAACTACTTCACATTTCATACCTGGACACCAGTTCTGAAGACACAATTCATGGTATATCTTGGTGACTTAATGATTCACTGCAAAAAACTGATGCAATGAACTCCCATATTATCTCCTTGTGTATATCCACTGGAACCTATAAAATCCCATGGATTTGTTGGACATCATCCTCAACCAAGGTCTAAAATGGAGATGGGTCCTCCCCTACCACACTCTCCCATATGACCTAGCCCTCTAAATCCAATATATGTCTCATCTGTACTCTATATAGTAGGGTAAATTTTATAGATATGGATCAAATATAAGTCTTCCCTAGACTTTCATACACCACCATGTGCATCTCATAGAACAGAGCCATAAGCTTCCACTCACTATTGGCCAGCTGAACTACCTTTATCTGACTCCCCTAGCTCAGTTCGTAGACCACCACATTTCCTTTTCCATGAATATAGGCTTGTTAAATGTAATAATTTGATAGGTACTTCACCCACATTAACTTCCTCAAATTCATATCATGCTATGTAAATATATACTTGATGCTTTTCTTGTTCATATACACAACAAAGTGCTCTCCCAGTAAATAATTTCTCCAGTAATGAAAATCACGAACATCTACAACTAACTCAAGATCATGAATTAATTAGTTCATCACGTGAGGCTTTAGCTTCCATGACATATAATCCACAATTTTATCTCTCTGCATCAGCAGTTCTCCTAGCCCAATACCCAATGCATGAGAACACACAGTATAGCTTATGTCCTACTCTGGCATAATCCGGACTGATGCTGAAGTTGTAACCCCTATCAGCCCCTAAAAGGTTGTCTCATATGTATCATTCCATAAATATTTCACACCCTTATTATTCAAGACCTTCAGTAGCATTTAAATGCATGAGAATCCTAGTATGAAACTCCTGTAATATCATTTTATCCTTATGTATCTCCATATATCATAGATTTTTTTAGGATTCTCCCAAGACACAATAGCTCTCAACTTCTCTGGATCATACCATACCCCTGTATCTGAGATACTTTTACCACAATATTGAATCTTATCAATCCATAATTTTTACTTTATAATCTTCTCATTCAAATGATGTAATCTCAGTGTATCAAAAATGATCTCAAGATATTTGAAATGGTCATGTAAATTGTGACAATAAACCAAGATATCATCCACAAAAACCACCAAAAATGAATCCAAATAAGGATGGATAACATTGTTCATTAGCACCATGAAAACTGTTGGTGCATTTATGAGACCAAATGACAAAACAAGATACTCATGTAGACAATGACTGCTACGAGTATGATGTATGTCTACTGGTTAAATGCATACTTGGTGATATCTCGATCTCAAATCAAATTTCAAAAACACCCAATCACCTTAGATATGATCAAATAATCCATCTATCTATGGAAATGGATTATAGTTATTAACCAACAAATGGTTCAAAATATTATAATTCAAGAATATCCTATGGGTACCATCCAACTTTTTTTACAAAAAGGACCAGTGAATAACAGATCAATGTACTAAGTTGGGTAAACCCCTTTACCTTCAAATCCAATAGCTACCTCTTGAGATCCTGTTTCTCATTCATAACCATCCTTTTAATAGGAAATGATACCAGTGAAACTCATAGAACTAGCTCACTGGAGAATGCAACCACTCTATTTAGAGGTAAACTAGAAAAATAATCTAGGAAATATCCCTGAAATGATAAAACACTTGAGGTAAGTCTTCCTGATGTTCTCCCTAATCATATTGATACAAACTAGCAATTTGAGATTTCATTTTTCCCATCCAATGATTTTGTGGTCCATCATGGATCATATGTACAAACTGCTATACATTTTGGTTAAAAAAAATACCATATAGAGATGTGAAGGTCACACTATGAAGAAATGATTCAGCATAACCATGATAGGATACAAGAAAATCCATCCTGAGTATGACATTTAACCCAGTAATCTCATGAAAAAAACAATTCTAATAGAAATGATATCGACCATCCTCATGGGGGAACTCCTTGCACTAACGTACATCCTCCATTTTGTTCCCCGAAGGAGTATCAATTTTCATAACCCACTCAAAAAACTAACAAGATCAAGGATTTCTACCATAGGTACAGATATGAAACTATATGATACACTTATTTTAAAGTGATTAGACACTATCCTAGATGCTTCTAGAATCATAACTGTCACTATTGACACTCTGGAACCCTGTTTTGTAGTGGTTTGCGGCATAGAATAGATTTATCCTTAACCATGATCCTTTGACACAAACTCACTACTTATATTAGACCCACTCTATTGTCTTATTATAACTGGTGTCTGACTTCCTCAACCATGACCACCACTACCATGGCATGAACGACTAGTACTACTTCGGCTCCTAGCCTATGGTGGAGTTGCGAAACATACTACTGAACCTGGTGTCGGGTTTGACCCCTACCACTCAGTGATGGGGGGAATGTCCTGCTAAATATTTTCATGTGGTATATCTTACATCCTGATTAGAACTCTAAAAGTCCATGATTTCATTTATTTCATACATGTCCCTGTCTGAGACACTCATGAAAGAAAATTGAAATACCAGAACTAGCAGCTTGGTCGGTACTCATCTCATCGGAACCATCAAAATGTTGATTCCTTCATGAATATGGTGAACCACTGGGTTGAGTGATTGCCCAAATATTCTCTATTCCCCCATCTTCCCTTAGGTTAATATATGTAATTAGCATAAAATTCACAACATCAGTAATATTGGTTATCCTGAACCCATGGACCTGAGATTGAACAACATTTCTGATACCTCCCATGAAGAATGTCTCCTTCAATAGATCATCTACATGGTACATAGGGTTGATATATAAAAAAAATTTAGTACTCCAAACTATCATATCACCCTTCTCTAGACACATGAACACACTATCCCACATTGAACTCAGTGCCTTGAGGTAAATGTAGGCATAGAAACTCGTTTTTAAATAACTCCAAACCAGATCTCACAGCCTGTCAGCCATGTTTATAATATCTGAATGGTGCTTTGCTTCTCTATGAAGGATATAACTCATGAGCTTCTATCTCCACTCAGGAGATGTCTCCTGATTTTTGAAGATCAACATCCTAGTATCTAGACACAAATAAACATCATGTACACCATCATCCCCCTAAAACGTTGGGGGATGGTGCAGCTGTAATACATGCATCATCATAGTTATAGACAAGGAAGGTTGTGGCTCTCCTTGAAAAGTATTCATATTGTGATAAAAAACCTCATGGGATGGTTCCTTAATACATATTTCCGAAAAGAAATCTGGTTTTGTAGTTGGCACTATAGGAGGATCCACTGATATCCCATATCCCACTACCTTTGATGTGTTGTCGTTTCCACCCTCCTAGTTTAAAACTGGAGCTCTTCATGGTTTCATGTCTCACCAATTCCAAACACACACCTAGGAAAATAATTAAATAAATTTCACACTTCAATATCTTAGGACAGGTGAAAACCATCTTGAAATAGGTATTTCCACATATTCATCTCCTAAAGATCATACTGGTAAAATGGAAAATTAACAAACGTCACTAGAGACACTTCCTCTTTCCCACTCAAAATTCAATTCTTTGTCAACTTCTCTATATATCATTTCAATTTTTTATTTTAATTCTATATTAAATTGAAAATTGATATTAAATGGTTGAACCAAAACGTCCACCATTCGAAATCCTTAAGGTCACATAATACACATGAACTGATATATAGCATCCACCTAATCCATTCCAAAACAAGTTGTAGTCCGTGAAATTCCAGATTCACCACTCTATGTGAAACAATTTTTTAATGACCCGTAAATTTCAAGGAAATTTTTTTCTTAAATTCTTTTTGATTTTATGAGAACGCTATTTCTGAAGGCACCTGATTCTGAGGCCCTGTGTGCCTAGAATCAACTTCCGAAGTTTAGCTGAGGTAGTTTAGTAAACAAATGAGCAGGTTTTTCTATCTTTTGAACCGGTGCTTGGAATTGAAATCTGAGGGCACCAATGGAACTGCAGCAACGGTAATTGCTTAAGAGGACCTTTAACGAAGGTTCGTCTGCATGGGAGGAGTTGTTAAAAAATGTGGATTAAATAAAAAGTAAAAATAAAATTGTGTTACAATTTTATTTCTTTTTCTAATTGGTAATATCCTAGGTGTGGGAGTAGTAGTGGGTCCCACTAGTTACTAGCTACCCTTGAGAGGATAAATGTGAGGTGGGTCCCACATGAGCCCAACCCATCACATTTCCCATAACCCCTTAAACTCCCCATTAAACGCACTTGTAATT
The DNA here is from genome assembly GCA_963277665.1 of Viscum album. NCBI lineage: Eukaryota > Viridiplantae > Streptophyta > Magnoliopsida > Santalales > Viscaceae > Viscum > Viscum album. The sequence goes on from OY728128.1 coordinate 15,444,468, forward strand.
AAGTGGGTGACTTCTCCTCTCCCCACTCCCCACATTAAATCATGCCAACACATTTAATAAATTAATAGAATATGTGTTTGAATCTTGAAATTAAAATGCATTGCATGAATTAATAAAATAAGATGAGACTTATTTTATTTTGGGGGGTTGGCTCATTGTGTGGAGGACTGGAGGAGAGAGCTCTAGTTCCTCCCACTATGAATGTCACCCTTCGACAAAGAATGCCATCACCATAAGGAGAGTTGACGTGCCATTTCATCTTCTCTTCGCAGCTAGTGTGATGTGTCGTTCCTTCCTTGGATGTACGCCAATGCCATCTTTGAAACCTCACCCCGTGATGTTGTTTTCCATGACGCCGACAAATGACGTCGTTATTCATGGTAGGGGTTATCTTCCTCCAAGTTTAATTTAACATTCTTCGTTGATTAATTTGGCCACTTTTTATCAACATAACGGGAGGAGATCGGACCACACAAACACGGCCGATCCTCCTCCCCTTTTATTTGTTGATCCACGTTGAACTTTACTGTGAAGGTGGCATGGTGTCGTTGCACCGCGTGGGAATGAAGAGGACCATAGGCGGAGCGGGCCGCGGCAGTGGTGCGCGGCACCACCGCGCCGCGCCAGTGAGGTCAAAAGAGGCCATGGCTAGGATTGGGCAGCGGCAGAGGGGTGCGGCGCAGGCGCGCCGCTCTAGGACTTCAAGGGGGCTGTGGCTAGGGCAGGCCACGGAGCATTCACGCCGCGCCGGTCGGACAGGATCCGAGGCGGTCTTTAATGGGGTGGCCAACCGAGTTGGCTGCCGGCGCCACCTGAAGGTGCGACCCATTGGGGGTCCTGCAGTTACACCCAAGGTCGGCCATTACGGCCGGCAGTTTCAAGAAAACAGGGGGGGGCGCCAGCAGCGGGCCGGGACGAGCAAGTCGGGCCAGGAAACGCCTAATTGGGCCGGACCCAGGTCGGGTCGACCCGGTTCGGGCTGACCCAGGGGGTATCGGGCCAGGTCGGACCGGGCCCGAACCCCCTATATTCAGACCAGGTTCGTTCAAACACCCATATCTTGGGATACAGACCTCCGATCGACGCACCGTCAATTGCGTAGGGATCCTTGGATCGAGGTGGTATTTTCAATATATTACACTCAAGATTTAGTTAAAGTTTGGGTATGGCCGGGTTGGTTCGAACACAAACCCAACCGGGCCCTTGGAGTGGAAATGCTTATAGCTTAACGATCGGACGTCCGAATGAAGTGCCGTCAGTTACGTTGATTTCATCATAGTGAGATTGTTCTTTTGGATTACTTATCTTGAAGTACAGATGCATATGGAGTACGGTCGGGTTGGTTTTAACTAAAAACCCAACCGGGCCACTGGGATGAAAAATCAAATAACTCTCAGACTGGGCGTCCGATTGACGTATAGTCTGTCGCGTTGAGTTCCTATTGATGAGATGTAACATTGTGATACATTAACTCTGGAATTCGTGAAAGTTGATGTATCTAACCCCTTAGATCATTGAGAGAACCCTCCCGGAATCGAGCGTGCTGTGTAAGGGAACCCTAGAGCTGGCTGCGACTGCGAGGACGATGGTGACTGTACATGGATCCTATGTGGGTTCGGTAGCAATGACAATTGTAGATGGATCCTATGTGGGTTTGGCAGCGATGGTTACTGTACTTGGATCCTACGTGGGTTCGGCAATGATGAATTCTGTACTTGGATCCTACGTGGGTTCAGCAGAGGAGATGATTCAGAGGCTATATCTAATCATCTCCACCCCTCCTTGTGAGTAGTATTCCTGTGTGAGCTGAGACTTTACTTCAATCTATATCATCGATATGATTCAATTTCATTCCGGTGTGGACTGGTTTGTGCTTTCCTGTGTGGACTGGGTTTTGTTTTCCTATGTGGAATGGGTTGTACATGGGCTCGTGAGTTGGAATCGAACTGGAATTGATGACTTAGGTATATGTATGGGAATATACCTAAGTAGATTTGGTTCATACTTCGTGTTTGTATCCTTCATTTGTGGTTTATCCTTTATGGATTCTGGGAGACCTTTAGGGGTATCAGGGTCCCTACTGATTATCATATACTCACCCCTGCATCGGACATGACCGCACTACGTTGTGTTTCTTTCAGACGACGGACAACGTTGATCGTGGTTGAGGATTGTAGAGTGGGACAGTACCTGAAGGTGGACTATCAGGTGTGATGTACATGGAGCGGACGACCGGACCCGAGGAGCAGAGGAGACCATCTGTACCCACACTTTAGGTGGGAGAGTTGGAGGATGACTCTATGGTTGCTGATTTACCTTACTGCTGCTGTATTTAATTTTCAGTTGTACTATACATTTAGTTGGGTTTGTATTCTGGCCCATTTACTTTTCAGCACTTATTTTTGTACTCAGTTTACTTAGTGTTTACCACGGCCTGCGTACTCTGTTGTGTTGTTCACTTGTATAAAATCAATTCCTTCCCTTTTTATTGAGACTTACGTCTTTGGTTCTAGTCTCTAGCCCCTGGCCTAAGGAAAGCGGGATTGGGGTTGTCATGGCACGGGACCCGAGGACGGGTCATGAAAAATTAGTATCAGAGGAGTCGGTTCAACCCCAGAACTCAGGACTCTGATAATTCTTCTATGTGAAGCAAAAATGTTATTGGTATTGAGTTGGGTTATTAGTCTAGGGAGTCCAGTGTTGGTGCGGCGGCTGACATATCCATACACCAGGACCCTGACTTCTGATTTCCTACTTCATCCACGAAAACATCGATTCCTTGTGTGTTTCAAAAGTTTTCTTTGTGATTACTTTGTGTCAGATCACTGGGTATACTGTATTAACCATGGAACACCTGTTTCCTTTCATGATCCCCATGATGGCAGCTAGCTTGGGTTCCGAGCTTTGTGCGAGATGGAAGACCACCGAGCGACGAGGCCACGGTGCAGGGCCCCATTACAGCGGAGGCACCGGTGGTACCTCTACCCGCCGAGCCACCAATGCCACCAACCCCAGCAACTGAGAGTGCACGTCGCCTGAGTGTACTGCATGAGTTTCAGCTTCAGAGGTCACCGAGGTTCCATAGGGAGATGGACACTCAGGCAGCCAAGGACTGGCTAGAGGCTGTTGTCCAAGTCTTTATATTAGTAGGGACACGAGCTGACCTAATGGTGGTCCTTGTGGCGAGTCTTCTGCACGCAGCAGCAGGCAGATGGTGGACCCTAATGCTCCATGTGCACGACGAGGCATTATTACTTTGGTCAGACCTCGAGATACTCTTCCACTTGGAGTTCGTTCCATCCACCCTCGGTGCGGTGCGCATTCAGGATCTACTATAGCTGTGGCATGGGAGTATGATAGTATCCCAGCACTCTGTGAGATTTAATGATCTCTCGCTCTACTCCACGTACATGGTACGAGACCCATTCTTCCAGGCCCGGACCTTCAATCAGGGAATGAGGCATGAGATCAGGGCATTTATGATCTCCCTCAGTATTCTGACGCAGGCAGGAGTACTGGAGCGAGACCTTCTTGTGGAGATATTTCTTGATAATCCTTCACCAGCAGCGAGACTTACCGGAGGGCGGCACATGGCGGAGTCTTCTGCAGCCGGCAGTAGACAGACATCGCAGAGGTCCGAACGGAACAGACCATCAAATGGATGAACTCAGGATACTAGTTCGGAGGTGCGGGGCACAGGCAGTAGAGCCAGTCATTTGAGAGGCAGACAGTGTTATGCATGCGACAGGAAGGGCCACATGGATCGTGACTGCATGACCCACCATGCAGAGGAGCAGAAGACAGTTGAGGGACCACCCAGGCAGAGGCAGAGGTTCGACCGTGGCGGTCTGTAGGGAGCAGGAGAATGAGGTAGATGAGCTGGCTGAGCAGCAGGTGGTGGACGACGCTTCGGGGCTCTACCACCACCACCACCAGGGGGTCCACCGCGACTACAGGGAGCTGGCAGGTAGAGGCAGGCTCAGCTTCAGGTAGTGGAGCCCTACGTCCACGGCGCACCTGAGATGATTCGAGGTACTATCTGTGTCAACTACACCCTTTCTGCAGTTCTTATAGACACAGGGGCGAGTCATTATTTCATTGTCGATGCCCCTATTCGGAGCTCAGAGATTCTGAGGGAGCCGTTGGCTCGATCTTTACGGCTAGAGACTCCTACGGGAGCAGACTCGACGATTACGCATTGGTTCCGGCATAGTGAGATTACTCTAGGAGGCGAGAGCTTCAGCTGTGATCTTATTTTAGCGGCGTTGAGGCCTTAAGACGTCATCTTGGGTATGAATTGGTTATCTATGGTCCATGCTCAAATCGACTATATTATGTGCAAAGTGTTGTGTGTTCGCACATATGGGAGGAAGTTCACCTTCACCGGTGAGAAGGGAGCCTTTGCAGTGTAGGATGGACTCACACAGAGGATAGGACAGCCAATCACTCATCAGTTGGCTAGTCTCATCCTTGGAGCATTTGATGAGTGGAGTCTGATTTTTCCTATTGTGGTGGATCAGTATGCAGACGTTTTTACTGACGATGTTCCAGGACTACCTCCTCGCAGAGAGGTAGAATTATATATTGACATGTACCCCAGGAAAACCCTGATATCCACTATAGCATATCGGATGGCTCACGCTGAGCTTCGAGAGCTACGGGTACAGTTGGAGGACTTGCAGGGTAAGGGATTCATCCACCCAGTGTTTCACCCTGGGCTTCCCCAATTTTGTTCGCAAAGAAGGCGGACAAGAGCTTGCGAATGTGTGTCGACTACCGGCGCCTGAACCAGGTGACCTTGAAGAAAAAGTATCAATTACCAGGGATTGAAGACCACTTTGATCATCTCAAAGGAGTATTCTAGTTCTCGAAGATAGTCCTCAAGTCAGGCTATTATCATCTCAGAGTTCGAGATGAGGATGTGCAGAAGACGACCTTCAGGTGTCGGTATGTTCACTATGAATTCTTGGTTATTCCTTTCAGTGTAACCAATGCTCCAGCAGTGTTCATGAGTCTCAGGAACAGTATCTTCCATCCTTAACTCGATCAATTTGTTGTATTCTTCATCGACAACATATTGATTTACTCGACTGATGAGGAGGAGCTTGCATACCACTTGCTGGTTGTACTGGATACACTCCGAGAGCACCATCTTTATGTTAATCAATCGAAGTGTCAGTTCTGGATTCAATAGGTCCACTTCATGGGGAACGTCATCTATGAGGTGGGAGTTGCGGTGGATCCTGCGAAGATCAAGGCAGTTCTACCTTGGGAGCCACCCAGGAGCGTGACAGAGGTGCGTAGTTTCCTAGGTATGGCTGGGTACTATCGTAGATTTATGACAGACTTCTCCAGAGTTGCAGAACCACTTTCTACTTTGAAAAAGAAGGGGAAACCTTGTATGGTCAGATAGATATCAGCAGAGCTTCCAGGAGCTGAGACAGAGATTGACCAGTGTACCCATCTTCAGGCTACCGGGGGAGGGAGTAGGGTAAGTAGTTTACGGCGATGCATCAGGGACCGGACTCGGGTGTGTCATGATGAAAGAGCGGAAAGTGATCACTTACGGTTCACGATAGTTGAGGTAGAATGAGTACAACAACACTACCCCTGACCTGGAGTTAGCAGTAGTGGTCTTCGCCTTGAAGATGTGGCGGTACTATCTCATGGGAGAGCACTTTACAGTCTACTCTAACCACCAGAGTCTCAGGTACATCTTCTCGCAGAAGGACCTGAACCTGAGATAGCGGTGATGGCTCGAGTTCCTCCAGGACTATGACTTTGAGATAGTCTATACTCCTGGGAAAGGGAACGTAGTAGCTGACGCTCTCAGCAGGAGGTCGGGCATCCATCTACTTGGAGAGGCGACGGAGCAGCTAGTCGCATTGCAGATATCCTTTGTGGATAGAGATGGGGCAGCCTTTCTACAGTCACTTCTACACTACATCAGTAGGTCATATAGGCACAGCGTGGGGACATTGACTGTGAGACGCGATGTGCATAGATATCCGCAGACGGGCACCTGATGGATTCTCTATAGGAGGAGACCACGTTGTCCTTTTCAGAGGATGTACCATGGTACCAGTTGCATTACAGGAGGAGGTGCGGAGAGAGTTTCACACTTCCCCATTGGTGGTACATCCTGGATTAGTGAAGATGTATCAGGATCTCATACAACAGCACTGGTGGCCAGGTATGAAGAAGGATGTGGCAGAGTTTGTTTCACGATGTCTCACCTGCCAGCAGGTGAAGGCAGAGCACCATGTACCAGCAGGCTTGGTACAACCCTTAGAGGATCCAAAGTGGAAGTGGGACGGGATATCTATGGATTTCATGAAAGGGATTCCACTTACTTCTAGAGGACATGACTCCATCTGGGTGATCTTAGACTAACTCACCAAGTCGTCCCACTTTCTACCTATCAGAGAGTAGGGATCAGTCGAGAGCTTGGGACGTCTCTACGTTCAGGAGATCGTACGACTTCATGGTGTGCCATCGTCTATCATCTCCGATCAAGATACTCACATTACTTCCTGGATTTGGAAGGGGTTTCAAGAGACATTAGGGATGCATCTACGCCTAAGCACCGCCTTTCACCCACAGTCGGATAGCCAGACAGAGAGGACCATTCATACTCTCAAGGACATGCTCTGTGCATGTGTCCTCGACTTTGTTCGTAGCTGGGAGGATCGTCTACCTTTGGTGGATTTTTCATACAACAACAGCTATCACTCAACCATCAGGATGGCACCATACGAGGCATTTTACGACCGACCTTGTAGATCACCTTTATGCTGGACATACCCTGTGGAGTCAGAACTTGAAGGACCAGAGATACTCCAGGCCAGGATGGAGAAAATACAGATCATCCAGGAGTGGATGAGGACTGCTCAGAGCTGACATATGTCCTATGCTAACATGAGGCGGAGACCACCAGAGTTCGAGGATGGTGATCAGGTTTTCTTATGGGTCTCACCTCGACGTGGATTAGGGAGATTTGGCCGGGGTGGCAAGTTATCTCCGCACTTCATTTGACCATTTCAGGTTCTCATCAAGATAGGTGAGGTGGCTTATCGCCTGGATCTTCTACCTCAGTTGCACTGGGTGCACGACATATACAACGTATCTCATCTGAGGAGATACGTGCACGACACGACGCATATCATTGATCACGAGGAGCTGGACATCGATGACGAGGTGAAATTTGTACAGGTTCTGGTGGAGATCGAGGATCAACTGGAGCGGGTCCTACATGGACGGTTGATTCCTCTAGTGCACATCCTGTGGGAGCACGAGAACATTCAGGAGAGCACATGGGAGCAGGAGGCTCATATGCATGCATAGTACCCTCATTTGTTTCCCTAGTTTATGATGTAGCTTTATGGGGGCATAAATCCCTATGGTGGGAGTAATGTAAAAACCCATAAATTTCAAGGAAATTTTTTTCTTAAATTCTTTAGGATTTTACGAGCACGTTGTTTCTGACGGCACCGGATTTTGAGGCCCGATGTGCCCGGAATCAATTTCTGAAGTTTAGCTCGGGTATGTTCAGTGAACAAACGAGTGGGTTTTTCTATATTTTGAAGTGGTGCTCATAATTGAAATCTGAGGGAACCGATTGAACTGAAGCACCGGTAATTGCTTAAGAGGACATTTACCAAAGGTGCGTCTGTTCAGGAGGAGTTGTTAAAAAATGTGGAATAAATGAAAAGTAAAAATATAATTGTGTTACAATTTTATTTCTTTTTCTAAGTGGTTATATCCTAGGTGTGGGAGTTGGAGTGGGACCCACTAGTTACTAAGTACCCTTGAGAGGATAAAGTCAAGGAGGAGCCCACACGATCCAAACCCATCACATTCCCCATAACCCCTTAAACTCCCCATTAAACCCCATTGTAATTAAGTGGGTGACTTCTCCTCTCCCCACTCCCCACATTAAATATTGCCAACACATTTAATCAATTAATAGAATATGTGTTTGAATTTTTAAATTTATATGCATGGCATGAATTAATAAAATAAGATGAGACTTATTTTATTTTGGGGGGTTGGCTCATTGTGTGGAGGATTGGATGAGAGAGCTCTAGTTCCTTCTACGAAGAACGTCACACTTCGACGAAGAACGCCGTCACCACAAGGAGAGATGACGTGCCATTTCATCTTCTCTTCGCAGCTAGTGTGAGGTGCCATTCCTTCCTTGGACGTACGCCAATTAAATCTTAGAAACCTCACCCCACGACACCGTTTTTTGCATCACCGGAAAATGAATTCGTTAATCAAGGTAGGGGTTATCTTCGTTCAAGTTTAATTTAACTTTCTTCGTTGATTAATTTGGCCACTTGTTATCAACATAACGGGAGGAGATCATACCACACAAACATGGTCGATCCTTTTCCCCTTTTATTTGATGATCCTCATTTAACTTTTCGGCGAAGTAGGCGCGGTGTCGTTGCACTGCGCAAGAACAAAGAGGATTGCGGTCGAAGCGGGATTCTGCGGTGGTGTGTCGCGCCGTCGCGCCGCGCTGGTGAAGTCCAAAGAGGCCACGGACAGGAGCGGGCTGCGACATGGGGACTTGGCTCCGTCGCACCACGCCAGGACTTCACGGGGACTGTGGCCGAGGCGGGCCGTGGTGGAGGGGCGCGGTGATGGCACTCCGCGCCGGTCGAACAAGAGCTCTGGCGGTCATCAATGGGGTGGTCGGCCGAGCCGGCCGCCGACGCCACCTTAAGGCGGGACCCACGGGGGGTCCCGTGGTTACACCCAACGCCGGCCCTTACGGATGGCTTATTTAGTAAAATGGGGTGGGGGTGTACCCCCCCCCCCCCCCCCCACCCCAATAGAACCCTAGGGCGGACCCCACGGGTCCGCCGTTTCGGAGACAAGGGGGTGGCGCCCCCATTCGCACCCCGCTCGGCCGCGAGCCGAGCCGCAGCCAGCTTCCAAGCAGGGCCGCAGGCCATGCCTAATTGGTCTGGACCCAGACCCGGGTCGGGTTGACCCGGTTTGGGCTGACCCAGGGGGTATCAGGTCGGATCGAACCGGGGCCAAACCCCCTATTTTCGGACCTGTTTCGTTCAAACGCCCATATCTTGGGCTATGGGCCTCTGATCGATGTACCATCTGTTGTGTGGATCCTTGGATCAAGACGGTCATTTCGGTATATTACACTCAAGATTTAGGTAATTTTTGTGTATGGACAGGTTGGATCGAATCCGATCCCAACCGGGCCCTTGGAGAGAAAACACGTATAACTTAACGACCGGACGTCCGAATGATGTGCCGTCAGTTACGTTGATTTCCTCTTAGTGAGACGGTTCTTTTGGATTAATCCTCTTGATGTATGGACGTATATGGAGTATGGTCGGGTGGGATTTAACTTAAAAACCAACCGGGCCCTTGGGATGAAAAAGCCAATAACTCTCAGACCGAGCGTTTGATTGATGCGCCGTCTGTTGCGTTGAGTTACTATTGATGAGATAGAACTTTTTGATAAATCATCTCTGGACATTGTGACAGTTGGTGTATCAAAACCCTTGGCTCGTGGAGCGGACCCTCCCAGAATCGAGCGTGATTTGTGCGGGAACCCTAGAGCTGGCTGCGACTGCGACGACGATGGCGACTGTACATCGATCCTACGTTGGTTCGGCAGCAATGACGACTGTACTTTGATCCTACGTGGGTTAGGTTGTGATGGTTACTATACTTGGATCCTATGTGGGTTTGGCAGTGAAGACTTCTGTACTTGGATCATACGTGGGTTCGGTAGAGGAGATGATTCAGAGGCTACATCTAATCATCTCCACCTATCTTCATGAGTAGTATACCTGTGTGATCTAAGACTTGACTTCAATTTATATCATCAATACGATTGACTTGCTTTCCTGTGTGGACTGGGTTGTTCTTTCTTGTGTGGACTGGGATGTGTTTTCCTATGTAGACTGGTCTGTACTTGGGCTCGTGAGTTGGAACCGAACTGAAATTGATGTCTTAGGTATATGTATGGGCATATACCTAAGTAGAGTTGATTGATACTTAGTGTTTGTATCCTTCCTTTGTGGTTTTTACATTGTGGATTCTGGGAGACCTTCGTGGGTCTCTGGGACCCTACTGAGTATCGTATACTCACCCCTGAACGAGCCATGCCCGCACTACATTGTGTTGGTTGCAGATGACGGACATCGCTGATCATGGTTGAGGCTTCTAGAGCGGGATGGTACCTGGAGGTGGACTATCAGGAGGGACATACACAGAGCTGACAACCAGACCCGAGGAGTTGAGGATACCATTTATACCCACCCTTCAGATGGGATAGCCAGAGGATGACTCAGTGGTTGCTGATTTACCTTACTTCTACTGTATTTTCTTTTCAGTTGTACTCTACTTTCAGTTGGGTTTGTATTCTGGCCAATTTACTTTTCATCACTTACTTCTGTACTTAGTTTACTTAGTGTTTACCTCAGCATGCATACTCTATTGTGTTTTTCATTTGTATAATGTCAATGCCTTCCCTTTTTATCAGGATTTATGCCTTTGGTGGGAGTCGCCAGCCCCTGGCCTAAGGAAGGCGGGCTTGGGGTAGTCACAGCACGGGCCCCGAGGACGGGTCGTAAAAAATTAGCAGTATAATGTGTCTATTGTAACCTAATTAGGAATACACTTCTTAGGTTATGAAAGACACCCTGCGTACCAACCATGTTTATAAATTCTCTCCATAAAATTTATATCACAACATCATGTATTTCTATCATGGAACCTATCGCAACATCATGAAAATGGGAAATGAACCCTATATGTCATGGAATAATCCATGAAAGTTCAATTCGAACAAGTTCTTAAAATGATTCATGAGATGGAATTCCCTCATCTCATTAGGTTGAAACAAAATAGAACCCAAAATCATATAAATAATTAAATCACAATTAAAGTGAATCACCTAGATGTGGAATCGAATAAATTGTAATAATCAAAATCTTGAAATCATTAGTTTTCATTCACAAAATTTTTTAATTTTCCTATACATGGGATAACTACGCTAAGAAAATGCTTTTTTACAAATTAAAATTTCTTCCCATGTCATTCTATTAAATCAAAAGGATAAAGAAAACTATAAATAAAAACACTCTAACACCACTTTGTAATGTCCCAAACCTAGATTCCCCTCAACATTTCCCAGAGCCCAGTGGGCAACATGAACACAAGCACATATCCCCAGACAACAGAGGTAAAGAATAGATATAATTGCATAGGGTGAATCGATGGGGATACCATTCCCTCTTATTAGAGTGTAATACAATGGTTGAAATCATATAGATCTAATAATGGAAATATAAAAATTAAGAAAAAACATTAGAACTATACATAAATATAAAACATTTCCTGTTGGAAACTCATATACAAAAATTATATGATATGTGTCTCTACAAAGAATCCAAAATAGGTTTTCATGGAATTAGTACAATACGTGTATCAAAATACAAAAATTCCAAAATGAACTATCTTCTAATGGAATCACGATCCTCATATTTGTCATGTGCTCCCCTGCTCCTGAGTGTGGCACGATGTCAAGAATCAAATTTTTTGTGCTTTCCTTGATCTCTACCTGCATCCCAACTATCTATGTGGGTTCCAAATGGTGGCACAAATATGGTGTGATATATAATCCTAGTAGGTAACCAACCAATGTTATATATAAAGTTGTGGTTTTTAAATATAAAAAACCTAAATCAGAGTGTAATACATATAACAGGCAATTGGTAAATAAATGTAAGTTCCCAAGGAATGATATTAAATAATGTGTGTTACTTTATAGACCAACCAGGATCCCTATAAAATAGGGGTCAAGCTCATATAAAAATTTAGATACAAACAATACAAAAAAACCTGTCATCACCATACATCCCTACAAAACTTGTCAACCACAACCTTTCTGTATAACCAAGGGTTTCAGAACAATCAAAACTATGACATATAACCAAGAATATCCCATTTACCATTATTAAGTTTTATAATCCATAATGTCATATTTTCAGTGGTTGTTCCGTATATTAGAAGTTTCAGTCTCCGTATGGCCATATCCAAGGTATAGCAGACCAAAGTATCCTCATTGAGTCCTAATAACATCTCAATGGAAACTTGTTTAGGCTTGTTTTGGGTTCCAAGGATCTTGTCTACCAACCATGTCCATTATAGGCCCAACAAATATTAGATCCAATGGGTAGTGGGGCTAATAGCTCCAAAAGAATCATATTACAAGGAGCATACAATTTCAAGTCATTCTCTACCATTTCCATGAACCATGGTGTAGCGCAGTCATGGAATCCTATATAACCATTCATCAATTCAAATTCATGTCCCAATATTATATCCACTCATAAAACAAATCACAACCAATTCCATTATACGAGTTTACCCACTCATACAAAATTTCTATATAATCTATTTATTTACTTAAATTATGGAATAACTTGTCAAAACATGGAAGTGGAAGCAATACATCTCTTAATTAACCTAAAAATTCCAATTAAATTATTAATAGGCCTTCACTATCTTTCATGAATAAAACAAATCCCTTCAATTGTTTAAAAAAGGTTAAAGGAAAAGGAAACACCCAATGGGTGGTGTTGGTTGGGAAAAAACCCACTAACTTATCTCAAAGGAACTAAAGGGAAACTGTAATAAGTTCCATTTCATTTTATTCTATTAATCAATTTAATTTTGGGTCCGCGTTGTAATGTTTTTTAGGAAGAGCAATGAAAACTTTCATAATAATCCACTAAACCTCTTGAAACAATTATGAATGACCTATTGTTGGTCTGTAGTAGAGTGATCATATAGTATCATCTTTTGATTCAACTCAGATCAGATGAAAAAGAAAGAACACGTGAAGAACCTAGAAATAGGACATATTATCTGGCACCAAAATTGTGAAGCCAATACCAAGCCAAATGAAGAATGGAACAATGTGAATTGACTACCCACCGAACTAGATCCAATGATATGTTCGGCCTTCAATGATATAGTTTGAGTCACCTGAGCTACCCCACTCCACTGATAAGGGAACTATTTCCAAGAAGTACCATGTCCACTACCTTGACTACTGTGTCCAATTGATCTATAACCTCTAGATAAGTATGGTGTTGAATTCCCCTTCTTGTACACTAATTATTCATAGAAACTACATCACTACACATAGGTTGAAATTTTCTGTGATACCTCTAAAAGTGACCCATCCTTCCACAATCTCGGAAATCTACTGGTGGTTGGGTACACTATCTATGAATTTGTAAAATCCTACCATATTGGTGGTATGTCAGTCGAGTAATGTTGTTAGTGAATGATCATTCCCCTTTGACACTTTTATTTATATCACCCAGGAGGATGTTTTCATAATGATGCTTCATACTATCAGAAGATGTACCTCCTAATGGTTTATTAGAAACCACATATCCTCCACTAGAAGCCTACTTTAGGTTCTCCTCAGATATGAGGACTTGATTCACCACCAGAACAATATTATTCAGTCAAAATATGTTAACATGTGACTTAATTTCACATTTAATCCCATCCTAAAAACATTTTTCCATAGTTGCATCATCTATTATAAATTATAGAAAAAATGCTGCAAATCTACAAATCATATGTCCAGGTCCATCATAGACATGTCCCCCTGGGATAACCTCATAGACTCATCTTCCCTCTCCTTCTTGAAAGCCTTAGGGTAAAAATGATCCTGTAAATTCTCCTGATGGTCCTTCTACATAATATTCTCCAATTTTACATCCAGTGTCTGGATTTCTAACCAATGCTTCGCTTGACCACATAAAATATATGTATTTGATTTGATCCTCTTCCATGTAATGGTGTCGAAGTGGTCAAGAATCTTCTATATAGACTCAATTAAGAATTCATTTTCCTCAGGTCTACCCTCTTTTTAAAAATTAAGAGGGTGATAAAATAACAACTCCTATGTTTTGTTTTACAAACTCTTTACAACCCACCCTATAACTCTTTCCATAAACATCATAAACATATAAAATCTATCAGGGAAATGCTCTCCATTTTCTTCACAAGGAACTATTAATGCCCCCAGTTCGGGTGTTGAAGGCACATTTCTAACCATGTCCCCCTATCATCCTCAAAATAAGTGTCGGCATGTGGGAATATCTCTATAATTACAGAAAAATTTATAAGGAAACATACCATATTATTAAATCATTTAACAATAGGGAATCACAAAAATCTATAACAAGTCACTCCACAAACCCTACCAAATGGTCAAAACTGTGCCACTATCACTACACTCAACCATCCATTATCTATGTCGTGGATAACAATGGGTAAACATTTTAATAAATCATGTTTCTAATAAGAAACCCTTTTATCAATATAAATTTATCAATTTTGTGAATCATTTTCAATTTATCAATCTCATATTAGGCACCATTTTCATTTTTAATACATAATCAAAAAATCTTTTCCATTTTAAAATTTACCCAAATAAACCGATTTTCCATGCATGCCAAAAATAATTAATTTCACAATAATTCTTCAGTTCCTAACATGATGCAATCTTTCACAACACTCATTACATTTCATGTCATGATGAACATATCACTGAAAAATAAAAACATCTCACAAAATGTTCTTTAATCAAGGTGAAATAACATCCAAATATCATAGTAACCATAAGTAAAAACAATCACACCCAGGGTACATTGGTTTCCCCTAGTACATGAGTAAATAATCCCATAAAGGAGATCATGACCAAGGCACTAATATCGCTATTTTTATATTTATATTTCCAAAATAGCAAGACATAAGAACAAAAAGATAACTTCTCTAATACTACTTTGTAATGTCCTGGCATGGGTCCCACATATCTATTCCTTAATTGGTCGGTTAATTAACCTCATGTGCACCTCCATGTACATAATAGGGTATCAAATATTAAAAATTGGTCTAATATATTACCTAGGGATACTATACCCACTTTATCAAAGAATATATATTAAAAAAAAATTAATTTCAAGAGGATATAATAAATGATCAGAATAAAGCCACAATCAAATTCCGACCAGAAACACATGGTAAACCAAAATAGGAAAACAATACTAAAACTAATATAGTAGATATGAAATGCCATATATGTGTCATGTGTCAATAGGAAAACCCCAAGATAAAAACATGATGACTACTCCCAAGTGGGTCCTAACACCATGTATGGTTCCCTCATCCTTGCTTTTTCCCAACTTACCCGTCTAACATTGGGATCTTTCTCGTATCTTATCCTATAAAAAATACATCTATTTTGGTTTCAATCTAGACACTTGAGTATTTTCTGAGTATAATTCATTAGGCCACCACCAATGGCTTCAAAAAAATCAATATATAAGAGTGTATAAAGTTGTTTAATAAATAAAATAAAAGTGATAAAGTAAACAGTTCACACACTTAATTAATCTTTACATAACAACACAATCCTTGGTTCCACAGTGACAAATGAACCAACAAAACCTATTTCATCCCATTCTATATTTTGAATCATATCACATAGATAAATCACAATTCATTATATGATTATATTTCATTATCTATTTAATTTCAATTCATGTCACTACTACTTAGAACCATAGTCCAATTCCAAAATTTTCAGGATACAACTCCATGTATAATATATTTTGGTTATTTTAGGCATCAGTCTATGTCCCACAAATCTTTGATACCATATATGGGATTTTGAAGCATTCATCCATGTCCTTCACATGTATATCAATCAATCATATATGTGCTTTTGAATAAACAACCCATGTCCCACACATGTATTTCACATATTTCACAATATAAAATATATCAAAGCATCAGAAAAATCATGGTTAAGAATATTTTACATTATTATCAAATATTATCATTAAATTGTATCTTTTTAATTTATTAAAAAAAAGGTTTTATCACATAATTTTCACATGGAATAATATAATGATTCACCATTAACCCATTTTTCAACCATTTAGTCGTATAAAACGTTAACGATTTAATGTTAATTAAACCATCAATTAATTACCTTTAATCAATTAATTCAACATCCCATTAATAAATCTATTAAACATTCCCATCAATCAATAAATTCCACATTCCTATTAATTAATTAACTAATTAATTAATCTATTTCAATATTTACTTGCTAAATTGTCATAAAAAATTCGCAAATTACTTACATGAATTGAAATCAAGACTTTAGGAATTGATAAATTGACCATCTATGTCATGATCATTTATGACCTCTCACCCAACCACAACATTCAATTGGCGTAGAACATTCATATAAACACTAGAAAAAGATATCTATGACCAAAACCTAGGATCAAGATCTACCTCCAAACTCACAATTTTGGAAACGATGCATGACATCATTTAAAGACGGGGTAATGAACGGAAACCAAAGAAAAAAAGTCTTAACATGAATCACCTTCCAAACTAAAAAGATCAAATATGAATAAATCAATTTAAAAACATTGATATTCTCTCAAGGGTTGAGAAAAGTAATACTTTATAGAGGAATGAATCCAAAATGAACCACATGAATCATTTTAATTTTTTTCTCAAGTAATTACCTCATGTTTAATCCCATAACATGTAATATAATTATTGTTCAGGGTGTACCCCATAGAACATGTCACCTGGGTGATTTTTCTACAATTAAAATTTTACCCATAATGTATCCTATTTACATGATGTGTAATGTTTATGAAAATTGTTTTCTATACCAAAATTTTAATTTGATGATATGATCTACCTCAAAATCCTAAAAAACAAAATCTATCCCTTTAATACCCTAGAAAAAATATAAATATCCATAGGGAACAATCATTGAAAAGAAATGGTTCATACATAGTGTATTTAAATTCATCAAGAAAAACATATTTTCCAGGTCTAGATTGCCTAAAGAATTAAATACATAAAATAGAAGAAATTTCATAAATAATTTGTTAAATAATTTAACGTGGCTTTATGTTATTCTCACAGAGAAAGTATAAACTATGACCCAAAATATAGTGGTAGGTTAAACTATCTATTAGGGAGATCATACTTTTTTTAGATTATATTGTTTTTATCTCAAGAATGGACTGGTCTATAACATTGGATGAATCTCTGTAGATTACAGAAATTCTTATAAGACTCCCAAATGGATTTCCCCATATAGGCTACTCTATAGAAAGACTTTTCATCTACTAGTGTAACTACATCAAATGTATTTTGGCATAGTAAATCCATTGAACATTGACTTCAAGCCTTCTTGTGAGAGGTTTCTTTGTTGATCTAATTGAAATGGATAAAATTTGGATGGAATCATTTGGAAATTTTTAAATTTACAAAGATAAAGAAAACCAGTCATGAAACAATAACTTATAATAAGCATTTCACATTTAGTCATAGGGTTCTATTATTCAATTCTAGGATGAAAAAATTCCTAGGTAAATTAAAAACCACGTTGTTCGGACCTTTCACCATCCTAAGAGTGAATGTTAATGGGGATGTGGAGCATGTTGGAGAGGATATCAGTTCATTTTTTGTCAATAGACAGATATTCAAGAACTTTGTTAAAGGGATGCCCAAGGATTTGGAAACCATTTATTTTTATAAAGGTTGAATTAGTCCCAAGTCTAACTGAGGACTATAAAAATACTATTTCATGAGAACTAACCCATTATTCTGGTTCTATTTTCCTTTTATTTAAATTTTTTTAAAATGTAGATAACTCATTCTATTGATTATCTAGTATTTGATCTTGATAAATAATACTTCAGATGATCTTATTGGTAATACACAGTGTCAAATTCTAACATTTTTCAATGCCAAATCGAGAAATATAAACTATAATCTTGATAAAACATCATAAACTAAATATATGTTTTAAATTTTTCTAGAACATTAAATTTTGGATTCTTATGCCTATTTTCATATCCTTGTTGGAAACAAAGAATACCGAGTAGAAGAATTCACTCAGGGATACGAAGGAGGTATTTTTTAATAATCATAAATGATCAATCCTCCCATACTTAGGGAAGTCATGTTTTTATTTTACCATTTAAGTAATTTTCTCATCAATTTCTACATCCTGAAATGAACTAGTTGTGGGGTAATAAACCCCTTAATAATTTGAAAATTACAAACCTGATTTCACACTTCTATGTTAACATGTATTATTCTTGAGAGTTGAATATTAAGTTGTGTTTCATTGGGAAAACTACATGATTCCATTAAAATCACTTTCATTCAAATGCTTCTATACTATATTTTTTTATTATCATACTATTTGAATCAAATTTAACTTATATTTTTGAATAAATATAACATTAATGTACTATAAAAATCATAAATGATTATGAAATATGTTTGGATTTATGTCAATGAAATGTTTTATCTTTATTTTAAAGCCTTAAACATTATTTAAACTATTGAATAGTTAATGTGTTTTCAATAAAGTTATCTACTACCTTATGAGTTAATATTGTGGAAAATGATGGATTTTATGTGTGGGTGAGAGAGGCCTTTCTCTATGCTAAGTTGGGATTACACTTTGAAAACATAAAATCAACCTTAATTTTTTAAAGGGTGTAATTTTTTTCAAATTTTTTTCAAAAATTGAGTATCATAGTTTTCAATTTTCACCTTAAATCTGTCTTACCTAGTTGAAATTAAGATTACAGTTTTTGAGGTTTTCATTGATTCAGAAAATTTTGGTGGTACATTATTATTGAGTGATGGTGAAAATTGTATTTAAGAATTTTTTTGAACTAATAAAAGGAGTGATATGTGATTGATATTTGTGAAATTATGATTATATCATCAAGAAACTATAAATTTGAACTCAAAACTAGGGGACTCACCTATTTCAAAAATGGACACATCAGTAATCCATCTCAAATGATTGTAATATAAGTCTTTTGAATCCAATGTAAAATGGTCAATTCAGATCCAATGGTATGTCTCCGAGATAAAGGCACAGCGTGTGTATCAATAAATAAATAAAATCCAAACTCAATAAGTGTTTTGAAAAAAACAATTGGATGGAAAATTAGAAATAATGGACCTTGTAAAAAAATGATAACATTAATATGAGGTGGATATTAAAACCCATTAAAGTAGGTCACATTTTAATTATATGAAAATTCTTTGAGTTCTATTAATGAAGTGATAAAAAATTAAACCTAAAAGAGATTGATAATTAAAGGTGCATGTTGTTAATATTTTATTTGTAATTAACTCAATCCTTTCATCACTATTTAAATGAGAACTGAATGTTTGGAAGATGTTGTGCATTGAGTGAATTCATATTGGACCCATTTCATCTTCAATAGTAAATGAATATATGTTCCCCTGATTTATAGACTGTATTTTATATAAGGAAAGACCTCCTGTGAACATTCTTTCCAAAGCATGACTCACCTCAGTATTTTATTTATATGAAAATAAATAAATTGAAATTCTTCATTTTGAGCTTACTATGAATATTATCGTTGACTAATTTAAAAAGGAAAAAACATGAAATAGTTTTAGGATCGACAATAATTTAACTATGGGAGAATTTTATGTGACTCTTATTGCATTCTTTTCTTCCATAACTTTTCTTTTAATTAATTGTGTTTTTTATGTCATAATAATTTTTTTAATTGAATAATTTATATTCATTGATAATTTGTTCTTTAATTATTAAAACAATAAATTTAATGTTAAAATATTAATTTCATTGGTTGTTTATGTTATTTGGTCAATTTCATTTTAAATTAATAATTTTTTGTAATAAATACATTTTTATTACATGAATTATGAACATATTTTCATTTTAATTTTAACTATTGTTTTAATAAATAATATGTTTTAATATCAACAATATTTATGTTATTTTTTAATTATTTATCATATACTTTTTCAAATTAATAAATTTAAGAAATTTTGTTTTTTCTAGTTTTTTTAATAGATTTATTATTTTTTCCATACTTAATTATCTTATGTTAGTAATTTATCATATTTTAATATCTATACTCCAAAAATTTATTATTTCATTTGTTTATTTATAATTAACATAATTTTTTATTGAATTAATTTAATTTATTTTTGTGTAATAATTTTTAATTTACCAAAAAATTATTTATGTTCAAGGGATGTATAAAAAGGTACTTTCACAATATTGACCATGTGAACATGCCACTACAGCTGCTTGAATATAATGCACATGATATCCTAAAGACCAACATTGTTGAATATCTAAAGTCTTTCCTCCTGTTGCTCCACTAAACCATCACCATAAAGCGCACAACTTGATGAAGAACACCCTCGCAAGGAGGATCTATAAGCAAAACAAATGAAAAGAAAAAATAAAATAAAATTATAATTATAATAAACATGAATATTGTTTATATATATGAACAATATTAAGTTTATAATCACTAAAAACATATATATATATATATATATTCATATAAATATATTTATGTTTATGTTTATTAATATTAATAAATTAAGTAAATTTTATATATATATATATATATAATAATATTAAAAACATTTCTTGAAATTTCAAGTAGTGATGTCCAAACCCCAAATGAAAATTTCATATGGGAGCATGAACCTGGTTCTACAATGGCGCAATAACCATTCTAATATGAGATCGCACCAACAAATCTCAAATGGGAAATTTATTTTCCAATTTCTGGAATCCATCACACATTTTATAATGGACTCAATAAATCTCATTGGTTTACAAGATCATGGTAACTGGATATTTGAAATCCCTCACCTAGATATCATTACCATTGATCATTACAGAAGTAGAGAATTTGAGGTGTTGGATCAGGGTTGTCACATGGTATGGAACAATGAAAAAGTTGAGAATTCTATTTGAGGTAGTTTGGGTGTGGTCAATACTGAGGACATATACAGCGAAAATTATGTCACATAAAATCTAGAAAACTTCTTGAAAAATAGAGACATTAATATTAAGGGTGTATTGGTGCACAATTACATTACCCATAGAAGAATACTCTAGAAAAGAGTAGATAAACACCCACTAATACATAGTATTAGTATACATTTAGAAAGAAAGACTTCATATTGATCACTACTCAACATTAGAAAAGGATCTAGATTTGGAGATACTGGATAGATGATATTCATTTTCTCTTCCAATTTTTTCATTTATTAATGTGTGGATTATTCTATATGTCAATTTTTAAAATGTTTAATGAAATCATTATTTCTAGCTAAACTATTTTGGGGGAATATGTTGTGCTTGTATTTCAATTTTACTTCATACAAAGATTTTTTTATTAGAGTCTTCTCCCAAATTTTTTAGACCATCAATTTCGGCAGAAAATCATGATTCTGTGAACACTAGTATTGATCAAAAATAAATTCAATAAATCTTTAATATTTTTATTTTATTGAAAATTAAAACATGATCAATAATGATTAGAACACATCGTTCAACTAAAAATTTGAACTCGGTTATAACTATTTGTTCCCACTCTATGATAGAGTGAAGTATGTAGTTAAAAAGATGTAGGATCTATTCAGTCAAAGGTTTAATAAGAGAAAATAATGTTTGGCCACATTTGATCAGGGGGAAAATGGGGTCATTGATCATTAGATTCAATGTGTTTTTGGGCCAACTAGATCTATAGATGATGAGGAAAAAGACATGGACACTATGCTCATTCCATGAAATCTCTATAATATTCCAATTGAAGATGTTGAATCTAATTCCTTTTTTTCTAGGGATGGTTCATGAGAATATAAAACCGCCCTAGTAGATGTATTACTAGGTTATAAAATAAGGGTTGGATATTAATCAGGGTATTTTTGATGGTGACCCATGTGGAGAGAGGGAATTTTGTATCTGATTCATTGGTTAGTAAAGGATCCCTAAGTGATTACTACATTTTATATACATATATGGGGTCCTTACCTAGAATTTATAAGCTCATTTTCCAAGGTGATTCCCTTGACCTTCACTATTTTCATCCACCCTAAGTTAGGTTATATTGATTGTTTTATTTATTTGATAATGATATAAAAAATAAAATTTAGGTTTTCAATTGATCTCACTTTCTTTTTACATTTTGTCTTTTATTATTTCATTCACTCACACTCACATTTACACTCACACAAATATTCATTATCACCAATATTTCATAAATATTCAATTTTTAATCTTCTTCTAGTGTTTTTGTTTTTGAATTTTTTATGTTTTTCAACTTGGTCACACATTATGATTCCTTCCCAATAGACCGAACTCTTCTCATCTCAAGAATATATTTATGTAGAGTTTTATATAATTAATTTTCATGTGTCCAATGACACCCACACCACACACATAAACCTATGTAACTAATTTTGGGTTTATCATCAACTTCAGCTTAATCCATATCAAATCACTGAGGATATACATCATTTACATATACTTACTCACACATAGGTGAGGGGAACAAGGGGTACAAGACTACAAAAAATGATTTAATGAGAAAGCAGACCCATACATAAGAAAAAGGTGGGGATGATTCATGGATCATAATTTTAATTAAATATTTTTTATCATAATAACCCTTACATAATAATTTATTTAAAATAAATATAACACATAAATAACTCAGTCCTGATCATGATCATCCAATAATGTAAGGAGTAATAAGTATAAATGATAGAGCATTAATTTCAAATAATTATTTATTAAGATAAAATTATTATATTTATAAATTAATTATCTTATTATTTAATTCATTAATCTTAATTTTCTATCCAAACAATCTTGTAGATTCAAATATTTATAAATTTTAAATAAATTAATTTACTTTTAAATGAAATAATATGTACACGATGTGAAAAAACAAGTGAAATGAAATTTACCATTGTGGTTAGTAAAATATTTTATTTGGAATTTAGAATAGCATGTACTTGAGGAAAAATACTGTCCACCCATCTATACAACTTGAATTTTCTTTCATTTGGCATGTGAATAAGAAATGTATGGTACCTTTTATATACTATATACATAAAAAACATACCATACGTGGAATGTAAATTTATTGAATTATGTGTAATTTAATGAGTTATTTGGTTTAGTCAGCACTATGTTTATAACACACAACATGCCACTAATATGTGTATTGTGTATTGTGTGAAATTACAGTGATGTAAATGGTGTGTATATTGTCCATAAACATCATGTATTATTAAAATAAAATTGAAAATAATTAATTAAACATTTAATATTCTAAAAACCATGTCACACAACATGTACACCAGCTACAAGCCTTGTAGTTTGGTTTAATGTAGTGATTAATTTCTATTATTTTTAATTAATTCACATTATTACATCATAAATCAGTGTGCATACCTCATGTAAGAAACTGTGATAGATTAATTTACATATTTCTATATGATATGTAATCTAATAAATGACCACCCTCATCATAAAAATAAAGACTCGACATACATTCCATGTTAAAAATTCTGCATTACATAGTGTATAAACCAGATATATTCCATATAGTCAGAATGATATCTTGTTTCTTATTTTATATTTATTAAATTACATAAAATTACAAATGTACATCAACCATTATTTATACTAGGAAAATTTTATGGGGTTATTCATCATGCATTCCAACTGCATATTGTGTAACCCTTCAATTGGTATTACCTCTAGACAATGAATATATGATGTGTAATGATGTGTAATACTGTTCTCCCACACAATAAGCTATATTTTATAAAACGTTTCCTAATGTGGTTAACCTAGTTACATGACAGGTACATTTTATTTACACATTGTTTATGTATTTATTTTGGGATAAATCTTCATAACATCTGGATGTGATCTTTGAGAATTCATTATGTAATTTTGGCTCGTTATAGGTCATGTGAAACTAAACAATTGGGTTTTTTTGAATTTTGGATTAATGAAAAAAACCAGAAATAAAAAATTATTTTTTAAATTAATCAATGAAAAATAAATTATTATAAATTAATATATAACTGCTTTGATATCGCTTTAAGGTTCAATTGTATTGTAGAAGCACATCAAGATCATTACCATCAATGGAATCTATCTATTTCACAGGATAAGTCCTCAAACCATGTTGATAAATACTCTGAAATATTTTAAAAGTGTTTCGTTTCACATATAACATATAATTAATTTTTTTCAATATGAATAACCTTTTCTTGAAATTCTTTTTCTTTTTCGATACAGTTCACAACTCATATCATACAATCATTATAATAATGAATCTAATGTTAGAATCTATCTAGTGGTAATCCACACATGCTCTGTGAACCTTAGAATGTCTCCATAAAATCTCTTGGTGCTAGAAATGATGAATCTCACATATTACATCATTCGTCAATGATCAAAAAAGTAATATATTCCGAGCATGAAGGAATTTTCTAGGTCTCTCTTGACTTGAATGGGTGAAGGAGGAACGAAGATCATCATTCTTGAAAGACTTATAGTGAAATTTCTCTCTACAGTTGAGAGAATTTTCTAAAGGGGATTCTCTTCACACAACATGGTCAAAAATAGAAATTATATAATTGATTTTAAATACATAGGTTAGAAAATATGTTATTTCTCAATTACCGTTATCCATACATCTAATTCTAAGTGAACCCCACATTAAATTATAATAATAACAGTAATAATAATAATAATAATGACTACCAAAACAACAACAATAATAAAAATAGTAATAATAATAATAATAATAAAAAAATTATTATTATTATTATTATTTCCTTGACATTCACAAAACACACAGAGAATTTTAATATCATATAGTAAATAAATAAATAAATATTTTTATAAATTATATTAAATATTACATTTCCAATGAGAACTATTAACTTAGTCTATTAATCATCCTTAGTATTTAAAGAACCTTGAATAATGGTTATTTATTTAAATAAATATATATCACTCCTTTATTCATTTAATAAAAAAAATTATATTAACTGACCCAGAATTAATTATTTATTTAATGTTAAACTCTCATATTTATACTCTCATAGAAATGGTAATTGAATGTTATAGATTAACATAAAGTATATAATTATTATTCATCAAAAAATGAGAATAATATTTATTTTAATATCAAATTTATATATAACACCACTAAGGTTAAGGATACACATTCTGTGTAACCATGTAGGCATATTTCTTAGTGGCATTAAGCTAACTCACCTGTATTCGAAAATTATCATCTAGATACATGTTAAGACACCTATAGTTAAACCAATTAATATCAAAATAACAATAACATCATATGAATGATTATTGTATTTTATAATCCCATTTTATCAATATCTCATCAAGAACATTTCCATTTTTTCATGTTATAAGATTGATATATTTTCATTAGTGTTCATGAAATTATCATTCTAATTATACCTCTATATGAATGGAATCAATTAAATAGTTTTATTACAATAAATTTTCATTAGATATATACTTACATTCACATAAAAGGGAAAAATACTTTGTTTACTATTCATTAATTGCAAATCTCTCTTCAAACAAAGAAAATATGCTACCATACAATGAGAATATACCATCCAAATTATTTTCAATAAATTTATATATGAGACATGTGATAAGAACTAATAATCAACTCAATTAAAAATTCCAATTAAAATAGAGGTAGATAATAATATCAAGTGGAACATATAAAATGTGATTTCCTATTGGCAGGTTTATTCAAATAAACTCATCTCTTGGAGATCACCAACTGAAATATTCTTTAGATGAGATATGAATGTATTATAATCAATCTTTACATGATGTGCTATATTAAGACATGGTACCTAAATTTAAAATGTATTGATGAATGAAATAATTAATAATTCATAATTTAATTGTTTCCTTTATCACATGGAATAAATCTCTCTACGATAATGTCACACAATATATGAAGATATCAAGATGACAAATAGAAATCAATATGATTTAGTGGTGGGATATATTATGAATGTTAGGATATATAATGAATTTTTTATATTAATTATTCTTATTTCATGGTGATAATATAAAAAACATAACCTAGAGAAATTAATTAACTAGTAGTTAAAATTTCCAAATGATATTTGAGAAATTATAGTGGTTATGTTCATTGTAAATGGAGAAGATGGAATGCTAGTTTTTAGAGGAAAAACACTAGAGTTCTTGTATATAATTTTGTTATAATATCATAATTAGAATGATTAAATATATATTAAAATATTACTACATAATATTAATTCTAATGGTATCAATATCTAAAAATAATGAGTTTGTTTCATCTTCTCATGCAGTTAAAATATAGTATAAAATAACAAATAATTTATTCAAAATTTTGGAATTAAACCAAGATAATAAAGTATAATCACAAAAAATATATTAAAAACTGTATCAACTTATACTATGAAATTTCTAATGTTTATGACAGATGAAAAATGTAATATACTAGGGATTATCATGTCTTCTGGATTTTTCCTAGAAAAGTGAAGTTGTAGTAAGTGGAGTGGACAGAATAAAAAATGTGGTCAGACCAGTGACTATAGGCATACCTTAGTAGAAGAATGAGTATCATATAAAATATAATGTTTTGATAAATGTTAGAAATATTCTCTTTGGAACGTGGGTGTCTGTAAAAGTTGGTTCCCAAGAACCAAAGAGATTTATTCATTCGATTACTAGAATATAAATACATATCTTATCACATCTGGACCTTTCTTCTGTGGAAAATTTATGTGATAATGTATATAATGTATTTTTCACATAAAAGGGTAACAAAAGAACTCTAATATAATGATAACATAAAGGTGGTATGAAAACTTTCTAAAACATCTGTATTATAATCTAGATTTTCTTAAAATTTGGGGCAGAAGCCTCATTTAATATTAAAGTAAATCAAAGACCTCTTTAATTGGGTAGAGTGAGACCCATTAAATATCCTAAAGGCCAAGTGGGAATTTATCCCATTACATGGCTCATAGGACTAAATTTTTGGCCTAAGGGCCATTCTATGAATTGTACTACTACAGTACCCACGTTGCTAGAGTACCACATAGTACCCGCCGCTGCTATAGTGCTCTACCACCGATACTGTACGCTATAGTACTGAAATAGTACCTGTGCCCAATGGGTTTTGAACACCCATTTTTTATGTAGGATTACGTGGTGCTTACCACTAAACCAAACACCATCTACAGCTGTCTTATAGTGTAGATAAATCATCCTAGGAAGACCCAAATTATATTTGAATATTTTATGTTAAATAATCATTCTTCCTAGAGGATTCCTCACATAATGTTTCCACATGGTGATCTCTAATAATGGAGGTAATGAGGACAATCCTTCCATTAAGAATTCGATATTTTTAATGTTTCATTAGATAATCCTATCTTTGAATATGCTTATTGGTCCTTATATTTTAAATTATTATTAATGTGTAACATGAATCATGTAATTTTTTATATGGATAAAAACATTGATAACATATGCTCTCTATGTTATAGCATTCATTAGGTGGATCATAAGTGACTTGGGATTATATGAATAAGTCAAAATTGTAATTTTCATTCCATATTAGTGGAAGAATATTTTTATAACCCTTCAATTGAAATAAAACCATCTGATTAAATCCATGACCTTGGTTCTTTATAAAAGTGTTCATTTTAGAAAGATAAAGAAAGTCAAATCAAGAAGATTGGATTTTGAGACACGTATTCATCTAGCGTGATGAGATATCAGTAGAATAATAGAAATAAATAATATAGTATCATTCATAAGAATGTTTTCTCTATATTTTATATTAAAATAATTTTATATGGTTTCCAAGAAGTGTTTTTAGATGATAATCATGGACTTCAGATAAGTTCACCAAAATCTATCGAGAATAGGGCCTAGAGGGCCACACACTAAGTTTATCCAAAACATAATTTAATTTAATTTAATTTAATTTTAACTATAAATTAATTTTGTCTTTGGGAAACCATATTAATTCTTGTAAGATCTAGTCATACAAATTTAATCAGGGGTTAATCATGTATATAATATGTGAGTTAAATTTTACATCATTATTATTTTTTCAAAAGGTAAGAAATAAATATTTATTTGTTAATTTAATTAGAAATATTTTAATATTTATATATATATATAGTTTTGTGAATATTATAATAAATATTTATCCATCAGTTTAGTAAATATAATAATTATATATTTCTCTAATGAATAATATTTATTTAAATGAATCGATTTATTTTTATTATTATAGATTAAATAAATTACAATGCATGATAAATGGGTAGCATTAATAACACAAAGAAAATGATATATTAAAATTATATCATTTAAATATATATTAATTTATTTATTTAGAAAATGATATTATATATTATATAGAATATAAATATTGTTATTATTATTATTTGATATGGGATATTACTTCGAGTAAAAAAATTTATAATGGAATATATAAAATTATCTATAATTTCACCCCATGTCTATGAAGAATATTATATAACATTCATATGTGAAATATTTGTTGTTTAATATGAAATCCTACCTAGAATTATTAAAAACCTGGAGATAATTATCATTATAACCTCTATTACAAGAAAATAAATAGAACAATGGAATAATTTTTTCTGATCAATGATGAATGGTGTAAAGAACATGGATCTACCACAGTAGAACCCAATGTTTCCGGATTGATGTTTAGAGACTCATATATCATGTTTGGATACATAAGGAGGATTCCTTATTGGTATTTTCCATCAAATTGATAATTACTGAAGAGCATAAACAAGAATTGATAAGAAAAATTCCCAAATTCATAGTAATTCATGTCTTAAATTAAATATAAATTCAAGAATAATGATCCTTGAAGGGGTATCCTAATGTTATGTTCCAAATTTTCTTTTACGTTTATTTTTCAATTTTGACAAAAAATATAAATATTGACACTCTCCCAAAGATTCTATTAACCATAAAATAATCATATTCCACAAAATATTTTGAATATGTGTTCTTTATTTTGTTTAAAAACATGTAATTTATAATTAAACCCTTCCACTAATAGGGTTTATCCATTTGGTGATTTTAATGGTAATTATTCATGTTATCATATTTTCACAACTTGATACATCTAAAATCCTTGGATTTTGATAATGTAAGTCTATATCTATTTAATGAAATAAATTTTATATAATCCAAAGGAAAATATCAATGTTTTTTTGAAACCATTGGTCGATGAGTCAAATTTATTATGGTGTGTCAGTATAACTAAATATGATGTTGTTTCACAACATAATTTTAAATTGAGTACAACATTAATATAAACTTTCAATGAATTTCATGCTATTGCTTCATTATTTGGATGGAGTATACATGGTTATAAATCATTTTCAAACTACAATGGTGGTTTTAATGTATTTGGAATTTTCAACTGAATAAATACTTGTTTTGTATATTCATTTGATATTTATTTTTACTGACGATCCTTCTCAATGGAATATAATTCATTTTACAAATTGAAGAATTGAAATAAATAGAACTCCAACAGTTTTCTTATGTATTTAAGTGAAATATTTCATCACTTAATTACCTGTTATTACATTTAGAATAACTGTAAATCCAAAAATAATAAGGTTTTAAGAGTTATCATAATTGGATAAAGTGAATTAATTTTTAGGAACTTTCATATTGGTATGATTTATTAGTCTAGCACAAGTTAGATATAATAAATATTGATGAAAAAATTGATTATATATTATACACATTTTTAAACACCCTAGACATGTCTAAAGATACTTTATTGAGATTGTTGGATCTTACATGAATTTACAAGAATCTAAAACTAGTGTTATTGGAAAAAAATATCACAAAAATAATGAATTTAATGGAATATTAAATACTTTTGAAAGAAATTACTTTATTATCTGGTAAATGTATTATAGATTTGTTGTTACTATCTAAATACTCTTTTAGTTCAGCTATTTTTGTTATAAATGCTTATACTATTGGTTTAAAAAGCTATCATTCCTAAAATGTTTTTGAGAGACTTTTCCAATTGGCGTTCTTGGATTGTTAAAATATTTTATTTGGGGATGGTTTACAAAAATATCATATATTTTCTAATAAATTTTTACATCAACAATAGAATGTGAGACTCTGAGTAATATACAATAATTTATTGATAATAGTTTATGTAAATTAGATAAAAATATTTCTATGAACATTCCTGAATTAAGTAGAACATTTAATATTACATTTTTCATATGAATCAAAATGTGGAGAGCTAGTATATTTTCAATGGATGTACAAATTTTAGATATGTATGAAAATATTGTGAAATATGGTAAGTAACAATAATATAATGGTCGATTAATGAAGTGTTCTTGAAGTAGTATGTTTAAAAAAATTACTTATTATTTTTAATTTGAATAATAATAAAAACAAAATTTATAAGTTCCAAATAACTAAAAAATAAATTATAATAGAAAAAATCAATTATCAATATTTAATAATACTATGATTTATTTTTGTAGGGAACATGAATGATAAATTTATGATGGGGATCAATATATAGATCATTTGTCTGTTTTGGGGAATTTTCAAGAAATTATGTGATTCCTATAGCATGTGAAATTAATAATTATGTTCTTCATAATATTATTTACATGTAAATTGATATACATTTCCTTTTAGAACATATGATAATAATATAAAAAACACACACATTTCTTTGGATGCCCATGAGGAAGATTTAGAAATTATCATTTTCTACTAGTTTTAATTAGAATTGAATTTATGTATGGAAAACAATATGAAATAAAGTTTCTATTTAGTATAATATTAAATTATTTATTATTTTTGATTAATTGAAATATGAAAATTGAGTTTATATTCAATTACCTATATTGAGTAACCTACCATCCAAATTGGAAAACTTTTATAATTCTGTTATTATTATTTGATTTCTTGTTTTATATACACAATAATAGTGATCCAAAATCAAATTAATGGATATGTTTTTTTAAAAGTTACCTATAACATAGAAATTGATGTCAAATTTGAGGCCTTTTTTGATGAAATAATTAAGTTATATAATAGGAGTAAGAAATTTCTTCAATTATTTAAATGTCATTGGGTTGATACTACTAAAGGGTTACTTGTTCATCCATTATATATAGTTATTGAAATTAATTATAAATTTCATCTTGTAGAAACTAAACCATTTATTTTTGCACATTGAGCACATCTAAATTACTATAAAAACTAAAATGATGATATATATGATTTAAATTACTGGTGAAGTGTAACAAATATTGAATCATGTGACCATTAGATTGTTGAAAATAATAATGCTTTAATAGAGGTGAAATATATTTAATTTTTCAAGATACATAACTAAATACATCACTTACTTGATGATATAGAAATATAAATCAAAATAAATTGAAAATAAGTGTTGATGGTGTTGACAATGTTGAAAATGAAACAATTACGGATTTGAAAAAATGAGAGATAATGAAATATTGGATCTTATAAAAATAGATGATTACGTGGAATAAATATATTTCATTCACAGTGATGTATATGAAAACTGTGGTGTCACATTCTATTTATAATCATTATGAGTAACAGTTAGTATTATCCACATGACTCGGAGAGATAGAGATAATTTGGATGATCTTTATCATAGAATAGACTTGGATTCTCTTCCTGGTATTAATTCCATTAGGGATTCATGGGGTTCTCCCACTTCAGCAATGAATATGATAGATTAAGGCCTTAGTGAATTAATGAATTTAGACCCTTTTTGTGGTATCTATATCATTATAGCAATACTTATGTTGGGAATAATGTTAAAATATTTATTTTTTTAATCTTCATTAATTTGTTTCATCTTTTAGATGTTTGATTATTTTATTGTATTTTCATCATTTTATCGTATATTAGTTTTTCAGGTTGGTTCCATTTCAAGAAAATATTTTTCTACAATATGGATTTTATGGGTTTTTGTTCCTAGTGATGTGAATCACTACATATTGGAATTTTAAATTTAATTAATTTATAATTTTCTGTATTTATAGTGACCTAAGACATTTAAACATATCATTATATGATTTTATGCATGATAAAAAATCTTATTAATATCCAAGGATCGTAGTGTCTAGTGTCTTTGAAGACTAGGTATATAAAACTAAAAACATGGGGCTAAGAAAACATTTATTTATTTAATCTTCATAAAGTGATCCTTATTTATCTTGTGCTCATACATCTTCATAGGATAACCTGTGGATAACATGAATAATGATATGATCTAAAAATCCTATTATGGGAATAAATATAATAATAAATCTTTAGAACATGGTTAAAAAGTTATGACATAATGATATAAAAAGGTAGGAAATGTATGGAATCATAACATATAAACATCTTTTCATATAATCTTGGACTCATAGTAATATTTAAGAATCATAAAACATGACTTTATCATGAGTTAAGGCTCATTTCACATGGAGTATTATACCTCAAGGTGAACAACCAAAACCGTTGCACATCGTAGTATGAGCCAAGGCTAACTGCCAAGAACATAGTACATAACATCTGATGAAACTCATATTTAAAAATTGCATTGGAGCCCTATCTGGGTGAACCCATCATAATATTTTTTGGAATATTATTTCCATATATCAAATCATACATAATCAAACATACATAAACATAAGGGTACCCATGGAAAGATATGGGTATCATAATCATGTAACAAAGCATAATAATAGGGGTATCATACAATTGTCCATAAAATAATAGAATTAGAACATATATGGACATTAATATAGAAAATTAGTCATATATCATGGTATGTGATTTCAAAAATAAGTAATAACATATAAAAAAGTATTTAATAATTTTAACATTTAAACATTTTAGTGCGGGTTTAAATAAAATACTACAGATAATTTAAAATAAGAGAGGTAATAATCTTTTATCTAAAACCATAAGTTAACTAAGAATGTTTTTTTTAAAATATTTTTTAAAAAATAATGTTTGGTGAAAAAAGATGATAGAGTGCACTTCAAATTGGGTATAAATTCGGGAAATTACCTTAAAAGGAGTTTTCTTTTCTAGGATGTATTGAGGAGGGAACCATTTGAAAACATATATATCCCCGAAAGAGAATAATGAAAAAACCTTGATAAAAGAATTTTTATCATGTAAACATAATTTATATGATCTACATAAAAATAAAACATCACTTCATTTGGTTAAAAATAAATATAGAGAAACCCAAAATAATAATGGAGGTTTGTGTAGAATCCCTTACAAAAAGTCTAATGGTGTCCTTAACTTGATATTAATGTCATAGATAAAAAAATTAAAGTGATTAATTAATATTTAATGATCCAATTATTCTTTTTATTTATTTATTTTACCCTTTTTAATTTCATTTATATCCTCTTTGATGAGTTAATATGTTCAATATTATTGTTCTGGAGCATTTGTTTCCTTCGTTTTCATGACTGGTTTACATGTATACTTGTATGGATAATAATGTAATATTAGGATCATTGTATAAAATTGAAGTTATATTCTATTTGTGAACAAATATTATGTCATATTTTTATACAATTATCTTGGTTAGTTGGAGTGAACCAGAATCATTATATAAAACTTTAATGATACCCATTTGGGATAATTAGTGGTTTTTAGTAACAACGAACACATTTTTCGTTATAAATTAATATCATGTGTAAGAAATATTAAAGAACCATATATTAGACATAATACATATATAATAAATTGTTTCAACAATAAAAATGGTTTCCTGACCTTAATTGAAGATTATAATTGAAATTGAATAACCATCATTATTGAATGTGATAAATTAACACACCTCAGATGGTTTTTTCTTTATTATAATAAAAGGAGGGGAAAAGCGAAATGATGATGAATTATTCCATCATAAAAAATTTTAAATATATGTAAGGTACTAGAGTCATCATCACATTTGGATGAAATGATGTGAAGAAAAAAATAAAGGAACTTGAAATAAAATAAATGAAATGAAAAGAGGAATTTACCTCTAAATATTATATCTCTTGAGGCCCTATTTAGTAGTGATTATATGGTATTTTTAAGGAAAAAATGGGTTATATATTATGGAAGTTTATTGGGAAGATATTTTAGTTGAACTTAGAGAAGGGACCATTATTGATACTTGTAAAGAGAAGAGGGGGTGATGATGGCTTTTATAGTGGAGGAATGGTCGGGGTTCCAATTATTATCATCATTTGATTAATATGTTGTCTCAGACCTATGAATAGTATTTATTATTGTGACAAAAAATAGTATGTGGCCTTGTGAGTTTGATATAATGGCCTCACATCAAGGGATGACATTATAATTCATGTATTTATAATTTCTAAAAAAATATTGTACTTCACTATTCATAAAAAATTAATGTATTTTGGAAAAATCCCCAAAATTCACCCCCACCATTTTTTGACATGTAAAAATAAAAATGAAATATAATTTTAAAATATAATTTTTTTAATATGAGAAATTTAATTTCTAATTAATATTATATTTTACTTGAAAATTAAAAATATTACAATTAAAACTACTTTTCTAACATTTTAAAAAAATAACTGATGACTATTAAATTTATCTTGTAATCATAAGTAATTAAAATACATATTTATGAATGAATTTTGTAAAAATAAATTTTATGTTATGTTATTATACTAATAAAAAATTGTAATTAAATATACTTGACTTACAAAAATAACAACACATAACTAATTATTTTTTAAAATATTTACTAACTTATACTATGATATATTTATATAATATTGTCACTTGAATGATGGATAAAGATTATTTACAATTTCATTAGTGTGGTTACTATTCAATTTTTTGGTTTATTATTTATAAGGATCTCATTACTATTCTAATGGATATGTTACTATTTCATCAGTATAAATTCCATAACTTGAAGAGTTAACTTTTATTTAACTCACTCTTCATTTATATGGTTTTTATTGTGTTCTATATGTAATATTATGTGACTATACTACAAGACATTATTATTTCAAAGTAATTCTATTGATAAAACATGGGGTCATTACATTCTTTCCCCTAATGAAGTTTCTCCCATGATTTTATTACATTCTAAGTTGTAAACAGGTGTGGGAACTTTTCAGTAATTTCATTCTCAAATTCCCATGTTTCCTCTTTCTACTTATGGTTCCTCCATAAAATAGTGTTTGGGTGAGTCATCTTGTTACATATAAAATTATATCTATGGTACATGATCTCCATTGGATGCTTCTCGTAAGAAATATCATTATCCAATAGTACCACCACTGATGACATTACATGGGAAGTATCTGGTATGTACTTTTATAAGAGGGATAGATGGAAGATCTCATGTACTTTATACATAGTTGGTGTAAGTACTATTCTATAGGCCACAACTCCAACATGATCTAAAATTTTGAAGGGGTTGATGTACATGGTAATTAGCTTTCCATTCTACACCTTTTCCTATAAATGGGTTCATATGTTGGTATTCAAATGTTAGAGTGGAAACTATTGTTGTTGGGGAATTCAACTAGTGGATGGTATTGGTCCCATCCTCCTTTAAATTACATAGAACACACTCTCAACATATATTCTAGGGTCTAAAGTGTTTTCTCATATAATCCATTTGTTTGAGGATGATCTGTCATAATGACGTTAAGATCGGTGCTTAGATCATTCTGGAGAAATTTTCAGAACATTGAGGTGAATCTCATATCACTATCAGATAAAACAAATAGTGGTACTCCATGAAGCCATACCATATATTAGATATATATCAGTTCATGTATATGCAATAAGATGTCCTCCTAAATTGTGATAAAGTGAGACGTATTTGTAAGGTGATCCACAAAGACCCATATATCATTGTTTCATATGGATGTCCATAGATGTCTAGTGAAAAATTCCATAGTAATGTTTTCCAACATCCATGATGGTATGAATTATGTTACCATCATCCCCTTAGACTTTTGTCTTTCTGTATTAACATTCTGACATACCTGGAACATTAATATATATTCAGAAATCTCTTTATTTATATTGTCCAACAAATAGTTCTCTTGGATATCAATATATCTTTGTGCTCCCAGGGTGGATATAGAAGTTTGAGGTATTCACATCATTCAGAAGAACCCTCATTATCTCAGGATCGGATGGTACAAAAAATTGTTACAAAAATGTTACAAATCCTTCCCCATCAATCATGAAATCAGTGGATTTCCTATTTCAAATAGCTTCTAACCTTTCAATAATTTCTACATCTTTTCTTTGAGAATCCTTTATTTTCTCCATGAGGGATGGTTGAGAAATCATTGGAGAAAGGATTGATGATTTTCCTCCCTTAATGATTCCCATTTCCATCCTCTAAAACTCTACGAATATTGAACCATTTTCATTTCCTATTATTGATAATGATGCGAGATCCTTTCTACGAAGAGTATATGTAACCTCATTTTCCTTATCGGGATGGTAGTGGGTTATCAGTCATAATCTTTGATGATATGTAAGCATATTATCTATATCATATTAAGATAATTCTGTGTGAATATATATTTGAGACTCTTTTTATTAGTATATATCTCAAGATTCTCCATATAAATATATTACATCAAAATTTTCAATGCAACGATCGTAGCTGTCAACTCCAGATCATGTGTGGGATAGTTTTGATCATTTATTATCAGTTATCTCGAGGAATATGCTATCACATTATCAATTTTCATCAGTACACAACCTAATTCCTAATTTTATGTATCATTATACACCAAAAATAGTTCTCCACTTTTTGGGAGTGTGAGTACTAGGGCAGTGGTAAGACACTTTTTGAGATACTTAAAGCATTCCTTGCATTATTGGTTCCAAATGAACTTTACCCCCTTCTGTATCCTCATGTTAAATGGGTTTGTAAATCATGAAAATTTATTCACAAATCATTGATAATACCCAACTAGACCAAAAAATCTATGGATATCAATTACATATATTGACCTAGGCAACTCTTCAATTTCTATTGTTTTAGAAGTGTCCACAAATATTACTTTGATAGTGATTAAATGTCCGAAGAATGATAATTCTTCCATATAGAACTCACGTTTACTGTAATTCTCATAAGGTTTCTCTCTTTTCAAATTCATCAGCACAATATTCAACTCCAGATCATGTGTGGGATATTTTTTATCACCGATTTTCAGTTATCTTGCGGAATATGCTATCACATTATCATTTTTCATCAGTACACAACCTAATTCCTTATTTGATGTATCATTATACACCAAAAATAATTCTCTGCTTTTTGGGAGTGTGAGTACTGGTGTAGTGGTAAGACACTTTTTGAGCTACTTAAATCATTACTCTCATTATTGAGTCTAGATGAACATTACTCCCTTCTATGTCATCATGTTCAATGGGTGTGTAAATCATGAAAAGTTCTTCACAAATCATTGATAATACCCAACTAGACCCAAAAATCTATGGATATCAATTACAGATATTGACCTAGGCAACTCTTCAATTTCTATTGTTTTCGAAGTGTCCACAAATATTACTTTGATAGTGATAAAATGTCCGAAGAATGATAATTTTTCCATATAGAACTCACATTTACTGTAATTCTTATAAGGTTTCTCCCTTTTCAAATTCATCAGCATAATATTCAAATTCCCCTTGTCTTCCCCATTTCTCTTCGAGTATATCATAATATAATCGATAAATACTACGAGGAATTTTTCAAGGTAATATCTATAAAGACTATATTCATTAACTACATGATTATTGATAGATCATTAGTGAGTATGAAGGGAACCACAATGAACTCATTGTGTCAATAACTCATTTGAATGACAGTATTTGGAATACCTTCCTTCCTCAATTATAATTTGTGAGATCTTGACTGAAGGTCCACCATAGAGAAGTAATTGTCCCCATGTAACAGATTCCTCAAGTCATATATCTGAGGTAGGGGTACTTGTTCTTTATAATGATTTTATTGAGTGCACAATATTTAATGAATAGGTTCATTGAACCATCCCTCTTCTTGATTAATAGGACTAGTGCTCCCTAAGGTAAAGAACTCAGAAATATAAAAGCCTTCTCAAGATTATCCTATAACTACTTCTTCATCTCTTCCTGCTCAATAGTGGTCATTCTATAAGGTGTCCTTGATAAAGTTAGGGATTCAATAATATGTTCTGTCGAGAACTCAATATATATATTAGAAGGAAGACCAAGAAACTCATTAGAGAATACATAAGTTTATTCCCTCGTGATGGGAATATCTTTGAGAATTATCATCTCCATTGTCTCAATCATTTGATTAAGATGTGCTTGCTCAAAATAAAACATTATCCACACTTGAGATGATGATTCTTAAATAGATTCATCTTCCTTGTTATAATTTTTTAGGATTTGTGGATACTCTAGAATGTGAAGAGTGATCCCCCTTTCCCAAAAATTAATGTTGGATTTTTATAATGATAGCTAATCCAAGCCCAAAATAGCATCGAACTCCACCAAAAATGTATGACCAGATTTGATGGCAGGTTCAATCCACAAAAAATAACTGGGGAGATGTTATAAACCTTGGATGAAAAAATTCTCCATTTCTCTATTCCCACAGATAACCCAACCTCAAAATTTTGATGTGTTTTTTGAATAGTTCTAAAAATATTCAATGATATAAAATAATGTGTAGAACTAGAGACATGTAGTACAATTTTTATTCTTGAATAAATAACTAGTGTAACTATCACCACATCGTTGTCCAGATCCACCTTAATAGCAGTGATAACATAAGCTCTCCAATGTTTCTTTAGAGTCTATTGTTGATTACCTTCAACAACACTTTGATTAAAAAAATGATACACATAATACCCATGTTTCACAAAATTTAAACACTACACTACTGGAATGGAATTGATCAGAATGCTCCATTATTCTTCCACATTAGTGGGATTATTCATATACCTTTGTCATTTTTAGTGAGTTGTACCATTCTTCTTCATTTGAAGCAATTCTCTTTTCCTTTTTGATAGTTCCTAGGATCATTCTTCCAATAATTTTGACATGTGGGATGTTTTATTTTCATTCCATCATTGGGTTTATTTTTCAAAACTCCCATATTATAATCCATTCTTACTCTCTTAATATTTCATCCCACAATACCACTAAGATCATATGATCTCAATTTCAACCATGAGGGTACAATAGAAAATCACTTCATAACTGTTGATGTCATGATTGGGCAATACATTTCATAAACTCATTTTTAGTCTTCTATATAAGTTATCTACCTTGCTTTTGGTGTTCAAGAAAATGCAGAAGGAATATCATTCATTCCTTGTAAATCTACTTCATATGCCCCGATGGACACATCTTCCTTCGGCTTATGTTTGAGGGACTGTCATTCCATCATGAGATGGAGGGTTTGGGGATAATATTTATTGAATTTTTTTCTTGAATTCCTCCCAATCCATGGAATCAATTTCATCTTGGGACATTATATTCTATAACAGTTTACACCAGTGATCATCTTCCCCATCAAAACAATATATCTACAACATGAATTTATCTTCTTATGAGAACTCAAGGATAGAGAATATCATTACAATAGAGTTAATCCATAATTATATGATAAGGGGATTAGAACATTCACTAATCATGGGAGGCCTTTTACAAATGAATCATTCAATGAAAGGATGATATTTCTCTTGACGAGGAGAGCATTCCACATGATTTGAGTTAATATACATCACTTGATCCAGCTAAGAAAGTACTATCATAATGTTTTAAGCACCCATTCCCATCATATTGGGAATATCATTAGGGATATCATCATATTTCCTATAACATTGTATTTTGGTATGTTTTCTAATATTTTCCTCTATTTTCTATTAATGATAAAGTACAATTAAAGGGATTTAATACTTAGCTAATAAGTATAAAAATTAATCGTTAAACTTAAAAAAGATAATATCCTCAATGAAAATTATATATTAACTTGTGATTACCAAGGTTTCAATCTAGGTTATCCATGATCTGTTTACTCACATTTGTTCTTGTTGGATTAATTTTTTTGGTTCCCTAAATACTAGTTCATAATAATCTAAAAAATTTACCAAAGCATATCCCTTGGGAGTGTAAAACCAAAAGGGAAGTAAGTGTTGTTAGTGTGTATCTGTTCTAATTTATTTCTAGCTCAAAGTGCTGTTTTCATGTTTTACCCCGACATACTTCTATTCCAGAGACACATCCAACTATTTGTATCTATAAAGGGATGTATTTTATTGATAAACCACTTATTCTATAATTACGAAAAATTAGAGATGTTTACTTATACTTAGTCCATAAGATTATTATTAAAGTGATCTATTAATAATCTAAAAAATATCTAGACAATCTTCTTAATACCAACTATAGTGACCCTAGATATTTAAACATATAATTAAATGATATTATTCATAGAAAAATAATATTACAAGACAAGTATCATAATGTATAGTTTATTGGAAGACTACATACACAAAACTAAAAACATGGGACTAAATAAAAAATTTACTTATTTAATCTTCATAAAGAGATCCTAAAATCCATTATGCTCATAAATATTCATAGTTTAAACTGGGGATAGTATAAACTATCTGATGAGATAAAATTGGATTAAGGGAAGAAACACAATAATAATGTTAGATCAAATCGTTTAATAGGGATGGCATAATGATATAAAAAGGCATGGAATATGTAGAATAATAAGCTATAAACCTGTGATAAAATAAAAATGGATTCATAGTAATGTGTCGGAATCCTAAAACATGTCTTTATATTGACTCAATTCTCATTGCACAGAGAGGAGCACATGTCAAGGTT
Organism: Viscum album; assembly: GCA_963277665.1. Taxonomy (NCBI): domain Eukaryota; kingdom Viridiplantae; phylum Streptophyta; class Magnoliopsida; order Santalales; family Viscaceae; genus Viscum; species Viscum album. The sequence continues at coordinate 15,485,458 of OY728128.1, forward strand.
AACCACCAAGACTATTACACAAGGTAGCACGAGTAAAGGAAAACTGCTAAGACCATTGCACTTAACGTCTCATGAGAATAAACTTTACCCATTCATTGGAGTGCTATATTGGTTCACACATCATAAAATTTTCATGAATATTATTTCCCCAAATAGAATCGTACATAATCAAAAATATATAAACATAGGGGTACCCATGGAATGAAATGGGTGTCATAATCATGTCACAAAGCATAATAAATGGGTGTATCATACATGTGTCCATGAAAGAAAGGAATTATACCAAACATAAACATTCATATAAATAAATATGAATATACCATGTTATGTGGTTTCAATAAAAAGTGATAACATGAAAAAAAAATTATGAATTTTATCATTAAAACATTTTAGTGCGATTTTATGGAAACCACTCAAGAGAATTAAAAATAGAGAAGGGAATAATATTTTAGATAAAAAAATATTTTACCAAATATGGTTTTCATAATCAAAACATTGATTTTATAAAAACAATGGTGGCTTAAAACATATGATAGAGTGTACTTGAAATTGGGAATGAATCCGGGAAATTCCCTTAAAATGGGTTTTCTTTTCTGGAAGTATTGAGGAGAGAACCATTTAGACACTTTTATATACTTGATATAGAATGAAAAATTAACCTTGACATATGAATTTGGATCAATTTCACAAAATTTATATTCTATACATAAAAAAATGTAACTTTATATTGGTAAAAATAATTATAGAGAATGTTGAAAGAATAATAGAGGTTCATTTATAATCCCTTACCTTAAGTCTAACGATGTCATTCACTGGATCATAATGTATTGGATAACCAAATTAAATTAATTAATTAATATTTATAGAACCTATTATTTTTTTAATTGATTTATTATACCCTTATAAAGTTCATTCATGGCTATTTTATGGGATAAGAGGATCCAATTCAATGTTGGGGAGTGTTTTTTTCCTTGGTTTTCAAGATCAGTTTACTTGTATACACGTGAAAATAGTCATGTAAAATGAGGATGGTTGTCTACAATATAATTTTTATGTTATTAGTTAACATATACTATATTACATGGTCATAAAATTCATTTAGTTTTTTTGATTGATGATGAATCATTATATAATACATTAATGATAACCATTTGGGTCAGTTGGTGGTTTTTGATAACAATGAACTCATTTTTCATTATAAATTAATATCATTCACAGAAAATATTATTGAACCATAAATTATACATAATAAATATATTATATTCTCTTTCAACCATTCAAATTTTTTCATGACTAAAATGTAATATTGAAATAGAAATTAAAAATTCGTTGTCGTTTATTGTGATAAATTAACACATCTCATATGGTGTTTTAATTTATTTTATAAAAGGAGGGTAAATGAGTGATTATGATGAATTATTTTATTATAATAACAACATTACAAGAAATTTATATTACTGTATTGATAATAACAATTAAATGAATGTATTTGAGGAAATAAAAAGAAAGAAAATGGATATAAATGAAATGAAATGAAAAGAGGAATTTACCTCTTGATTTTATCTTCATTGGGAACATCTTTAGGAGAGACTATTTGGTATTTCGAATAGACCAAGGTATTATGTATGGGGGAAGGAGCATGGAAAGAGATTTTATCAGAATTTATAGAGGGCACATTTTTTTATAGGAGTGATGAGAATATGGGGTGATGGTGGTTTTTATAGTGGAGGAGAGTAGGGGTTTCCTAATATTTTATTCATTAGATTAATATTTTTGATCGGGAGTTTAGATAATCATGATTCCTGTGACAAAAAATTTTAGATGGGAATGTGATTTCCGGTTAATGGACTTACATTAGTCATACATCAGTGGATGAAATCATAATTCATGTATTTTTCATTTAAGAGAAATTATCAAATTTCAATATTCATAAAAAATTAATGTGTTTCCAAAAAATCAAAAAAAATAACCATACCCATTTTTCAATGTGTATAATTCAAAAATTAACTCCATTTTTCCAAAGTAATTTTCCAAATATAAGAAAATTAATTATTAATTGAAATCATAATTTACTTGGAGTATCCAAATTTCAAAATTAAAACTCATTTTCTAACACTTTGAAAATAAAACTATGGTACCCTAGAATTATCCTAAAATCATAACTAAGAAAAATAATTATTTATGAATACATTTTACAAAAAATAATTTTCCTTTTAAAATATTAATTTATTTATAAAATTGTAATTATACAAATATTTCTTACAAAAACATCAAAACATAATTAATCATTTTTTAAATATTTACTAATTTATACTATGATATATGTTTATCATACTTTCACATTTAAGATGAATAAATTTTTTTTATACATTCCATAGCGATGTTACTATTCAATTGTTCGGCCTACTATTAATAAGGGTCACATTACAATTCCATAGGATAAGTTAATATTTATTTGGTATATGTTCCTTCACTTCTAAATATACATTTTATTTTTTCAAATTATTCAATTATATGGTTTGTGTTGTGTTCTATATGTAATATTATGTGATTATACTATAATACTTAAATATAATACAGGAATTCCATTGATAAAAAATTGGTTTATTAAAGTATTATTTAATATTTTTAGTGTTTATGACCTCCTTTTGACGTTATCATGAGTTCAGTTATTTGTTAGTCATAGTATGCATACACATGTGACTATTTCCATAAGTTTTTACATAATGCATGAAATAGGGAAATAATGAGGGAAATTTGGGGAAATATTTTCCATCACATCTATGCATCACCAACCCGAATACATTCTCTTCCAAAATTTAGGGGGATTGTGAACTTAATAGATAAGGGAAAAGTTTTAGAGGATAACATATTTTGGCCAATAGATTCAAGGGAGGAAATAATTTAAGGAAAAAACGTGTAATCAAACATCTATCATACATAAAATAAATTTACTAGGATACATTATTTGTTAATTTATATATACATGTAATGATAATTATATGTGCAAAATTTATATAGTCATCAGTTGATCCTATAATTCTGATGTTTTATATATACAATATAATATATGATGATCACACAAATGAGTATATTTATAGTGAGAGATAATAACATATAATAGTTATTTTTTAAAATAAATATAATATAATTAAATTACCTTTTAAATTCCTATTTATATATTTTTACACGACATATGAGATAATGAATTCTCATAAGAAGTAGAGTCTATGTGAGATAGGTAAATTAGAAGATGAGGCCCCATGTTAGTTTTATTTTAATGAGGTTGTGTGGATATGAGAAACTAAAATTGCCCTTATTAATGGTTAAATGGTCGGTATTGGTTCATAATCAAATCCATCATGTTATTATAGTACTAAAATGATTCCATAATTTTTCTTGATGACAGATTATGCGAGATTATTTTAATTTGGTTTTACGAAGTATGATAAGTGTTTAGATCTTAGGATGATACAATAATGATATTGAATGAATATTAGGATGAGTCATTTCAATAGTAGGACAAGTAGTTTCAATAGTATGAGAAAAAACATGACTACATGATAAATTATATTCTATGACTTATAAAAAAATTAGGGATGATGGTCCGTCAGTCAAACAGTCCTAAAAATGATAACCCCTACCCCATTAGTTATTTTTTTATTATTTACATTTTCATACACATATTTTTGAATGAAATATTTTTAAATTTCATTTTTAATGTTTTTTTATAATTTTAAATTTAAGTGTTATTATATTTCTTATTTCATTAAACCTATTTCAGATGAATTAGATATGCCTCATAAATACATTTTAAGATAGCTTGTCATGTTCGATTCAATTAATGGGTCTTGAAATAATTTTTGATGGATGAGTAATCCATCGTAAATAACATATTTAATTGTTTTTTATTTCTATTTCTGTTAGTGTGACATTAAATTATTTACAATTGAATATAATTATCTGAAAAATAATTTTTACTATAGATTAATCATATAAAGGAAATAAAATATGACTCCTTATCTTTTTGTGATGGATCATAAAAATTATTATTAATTTTTTTCTCATTTTCTTTAATTGTTTATTTTTTGGGAATTTATATTTCAAAATTTTATTTGTGATAGGAATCCATAAAAAATATCACATTTCAAATAAATCAAAATTATATTATGCGAGAATATTATGGTTATTTGTTTATTTTTATTTGTGCATCCACTCGCATATATTTTTCACACTTATAGTAAGGATGTTTTGGTGGTTTCCAACTTGTTTTATTACCCACATCCTATATGAGAATCTCTATGAACATGTTTATTTTTTGTGTAAATGATATAGGTAAGGAAAATTACCTTATGTTTGGTAGTTGGGTAAGTGTAGTTGGGTGATGATGAAGGTGATAATATTAAATAAAATGGGATCATTATTTCAAATTGAATCTAAATTATTTTATTCATCTTGGTATTTTATATATTTATCCTCCACTTGTGGGAATCAATTTTTATTATTAATGTATGTATGAAATGGGTACATTTTGATTTTTCATGGGATGTTATTACATAGTAGGACTAAATCCATAATACCATATTTTGTTATTTATTACATATTATTACTTTTTATATTTATATTATTGATAGTTATATGATATTGAGGGAATAATATCTATAAATTTTGGTACATAACCTCACCACTAGTTAGTATAATCTTTCATACAAGGAGGCATACATGAGGAAATATACAAATCCATGTAAGACATAGTGATATAGTAAAGGGAATTGCAAAATTGTGTCGAATAATTATATTTTTTTATTTAGTTGGGTCTTGATAAAATTAAGGTATGATGGTCAAGACAAGAGAGTGAAGCATGTTGAGTCAATAGGTACCCTTATGAATTTTCCATTACTTTATGTTTTAAAAATCATAAACACGTTTCTTAGGAAAATTATATTTCTCTCAGAATAATTTTGTTTCGGAAAAATTTCATTCTCTAAGAAAATATTTATCCTTACCTTTTGTTTTCAATTTCTTATTTAGTGTTTTTTAAAACCATCTCTAACAAATTTTTTCTTATGTCTAAAAATTGGATCCTTACCTTTCATAGATCCTTACAGTTCCATTGAATCATGTTTCCCCAGAATTGTGAATCTGAATTTTGTAATATTCAAACAATGGATTATCTGAAATTCAAACTCGGAATTATCTAAAAATTTTGTCCCCAATGTATATGAAATTCAGAATCTGAATTCTCTAAAATATAGACTCTACATTATGTAAAATTTAGACTAAGAGATTATTAGAATTCTAACTCTGAATTACTCAAAATTCAAACTTTGAATTCCTCAGAATTTAGACCACAAATTCCAGATAATTTAGACACTGTATTCATTAGAATACAGACTATGAATTCCTAAGAATTGACATTCTGAATTCCTTTGAATATAGACTCTGAATATCAATTTTTCTAGAATTAAATTGTTTATATTTATACTCTGATTAATTTTCAAGATTATTATTATTCAAATTTGTTAAATCTATATTACATTCCTAACATATTGTTATAATTTTTTAGATCCCAGTTTCATAAACGCGGTATTAGTTTTTTTACGTATTATTATATCTTAAGAATTATAATGTTTCCCATTTTCTTCTTATATAAAATGATGTCGTACAATTTCTTTTTATCAATCCGTTGGATAAGTGAAACATGTACAGCTCCCACTGATACTGAAGGAAAAATATGACTGTTGGAGGAGGGAGTCAAAAATTTATGTTTTCTTATAAATAAGAGATCATTTGAAAGAGTTCATTATAGATCAATAGGTTTTATGATGTGATGTTTTACAGTGATTTATAGAGAGAGAAACTCACATGCCTTGTGTAATCTGTGAAAATCTTGTTCGTCCAGGAACAACTTGTTAAATCATTCACAGGGTGGATTTGATTGATTCTAGGTATAATCATGGGATTTCAAGGATTGGAATAAAGAGGTTATGACTACCATAATGTTCAAGGACTTATAAGGACAGGAAGATAGTGGTGTATACTACCTTAATGTTCAAGGTCTTATGGGGATGACATGAAAAAATCTGATATTCTTTTCTATGGTTTACTCGGGTGTGGTTAAAGCAGTCAATATTTAAATTATAAATCAAGGGACCTTTATCTAATGTTTTTTGATACCCTTTTCTTGGGATTAATTAATTTACAAGATGTTTACTTATTATTTTTAGAAGTTTTAATTTGTATGTATTTTTTTATAGAAATAATGTACAGATATCTTATACTTTCTTATTCTTTTATACTGTGATTAATAATATTCTCTATGATTTAAGGTAGATTAATTCCCTAAAAATATACATATGTTTTCTTAAGATTAACATGATAATGTTTAGGTTCTTTATAATTGAAATTGGGCCCTTCCAATTATCCTTTTGTTTAAAAACCAAAGAGGGTTTTTGAATTCAACTTTTTTAACTTTTTATATAATAGATTTAAATATGGCTATAAATGAATTTTTTTAATCTTACAATTCACCCCCTCTTGTAATAGGGAATCTTAATTTTCTATTTTGATCCTAAAAATCCTTACACATGTCTGGAAAACACTTGTATAAGAGGCATTAGAGATTCCAAGATAGTGGTAATATTTTCTTGGTGTGAAATTATGTACTAATGTGTTATTTAATTATTATATTATATTTTATGGTTCTATATTTTTCACTTGCTCAAGGTGGAAAGGGGGTCCGAGTTCACACATCAAGATTCAATATTTATGTTTCTATTTCATGTGTGTACATGTTGGATATTTATAATGTTTCGAATTAATTAAATATAAATAATCCATCTTTTGTTTTCCAAAATATGTTATTAGTTACATATAATTAATTTAACCTAGGTATTTTTGGATTACTACTGTGTTCATCTGTCTGTGACTAATTTAAAAGTGTAGGTTTAATGTGCTTTGGAATTGTTGGGGTAGTGGTTTTTCAGGTTTTAGTTTTTATTAGTATTTCATAGGGTGTGAATTTTAGTAATCTAGTAGAGGTTAGTGTGTCTGTTTTAATAATGTGAAACCACTGAATCTTAAATTATATCAATGTTTGAAATATTAAGAGGAATTTTTAGTGTTTTGTTTGAAATTTTAGACAATGGAACCTCAATGACATCATATGGTGACACAAGGGATAGGTATGAGGATGAACCCGAGGTTATGTGAACCTATTTTATACCTCTACTTGACCATGATGGTGGAGCTAATCATTTTGCAGTTTTATAGTGATAGTTGGAGGTAAAGATGCGCATTAGTGTGGGACTGCCAGGGTGTACTATGTATAAATAATCCAAATGTATAATATTTAAGATTTATAGGGAACAAGAGGTTCTCTATATACTAATGAATATATAGATGTATCAAGGGTATCTCTGAGTAGATATCTATATTCAATTAATAAAGGGTGAATTTGGAAGCTTTCATGCTTCCTGACCTTCTATGAGATGGTGGGGAATAATAAAATCGGCTATAAAGACCCTCCATTTTCTTATATTATGATTACATAATTTTAAAGATAAAAAAAATAAAATCACTGCACAAAGTGGATCCAATGTATAAGTGTCTTGGGAAAACTAGGACCATATATGACATTTACAACATAAATATTACCATTTATTTAATTCATTCTTCTCTTGCTACTTAATAGAACTTGAATCTTCCATAGAACAAGTAGTCACCTAAGGATATACATGAAAAATGGGTGATCTAAAATATCTATAATAGGATAGATAAAAGCATGAAACCATAAAACATGGGGTGAAAATTATCATTATCTTCATAGTATATGAATATAATCATAATCATTAAATTTATCAATAAGAAAATACTTAGAATGTAGCAATGCATAAAAATGAAACATCATGTCTTAGTGGTCAACATAGTTGTGATAAAATATAGAATAATGTTTATTCATATTCAACTTTAATCATGGGTTTATTCACATTTTCCAATGAATTATAATGCTATATAATTCTTGTTTCACCGATCACATCATAACATTTACAATGAACTATATAATTATGGGTGCACCTATCATGTCACAACATTTACATTATCATGAATTCCACATAGAACATATATAAATAATGAACATATAATAACCCACATAATTTAATGGGTTTCATTTTATAATAATTTATTCATAAAAATTGGGTTCCCAAATGAATGGTGGAATAATATACTAGATACAAGGATCATCAACCTTGAGTGATTGAAACGATCCTGAGCAGTAAAAGGTTTGTTTTTTTTAAAATAATTCTTTTAGAAAGAAATGTGTTCATAATAAACTAAATTATATAGTGTGTAAGTAACTAAAATTAATTATAATTATGAGTAATTTATTATTAACGAATCACTATACTGAAAATGTAGTGAAAGAGGGAAACCCCCAAGAAAGAGAGTAGCGATCAAGAATTCCCATTACCTTTTTTCAGAAATCATACATCTTGTCAATATCTTGTATAAAAATATTATATTCATTATTTAAAAATTATGTAAAATTATAAACATTAATATGAATCATTATGGTGTTATTATGTTTTTATGGGCCTTCGGAAGGGTTTTAGATTTTTATTTGTCGTTTGGAAGCATTCATTTTCATGGTTTCTGTGATCAATTAACATTGTATTCATGAATGGATTTTCATTTATAATGAAGATAATCCTAAATAATTATTATTATATTTCATTAATTATATTAACTTTGTTTAAATTATCTTGCAAAGTATTTTGTTATATACTTTGAGGATGATTCATTAGATAAATGTTAATGATGATCAATTTATGATAATTTTGGCTGCCTTTTTAAAGCTATGAACTTGTTTTATTTTATAATTTAGTATTATGATTATAAGTCTTTTCTAGAACATAAAAAAGGTTATTATATAAAATTTAAAATCTGTTTTGAAACATTTATTGGTCTTATTAACATCCTTGAATATTCTTAAGGAAAATGAATGTGTATCCCCAACGATGTCTATAAATTGACACATCACGGGCAACAATTTCATTTTTATGATGAAATAGAGGGAGGTGTTTAATTAATAATATTCCATTAACATGATAAAATTCAATTATATCAACCATAAATGGTTTATAATGACCTTTGTATATGGGAATTTGATGATAAGAGAAGAAGAGAAGTGAAATTTGAAAGGAAATTGAAAGAAAATGGAGAGAAGAATTAACTCTTCAATTATCCTTTTTATATCCTCCTAAAGGAACCTATGATTAGTCTTTTGATGAGAAACATATCTCCTATAGGTGGTGTAAAGACTAGTTAAGTGTATTAGGTAGAATATAAGAAACTATAAAAGCTTGACAGGGTGAGTATAAGAGGGTTTTAAGGGTGGTATTTAAAGGGGGATGGGTGTCTTCTTAATATTTTAACTATTAGTTTATTATGTTGCTCAGGGAAAAAATAGTTATGATTTTTGTGACTAAATAATGTAATTAGTGCATTTGAGTTAAAAAAAATGGCCATTTACATCAACTATGACTCAAGAATGATGCAAAAATTATTTTCTCTAGCATATTTCATAAATTATGAAATTTTAATATTCACAAAAAATTAATGTATTTCAGAAAAATCCCAAAATATAACCCTAACCCTTTTTATGTGTACCATTTAAGAATTACTCAATTTTATGAAAACAATTCTCCAAATATGAATAATTTAATTTTTAATTAAAATCATAATTTACGTGAAAAAAAATTAAAAAGTAAAACTGTTTTTCTATAAGTTTTAAAAACTAATTTAGGTCTTGTAAAATTATCATATATTCATAAGACATAAAAATAATAGTTTATGAATAAATTTTATGAAAATTATTTTTATTTTAAATTAATTTATTAATCTAATATTGTAATTAAATATTTATAACTCAAAAAATACCAAAAGATGATTTTTAATTTTTAATGGTCACATAGTACATAGTAGTTCCTTTAAGAATGATGTGGCATTGTGTCCTAATTTCATTTTATATTACATTATTTTATGAAGTTAATTTACATTGACAAAACAATTGGCCATTACATTCTTCCCCCATTTTGAAATTTTACCTTGAAAATTTCATTTTACAAAAACAGTTGATGTCACTTATCCTTCATTTCCACCTCTTGTTCCCAAGTTTCTTTTTCATGCTTATGGTTCCTCCAAAAAAATTGATAGGGTGTTTTTTCTTTTTGTTTAGAACATTATCTCTCTGGTACAAAATATATACTGGCTACTCCTCATAAGATATATCATCTTCCATAAGTACCACCTCTGTGTTCGGTACCTATGAGGGATCAGATATGTACTTCCTTGGGAGTGATACATGGAACACATCCTAAAATTGATCCATATTTGGTTTATGTAAAAGTTGATAGGCCACAGCTCCGATACGATCAAGGATATCAAACGGACCAGTGTACCTTGGGCTTAACATCCCTTCCTTTCCAAACCGAATTACACTATTCTATAGAGATATTCAAAGGAATACGTCATCCCCAATTTTTAACTCCATGTCCATTATATGGTTTTCATGAATATTTTTTGATAATATGGAGAAACATTGAGATGTTGTTGGATGGATTGAACCTTCTTGGCCATCTATTATATAAGATAAGGTCCAACAAGATTTTGTTCTCCAACATCATTCCCATTGTTTGGAGTTCTACATCACATTACATAAATAGATTCATATGGAGCCATTTCAATTCTTGAGTTGAATCTATTGTTGTATTTTTACTCAACTAATGCGAGATGAGGTTACCATCCCCCAATAAATTCTAGTGAACATGATCTTAGCATATATTCGTGGTTTTGAATAGTCTTTTCATATTGGCAACTAGTTTTAGGGTGATAGGCCATGTTGAAATTCAATTCAGTACTTAAGGCAGGTTCAAGAATTCTCCAAAATTTAGATTTGAGCCTTGGATCATGATCAGAGACATTTGAGAGTGGAAACCCATGCAGTCTCACCACTTCCTTCACATATATCATTGGATGTTTTTCGAGAAAGATATATTCCCAAATAGTGATAAAGTTGGCAGTCTTGGTGAATAATTACACCCTAACCCATATCCTATTATTTCTTTTGTATGTATTCTTGATAATTGTGACAAAGTACATGGTTACATTATCTTATTTCAATATGGTTATTGGAAATGATTTCATCATCCCTCTGGAATTTTGTTTCTCTACATTAACCTGATGACATATCAAGCACCATGAGATATATTCCAAAATCTCTATCTTTATGTTATCTCGCTAGAGGTGTTCTCGATGATTATAATACATCTTGGTGCTACCGGGATGTATAGAGAAAGTTCAGCTATGTGCATTTTCCAATAGCTCATTATTTATCTTAGGCGATGAAGGAACTTAGAGTCTCATTATAAACTAAATCACTCCACCATCATCGATATAGAACTCTTGATGCATCCCTTCCTTTTAGGTATTCACCATCTTTTGTAACTCCAGATCATCCCTCTGTTCCCCAATAATATTCTCCTAGAAAGATGGTTGGGAAATCATTTTGGAAAGGCAACATGTATTCATTGTCTTTATGATTTCCAAATTCATCCTTCGTATATCCATGAAGATAGGGTCTTTCTCAATATTTAATGTGGATAATGTAGCATATAGTTTTCTTCTAAGAGAATTAGTTGTCTTATTAACCTTTATTGGATGGCCGTGAATAGAGAATTCATTGACTTTGATTAGATCTAAAGATCCCCTTTGATGCATGTTGAGATCCGTTTGGGTGAATATATAATTTTGGATCCTGTGATCAGTATATATGTCACACTTCGGACCATACATATAGTGCTAGTAGATTTTCAATTTAATAATCATAGCTTCTAGCTCTAAATCATGTGTCGGGTAGTTATGCTAATGGGTCTTCAACTTCTGTGAGGCGTAATATATTACACTGCCATTTTTCATTAGTACACAATCCAAGAATTTCATGGAAGCATCTTGGTATATCAAAACACCATCTCCACCTTTTGGTAATGTGTGTACAAGTGTACTGACAAGCCTTCTCTTTAGCTCCTTGAAACTTTCCTCACATTCTTCTACATAGACATACTTCACCCCATTCCTTGTTAACTTACTTAGTTTTCTTGATAATCATGATAAATTTCTCAAAAAACATGTATATTTAAATGATAATATTAGATAAATATGGATTTTAGTGACCGTATAGGGTCTTTTCCATTCATCAATTTCCATTTTAAGGGTCCCCATAAATTCTCTCACTTATGGTCACATATCCCATGAACATGTCTTGCTGCATCCAAAAGTTACACTTTTTTAACATGTTATAGAACTTACCATTCCTCAATGTATCAAACAAAAGTCTTAGATGTTCTTCACGTTCATTATTTCTCTTAGTGTATATGACAATGTAATCAATAAACACTACTGCAAATTTTTCAAGGTAATTTCAAAAGACTTCAATCATCAAGTCTATGAATATTTCAAGGGAATTAGTAATTCTAAAGTGAATAACCCAAAAAATAGTATCTATACCTTGTACGTAAGGAATCATTATGAATATATTAATTCTTTAACATTAGGTGATGATATCTAGAACAGACATCCATGTTTGAGAAGTACCATGATCCTATCAATTAATTAAACAATTTTCCAATCCTCAGAAGTGGATACTTGTTTTTTATGGTGATTTTCTTGAGATCTTGATAATCGATACAAAATTGCACTGATACATCCTTCTTCTTGACAAAGAGGACAGGTAAACCCATAGGTGACACACTAGGGCATATGAACCTTTTATCCAAATGATCTGGCACCAAATCATTTAACTCCTCATGTGTGATAGGATCCATCCAATACATACATTTTGAGGTAAGAGTTTATCCAGGTATGAGTTGTATTGTGAACTATGCCTCATGATCTTTTGGATGTCTAGGTAACTCTTTGGGAAATCCATCACTGTATTCCCTCATTATGGGAATTTATTCTAGTTTGACACTTTCCTTTGACTCAACCATTTGGGTGAGGTATGATTCTTCAAAGAGAACCAACACCCACCCTATTGGAGGATTTTTCAAAAGAGTTTCATGAACTTCCTTTAATTTGATGAGGTTCATTGTATAGTTCAAAAAATAAAAATATATTTTCTTTTTCCCAATAGTGGATTTGGGATCTATATAATGAGATCTAATCCCATCCCATTAGAGCCTTGAATTCCACCAAGGGATGTGTCACAATAATCGCTGGAATAATCTTCCAACATGTGACACCATGAGAATAGTTCAACACTTGAGGTGCAATGATTGCATGACATGGTGTTTTTAAATACATATCTTCTTAAGGGTTTTGAGTATTTGATTTAATAGTTATATAAAACATGAAATATATTATGGAATGCATATAATTAGAATCAAATAATACCTTATCCATTAATAATTGAATATACATTGTACCTTGTATAACTTCATTCTCTTGATCCAATTCTGCAGTAGTGATGGAATAAAACAACCCTTTCTCTATGGGTTTTTGTGGCTAATGAGGATTATTTCCCTCAAGAACAAGAGGTTTAGTGCATTGGATTCCATAAGGCATTTTCTCCCTACAGTTGTAGCATTGGACCATGGGTGGTGCTATCTTTTCCTCTACCACATTTTCCTACCTTTTCATGCCTTTTCAAAATTCATGAGCTTGGTGGACTTATCTCCCACAATTGAAGCATTTCCCCATCCCTTTTTGGTAGATTATTGGATGGTTCATCCTAGATTTTTTACAGGTGGGTGGTTGAGTTTTTTCCCCCTTTCTTAATAGATCCTCCAACATGAAACTTCAAGTCTTTTTCGTATCACCGAATCCATGGGACCATTCTACAAACACCATATCAACATTGAGATAATAATGAACAACTTCTTCATAACTACCAAACTCTCTAATTTTTAGATCCTTTTTATGTTTTGGTTTTAATCCACTAAACAATATTTCAATTTTTCTATCATTTTTTATAACAAAATCTGAATCATACCTTGAAAGCCTTGTCAAAATCACATCATAGGCCATGAAAAATTCTCCCTCTTTTTTTTCATTAGATATATAAATTTTATCTCCATCATTGTATGAATATTTCATGGAAAATAAATGTTGAAAATTATCTTATAGTATTCCAACTTCTCCTATTCAATTTATTCTAACATCATGGTGTTCTTAATCAAATCCCACCAAGGGTTGGACTCTCCATTGACATGATAAATGGTCAGAGTCCCCTTCTCCATCTCAGAAATGTGAAGCGCATAAAATTTCATATTCATTTAGTTACCAAAATATTTCACAACAAGTGTATCAGAAGATCAACTAAACATCAGTAACCTTTACCACATAAAACACTAGCCATCTAGTTTCTCCCCCTTAGGTGAAGGAGTACATTCTATATTATTTAGGTTACTATTTATAACTAGAGACAGAATGATAAGAATCACCCTGTATTTTTTAACTCCAAATCCAAAATCCTTGGGGATGGTGTTAAGTCATTCGCTACATTGTCCCTCACATGGGTTTTTTTCCTATTTTATCCTTGTTACCACTATTTTTCTAAAATATAAAACATTAGAAGAAACCAGAAATCAACATGTTATGAGTAAATAATTCCATCCTTTGTGAAATTAACACTAAAAATATATATTATGGGATCCCTATTTTTAGAAAACATTTTTGTGTGCTTACATATAGTTAGTATCATAAATGGGTTTTTTGCTGAGGTTCTCTAATCCTAAATCACAAATCTACTAAATTGTGGCTCTGATAACAACTATATTGACCCTGTATTTTATGACATTATTATTACATAATTTTAATAATAAATAACAGAAAATCATTACTCAAGAGTATTAAGAGTCTTAGTTCATTGGAAAAACTAGTTCCATACCTTACTTTTACAACATTAACATAAAAAAGTTATTCAGTTCTTTTTTCTTTATCTTTTTAATGGACCTTGAATTATCCTTAGTATAAGTCGTCACCTAAGGATATAAATAAAAAATGTGTGAGCTAGAAGCCCAGTATGACTATACATAAGAACATTAAACAATATAAAACAGGGTGAGAATAATCATAGTCATTATAAAATAGTCATAAGATCATAATCATGAGATAAATCTTTAAGAAAACACTTCTAATGTGGTAATGCATAAAAATGAAACATAATGTCCTAGTGGTCAAAAAAGTTGTGAAAAAGTATAAAATCATGTTCCTGAATATTTCACTTTACACATGATGTTCATCACATTACCCAATGCATTGGATTCCTAATGTAATTATAGGTTCAACGATCGCACCATAATAGTTACAATGTGCTATATAATTCTTGTCACTCCTGTCACTACACAAAATTTACATTATCATGCATGCCACAATGATCATATATCAATATTGAACATATAATAGCTCATGTAAATGATAGACTTTCATTTAATAAAAATAAATTCATAATATTTTTTCTCCCAATTCAAATACTAAATAACATACATGATACAATAATCATCAACCTTGAGTGATGGAAACAATCATTTGATGTAAGATGTCTGTTTTGTGAAATGAGAGTTCTTTTGGAAAAAAATGTCTTTGAAATTAGAAAAATAAGAAAATCTGTATATCCTAAAAATGGTTTGATAATTTTTAATAAATTATTTTTAAGGAATAACCATATTTAAAATGGAGTGAAAGATGGAAAACCCAAAGAAAGATAGTTGGGTTCAAGAATTCCCCATACCATTTGTCAGAAGGATTCCTTCACATTTATATTCTGTATAGTCACATTATATTAATTAATTAACAATTCCCAAACCTTTTATACCTGAATATTATTCATTATTGTGGTATTATTATCTTTTATTTCCCATTGCATAAGCCATAGAGTTTAATTTCATCGTTTGGGAGAATTCATTTTCATGGTTTCCATGATCGGTTCACTTTGTATTCAAGAATGGAATACCATTTATAATGAGGATAACATTACCAAAATGTTATTATATGTTATTAATGATATTAAATATGATTAAATGTTATTAAAATGGTCTTTTTAATATACCTTGTGTATGATTCATTATATAAAACTTAATGATTACCATTTTAGGTTAATTTTGGCAGTTTTTTCGAACGCTACGAACTCATTTTGTTTAATCATTTAGTTATTTTAGAATAAGTTATTTATAGAACATAAAAAGGGATATATTAAATTATATAAATTATTTATTCAATTATTTAATGGTTTTATTAACATTCTTGATGTTGCTTTAGGAAAATGAAAGTGCATCACCTCCGATGTCGCTAAATTGATACATCAAAGGTGACAATTTCATTTTTTAGTATGAAAGAGAGAGCGGGGGGAGTATACTGAATAATATTACATTAACAAGATATCATACCATTATATCAATCATACTTGAGTTATCATAACATTTTGATAATATAGGTTGAATATTAGAGAAGAAAAGAAAAGAAATTGAATGAAATTAGAGAGAGGAATTACCTCTAGAATTGTCCACTTGAGATCCTTCTCAAGGAACCTATGCTTGGTATTTTGATTTATCCAATAGATCAGGGATTTTTGTGTGTGTGTGGGGGGGGGACTGGGAAAGATTATTTGGAATAATATATGTATATTTCAAATGTTTAGAGTTTTGAGGAGAAGAAGGTGTGAGGGGTGGTATTTATAGTGGATGAGAGGAGTGTTTTCTTATTATTTTATAATTAGTTTATTATTTTTCTCAAGAAAAACAATTGTGGGGAATATTGTGACTAAATATAGTAATTATTTTATGTGATTTAGAAACAATGTCCATTTATATCATCCATGACTCAAGCATGATGCAATAATTCATTTATTTATCATATTATGTAAATTATTGAATTTCACTACTCACAAAAAAATAAAGTATATTAGATAAATCCCACAAATGCACCTTATAATTTTTAGATGTGTATTATTTTTAAAATTAACTTCATTTTATGAAAATAATTTTTTAATTTGAGCATGTTAGTTTTTAATTAAACTCATAATTTACTTGAAAAATATAATTGTTAATATTAAAACAGTTTTTTCTAGCACATTGAAAAATTAATTAAGGTCTCATAAAATTATATTAAAATAATAAGACATAAAAAATAGTAGATTATGAATAAATTTTATGAAAATGATTTTTATTTTAAATAAATATATTATTTAAAATCGTGATCAATTATTTATTACTCACAAAAAATACGAATACATAATTATTAGTTTTTAAAATAATTCCTCTCATTTGTTATGTGCATAAATTATATTTATACTTTCATGGATAATGTTAATATACATTTAGATGGTTTACTAATCATAATATTCGTACTACAATTTATAAGGGTAACATTACTATTCATAATGGTAATCCACTATTCACCAAAAATTATGTTTTTCCTATCATACACTAAATATCATATTGATCACAACCGTCTATATCGAAAATTCAAAATTCAAAACATAGTAGTGTAAGATTTATGTTTAAAAGAAATGTTATAATGATCACATAGTATTTAGTAGTTCATTTAATCATGATGAAAAATTCTATTTCCTAATTTAATTTTGTGTGACCTAATAATAAGAAGGGAATTTCCATTGATAAAACGTAGCGTTCTTACATAGGATAAGATGTGTAATTCCTTTCCATAAGAGGCCTTCGAGAACCTCTTTTCGAGGAGTTAATTATTGAGATTATTAAGATGGATCAATCTCAATAGTTTATGGAATGTTATCTGGGAGTGAAGAAGGGGATAATTTATATTTCTTTCTTTCCATATATGCTATTGTTTTTCCTCAATTGGTGTGGAATGAGCTTTAGAAGTTTTATAGGTCTGAGATTGGACTTAACCGATATTTGTGGAATCATGTGGTGATGTTCAACCTAAAATACTATTCCAATGTTGTTTTTGGGGGTATTACCATGAATAATATCATTATTAGGAACCATCTTTAATAACTCGCTAAACCATATCCCATGTTAGCCCAAACATGACCCGAAAGAAATTATAAATTCTCATACATTTGAGACTAGAATGAAGTCACTAAAAATGGTCAAGGGGAATAATTTCACCACAATAACTAAAAAAATTAAAGGCGCCATAATATAATCCATAAATAGTCTATATTCCTATATATTCAATAAGTGAGTAGTAAAAAAATTGGAAATCACATAACCCAAGACAAAACACTAGTCCATGACATTATAAAAAACATAACAACATCACCACAAAAATCACCTTTTAATATGTAGATCACATACTCCACCATTCACCACAAAGTCCCAAGGTTCTACTATCATGAACACTAATCTCCTCTATAATGATCATTCGCATTCCAAGCCCTAGAAAAGAATTCTATATATTATCAAATGATTATATTGGATATAAAAAACACTATCCCAGTATGATCATGACAAATTATTTCACAAAGCTTCTATAAAAATAAACCAAATATACATAGTTTTAAATAAAACATTTTAAGGAAATATTTTCACAATTTATAAAAAAATATTTTTTTCCCGAATCAATCCATAGAAAGTATAAAATATGAATGAATAAGTATTATTACTAGAAAAATATTGAATAATAATATTAATCAACAAAATAATAAATAAATCATTTTATTAAAATAGGGATGAATATTTCATTTCTATGGTTGAACTATTGTTATAAGCCTAAAGGTCAATTAGAATAAGGATGAATGATCCTCACACTCTTCATGAAACATGGCTCATGATGTAGACACATCACTTGATCTTAGGACTGGGGAGAATAAGATTCCACCCTAATTAATAATCCCCCTACCATCATTAATGATTAGATATCATATTTATAATCAATCCATTGTTATGTAGAGCTAGTACATTCCTAGTATACTTATCATAGACTACCCACCTAACCACCCAGGCTCCCATGTGATTCAATAAAAACAATAAAAGTGAAAATAATTCATCTCAAATAAATTTCAATAATAAATTTTCAAGTAGCCTCAATTAATGTTTTCAATATTTCCTTTATTTTTAAAAAACAATTTCAAAATTTTTTCATCAAAACACATGAATTCAAAAATAATTTATTCCATTAAAAAATATGAATCAAATCAAGACTTAATTTTTGACGAATCATCATTATAGTAAAACTTAAAACCATTAATTTTAATTAAAAATAATCATATTATAATCTATATATTATTTCGGAACCCATTAACAAGGAGGTTTCACTACACACCATTTCATTGGAAAACACTTATGAGGAATTTCAGTTAATTATTTGTAAATATATTAAAAAAATATTTTAATTCAAACTTGAAATAGCACTTTCAATTTATGGGTAATATATTATGTCTTTGCCTAAATTATTTCACAACATCATCAATCACCCAAAAAATGATCTTCAATATAAGTGATAAAGGGATATAACCTACTGAGAGGGGATACTAGAAACGAAATTCCCAAATCAATACCTGGTACCATAAAAAATAAAAGGATATGAAGTCCTCTAAGAAGGAGAGACTAATAGAATATGGTATTCACAATTAGATCAAGGTAATAATTACTGAAAGAGATTCAATGCTTCAATTGGCACTTTATCCATGATAATTCAATGTTGGAAGGGCCAAAATAGCTTTAGGACGGCCCACAATGGTGTAGGTGTTGAAGTAGGATGATGGAAAATAATTTAGAATTAAATTGATAATATTAAGATATAAATTATTACACTTCCCAAAAATTTGTCATCTTAGTCAGTGCCACCGGCTAGCCATCGGATACCACTAGCTAGATGGTGTTGTTAGGGAGACCAAATACATTGGAGGAAACATCATTGGTAGAAAGATGGGATTCTACTAGAAGGATGGTCTAATTCCTATATAAATTACCTATATCTAACATGCCACTATCCAAACAATGAACTTCATAAAGTGGTTCTCAAATATAAGCCAGCGTTTACAAAAAAATATAAACACTCAGAAACCTCTTAGACTTTCAAACAAGAACAAAAACGACAACTGTATCCCATTAATGGATACAAAGAAGAATAAAGAACAGTTAATATACAATAAAATCATGAAATGTATGTAATATAAAGGGTCATACATAAAAGAAATAGCCTAGATGTTTCATGAATGGTAAATAATTGTGAAACGTGACTATTTCCTTAATTAAATGAATCAGGTGGTCACCTGTTTGGGGGAGTTGGTGGTGCCTTTTATAGTGTAATAATGTGTAGGGTTAATGAGATGTGCCAGGGTGGTAAGAGGAAGTACAATAATGGAATATTTTATTTTTTCCCACCATTAAGATGAGTCTTCTTATGTGTTATTAGTTTGGGAGCTAAGGTAATTTCTATAATATATCTCATAACCTAGAAAATGTGTACAATTCAAGTGGTGGGATGGTTAATCTAAACTATTTATGAATAAGGATTCCATGTTAGTTTTTAGGGAACAAAAATTCCTCCAAATATTTTTTATGAAGACCTCAATATATTGATATTTACATCTCATCTTGGAGGTTAGGATGGGGAGATCATTTATGATCTTAAAGTCATCATTATTATATTCCATAATGGTCTATTACCAATTATTATCTAGTATAATTAGTAAAGGGTTTTGGATTCAAGAATGGTATATAATTTTCATTGAACTACATTTTATTTAATGGGGTTGAGGGTCATTCTATAATTAAAGTTATGGTTCTGTGTACATTTTTAATTTATGATTACCCTTTTGATACAAGTGTATCTCATTAGACTTTATATAATCATACGGTGTTTGATTTAGGGGTGGTTATGGAATTCCTTATGTGTTTTTTCTCACTTAAAAAACTATTTGAATGTGGTAATATCAAATTTAGTTATTCCATGGGTATTCTATACTGTTTTGGGGATTTATTCACTAGTGGGATTTCATTTCTTTAGATATGGTGATATTTTTGTCATCTTTGGAATGTATTGGTTGATATGATTTCGAGAACACATTGATTTATAATAGAGGCATGTTTTATTCTAATCCCTTAATGGAAAAGAGTTTCCCTTTTTCATGAATAGTTTGTGGAGGATGATAGAGAGGGATCTAACCTTAGGTGACTGGGATCCATTATAGAGCATGTGGATAGAATAGTTCTCATAGTTGATCAATTTATAGATTCATATACATTACCTCCACTAGTGAAAAATTTATAAGATATATTTTTTTGTATTTCTATAGGTTTTCCCTTGAGATGGGGATCTAGTTTATGAGCATTATTATACTAGCAGTTTGAATATATCAATACATTCAATCATATGTAATTCATATAGGTATATAGATGAAGGTACAACGTGAGGGAAGCTTTATGGTCCTAAATTTTTGATATATAGTCACATAATCATTAGTTGTGGGTTTAAGAATAGGATATTACTAGTATTATTTTTAACATAATTTATTATCTATATGAGATTATTTTTTCCCCTTCAGTCTTACGAATGGAAATGTTGTGTTCATGGAATTATTTAATGTAATTTTCATTACATAGCATGACATTGTTTTTTCTAGTGTTCATTGATGATATATTTTTATTCATGGACCCATGATCCAAATTATGGGTACCTAGAGACATTATTAAATATTAATTTATCACATTTGATTTATGATAAGTATTATAAGGGTAACTTTTGGATTTATGAGGTGTTTTTCCCAATCATGTGATATTAGTGGTGGGAATATTAAATTTCTTAGAGAAAGTGGAATCAATGATATCATTTGATAGACCTAAAAATGTGTCTAGGACAATTATTTTACATGGATTTTTTTGGGTATTATAGTCATTTAATCTTGGATTTATTTATCTTGGTTGTCCATATTACGAGTCACTCCAATAAGGGGGAAAATTTTTAATGAACCAATCAGTGTAGATACTTATTTCATGTGTTGAAACTGAGGCATACATCTACTGTAATTCTAATTCTAGTGAACCCGTGGAAGGGTAATACAATTTATTATGATTCCATTAGGGTGTCTATAGGAGTTGGTATGATGTTGAAGGACTGAATAGTCATTTGTTTCCTCACTAGTTATAATGACCACGACCCTGGTAGCTGAGATTTGGTTACTTACATTATTAAATTTTCATAATTACAATATTATAATCCCAAAGGACTAATCATTTTAGTAATATTGGAATCCATATTATATTCATAAGATTAATATTACATCTTTAAATAAAAAACAACATAGTAACCCTTTTAAAATAGTCTTATTCCCTTTTCTTTTCCAAACAAGTTAGTCATAATATACATCTTTACATCCAAGGGGAAAATGAAAATGAGAAAGGGGTGATCTCATATGCATATTACGGGTAAAAAATATAGCAGACACTATCATAAATTAATATAAATTGTAAAGGATGGAAAATAAATAAAAAACATGCCATTAAAACATAATATTTTGAATAATATGGTAGAGATGTAAGCTAATCAAATAAATCCATATATTTTAAAAATGAGAAATATTCATAACCATTGATATTCTACTAGTAGAATAATCACTTGGAATATCGATAACTTATATCATAATGAGGTAATTTATTATTTTGGACATCATAAATATATCTTAAAGGCTTTGACAAAAACACCATACATAAACAAGTAAGACATTAGCCAATACTGAAACTAGTTTTTCTAATGAGACCTATCAATGAACCTAGGGGCCATAGAGAACCCCACCCATCACAAACTATGTCTAATGCATTCCTCATATGAAAATGTTTAAACCTAACCAACATAAAAATTCGTATTAAAACAAGAATACAAAATGTTAATATATTAACCATAAACCATGAGTGGTATCAAAATAGCACATACACAGTCAAACATATCATAAAATATTTAAATAAAATACAATAGATGGGACTTCTTCTAGTAATAATATATCTATTATGTTTAGAATGTTCCAACTTATCATATTTCATTGAGTAAATACATTCAATTAATCCTTTAATCATACATTCCACCTTATCCTTCATATGAATTTCTCATACATATGAATTTATAAGAGTTTATATGATTCCTCCTTGGTCTAATAACTCTATTTAATTGTCACATTAAATTTTATATTGAATACCATCACATGTCTCTTCCACTATATGATTTATTCTAACATATTTGTTGGTTTTCCTCCTTTATAATAACCCAAAATATCTTTTAAACTACATTTACCTAATGAATTTGTAGATCCTTTTTAGAACAATTTGTAATACACAGCCCCATATCTTTCTTAAACATTAAATAATGAAATTTCATAGTGACTTATTTCTGATGAAACTAACTGGAAACTCAAACAACCTCCTTTTGATTTTTTTATGGAAACATCAGGTTGATGAAATTCACTCAAAAACCAATATTTGATTACTACATATGGATACTTCCTTGTTTGATGATCTTTGAACAATTAATCTAATTGTTATCTTCATTTGGAAACCTATTCTAGATCATTGGAGTACTTTGGTATGATAGAGTCTGCCTGATGGCTCATCAAGTTCATATGGAAAACATCATAATTATGTTTTTTATCTACAAAAACATTACCACTTTCTACATTAATTCCTTGAAAATTATTCAAAATAAATCTTTATATTTTTACATTTCCATCTTATGTAATTTTTACATCACTTTTTATAAAAAATCAATTTGTTTGTGAACCGTAGATTTAGTATGTTTCACCACAAATTTAATATCATCCTAAAAAAACGTTTCACAAATTATCCTTAATCTTCTATTTTGACTTAAGATGATTAAAATATTATTTTATAGTCATTTATTTTCTTATAAACTTTTTCATGAATCACATACATATGTAATTTTGATGCTTGATGAATATGAAGACATCTCTTAACATTTTTTGGTATTATTCATTCAAAAAATATCTTTCTGATGTAACCGTGAATTTAATTTAGAAATTATTTATTTCAAACTATCATCAATCAACTGTTTCTATTCAAATAAGTCTTTTTTCATTATGAATTTTCCTTTTGTTGTCTCCCAAACATTTATACTTATGATGGGAATTTTCAACTTATTCTGTCCCATCAAAAATGTTATATGACTATTGACACTCTATCCAATGACACTAATTGGAAAAGTTTTTTTATTCTATTTTGTGGAAAAATTCTTATATTATCTCGTTCTTATTGAATTAATCTAATCACCATAGATTGATTGACTCCATTAGATTACCTCGATGTGATAGCCCTCATTCAATCATTTTCTCAATTTCAATCTGGTCATCTTCACAAACTACTAAAGAAACGCATTAAGGAAAATTCATAATGTTTGTAACAAACATGATTATTTGAAACTCAAGCACATTTTTGAGACATTAAGAAAATATCATCAATCATTAGAAGTAAACTAAAAGTCTACAATGATTTTTTTTCAAGGATTGAATAATATCAATCTATACAAAAGGGAAAACACTATATAAATTGATCTTAATATTAAAATTATTAGTCACATCATTTTTTATTCATATATTCTTCTATGTTACATATACGTTATTACAATTCTTAGGTACATCAACCAAATATATTCAAAAAATCATTCTTTATTATTTATTCATTATATTGACACCAATAAAATATTTATATTTCACTTATAATCATTGAAAACAATGTCATACAATGAAAAAAATTAAAATCACATGAAATGTTGGATACTCTATATATAGGAAGAGAATATTGGGATGTTTTTAGGTGGATAATCTTGTATTTAAAGGGATTATAATTCATAGACTTGTGATTTTGGATAGATAATCTGTTACGAGTTTATATTGATGTATAATTTGTTAGGAATTCTGACACTTAGAAGAGAACCGTAGGTATTTTTATCTCCTATGGAGGTATATAAGATTTAATATGTTTTCTATGAAAGTGGTAATTTTTCTATAACATAAACTGATTATGTTGTGGAAATGAAAGTTTAAAAAGAACATATATTTTTAGAAAGATTATAATAGGAACATGGAATATTCTGGGAGGGTTTCAGGTTGTTTTTATGATAGTAAGAGTAAAATATAGTTATCTCAAAATTTAGTGTTTCATAAATGAAAAAAACATATCATTCTAAAATATCACATTATTTGGATTTTCTAGTAGGAAAAGTTAATAGAGTTACCAAAAATTAGTTAGATAATGAATCTGATAGGCAAGTTAGTAAAAACATTAGTCTATAAAATTATGAGTTTGTATTATTCCTTAGTGGGACTTCATTGAACAAAAGTTAATCAATAGAACATAGTTTTATTTGATTCATTAGTGATGTAGAATTTATCCAATGTGTTTTAGGTTTCCTATAGTTCCATGAGAATTAGTATTTTGCTGGGAGATTGATAGGAATGGTGAAGTCTAATTTTCATGTGTTATCCCAAGCTATAAAAATATATAATAATCAATTAAAGACAAAACTCAATGTTCTGATAGCATTGGTAGAAACTTCACTTGATGGAATGGTGATTAGATGATATCATCTTATGATGGGTGTACAATCAGTTTTCTAGTAAAATATAAAAAAAACATGAATTGGGTGATAATAGTGTTTATGAAAATGATTGAGAAAGATAGACATTTAACTGATTAATGTAAGAAGGTGTTGATTTCTATTAGATGTTATATAGAGTGTCCAATGAACTGAATTTTATAAAGTCATATAACATTGTTCATCAGACATAATAAGATGAAATTCCTATCAGAAAGAGGAATGTCTGGGAGAAAACTGAAGGAATATTCATAATGACAAAATAATGATGTGAATAGAATGTTTTGAATATGTGATAGGTTGGAATAAAAAAATTCCCAATTAGATTGATGGTTACATCAGACACATATTTTTTGAATGAAAAATATAAGATATTGTTAATAAATGTGTTCATATTCATCATGAATCATAATTTCTTAAGGATTTGATTCAATAATAAGTTTATAAGAAAATAAATAACTCTTAAAAAAGAGGTCAATCATCTTAAGACAAAATTGAAGATTATGGAGAATTTTTGACATGTTTCTGTAATGAATATGTTAATTTTTTTGTGAAAATTATTGGGTATATGGTTCAAAAAAAGTTATTTTTTGTAGGAAGATATGTAAAAATTACATCATAATGAAATATAAAAATACATTGATTCAATGTGATTAAGATTCAATAAATTAATGAAGAAAGTTTTAACAATCTTGTAGTTGAAAAAATTAATTATGAATTTTTTCATATTAACTTGTTGATCCATTAGGAAAACTCTATCATACCTTAGTACTCGAATGATCAAGAATAGGTTTCCAGATGAATATAAAAATTAGAGTAAATGTGAAAAGATCATCAAACAAATATGTATCCATATAAAGTAATAAGATAGAGGTTTTTGAGTGATGTTCATCAAGATAATTTTTCCATGAAAAAATATCCTAATGAGGTTGTTCGGGTTTACAATTATATTCATCATAAATAAGTCACTAAGAAATTTCATTAGATGATTTTTTATAAATACATGATGTTGAGTGTTACAAATTAATTAGAAAAAATTCTATAAATCTATTAGGAAAGGAGAGTTTAGAATATATATTTGGTAAATTAGAATAGAGGAAAACCAACAAGTATGTATGAACCCATCACAAGGAGGAAGATACTTGTGATGGTATTCAATATAAACTGTAATGTGACAATAAAATTTAGTTAGTTAGACAATGAGGAATCATATAAACTCTTATAAATTCATAAGTAGGAGAAATTAGTTTGGAATATAAGGTGGAATGTAAGTTTAATGGATTTCATGAATGTATTTACACAATGAAATCTGAGAATATAAAACATTATAAAAATAATAGAAAAATTATTACTATAAGAAGCCCCATCAGATGAAAATTCTCCAATGAGGATGATAAGGAACATCAGATAAAGTTCCACATGAAGAATAGATGTTAGGAAGGTATACTGGAAGGATGTTTCAAATCACATTATAACGTCTTCATAAATTCAATTAACTGTTATAATATTGAGATTAATGATCAATTATTCATTAACCACAATGAAAATACCATTATTATAGATGATATTTTCTGAATTTTAAAGAAGAATGTTGGAATTGAGATCTAAGGATGTTTTACATGATGATTTTTTATTACATTCTTTTAATAAGCTTGAAGGTTGTCAAATGATAAAAGTGATGAGTGGGAGACTCAATTTTGGAAGGGTAAAGTTAAAAGTTGAGTGTTTATCTTTACCTAATATTTTTGAAAAAATATTCCTATATAAAGGGAATATAGTGAAATGAGATGTAGTTGTTTCAAAATTTTGTTTTCTCAAGATATTTATTTTTAGATTTTTTTGGATGTTATTATTTTTGAAGTAACGTGTCATAAGGAAATATTTTCTATGAAGTTAGAGATCAATTATAATTATGGATAAAATTTCTTATGAAGAGGTACCTGTTAGAGAAGAGGGAACCACACAGAGTGAGAAAATCATCTAGTGAAATAAATCACCTAACAAAGAAGGGAAGAAGTGATTGGATATACTAGTGTCAAACTATATAGACGTTACTATGGAATGCACAATTGGGGCCGGGATGAGTCCAAGATCTCCGTCGGGTGGTCATCACACCCCTCCGGGTGTCCAATGGGCTTCCACTTCAAGCCCTGTAGAACCATCCACATCTGCTTCTCGCCTAATGGTTTCTTCCGCTCATGCACCTCCCTTTGTGCCGAAGGTAATCGAGTCCGGGGGAGATAATAAAGGTAAGGGCATCGCTGCTGTGGTTTCTGGAAGTGTCAGTCCTTCTTATGCCAATGTTGTTCATGGTGTGATGACTACTCCTGATGGGAGAAGGGATGACCCATAATTGTAGAGCATCCCGATGGTCGATGGAGTCAAAGTTAGTGTCACTACTACTGTCAGTTCGGTTTGGGAACATGTGGCGGCCGTCTCTATGACCCACATGCCTAATGATGGGCGGATTGGTGTTGTGGAGATTTAAGATGGATTGGATGCCCCAGTGTCCATCCATAACAAGTTTTATATCCTTGTGAACACCAATATTCCAAAAAGAAAGCCAAAATTTTGCGGTAGGGAAAGGTAACTCTTCATCTTCGGTGTTTCCTCACAAGTCATTGGCAGCTAGGAGGTGGGAGGCAGGTTGGGTAGGATGCGCACTCACTCCATCAGCCATCAATCTGGTCTCTTGTTTGAGTTAGCTCTTGATTCTGAGAGGGAACATGATGATGCTTGAAGGTATGTTTGAGGATGATTTTTGGTTTTAACATGCGTTTCTCACTCAACAATAAATGTGATCTATGGGTTTGTTTTGACTGGTGTCTGTAATGGTGGATCCCCTTGGGCTAGTTGTCTTGCATGTGGTTCTTGTGTGGTTTCTAAATTTTGCTTTAAAAGTGTTTTTAAAATAAAAAATTTAATTTTCAGTCTATCTATGGAATGCAGAATCATTGGGTTAATTGGAACTATAAGATCAAGATGATGATGAATGGATCATCCAAACATTGTGGAGAGGCCACCAGATAAATCAATAGTGTATAAGATGAATGATGTGATTCTAGAAAAATTATTCTTATCATTTTTTGTATTTTATTAATAAGATTTATAATAAGAGATAATATCAAATATCACCAGATAAACATGAATTATATGGATAGAATATACTGTAGGGATCAAAAAAAGTTTCAGAAGAATGAAAAAGATAAGTAATACCATATTTCAATTTACTAATTTATAGATGAAAACTGGTTACTTTCTCAATATTTTGAAAGTAACATTTAAATAAGAACAAAGAGGAATATTGAAACATTGTGACATCTAATATAAGTCGTATCCAGTGTAAAACTATCATGGTTTTACAAAGTATCTTGAAGAAGATGTTGATAATCTACACAATTAATTAAAAAACTAGTGAGGAGTTTCATGTTAGACAAGGCCATCATCACTCCAATGATTATGTAATATTTCTATCTCATCTCATACATCATAGGGATCCCCACATTAACTCATACATTTATTTATACCCAAAAAACATTGACCAATACCCTATTATAGTGTAGAATACATGTATTATTTAACACCATAAATGTAAAGGACAAACTACTCTTAATGAGTAGTGTACCTTGTTAAAATATCATGGAAAAATATTTAACTACAGTTGCATACATGAATATCATAGGGAAAAAAATAATAGGATAATAAACATCCTAACATATTTAAGATATAAAGTGAGAAAAAGCAATAAATGATGAAAAATTTACCAACACTGATTCACCCCTCTCACATTGTTGAGTATATCCTATAGTGGTCCTCTCAATTAGTATTAGAGGGTTAGTTGACCTAAACTAGATTATCTATTTTTAATTTACTCTCTAATGAAGATTTTATTTTCATTCTCATATTTAAAATGATGTATATTATTTTTGAATATTTAGTTATTCAGAGAAGAATTATATTTATTCCAATAATATGATGAACAATATAAATAAAGAGAAAAGGACGCTGAAAAATATAACCCCTTTACTAATTATGGAAATGAATAATATTATCCATATATTTCGAACAATTAATATATAAATTGATTAGAATGTAAATAACATGTGGTTAAACATACTAATAAATAGAATTACGAAATTCATTCCTCATGTGAATCAATAATGTTATGGGATCTTTAGGTATGTGAAAATTATTGTACAAACCATTTCAATAAGTAGAAAATATAATAAGTTGGGATGATTATTGATCTAAAACTTCTCATGATATACCAGTTAGTATATTTTTAAATATTCTATATTGTATTCTTATATAAATTGTATCCCATGTTTTTGGTTTCATTAAAATCATGTAGTAAGAGATCAATGAGTAAGAAGAATAAGTTGATAAAATGGATAAGACATTTGAATAAATTGTTATAACATGTATAAATATATCCAATTAAGTTTGATCATTTTATTTATGAATGGTGGATCCTAAAATATGTTCCTCAATGTTTGAATAATATTTTCCCAAAAATTGTGAAGAGAATAATGGTGTCAAGAATACACTAGATGAAAAGATCAATTAACTCAATAAATTTTCTTAAAATCTCATTGATGCCATGGATTTTAAATTGGGAGTAAAATCCATGAATATCAAGGAACATCATGATTTTTTACAAAAACAAAATTTATTTTGTAAATAGAGAAAAATGAATGAGTGAAGAAGATTTGTGAAGATATGGTTATTATGGTGGAAGATCATAAATACAAAATCATTATAATATTTCATGAATTTGAAATATTTTAATCTTTAGAATAGAAATATTGATTCCATAAAAATAATGTAGAAAGTTGTCGCTCCACCATAATTCTCATCGGAGGATCCAAATATCGAAATTAATATAACATGAGACATGATGATCATGACCTCATAAATTTATCTATTTCAAGTAGTAATATAGAAATTGGTACCATAATTAACATCTTATAGTAATGTTTCTAAATATAATTTCTTTAATATACTACTTTATAAAACCAAATATATAAATGTGTAGATAAATAATAATTATAAAAATATTACCTCCATCACTAAGGTGTACATGAAAAATAGTCTCATGCTTGGTTCCCCATAGATATTATATTATGTTTTGAAAAAGACCCAAAAAATAATACTATTAATATATAAGACTATGGTTTTTGGAACAATATTGGTGTTGTAAAATATTTTGGTACTTTTAATGGATTTTCAATACTATCCTCTAATATAAAATTATAATGGAAGCCCGTTCCAAGATGGAGTAAGAAATAGATGATTATGAAACCTCAAATAATTATAAAAAATATCTATAATTCAAATAGATTAGTAGATATTGAAAATATTTGGGATTTAATAAATAGTGGTGGTTATAGGGTTGGTACGTTCTCATCTCGATATGTATCTAATGATTCTAAGAAAAATAAGATGGAAAATTTTAGTTCTGAAATAATAATAAACAATATGATTAAAACAAAATAATTCTGTAAAAAAAATATCCCAAGATGATATCATGCAAGCATGGTCAGAAATAAATTGGTTCATGATTAAAATGTTGAGGAAAATTAATACATATAAAGGATCTAACTAGAA
The DNA here is from genome assembly GCA_963277665.1 of Viscum album. Classification (NCBI taxonomy): domain Eukaryota; kingdom Viridiplantae; phylum Streptophyta; class Magnoliopsida; order Santalales; family Viscaceae; genus Viscum; species Viscum album. The sequence goes on from OY728128.1 coordinate 15,516,643, forward strand.
GGATGAAACTCTAAAGAATCTATTTTTACATCCAAATGATGATACCAATGTCCCTAATGATTTGTTTGATATATATCTATAAGATTTTAAATGAATGTGTAAAATGGAAGAAGAATAAACAAATATATATGGAAATAAAAAATAAATGATTCCTTATGATGAAGATTATGTACATCAGAGGTTGTAAAAATAATACAACTATTATATTAAAGAAATTATTGGTGAGAGTTATAAAAAAGTTTTACATTGTGTAAGAGTTTATTTAACTATTCATCCATAATAGGAGTCAGTCATTAAGAGGATTAAGATTCCATCATTCATGATGGTTTTAAGATAAAAATTATTTCACCAAAAGTAGAATATAATATTATAAACTATGTGCTACTTCATGTTAAATTATTACTAAATGAAATATTTTTAAGAATAATGATTGGAAGAGATGGATAAACAAAGTTGAGAAAACAATATCAACCTTGCTTCTCAAATTAATAAAGAAAGAAAGATCCACATTACCCATTAATCTTGATGTATTTTATTTATAATTTGATAATTATTAATTTAATTTGATCTATGATCAGAAGGGGAGAACCTATGATAGTGAAATGGAATTCAATATTGGATAGAATTCATTATGGAAGTTTTTATTTTGGATTCATTCCTATGATGGTTTATTAGAAAGCTTATAAGAGGACCACCCTTGATAAAATTATTATGCTCATTTTCAATACATTATATAAATGTGAATTAATATCTTATCATTATTTGATCCTATAATTTGAATTCCATTATAACCCACTGAAAATTATCATCCTTGGTGAAGATGTGGAAATTTTCAAAAGAATAGACAACCACATATGAATGGACCATTTTGGATTCTCTCAATTTAGAGTTTCTAAATAATATCTAATAAAGATATCAATCTTAAAGAATATTATATAGATGGTCTCTTCGATGGTGAGATATGTAATGTATGATTAACTCACCTCCAGAATCATTACTTTATATAAATCTAATTATATTGGAATGTGCATAAAGGGATGCCATTGGAAAATGTAATTCTATTGTAATTATATCATAATTGGTCAGATTAAATTTTAATCATATCACAAATGGGTATAATGTGAATTAATCCTTAAAATATAAAAATTGGAAGTGTGAAAGTGTTCTAAAGAAGATTTTTTTTTAGTATTACTTGACATTTTGTAAATTTTTTTAATGTGAGTGAAGGAGTTTCGAGATGATCTATCTTATAAGTGTTTAATATACTATTTTGTATCTTAATCCTAGAAGAAAATTTTAAAACATGATGAAAATTTTATGGTTTATCATTCTGGAAGGAATCATGATGTATTTTAAAATCATAAATTTATTTTCTAAATCAAATCCTCTTGTTTTATTCACTGATCATGTATCATGTAGAACTATAATGAAATGATTGATGGCCCATTTTATAGAAATAAAATGATACCCCTTTCCCATAATTCTGTTTTTCTTGTTAGAAAATATGGGATAAATTGAAATGAATGGATGTTTGTAAAAGTAAAGGTGATATATGGATTGAAAAAATAGAGAGAAATATTAACATATTGAAATATTAATTTAGAAAATACATTAATGGTGTCATGAACAAATATTAATGGGTGATTGAGGACCCCATTTTGTGAGTGAGTTTTAGTTTTTTTAAATGGTTGACATTGGTTGTAAATGGAAGTTAATTAAATATAAATATTTTATTTGTGTGGATATTTTGATGAAATAATAAAGAAGAAGTTGTTGAAGAGAGTTGGTGGAAGTATTTAAGATTGGGAATAATGTTTCTATAGCTTATTATAACAGATAAAGATTAAAAGATTTTATCAAGGAATATTATCTTAAGAAACACATAAATTTAGTTTTTTTAATAGAGATCGATATTAAACATTACATGAATGGAAAAAATTGGTTAATTACCTTCATTTTACATATGATGTTAGATGAGATGTTCTTAATGTCTAAAACAAGCCCGATATATTTAGAGAAAATTATTTTAATCAAAATTATAATGATTCTTTAAGGGGTATCCTTAATATGTTTATAAATTCAAAAAAATTTAGAAAGAGAAAGTGATCATTAAAAGGCTAGTGTACTAAGGTAACCAGATGGAGATGAACAAACAAATGTGTTCAGATGAAGTAGATCTAATTAGGGTAATCAGAAAAGGTTTTCCAAGTAGTACCTTTATATATTGGATTTAAAAATATATATTTTAACATTGTTCTTAATTAATATAATTTAATAAATTAATTTATCATATTCAATCCAGAAGAACACGATGCAATGTCTAATTAAATAAAGGGATGTTTTTCATAACATTAAAGGAACATTCACAATAATAGTGGAATGATTTCAGCATACTAAGTTGATTATATAGTATGTGTAAATAAATGTTTGATATATTAAATTCATTGTTACATTGGGTAGATACATATCAATCCAATAACATCAATCATTTCTAAGTGTTATGTTGTTAATGATCAAATATCACAAAGTCGTGTGGCCATGATTCAAGATAATGATTATAAAGAAATAAAAATAACTAAAATAAGAGTTAAATTAGCTTAATTATAATGGGGAAATTCAGGATTAGATGTGAAATCATTTATTTAACGAGATATTAAATTTATGGTGGCACATGATGTATTTATGGTTCCCAAATGAAGTGAAGTGAACTATAAAGAGCAATAAGAATTCAACTTGACAGATGAGTAAAATTATTTATATTTGAAGTGAATAAGTCCAAATAAATGAATAAAGTGAGTTTTGATATGTAAAGAGATAATATAATTAATTATTAATAAAATCATAAGAACTTTGTGAGTTTTAGATTGATTTTATTAGATATAATTTCTCAAATAATCAAGAACATGTTTCTTAAAAAGTCAATAATAAGGTAAACTGTTCCAGGATCATAATTAATACCTCTAAATGAAGTCATCATGTATAGTTTTATAAGATATGTTAATTGGAATAATGTTTCTATAAAAGATAATAATATAAAGGATTCTATGGTTATTGAAAAGTTTAATAGTATAGAAGTATCTGAGTCAGGTCTTTCAAAAAAGTGTTGAAAAGAGATCAGGATGAGTTTTAAAAAGTCATCCAAAATAGTTCTATGAAGTCTTAAAATATAATGAGATGAGTATATATAATAGGGTTCATCATACGGAGGAAAAACAAAAAACAAATGGTAATTTGTTGGATGAAGGAGGATCCTTATTGAATTATACGAAATAGAATTTTGAAGGATGATCAAACAAAGTCACTAGATAAAAGTGGAATAAGAATAAATCCTACATATTCATCATTAAAATATATTTATATGGAATCTATGGTGGGTGGTGAGTTTTAAGTAGTCACTGAATATAATAATTGGATGTGTTACGAGAATAGGGAACATGTTAAACAAAAAAAATGGATTATTACTATATAGAGCACCATTATATCAAAAAAAATTATAATGATGTGAAGAAACATTATGCAAAGTTACCTTGGTGGAAGAGTTGTTGTTAAGTTATAACAGATGTATGGTTCAATGAATATTATGATTTTTATATATATTCATTTAATCAAGGAGATTCTAATAAAGAAATTAAAATTCTCAATAATCCCAGAGGACATATGTTGATGCAAACAGATATCTTTGTAATGTTAAAGGAGAATATTTATGTAGATATTCTATTGATTTTTACTATGAATATTGGTTGAATCCTGTCTTATTGGATTTTTAATGGTGTTAAATTGAATAAATATATGAGTAAGATTTTAAAATTTATAAGAGGGAAGTTAAAATAATTGGGTACTCGATTCCATATAAAAGTGGAAAAAATATACGAGGGGTGGTTCAATGACATGTATTTTTTCTCGAGTGAGGTTTCCCAAATATTTTTTATGAGAGTTTTTGTGGTTTTTCATTTTGTTAAAGGATAACTGTTTTCTAAAAAAATTCATCCACTAAGATTGAGAGAAATTATCATTTTGGTTAAAGATTCATGTTAAGAGATACAGACCATAGTTGGGTGAAGTAGATTGAGTGAAATCATTGGGCAAATAAATCGAGAACTAGGAAAATAAGAGATGAAGTGATTCAATGTACTGGTACCAGATTGGGAAAAAGGTTTTAAGAGTAGATTCACTATAATAATTTGAACTATATGATTATGATGAAGATTAATAGATCTTTCAAATAACATGGAGAGGAAACTTCAAAGATAAACAGTATACCAAATGAAAAAAGTGATACATGAAAATGATTTCCTATTATTTTTTATTAGACCAGCTGGGTGTGGAAGAATGCATCAGATGAACTATCATCTGAAAAACATGCATCAGATTGAAAACATGAGATGAAGGTATTAATCATAAATTTTTCTGAATATGGAAGAATATATGGTAGTTAATATTTTAGTTTTCTTATATTAATAATAGATATCATTATATTATCATTGTTATTAAATTAATATTTGAATAAAAAGGAAGAAAAATAACGAAACACTATTAAATACAATAGATGATTCACCTAGTGGAAGACTATCTTGGTGTTACAAATTATCTTAATGAAGTTTAATACATCTAACACATGTAGTATAATGAACTATCAAGTTTCTAAAACTGATATGGGGTCCTGAAAAATCGTTTTATTTAATATTATTTTAACCCACATCCAATGGTATATGGAACAATTCCAAGGATATATATATTTTTCATTCAAAACCATTTTATTATGTAATTCATTAAAGTGAAGAATCTACATACTAGTCATCACCATACACAATAAAGACTAACTAAGAATTTTGAGTGGTCAAGATTATATATATATTATGTGTCATATTTTACATTAATTTATATACATTAATATGATAATAAATGTAGAATAGGAGAGTCAAGATTCTAAAATGATTAAAAGATAAAAAGAAAAAAGGTTATAATTGGTTAAAATGTTGCAAATATGTATTCCCCCACCCACACTCAGTGTGGAGTATATTTTATAGGGGTATTCTCAAATTTTACAAGAAATTTCTCTACATTAACACTACATGTGTAATTTTTTTTCATGTATATATAATGACATACATCAAGCTACCTAAAATTGAAGAAAATAAAGCATTCACCATGAAATGTAGCTCATTTTCAATTTTAGGTGCCTTCTCCGTGGAAATTTTATTGTTTTTAGCCATTGGTACAAGGCCCTGGCCTTAAACCTTACTTAATATTGAATTAAATGAATAATTCACATTGGGGATCTTTTCAGGTTTAGAGTTTTAGATAATTAGATCATAAATCATGAATTACATTCGACATTTAAACAAAGTGGTTACATAAAAGATAGTATTCATTTTTCCCCATCAATGGAATCATAATTAAAATAAAACATGGATTATTTCTTGACACTTCCTTGACACTATCATCATAACATGAACCTTTCCCTTGACCTATGAAAAACATTTCAAATACTTGGGATGAGCATAAAAAGCTCAGTAAGGGATATAAAAGTACAAAAAGAAAACATTAGTCCATGTATGAAATCATACATTACTCATAAAACATAATAATTTTGACATACCTCATCAAATCATTAATAAATCATAGAATTAATAAGGCATAATAGGTAACTTGAGGCATTCATAACATTCTTACATAGGGAGTAACCCTCTTGGTTATGTTTGGAATACCCATCACAGTATATTCCCTAAATCTCTTTGGAGAAACCTTAACGTTTAACTCCTTCGCGTTACCCAATGCATTGGAGAGCTATATCGGTCCCACCCAACCTTAGTTTATCACGGAACCACCCATCTTCATAAACAATTCCCAAGAACCATAACATAATCGTATCACATAAAACATGCATAAAGGAAACATAACATTTCCCCTTTTCAATCACAAGATATCAATACAACGCATTGATATAAAAAAATTATGAAAACCATTTTCAATACCAAATAAAAGAAAAGTAAAACATGGTATTTATTTTTCTTTTAAAAAAAGGTATGGAATGTAGAGGAAGCCGAAACACAAATAATGTTCACGGCGGCGGAGAAGTCATTTTCGCAGCATACGTACGGAAAAAAAACATTCCCTTTTGTCATTTAGTAAAATGCTTCGTATAAAAAAGATTCCTTTTTTAGAAACGTAAAAGTCAAAGGGGTTTATAAAATGTATAAAAGAAGGTTGTGTATAAAAAAACATGCCTCAATGAAAGGATATTGAGATGAAGTCCCATACAAAGACGGTATCCTTGGATTAAGGATAAATCAATTACATAATTATGTGTGACAAATTAATACACCAAATATAAGTGGATATTAAGTGTAAAACAATTAGAGTTTATTCACACATATTTATATAATGACATATTCAAGGAGTTCAAGTTTATCCCAAAGAATCAAAATTGGGATTAGAAGCTCCCTTGAAAAAATTTGACAGCCTAACGGTGTCACTTTAAAATTCAGAAAATGAGTTAATGAGAGAAAAAAAGGGTTTCTCATCACTTGGGCATAAAATTTACATCAATAAGGATATATAAGAACATATCCCAACATAACAATATCTAAATTAAAAGACCCAACAAAAGAAGTCTTTTAAAAAGTGGAGGGTGAAAGGTTCCCTTACCGACTTGGGTATCTTTCGAAACATACACCCCATGAAAGAAGGAAAATACAAAATTGATGTAAATACTAATAAAAGGAATTATATTACACAAAGAGTAGAATAATGGGAATTATATATACCACTCAACAGAAATGGTGGAAAATGCAGCATAAATCTCACGGGAATAAAAGTGAGATGAAAAATCCCTTACGAAAACTCGACAGCCTAACGACGCCACTTAAAACTTCCAAAAATGGATTGATGAGATCAAATAGGGTCTCTCATCATATTATCATAAAATTTACAGAAATAGGATTATGAAATAACATCCCCCATCATAACAAAGAGGATCTTAAAATAATTGACATAAAGGAGAGTACTTAAAAATAGAGAGATTGGATCTCTTATGAAAATTCGGCAGCCTAACGGCGCCACTCAAAACTTCCAAAAATGGATTGATGAGAGAAAATAGGGTCTATCATCATATGAACATAAAAATTACAGTAAGAGTAATATAAAATAACATCCCAATCATAATAAAGATTTTCTTAAAAGGAATTACATAAAAGAGTGTACTTAAAAAGAAAGATAGGGGTAGGATCCCTTACCTCGGGTCCGACTTGACTCGATCGTTCTTTAACCTCCTGAATAATAAACTTGAGTTAATTTATACTTTATTAAGAACCTCTTTCAATTTCATTATTCCTTTTATATCACTTGCTATCATTCTATGAACACTATGTAATTATTTAAGTTAATAATGGTTGTTTTGTAGATCATTGCTACTTGTTTCAAAAATAAACTCTTTATAATTACAAGTTGTTCATGTGGTAAAATATATATTATATCCAGAATTATATTCATTATATAGCTATCATATATATCATATATATCCATTATATACATGAATTTATAATATTACATAACATTTAGAGGTAATAAATGAAATGCACCATTCATGGAGACGGTAAGTCGTACGTACGCATGAACGCTACTTTCATTTTTTGTCATTTTAATGGAATTAAAACAAAATGAGATATATATATATATATATATATATTATAATTATAGAATTATATACATAATTTAGATGTAATATATTACATATATATCCATTATATATATGTACATATAATAGTACGTAACATTTGGAGATAAGAAATGAAATGTACCGTTCATGGAGACGGTAAGAAGTACGTACACATGAAAGCTACTTTCATTTATTTTTTTTTATATTCAATGGAATTAAATAATTATAATATAATGTTATATTCTAATTCCAGTAGGATATCATATATAATACCATTAATTTCATCCTTTATACGTCCCGCATATGGCATTAACGAATCAAATCACTTTGAGGGGGCGGTAGTCCGCACTTCCTAAAATGAAGATATCGTGTTTTCCCATAGTGGAAACCATAAAGGTATTCCATAAATGAAAAATAAATAATCATAAGGAAAACATAAACATATTATATATCATATATAAATATAGTGACATATTAATGGCCACCTTTAAAGGTGTTAAAAAATATTGAACAATCATCGTTTCGTGAGGTAGTAATTCGCCATCCACAGAAACAGTATGTTCTATAACCATTAGACAGAGGTGTGTGAAATTGTAGCTCGAATCCTTCTTATAAAAACATCCTAGTATATTTAAGATATAGGTTTTGTTTCAAAAAAATTTAATAAAAAGAGTTTAGGGGTTTGGAGAAGAAAAATAAAACAAAAGAATAAAAGGGAAGACATTACCTTTAAATCGGGTAACCCTCTTTGATTTGAGCTCAAAGGATTTCTTGGAAAGAATTCTACCCAAAGTGAGGCTTAAATGATGAAGATAGGTATGTGGATAGATTAAATGGGCAGGGGTTGTCCGAGCCAAAGGCTTGAGAGGTGTGTGTAAGGTGGTAGAGGTGGTGGAGTTTTATAATAGGAGAGGAGGGGCACTCTTGGAAAGTTATAAAATATTAATTTATTATGAAATGATTTTAGGATTTAAAAGGTCCCAAAAGGATATATTTCTAGTATAATGTGATAAGGTTTCGCAATCCACCCATCCAATAGGTTTGTGACAAGTGTAAGACTAAGATTTCACCCTTCTTCTCATTTTATTTAAATCGTTCATTTATGAGGTAATCACTACATCATCACGGTGTCATAAATAAATTAATTTATTTAATATCTAAAAATTATAAAAATATCATTATTTAGGAAATCTTTTTAGCTTTCTATTGAATATTTATAGTAAAAAATATGTCTTTTATAACCCCATCTAAAAAGTTTTTTAGTAAAACAACACATGTTTGTGACATTTTAATTTTAACTTTAAATAAAAAGTTATTAATGTCATTTTCCAACCAAAGTGGCTTTATGTGGTCCCCATGTTGACCCATGGATTGTCTTGGTCTGACATGACTCATCCAAGGAGGGTAGGACATGTGTCTAGGTCATTTCATATTATTAAAACATTATTTTTACCTTAAACTACACTAATTACCTTTAATCGTGATTAAAACTTAAAAGTTACTATTCACCAAAAAAATTATTTTAATCCCATAGAACCACATTTTACTTCTTAATGAAAATCATGTATGTCGGATTTTTGAAATTCAAAACACAGAGGTGGTAAAATTTCATTTAAACGAAAAATCAGTTTTTTAAGTACCACTTAGTGGTTTCACTATTCATCAAAAATTTACGTTTTCCAGAAAAATACCAAAAATTCACCCTACGCTATATTTGATATTCCTAATTCAAAAATGATGTCTATTTTAAAAAATTAAAAACATATAAGTTACATTAATTAATTTAATAATTAATTCCCGCTGTCAAAGCAAATAGCGTGATTTTATGAAACAATAAGTATCAAAAGATTGACACTAGTTTAAGTCCAATTTCAAGATGAAATTAATTCCAACGACCACTATTGGATTAAATGGTGAAAATATATTCTAATTTCACTTTAAAACCAATTAAAAAGATAATATAATCATATAAATAAATTTTATTAAAAATAGGTTTTGAATTAAAATACAACATTTTTCACTATTCATTAAAAATGAATTTTATCGGAAAAATACGAAAATTTTACACAAAGTAAATTTTGAGGTCACGATTCTAAAGTAGAATTTTATTTTTTCAAATATTACACATAAAATTGTAAAAAAGTGGATTTAAAAGAGGTTCTCCATCAAAAGGCGGTTAATCGACCTTTTAAAGAATATTAGAATGTTTACACTTAAAATGAGATTCATTCGCATTTTTAATCCTCTAATATTTATTATAAATAGTAAAAATATTTGAAAAACATATATAATCATTTTTTAGTTAGTTCCCGTCATTACAATGGCTAGGTGTTAACATAAAATTATTTTATTACTGGAGTGCAACATAAAATTCCAAAGGAACTTGTTGTTCCGTATTGGGTAAGCCATCGAGCATAGAGTTACCTTTAAATTAATATTAAAATTTTATTCAAAAATATATAAATTTCATATTCTTTATGTACCTGGGGTGTTACAATTGGATTTGATACATATTACATAATGATATTTCAAAATTATTTAGTATCCTTTACATGTATTCCAATTGGCATATAACTAATGTTTTAGCCTCTCTTTCACTCACAATATTCATTCCCAAAATATTTTTGGCATGACTGAGATATTTCATCTAAAATATTCAAGATACATCATACTCAATATTTTTAATACTCATAATTTATAGAATATGCATCTACATTTCATCGATGATCTAAAAAAATATCATCAAACTTCCACCACTCAGTAACATCTGGTAGCAATATTTATTTTTGTTTCTCCACGTGAAACCTTCCATAGCCAGGAAAGCTTCATTTTTTCTATTCTACCACAATAGTACATGTTTCAATACATAGGGTGTTCTCTTCCACTTACACGTCATTTATTTCTTATGATTATCCCTAGAAACCATTTGTTACTTCATGTAAATATCTTCTTCCTAGCCATAGGGAAACAATTATTTCATTATATCCACCATCTCTGATTGAAGATAATGAGAAGCTATAAGGCATAAAAATATCTGAATAGTACAATTATTATCTATCTTTAAGAAATTTTGGATAATTAATTTTCCTCTTTTTATTGGAATCCCATAACCACTACTCATTCCTTATACATATTTATTCAATTATCTTCCACCTTTAATTAAAACAACCACTTATTTTTTGGTGATATTTTCCTCTATGTTAAAATAGTTAACTCCCATGTTTTTAGTGATTTTAATAAATCCATTTCTTCTTTCATTACTGAATCCCATGTTTTAGATTCACTAATAGTCTTTATTTTTTTAGGATTTTGGGTTGTCCTCTATCCATTAGAAGTATAATATTCTTATGAGTCAGAAATATTTGGACTGGATACCTTACCATCATGGACCTTTTTACTTGAACATGTTTTTCTACATTTTTTCCCACAATTTACTATTCTATATATTCTAGCGAACCATCTTCAATATCTCTCTTATAAGTATTATTAGTATTAAAAAATTTATGAACGTTATTTTATTATCTCGCTTTCTAATATTTATTATGTCATATGAACTCCTTAGAAATCATTTTTATTTCTATCTGTGTTTACATCTAATATGAATTATTCAGTTTATTAATTTCACTAAAATTTTAATTCAACAGTGTCTTGTTCTTTCCATATAACATTCTAATTGAATAGAACATTGTAACTCAGAATTATCTTCTATTTATTATCATTCCAGAGTTGAAATGGAATTTTTTCCCACTATGCCCCAAAAGAATACTTTTTGATGAATTTTACTTGTGATTATACCTATCAATTATTAGTGTTAGTGTGATAGGACCAAATGGTTTTTTGATTACATGTATATTCTGTATATTTAATATTAATTAAACATATTTTTCCATATTTTTCATTATTATTCATGAATTTAATGTAATAATTTCATTTAGTATTTTTTGAATTGAAAGGGTCCTATAAGTTCTCTACTATTATGAGAGCCATGAAGTGACATGAAAATATTCTTAATAGAGTTCTATATTGTACAACATTCTATAATGGGACAGATAGTATATAGAACTCTAGGATTGAGTACTCATAGATTAATGAGGCTTCTTCTCATGAATTTATAAATATTTAATCACTAATAAGATATATTATTAGAACATACCCACTAGTAAGAATTTAACACGTTTTGGTTTCATAAAATATTCCTATATGTGAGATTGTGTAATGGAACAAGACATTTATTTTATCATTTGTTCATGTCATGACTCACACACTATGATTTACTAACAAAAAAAATTGTTCCATATATTAGTGGGAAGTAGGGGTACATTGGGTGCATCACAATTAACATGTCTTTAATGGATTAGTAAAGGAAATATTTATCCCTTCCATATTTACGGGAGTTGATTTCTTGACCCTTTAATTAGAATATAACTATAACCTAAATGATGGAACTGTGGTTGTTCACTGATGGGAATAGAGTATAGTTTTTTTCTCTATAAATCATCATCATGGATGATTATAGAGTATACTGAAGATTAGGTATATTGAATGATAATGGATCTTATAGTTGAATATGACCACACTGTTAATGGTGGTGTCTTTTTCTAGTGTTTTCCAAATTTTTGGGGTCCAAAATTTAGAAGATGTCTTAAATTCTGAAAAATGGATTTCCTTTAAAGAATTTTTAAATTATGGGAAAGGAATTATTATCATGAAGAAGGGCTACATGATTTGTGTTTCGTGAAGGATTTATGAATTTTGTTGGTGTGCTCTGAGATTACGATGAGAATTGCAAAAGGTAGTTTTCTAGAATCAAAATTTCATAAATATTTTAAAGGCATTGATTTTGTGAAGCCTGGGATTATTTTGGTTAATATGAGGAGCATCAAAAACATGGAATGGGTTTCTATGTGGTTACAATTAGAGGGGCTTTGTGACTAAATTATGTTTTGATGGAAGGCTTCATGACTACTAAAAGCATCATGAACACTGAATTTCATTGGATCATCGTGAATAGAGGATCACCATGAAAGTGTTTTCAGATGACCTATAATTCATGATAGAGTTAGTGGAGCATTGAAAACAATCGATCCTATAAATAAGAGGAAAAAACTCTTCACTCAGTATGAAAAATTCCATGAAAAATATGATATTTCACTGATTTCGCAAAGCCAGGGTAGCTCTGAGAAATTGATATTTCATGCGAGCATGAGAATCATGAATAGACTACATTAGTCTTGACTGATGCCAATTATTCTTATTAATGAGTGCTTTCTGGTGATAGGTTATTTTTTATTGACTCATTGAGCATTGAGAAGACACTTTGCTCCACAATGATTGGGAGCTTCATGAAGGAAGTGAGATTTGCGAAGGATCATTATGCCAGGAAGTTTTAAATGTTACAACCAAAAAATTCATTAATGAAACTTACTAGCAGTCTATTTAAATTTCTTCTTTTGGTTATCTAAAATGCATGCCCTTATTTGGTACTATGTTTTGTATTTTAAGATAATCTTAGGAACTGTGACTGTTGCTAATATAGCCTTTGAACAATGATCACATGATTAGTATAAATATAGGTCTTGACCAAATCCAATTTACTCAGACAAATGAATTGATGGCCACATTGAGTATTATTTCCCCATACGAATCCCATTTTTTGGATCTTGTAAAGGAGGTGGCGTCATTGTTCTTCATTCTGGACCAATCCCAAGTTGAACTTCAATACGTTAAGCTCGAGCGGAACTGCCTACGAGAGAAGTGGAAGTTTATAAAGATGACCACTTAAGCAATGTTATCTGAGCCACACCAAGAGTCTTTCACCAACGCGCACCATACCCTAAAGACCTATGTTGGTGTTTTAAGCGGTTATGTAACAAGAACCTAGTACAACAATTATGTACATTATTCTTGTATAGAGAATATACATTATTATTATTATTATTACATTGTTAATTTTTTTTAATGCACAAATTGTATTTTTAGTTAATATTCAACTATGAAATCATTTTTTATGAAAAAATGGATTCTTGAATTAAAAAAAATTAATAAAAAATTATTATTTTTATTAAATTAATTTTTATTATATATAAATGATCGTGTAATTTTATGAATGCAATTGTAATTTTTATTATGGTTTGAAAGCAGTTTCTGTTAAAACCCGTGAATTTTTTCTAAATGTATGGTTTTTTAAAAGTAAAAACTCACATATTTAGAAAATTATTTAGATAAAATGAATATTATTTTTGGAATTAGGATGTCTAAATTATCCAACAGTAAATTTTTCATAATTTTCTGAGATATTAAATTTTTTGGGTAAAAATTAAATACCATTTAAATATATATTGTGTTTTATGAAATATTAATGACCCAATTCTGATATAATAAAGACAATAAACATTTTTCGTCCAATATATGTTTTACCATTAGAATAATGCGATTTTGGGTTTGTTTGATTTATTTTACAAAGCATTATTGGACCCTTTAAATCTTATAAAACATTTTGTCTTTTTAAATTGTTTCCCTTGAGAGTATGACTCACCTTTACATAATAAACACTATTATTATAAGAAGTTCGGCCATTGGAATTTTAAATTTTTTTACACTCTCCTTTTCCAAAAACCATGGGCAGAAACCATGGGCTTGTTTGTCGTTTTGATTAGTTTAATGTGAGGTGTCCCAAACCTAAATAATAAAGAATTCCTTCTACATTCCTATATCAACCCACCCAAACTCCAACTTCCTCTTCACTCAGTGACATTGGAGTTTGACCAACCCCTAACCTCCTCTCTCTATAATCCTCCCAAGGTGCCACAATCTCTCAGGAAGCCTCTCTCAATCCTCTCCCATGTTTTTGGAATCACACTTCCAAGTAAGGGATTCCTTTCTTTCTCATTTTATCAATGTTTCTTAATATATTTATTCCCTTATATTTTCAATTATAAATGTTGGGGTTTTATTTCAAAACACCATTATACTATCCTATTTATGTTTGAATGATGGTATAACCCTTTATCTCTCGTCAGTGACTTCCATATATAGCTGTCACCATGCTGAAATTCTGTAAGGAATTTCTCTCTCATTATTTACATTCAATCAATTATTTTGTATTATGAATCTAAATTCCACTACCTATGTCGGTACATGTATCTATATGAATTCCCATATTGTCCATTTCATGTACATATGATGATACACCTCTTTATTTCTCATCAACCATTTTTATGAATCCTTATGTCACGTCGTTATGCTGCCGAAATTGCACCGCTTTTTTTCAAGCCATGATCATTGTTTAATTAGTACCGTACCCATGTCTCTATCAAGTGTATTCACCTTTATGAACATATACATATTTAATGGTACATTCATGTATTTATTCCACATTACTTTATCGTGGAATAAATTATTATGTTGATTGATTCTATGTTATATGATCTATGTGGAACACTTATCCATGAAACGAAATGTTTTAGAAGGGTGTTCCCTAATAGCGCTTAATTGTGTTGGGTAAAGTATAGTATCTTGATACATCATGTGAAATGACAGTTAACTCATAATAATTCATGTGAAATGAGTGTTTACTCGTGATTCATATGCAATGAATGTTTTCTCATTCTCCTTGTGCAGTGATTCTTGACTTATGCTAATATCATGTTAAATATTGTAGGCACATCTCCATGTTATGATTATCATGCTTTATCATGCCTTTATGTTAATGTTTCTATTTGTATCCATTGATATACCTATTATCTAAAATGTATTTTATTAATCATGTTATTCCATGTTTATTCTCTTACTGGGCTTTAAATCTCACCCTTTTTCTTATTCATGTCATCGTGTTATCCCATTCAATGGTAAGTATGAGGGAATGTTGGGGTCATGTAAAGGAAGTTTTCAATAAGATGTTGTGTTTTTGTTTTAAGTTGTTTTGTAAGGATCCTAAGCCACAAATTCACTAGACCTATTGATCACCCATGTTTTATCATGTGAAGTGTTTTTGTAATGAATCATGATTAAGTGTGTAAAAAAAAGCAGGGTTTTTATAGTTGGTATCAGAAGATAGGTTTAGTTATTTTTGGGATTACGATTTGAAACCCCTAGTGAAGACTTAGTGAAACGACTAAGTACAATAAAAACATCTCTAAGTTTTTGTGGGTATTGAGTATGCGCTTTATCAATTAAATACATCCATGTATGGATATGAGCAGGTAGTGGAAGCTCTAGCACACATGAACCTAGGTGTGAATACCATAACAAAGAGTTTTGGGATTGACCTGGGGTATCCGGGTATACGAAAATGGGTCTTGATACACTCTTGGTTAATAAACTCCTGGGAGATATGCATTGTTAAATTCACAATCTTAGTATGAACCATTATTAAGGGAATAAAAGAAATACCCTTAGAATATATGATAGAAAGTAGATCATGGATAACATTGATTGAAGACTATAGATTCATAAGATAAAGACGTAAAAGTAATTTATAAGTCATCTGATTTTTCCTTGGATTACCCTTTATGTGTTATCCATAACATTAATTTTATTCTTTCCAATGGCCCGTAATAAGAAGACAGGGGCTAACAAAAAATGTGATGACCAATGTGAAGACTGTTCTAATGAGATTCCCAATCCGATGGGAGCGGGAATCACGAACTTTGTCACCATAGTCTCTCAGATAACTCAAGCATTGAATAGAAACATTGATCAAGAAGAACATTCAACCTCCCACCCCCTAAGAAAGAACATGTCACTATCGAGAGCTTCATGAGAAAAATGCCTCTTACTTTTAATGGATCATCCAATCCCTCAGTCACTGAACAATGGATCAACTCCATTGAAAAGATCTTCTCCATCCTTCAATGTTCTAAACAAGGGAAGGTTCTCCTGGCTTCTTATCGTATGAATGGTAAAGCTGATCAATGGACGACATTGATCAAAAATATGAATCCTGAGGATGAGATAGAGGTGTTGGAATGGAAGGATTTCTGGAATATGTTCATCAATAAATATTTACCACACACCCTATGACATAAGATGGAAAGGGACTTCCTTGAACTCAAGAAAAAAGTCGACAAATATGTTAGAGAATATGAGGAAAACATCACAAGCCCTTCACGATACGCCTCCAACTTGGTCATTACCCATGAATTCAAGGTTGAACGCTTCTTTAGAGGGATGAAACCAAGCCTAAGAAATGATCTGGCGATCTGTGACTTCGACAGCTATAAGGAAATTTCCTGATGTACCCTCTAGGTCGAAATTAAGAACAGAAAATATCATGGGTATCACCGGGTTAAGAAGAATAAGGTGGAATTAAATTTTAGAAGTCTGATGGATAAATCCAATGGTGATATAAAAAACCAACACCCCACATGCCCAAGGTCTGTAAGGAATCACCCCGGAAATTACATGAAGGGGACTAGTAAATGCTTTAGGATTGGAACAGAAGGGAACCTAGCTATTAACTACTAACAAGAAAAACATGCATATAAAATAGAGGATATGAATGCTTGGTTAAACTCTCAAAGTGTTGTTCTTTACTTAAAATGAAAAGAACCAAGGCATCTTTCAAATCAGTTCCCTATGCCAAGGGATTTCGGAGGCAACCAACATCTTCCAAAGCATCAAAGGCGATATTTCTCCATCACTACCACAGAATTGAACCTCGACAATGTTGTGGTGACATATACACTAGTTATTCATTAAATAATAGCGAAATTACTTTATGATTCATTTTCTATGCATTATTTTATATCCCGAAAGTTTAGTAGAACAATCCCAACAGCACCACAAATCTTGGAAATAATGTTATCGGTGAGTATGAAAAATTGGGAAATCATTGCATCCTAGGAATCTTACTCCTCCCATGTCATAATAGGTGAATTTAACTTCTAGAAGAACCACGACATAATCCCTATGGTGGAATTTGATGAAATTATTGGCATGGATTGGCTTTCCATATATAGAGCCAACATAAATTTCTATGATAGGGAATTCACTACCCATGTGGAGAATTGACCCCAGATTCTGTACAAGTGAAAGGAGAAAGATGAATCTTCTTTATCTCTATCATCTGAAGCATGAATATTATTTCCCCATGAGAACGTTTATTCAGCTCAGATTACTGAGTCTATGGAGGCAACCATCCTTGAAGACATGCCTATTATGAGGGAATTCACTGAAGTTTATCCCAAGGAATTTCTTGGTCTTCCTCCTTGAAGAGATGTTAAATTATCAGTTGATCTTATACCTGGGGCATTGAAAGTATCCAAGTCTTCCTATAGAATGGATTTTGTGGAGGTTGAGGGGCTGAAGAAACAATAAAAGGAAAATCTAGAAAAGGGGTTTATACACCCAAGTGCGTCACCATGGGGTGCACCAGTTCTCTTTGTCAAGAAGAAGGATGGGTTAATGTACCTTTGCATTGATTATCGTTATCTCAACAAAATCACAATAAAGAATAACTATCTTCTTCCATTAATTGGTGAATTTTTCCATCAGATATATGGAGCACAATACTTCTCCATGGTATATTTTCATTTGGGATATTATTAAGTAAGGGTGAAGAAGAAAGACATACATGCCACTACTTTTCGTACAAGATATGGGCATAATGAATTCATAGTAACACCTTTCGGACACACTAATGCTCCAGAAATATTCATGGACTTAATGAATATAGTCTTTATAGATTATCTCAACAAATTTGTGGTAGTATTTACAGATGATAGTATAATATACTCCAAAACCAAGTAGGATCACAAGGAGCATCTAAGAACTATACTAGAGACTTTGTGAAAGGAGAAGATATTTTCAAAGTACAGAAAGTATGAGTTCTTGTTGAAGGAGGACTCATTATTGGGCCATATCATCACAAATAATGGGATATATGTGAATCCTTCCATGTCAACCACAATAGAGGGATGGTCGAGGACAACATTGTTAATGGATATTTATAGCTTCTTGGGGTTAGTTGGATATTTTAGATGATTTCTGTGAAATTTCTCACGATTTTCCAACCCTCTTACCAAGATAACTCAGAAGGGGTTATAGTTTTCGTGAATTCGTGAATGTGAAAAAAGATTCAAGGAATTGGAAATGAGGCTTATCATTTCATTTAAGATCACTTTACCCATAGGTGGGGAACTTTTTGTGGTATTCAGTGACGCTTCAAAGAAGGGCATGTGTAGTGTGTTGATGAAAAATCACAAAGTCCATGCCTATTCTTCAAGGAAATAGATAGATAATGACAAGAATTATCCAACACATGATATGGAGTTGGATGTGGTGATCTTATCATTAAATATTGGTAGAATTATATATTTGGGGATAAGTGTGAAAAATATATGGATAAAAAAACCCCTAGTATATATTCCCATAGAAAGAGTTGAACATGCGCCAATGAATATGGTTAGAGCTGATCAATGAATATGACTGCTCAATCCATTATCCCAAGGGAATGCGAACAAGGTGGAAGATGATCTAAGTAGAAAGGACGCATTGATTCTATAATTGATGATAATTATAAGGATCCAATCTACTTATATTTGATGAAGATGGACATTGGAATCATAGAGATGGGAACATCATCAATCCATTCATAAATGATTTCTCAACCATCTCTTTTAGAAAGGTTAAAGGATGATTCAAAAGAAATATGTGTGAATTTAGAAGAAAGTGGAAGCTATCAGGAAAGGGAAGTCCTTAGAGGTAAATGTTAATAAAGAATGAATTGTGAGATTTGGGAAATGACTATGTGTTCCATCATATCCGGAGCTGAAGATGGAACGTTTGGATGATGCACAAAGTTTAAATTTCTCTATTCACCCAGGAAACACAAAGACGTACTGAGATCTCCAAGATGATTATTGGTGGGACAATGTGAAGAAGGAGATCGTTGAGTATACATCAAAGTGCCTGGTGTGTCCGTAGGTGAAGGCATAGAGGCAGAAGACTAAAGGGATGATGCATTCATTTCCCATACCAGCATGGATATGGGAGAACATCACCAAGTACATTGTCACCGGACATCTGAATACATCCAAAGGTAACAATGAAATCTGGGTTGTTGTGGATCATCTTACAAAGTATTCACACATCATCGCAATTCAGGAGGATTTCTCATTGGATCAACTGACACATATATATATCAGGGATGTGGTAAGTCTTCATAGAGTACCACTAACTCTTATATCCGATCGAGATCTGATATTTAACTTAAAGTTATGTTAAATCTCCAACATGCTCTAAGAACTAAACTAAGCATCAGTACGGCATGTCATCCTCAAACAGAAGGCCAATCTGAGTGAACTATTCAGAAACTAGAATATATGTTAAGATAATTTTCAATAGACATTAAAGGAGGTTGAGAGAAACATCTTCCTCTGGTTGAATTATCCTATAATAACATTTTCTAATAGAGCATCTGAATGGAACCTTATGAAGCCATGTATGGGAATAGGTTCAAAACAACATCATGTTAGGATGAAGTCAGAGAGAGTAAGATGATAGGACCCGAAATGGTCGAAGAGGTGGTGGAGAAGTTGAATACCATTCAGATGAATATCATGGTATCCCAATGATGATAGAAGAGTTATAAAGATAACCATTGATGAGACCATGAGTTAAATGATGGAGACATGCTCTTCCTATGCATATCTCCATCGAATAAGATCATGAGGATTTTAAAGAAATGGGTGTTATGTCCTACGTACATCTTCCCCTTCGAGAATCCCGATTGTGTCGGGGTTGTGGCCTATCAACAACCACTTAAACCTACTATGGAAGAAGTGCATGATTTCTTTCATGTATCCCTATTAAGGAAGTATATACTGGACCCTTCACATGTACTCTCTTTAGAGGAAGTATAGATAGAGGATGATCTTTCCTAAGAGGAGAAACAAGTGAATATCTTATATCATAGAGAAAATGATATACTAAATAAGACAATACCCCTCGTGAATGTGTTGTAGAGAAACCAAGAGTTTGAAGATGCGACATTGGAATCAGAATAAGTGATGAAGCAGAGTTATCCACATTAGTTTTAGTGTGTGAAATGGAAATTTTGAGGCAGAATTTTCATAAGGGGGGAAGATTGTAACAACCCAAAAATTCATTAATTAAAATTCCTATTAGTCTATTTAAATGTCTTCTTATGGTTATGTAAAACATATGAACTTATTTTCTACTATGTTTTGGATTTTAAAATAACCTTAAGACTTTTAACATTTTTTAATATAGCCTTTGAACACTGATCACCTGATTAGTATAAATATAGGTCATTAACAAATCCAATTTACTCAGACAAAGGATGTGATGACCCCATCCAATAGAATCACCTTATACGAAGCACATTTGATAGTTCTTGGAATGGAGTAAGTGTCATTATGCTTCACACTTGAACAATCCCAATATGATCTTGAATACATTATGCTTGAGTGTAACCACCTTCAATAGAAGTGGAAGTTGATAGAGTTTACCACTCGAGCATTGCTATCTGGGCCACCCCAAGAGTCTGTCAACATTGCACACCTTAACCAAAGGTATTATGTTGGTGTTTAAAGGGGTTATGTGACAAGACCCAATTACTACTATTTTTACATTATTCTGGTATAGATAATATACATTCTTTTTATTATTTTTACTTTTTAAATTTTTTTTAAAGCACAAATTGTATTTTTCAATAGTATTCAACTTAGAAATCAGTTTTTAGGAATTAATGTATTATTGAATTAAATAATCTTTTAATAGAATATTATTATTATTATTATTAACTTAATTTTAATTAAATTCAAATGATTGTATAATTTTATGAATGCAATTGTAATTTTTATTAAGGTTTGAAAGTTGTTTTTTTGTCAAAACCCATGAATTTTCGATAAATTTCGGTTTTTATTTTAAAAGTCAAAATTCACGTATTTAAAAAATTATTTAGATAAAATGAATATTATTTTTGGAGTCATGAAATTGAAATTATCCAACGGTGTATTTTTAATAATTTTCTAAGAGAGACGAATATTTGGGTAAAAATTAAATACCGTTTAAATTTATATTGTGTTTTATGAAATCATAATGACCCAATAGTGATGTAATATAATACTTAAAAAATTATTTTTGGACAATATATATTTTTTATCATTAAAATAATGTTATTTTGTTTTTGTTTGATTTATCTTACAAATATTTAGTCGACCCTTCAAGACTTATAAAACATTTTGTCTACTAAAATTTTTTTCCTTGAGAGTGTCACTCACCTCCACATAAGAAACCCTATTATTTAGAGAAGTTAGGCCATTTGAGTTATAAATTTTTTTTTTCACTCCCCTTTCACAAAAAACATGGGAAAAAATCATGGTCTGATTTGTGGTTTTGATTAGTTTAATGTGTGGTGTCCCAAACCTAAATATTAAAAAATTCCTTCTCCCTTCTTATATAATCCCACCAAACATCCCACTTTCTCTTCACTAAAATAATTTTGAGTAATACCAAAACCTGATATCCTCTCTCTAGAATCCTACCAATGTTCCACAAGATCCCATGAATCCTCTATCAATCTTATCCTATGCTTTTGGGATCACACTTCCTAGTAAGGGATTCCATCCTTTCTAATTTTATCCATCTTTTTTAATATTGTTATTCACTTTAATTATCAATTATAATTTTTGGATTATGATCTTTAACCACACCTATAATATCTTAATTATGTTTTAATGACTAGGTACTCATTCTTCTCTCATCGCTACCTTCCATATATATCTCTTACCATGCTGAAATTCCATAAAGAGTTTCTCTCTCCTCATTTACATTTAAGCAATTATTTTGAATTATGAATCAAAATTCCATTACCTATGTTTGGACATGTATCTATATTACTCCCCTTACTTTCCATTTCTGGTACATATGATGAGACTCCCATTTCTCTCTCATCAACCATGTTCATGAATCCTTATGTCACGCCGTTATGATGCTGAAATTGCATCACATTTTTTCAAGACAATATTATTGTGCATTGATACCATACCCATGGCTCTATGAAGTTTATTCACCTTTATGAACATATACATATTAAATTTAACATTCATTTATTAATTCAACATTACTTAATCATGGATTAACTTATTATATTGATTTATTCCATGTTATATGATCCATGTGGAAGACTTATGCATGAAATGAATTATTTAAGAACGGTGTGCCCTGATAATGCTCCAATGCATTGAGTAAAGTATAGTATCATGATACATCACGTGAAATTAGTGTTGGTTCATGATAATTCAAGTGCAACTAGGATTTACTGGTTCTTCTTATGTAATGAGGGTTTTCTCATTCTCTATGTGTAATGAGCTAAGCTTATTCTACTATCATGTTGAATGTTGATTCCACCTTTCCATGTTATTATTTTCATGCTTTAACATGACTATATGTTCATTTTTCACTTTTCTCCATTGATATGCCTATTTTCTAACATTAATTGTTTTTATCATGTTATTCCATGTTTATTCCCTTATTGAGATTTATATCTCACCCTTTTTTATGCATGTCCTCACGTTATCCCATTCAATGCTAAGTATAAGGGAATGTTGTGGTAATTTAAAGGATGTTCTAAACAATATGTTGCATTTTTGTTTTAAGTTGTTTTGTAATGATCCTAATCTTTATAGACACTAGACCTCTGGATCTTCCATGTTGTATCAAGTGAAGATTTTTTGTAATAAATCATGATTATGTGTGTAATAAAAATCAGGCTTGTTAAATTGAACAACTGGTTTAACAGGATTGGGATATCATAGTGCATCCACTCTCGTAAATGGTGAAATAAGAGTCTCATACTAATATAGGGACAAAGAAATTATTTTTAACCCATTGAAAATAAATTCTTGTTGATTAACTGAGTTATTCTTCTCTCAAAGAATTGATCTAGGGGGTGTCGAAATAAGTGATCTGAGGGACACAATGTTATATCCCAAAAATATTGTAAATGTAGTGTTCAAGGCATAAAGTGACTATTTCAAAACACTTATATGAAAAATATAGTGAATATTAGTGGATTTAGATAAGACTGAAAATCTATTGTGGTATGCTCCTTGGACTATCCCTTAGTTGTGAACTAAGTAAAAATTTGTGTGTTGTCTTACTGCATGTGAATGTATTAATTATTTCACAATAACATTAAATAGGTTTATTGAGTTCCTACCAATGTGAGAACAAGATATATCACTTTACGAAGAAAAATTGGATCTTCTTTTTCAACCCTCCCCTCTCATGGTGTTCTGGGATCATTCACTAAATTCCATAGACATGGTGTATTAACATGTTTATTTCATAGTGTCAAAGAAATAGATAGAGACACAATTTTTTTAGGGTTATTGAATTGGAGAATAATTTTTTATTTTGTAATTTCTGGTGATTTTAAGGTAAAAAATGGAAATATTACCATAGAATATGATCTTAGATAATGTTTTAACCACTTAATTGGTCTTCGAATAATGTTTTTACCCTATGACATGATTTAGTGAAGCTACGAGCAATTAGTGTTTTGGATGAATTTTAAATACTAAATTAATTGAATATTGATACTACTATAAATCAGGCCGTTAACATCACTAGTAAATGAGATTTATCTGTTTTATAAGAGCATTGATAATGTCAGAAATTTTTATGTGTTGGATTTAATAGTTCTCATTAAAATGATGAACAAGTCAAAATTTAACAGCACTGAAAATAGCACTAATAATAGGGGCCTTTTGAGATCTATTTATAGCGTTGATAAAGTACACACTAATAAAGATGGTATTTTTTGTTCAATCCCCTCCTTTCTATCAGCAAAACCCACCACCACCTTTATCAGTACTCCTTATATCAATCCTTTAGATAATCCCCCCAGCATGACCCTTCCTGTTGTGTGTGTGTGTGCATGTGTGTGTTTATAAATACAAAAAAACATACATATAACTATCTATATATTTGTGTGTGTGAATCTATAAATATAATTATAATTTTTAAGGATTATTTAAATATATAATATATATATATATATATATATACCAGAATATATAGATAAATCTGTTTGTCAATACACACACACAAATATATATCTATATAAGAATTATATATACATTCATTGTCTATGTATATAAGTATCCACATATTTTTATATTAAACAAAATGAATATTATTTTTATTTAAATATGGTTTATAAATTGGGAAATATATTATATATGAAAACAGGTTTAAATATTAATTTTTTAAAAAATTAATTTTAATTCATTAATAAAAAAATAGAGATTGTTATATATTTCATCATAAATAAAAGAACAATATGAAAAAACATAAATTTCAAAGGAATAATATTAATATGAATGTAATACCCAGGAATAAATTATGTTCCCATTGATAAAGGAAAAAAATAACCCCCTTAAAAGAGGATGAAATTTAATTTAATGATAAAAAATTGGGGTACCCAAACTAAAAACTCAGTTTTGGAGGCATTCTGGAATATTTTTTGTCTAAAAAAATTCACCCAAAGACATCTTCGTTCATTATGGTGTAGATCTTGTAGCAAGATTTCATTTTAGATGTGGTAGTCCCCAAATAGACCCACTGATCCAAAGTTTTGGTTGTTTTATGTTCGAGTGATGATTTATAACTATTTTGGATATTTTATTATTTTTTGGATTTTTTATCTTCAATTTTTTTAAATTAATATTAAAGAATAAAAATTAATAAAATTATTAATTTAAAATATTTTATTAATAATTTAATATTCCATTTTCAATAAATATCTTATATATTAAGTTTAAATTCTTTTTTTAGCCTGATGTAAATGATATTTAAAATTTATATATTATATTTCTATTAATATAAATATATTTATATATAAATATGTTAATTTAAATGATTTATTAATTTACCTTTTTAGAAATTTTTTACAATCAATAATAAAGGCACCCCTTTATTAGTGCTTTTTTTAAAAGTGTTGATAAAAAGGGAGCCCTTATCAGCACTTTCCTTATAAAAATTGATAAAGGCCAACATTAACAGCTATAAAAAATCATTATTACTGACCCCCTTTAACAATGCTTTTGCTAAAACTAAAAATGGGGTTTTAACACTACTTTTTACTACCATTATTAGAGCCCTACCATTGGATAAAACCATTTTTATTGTAGTTTATGTTAGTTTTTTAGTATTTTTGTGGATATATATTTTGAAAGGAGTGTTAGAATGAGATTCAGACACTATAGTTGAGTCCAGAATGGGGGGTTTTCCAAGGTGAGGTAAAAATTCATTCCGTGTTTAGACACATGGGACAATTGTTGAATGGGTAAAAAATTAATTAATTAAAAATTAATAAAACACTTCTCCTCTCCCCATTTTAGGATTCCATATATGACAGGATAGGGGAGGGATACTCTAGCCTATGATGTCTAGACTGAGAGGGAGGAGGAGTAGATTCCACCATATTTTTTCTATGGTTTAGATCAGGACCATATCTAGGTGTAGTAGCTACTAAAATAATATTTAAACCCATAGTATCGACATTTATTCCATGAGGTAGGCTAGATTTTCAGTTCTATATCCATAACCCTATATATTAGTTTTTTTCCATGTTTTACATCGTTTCATGATTTTTTAGGACCCCATGGGGGGTAAATAAATGCTTATTATTGTGAAATGGGGTTTGTGTGAGGTTCGTAGTGGTTTCCCATTTCGAAGCACCAACTAAACAACATGTGTTTTGAATAACACACGCTATGAGTTATTACTATTTGGGGAAGAAGAGTAGAAGACAACTATAGGCTTGTAGTCCATAGGACACCCTGTGTAGTGTCACATGACATATGGTCGGGTACATAGCCAGATGGCCTATGTAGGTTGTACATGGCCATGTGGGAAACATGGCCCAACCTCATTTGTTTGACACACTATGTATGAGTACATGGCTAGACATGGACATGTGGCCAGATCATGCGGGGTGCACAAGTAGGTAACCCA
The DNA here is from genome assembly GCA_963277665.1 of Viscum album. Lineage (NCBI taxonomy): Eukaryota > Viridiplantae > Streptophyta > Magnoliopsida > Santalales > Viscaceae > Viscum > Viscum album. The sequence continues at coordinate 15,543,287 of OY728128.1, forward strand.
TGTAGAGTACATGTCGTGTACCTGATTTACAAGCTATGTACGTTGGTTATACATGAATGGTTTGATACAGTTCACACCCATGTTTGGCTGTTGGAGCACACACCATGTGCCCAGGCATACACATCGTGTGGTTCTCTTTGGTTACCCATTTTGGGGTCTGTGGTGTTTTATGCCACTAAAATATAATTGGACTAGGATGAGAATATTACATGAGAATATTACATGATATTTCACTTGTGGAAGATGGTTATAGGATCAATATTGGGGGTGGCCTAATGATATATATTTCGAACCATGTGAATTTCCACCTCAGTGTGCATATAGAACTTATGTATGCTTTCAGGTAGAGGAGATATGCCAGGTAAATTGGACTAATGACCATGACTTTGTAGTTTTATTGGATGCTCATGTAGATCTGTCTGGTTGGGCTTCAGCATCTTAACAAAGTACTCTATATTGGTTGTGTCATATGGTCTGGAGTTGCTAGTAGTGCGAGATGTATTTACCATTTACATTTTTATTTATTTATATGTGATCTTCCTAGTTGGTAGTCATTTTTTATATATATGTCATGGTTATTCGGACTTTATTATATTTTATTTTATTGCATCACATTTTAGTTTTAGTTTATTTACACTTCCTCATTCCCTGATGTGTATGTTCTTTGTAAATTTTATTCTTTTTGTTCACTATGATATGGTCGTATAGTCTTCTCATAGAGCCACCTTTGACCCCCACCACTAGTCAACAACATCATTAATGTGGGTAGGAGCTCTTAAGGCATTACAGTGAACCACCTTGGGGCACTGGTTTAGTGGAATATGGGGTGGGATGTTACAATTTGGTATTTAAGGTCTTAAATTCCTATTTTTTCAATATTTACGATTAGTAGATAAAAGATATTGTAATGTTTCAGAACATATGATGTGTACTGAGTTGTTGCATCATGAACACCAGTTCTAAAATGATGCCTAGTTTACCAGGGACTAGGATTGATATTCAGGATTTTTGGTTTCATGGTTTTATATGATTTTCGCTTTGTAAAACATACATATTGTTTGGATGTGATGGTTTATAACTGATTTGGGGGTTACATTCCCATTGAAATTAGTCATATGAGTTGCTTTTGGATCTTCGACTAAAGAGGCATGATTGGAATCATACACCATTCTAGGCATGTAGGATCCATGTGTTGTAGGATTTAGAGTGTGTGATTTTATTGATATCCTTATAATGGTAGTTTTTCTAGATCTACGGTGAGCCGCTCTTCCTTGAGGATGACGGTACGGTCCTTATGTGTGGTTGGTGCAGTGACAATGGTGGGTCAGTATGATTTACGATTAGGGTTTGGAACTCTTTATAGATGATTTTTTATGTGTTTGGTATGTTCAGGTCCTCCAAAGAGCTATATGATGTGAATATTCTTGGAGAGGGTGGACGCTATAGTTGTGGTAAGTTGGTTGGTACAAGATGCATTTGTGGTGAGAGACCCAAGAGTGTTTTTTGAATTTTTGATATTTTGTGATGATGAGATAGGTTTATGATGATTCCCAATGAGTTTTGTATTTTTGTGAGTTTTCATAGACCTGGGTAGTTGGAATTAGTGAGTCGATGTGAATCTAGATTAGTAAGGCAAGGTAGGGGAGAAAAGATGCCATTTTGATGTGACTTCATAGTACGGAGTCCAATCAGATTATCTTTATAGGTTGACCAATGAAAGGTTTCAACATTGTTATAGGTTCTTTTGTGTACTTGGGGGAATAGACAGTTGTTTTTTTCATATGACAACGGTTCACAAATTTTTTGGTTGGGTTTGTGGTATAGTCTTATTTGATGCCTTTTGTTTTGAGGTGATTCACTTGTGTTCTAGTGTTTTAGCCCTTTTGTTCCAAGGGGAAGGTTCATTCTCATTCCAAGCCTAGGAAAGGGTTGCTCATGGGAGTGGATCCAGGTGGCTTTGAGTTGGATTGGGATCACATGGTGTGATAATGTTTAATCGTTAGAGATTGTGAACCATGTTTCATGATAAGTGACTCCCTAGTGTCAGATCTAGCTTTGCGGATGGGTTACACAAGGGTGTGTACTAGTTTTGGATATTGTATCCTTGGTCACATGAGTAGTGGCGATGTGTTTTAGTGATTTTCTAGTGTACTAGATGCTATGAGAGTGTATGTATGAGGTTCTTGAGCTAGAAAGGTATCCATGAGTAGGATAAGAGACCTTGCGGGTCTGATAAGAGGCTAATGTTCAAGGTGACATGAGGCCCTTGGATATAACTATGTTGTTCTATAATGGTAGGGGATTTGGTGATTTTTATTGATGACATTTTTGTACACTCGCTGTTTAGAGATGATCATGCCTAATACCTTCAAACATCACGAGTTTTCAAAGAGAGCACAAAATTTCTACCCTGAAATAACGATTTGTTCATAGGTTTTAAGGGGCCTCCTATGAGATTGTGTTCTTAGAGTGGTGTGTGAGAATCCATATGGTTGAGATTGATCCATCGACTTCTTATTAGTAAGGTCTTTATGGGAGATCAAATTTCAATGTATACCATGGTTGTTGATCATGGATGCTAGGAAAGAGAGATAATAGATGTTTTGTTTTGTCTTTATGGTAGGAACAATATGTCATTGTCCATTTTTGAGGATTGGTTGTAATTTGGAGGCATCATCAATGGAAAAGATGTTTTTTTGAAGAAATAGTAAGGATATTATTATAGTGGGATGTACCATGAGATTATGAAGACTTTTAAATGATGATTTGATGTGTCTAGATGTAAAGGAACTAGTATTCATTATCCTATTGGTTTTTTATGGTAGGAAGATTTTCCTCGGACTTTGATGGGTCGTAATCCCGATATTAGGAGTTATTAAGAGAAAATTGGTTGGAATATCAGAGTAGGATTCAATGATCTAAGATTGAGATGATGAATAAGGAGGTTCAAGATGTGTGGTTAGAAGAACACCGAGGAATCTCAAGGATGAGAAGGTATTTATTGATAGTTTCTAGAGACCCTGGTTTTTTTGGGTTTTGTAATTTTAGAAGAATTTTGAATTTTTTATTTTGGGTTCTCCTGAGGGGTAAAATGGTCATATTCCTCTAGAACATGATCTTAGATATTTTGTCACACCACTATATAGGTCCCCAAATAATTTTTTTCCTAAGGACATGTTTTCATTGATTTTGGAGTAGTTTGAGTTTTCTTTGAATATTTCATATTAAATTAATTGAATATCGTGATAGTGAGGTAGTTTTCGGATGATATATCATTTTAATAGAGTGTTGGATTGAGAATGTGACTCTGTGGTTGAGTCTAGAATGGGGATTTTTTTGTGGGGACATAAAAACACACTACATGTTTTGGAACATGGGAGGGTTGTTAAATGGGTAATTAATTAATTAAAATATCAATTAATTAAATATTTAAAAAAACAATGCCCCTGATTATGGGGTTTCATGCACTGTTGTAGAGTGGGGAGCTTACCTATTATACAATGGCTAGACTGAGATGGGAAGGGGTGGAGATGCCACCAGACTTCTTCCATGGTGTAAATCCGGATGAGATTGAGGTGCAGTAACTACTGGGAGTTGATTTAGACTCGAAGCATCAGCATTTGTACTACGAGGTAGGATATATTTGGAGTTTTATACCTCAAACCGCAATGATTATTTATTTTATAGATTTATTGATATATAATTACTACTATAGACCCCATGGGGGTTTATATAAGATTATTTTATGGGAAATTAGTGTTTCAAATTGTTCACAGGGGTTTCCCATTCAAAAACCATGACTACATGGAATGTGGTTTGAAGAAGACATGATGTGGTTTCTTAATGTTTTGGGAAGAAGAGAAGAAGAAGACTACACAATGTGTAGTCCATAGGAGACACAGTGTTGTGTCACTCAACATGTGGCTACGTACATGGAATTATGACCAGTGTATAGGGGACACAGTCATGTGGGGTACATATCCTAACATTGTGTTCGTGACATGTCGTTTATGAGTACACGACATGGAAGGGACATGTTTCCATTCCATGTGGGGTACACAGGTAGGTAACACTTATAGGGTACACATTATATACTTGGGTCATTCATGCCATGTTCAGAGGGAGTACATGCCTATGTGTGGGATGTGGGAGCACACACCATGAACTCAGGCATACATGTCATGTGGTGTTGTTTGGTTACCCTTTAAGTGATTTTTTCGTGCTTTGTTCCTCAAAAATAGAATTGGACTGGTGAATATTCCTTTATAAGTGATTTTACACATAAAACATTATTGGGGGATCCTTTTTACTTAAAGAGGTCATCCGAATTGTTTTTTAATATGATATTTTAGGAGTATTTCCTTGTGGAATGGGTTTAGAATACTCGTGTTTGTTGGGTTGTGATCTAGGCGACCCGGGTGATGGTTGTAAGATCTGTGTTTGGTTTGACCTGAGTGTTCCATAGTGTTTTTAAAATGTTTTCATGGATGAATCCTAGAAGGTGTGATTTGAGTAGTATCATTGGAGTGATATTGTTTTGTCCCTACATATCAGGTCTAGTTGTTTGATGTTAGAGCAGTTGAGGTTCTGATACTATGTTTGAAAATTAGGGTGGTTAGGGTCTTTTAGTTCGGTTGAAATCCTAAGATGGTGGTAATGGATGGGTTTCATTAAGGCATCGATTTGAGTCTGAGGGACTCTTGAGGATACTTCTAGTGGGATTATTTCTGGTTAACTGATCATTGGATTCCATGGTTGATATTTGAGAATGCATGTGAGGAATGGGTTCTATTTTATGATTCCTAGTTAGGATGTTATAGATCAAGGATTAGTTGGAGGCCATTAATGGTCACCTAAGGATGCTTCATGTTGTAGGGATTGGCTCGAGTGTTTTGTTGTTTCTAATGATTTGAAGTGGATTTCTCTTATTGAGTTCTAGTTCGGAGGATGGAAAGAGATGCATATGTTTCATATATATTCGGAGGATCAAGTGCATGCCAGATTGATAGCATGACCCTGAGAAGGTGTGTCTGGTTGTCTGTTTTGGTTATGGGTGTTCCCTTGGGGCTTGGTTGAAATATGAGTTGATGGGAAGAGATATTGCTGGCCATGATGGAAGAACAACCATCCCTTTTGGGTTTTGATTTGTTTGAGTACGTTGAGTTTTGGTTTACACCTACGAGGTTGTTCTGATAGTTCTGGGGTTTCCATATTCCAGAACCCAATTTAATAGTGAGGGTTATCATATGTGAGAGAGTTAGGCATATGATCCACTAGTATGGTTCCAAATATCATTGTTCGGTGTTGTTGGACTGAGGACCCATATCAGTACCAATAGTTTTTAAGGGATCGGTGCTGGAAAGAGTCTCCAGACATGGATAGTATACTTTATAGATTAGGTGCACTACCACAAAAACAGTTTTTCCCAGCACTAACCTTTATCAGCGCTAATGAAAAAAACGCTGATAAAGTGGGTGCCTTTATCAGTCCTAAAAAAGTGCTGATAAAGGGTCCCTTTATCAGTGATAAAAAAGTGTTGATGAAAGCACCCCTTTAACAGCGCTTTTTTAAGCACTGATTAAGGAACCCCCTTTATCAGCGCATTTTTTTTGCGATAAAGGGACCCCCTGTATCAGCGCTTTTTTAGTAGCACTGATAAAGGGGGGACTTTATCAGCGCTATTAAAAGCACTGATAAAGGGTCAGATTCAAAAAAAATTAATTAAAAATAATATATAAGTAGATAAATATATTTATATTGATATAAATATAAGATATAATTTTTAAATATATTTTAGATAAGTATAAATATACATTTACACTTAATAGAGTTAATTTATAAGATATTTAGTGAAAATGGCTTATAAAAAGTTTTAAAAAATATTTTTAATTAATAATTTGCTAATTATTATGGAGTTATAGTCATTTAATAACAATTTGAACAGTAAAAATAAAAAAAATAAAAAAAACATCCAAAATATGTTGAAAACGCAACTCGAACTTCAAACGGACATAACTTTAGATCTGGGTGTCCGTTTGAGCTCTACCACATATCAAATCGAAGCATGCGATGAGATCTACGTTTTTTTGAATAGGGATACATTGTTAAAGGTTTTTTAGAGGAAAAAAAGGCCCAGAATTCCTCTAAAACTGCGTTTTTAGTCGGGGTACCCCGATTTTTTGACATTTAGTGGATTTTCAGCCACATGTAAGGGGGTATTATTGGCTCTTTTTGGTGCGGACTGAATTTATTCTAGTGTATTAAATTCATATTGATATTATTTCGTTTAAATTTCATCATTTTTTTATAATACACTTCTATTTATAATCAAATATATAACAATATATACATATTTTTTATATATTCACACACTAAAATTTAATTATAAATATAAATAATAAAATATATTTACATATAAAATATATTAGCTTTAAATAAATAATATATAATATCCATTTTATTTAAAATAAAAATATATGAATATTTATATACCAATATATTAATCTAACTATACATATATATATTAATCTAACAATATATATGTTAATATAACTACATATATATATTGATATTACTATAAATATATTTACAAATATCACTATAAATATATATATTAATAACACTATAAATATATATATTAATATAACTATATATATATTAATATAAATATATATTACTATCCGAATAAATATAGCTATATATATATAAATAGAGATATATATTAATATAACTGTATATATATACATTAATATGACTATATATATTAATATAACTATATATATATACTAATATAAATATATATTACTATATGAATAAATATAACTAAATATATATATAGAGAGAGATATATTAATATAACTATTTATATTATAATATTTATATATATATATATTTATATAACTATATATATTATAATATATATATATTATAAATATATATTACAATACGAATAAATATAACTAAATATATATATATATATATATAGATATAATGAATTGGAAAACAAATTAAAATAGGGGAGTGGTAAGGCCTTAGGCGCGCAGGAGGGAGGTCTCGAGTTCAAATCCTGGTGGAGGTAGGGTCACGCGCGCATGGGGGAATATGGGAGAAAGCGCTGTTAAAGGGTTGAGGGGGTGTGTGGGGCGCTGTAGGGGGCAGAAAAGCACTGTAAAAGGAGGTGCTAAAGCTCAATAAAAGCCCCCCGATTGGTAGTGTTTTTTTAAAAAAAAATTATTTTTTTATTTTTTTTTAATTTTTTTAATTTTTTTAATTTTTTTACCTTTTATCAGCGCTTTTAAAAAAGCTCTGATAAAAGGGTTCCTTTATCAATCCTAAAATGAAAGTGCTGATAAAGGAAGCGCTCATGAAGGTGTCAATTATCAGCCCTAAAACAAAGCGCTGATAAAGGACCCCTTTATCAGCGCTTTGTTTTAGCGCTGATAAAAGACCCCTTTTATCGGTGCTTTTTTTAGCTTTGATAAAAGAGGTCTTTATTAGTGCTTTTGGGAGTGCTGATAAAGGGGACCCCCAATCTTCGACGGCATTTATAGTGCTTTTATAGCACTATTAAAGGCTATTATTAGCGCTGATAAAAGTTGTATTTGTAGTATTAGTGTCACATCGAGGATCTAGACACAGTTATTATACATTAATGATAATGTTCTAGAAATATGATCTTGGAAAATGATGATATACATACTGGATGGATGGAATACTATTGCTCCATACCCATGGTTTGAGTTCTGGAATGAGGTTCTAGGAATTCTATGTTATACTATTTAGTATAGTGAATGTGATTTCACATGTATTTCATATAGTGAAGGACTTCTGGTTCCAGGCACAAGAGGTATACCACTGAAATGGTGTCAAATAGAGGTAGTGGACACTAATAGTATACTTCATGGTCAGTGTTAGAATCTTATACACTGGGTAATTATGGAATGTCATGTAGAATAAGATTTTGAACTAACACTCCTTCTCCTTGGGCTAAGCTAGGATGGTTCTCTATACACAACCAATGTTATGTATATATATTTACTAGAAGAGGGTTCTAGACACTTACATTGTGTTTTGTGATGGGATTTATTGGCTCGATGTTCAATATCATTACAGATGGTTTAGATTTATGGTTTACATATTGGACTTATACTCAATGCCTTATTGTTTATGATACATGAGATAGATGTCATACTGAGGTTATAGGCTTGGTAGTACGTTCATGGTAACTAGTAAAGATGTGTTTTGTTTTATAGTATCAGACAATGTTGGGTTAGGAGGACATTGTAGGGGATGACTTTGATTAGTAACCAGATGAAAGGACTGTTTTTCAGGTTTTTTGTTGTTTCCATGGATATTGAGCTATAGGTTATTTGGGATGCACAATTATGGTGATGTGATGAGAGACACTCTGAATTTTTCTAAAGAAGGTATGGTCCACTGAAATCTTAGACATAAGGATTGATATTTGTTTTATTTGTATTTTTTTATTCAATTCTATATCATCTATGATGGGTATATTTCATGAACATGCACTTATGATAGTAGGTTATAGGTTCACCGTAACTTCAAAATGTTTTAATGAAAATAATTCTCTAAATAAGTTTTATTCAATACCTTCCATTGCATAAAGCCATGAGATTAAATGAAAAAAGAGACACCCTTAATATAAAATAACAATTATAACCTATATTTTATGTTATCGGGAAGAAATATAATTAACTTATGAAAATGTCTGGTGAATTCATTCGCTACCTATTATTAAATATTTGTATTTTTGTATTAATAAATTGAATGAATTACAACTTTTAAATGATATAAATGAAATATATATTTTATATACTTAATAAAATATTTTTTTATATTCATCCCATAGATATTTTTGTCTTATAGTATGAATAAACCATATTTGATGTATGAAAACCAAAATTTTTCGAACGGTAATTTTCTTCAATTTAATGGAAACCCCCTTTTAAATTAGTATTTTATAAAATTACTAAACATTATAGGAAAACGTAAACAAGTTATTTTAAAATAGGATATAAAAATATACATTAGAGTGTTTTTTATATTTTTTCTACTAACTTTTATGTTTAGATGGATTGTAAAAATACATTAAATTTTAAGTAAAAACTACACTTTTCATTAAAATAATTTATAAAAATTATAATATTGAAGTGTTTTATTGTATAAATATAATATATTTTTATCATTCAATTTAATTTATTTAATTATCATTAATTTTACATTGATTTCTTTTGTGAAAACATTTCAATCATTTGTAATGTTTTAACTTTTAAAAACCCATTCTCTCATTCTGAAAACAGGATTGATTTTAAAAATAATTTATGCAAATTCTGATTTTTTAATTTTGAAAATTTGATTCCAGAATTTTAATTAGTAGTTCCAAATTTTGTAAATATATTTATTTTATTTGTAGTCAATGTTAATATTAAATTCGGTAATATTTATTAATATGGTAAAAGGGTAAATCGCGTAATTAAGTGTAAGAATACTACACAAAAATTACCCTAAAACATGTCAAGATATAATTGTATGAGGGGTTTTTCAACTAAATAATCCTTGGGTAGAAATGATACCCATTTTAATCAACATCTATGAGATTAAGACAATAAATTTATTTTTCAAAAGAAATGATAATTTTTTCTCATTAAAAATTTAGTAAGATAATCATTTATTATATAAGGTTATACAAATTATAAATTCAATTATAAATACTAATTTTAAATAATTTTTTTTATTTTTCATGGTAATTTGTTTTTAATTTTGAGGAAATAAATAATTACATTAATATATTATACATTAAGGATACAAAAATTATTTAATTGATGAAAAATCTATCATATTGTATTTATTAATATAATAATACTTTTTAAAACACCCAAAAACATGACTATATATTATTGGTCGAGTATATCTCGACCATAATGATCCTTTTGTTGAATTATTGACCATTTCAAGCTTTAAAGAGTGGACTATGACACTTATATTATTTTATTTAAAATAATGTTAAAGTTTTCACCTTTATAATTTTGTAAGTGTATCATTTTAAATGTCGTATTTTCTAGAGGGTAAATTTGAATAAAAATATTATTCTGAAATATAAAATATTTATCTTCATCATATATTTTTTAATTATTTATTCAACCAATAATAATATTAAATAATTTCACAATATTGATGTAGTATTTATTTTTTAATAGAGATACCAAATATATGTTATAAAAAATGATAAAATAAATATAATTTCTGATAATTATTATTCCTAATGAATTTTATAGATTAGCTTTACCACCTATAAATATAATAAAAAAAAATTAGAAAGTTAACATGTTATCTTAATAATTTAAATAATCATATAATTGAATAGTGTCAAAATGGAAACTTTTGATTATTTATTAAAATAATGTCTTGTTAAATTATTTAAAAATCGTAATAAATTTTATAAAAATATATAATTTTTATTATATGGTAAGTTTTTTTGACACTCTACTTGTCAAGCATAAATATATATATACCTATATCTTATTCTATGAATAAATTAATTCTTAAACTTTAGTAAAGGGATATTAAAACAAAAAAATGTGTTATCCTAATACCTTATGTCATGTTGAACTGATAATATTTTAAATCAACGTAGATTGAAGGCATTGAGGCCCTCAATTTTTCACTTATTTTTGATTGATGACCTCAATCACTCCCTAAAAATATTTACTTTTTTCCTCCAATTATATGTCTCTAAATTCAACCAATGTTCTCCTTATCGAGATCATAATTCGGTAGTGACTTTTTCATTTCCATTTCCCTCTTATTAAGGCTAAATTTTATTAACCTTATTTCCGATGTGGGTTTTCCACAAATGTATTTTCTATTTTCAACATTTTATTTTAAAAGAAAAATTACAAATTGTGAGGACGCAATTTCTTGAAGGAGGGGAGAATGTAACACCCCGAGCTTCCATGATACGCTTCTCTTTCAATAATGCAATAGCTTGCATTGTACGCAAGTTCGAGATTCTAACACACTACGACCAATCAAAGTAGCCGTTATGAAAAGTAGTACCTACTTTTTGAAATTTTATAAATTTTATCTTTCCAAATGGACTTCATTTTTGTATTTGGAATATCAAAATTATCCTATGATGAAATTTTTGTAATTTATTGAGAACTTCTAATTTTTTATGAATAGTGAGAAATACTTAAAAATAACTTGTTTATTCAAAATAATTTATAGTGATAAATTATACTATTGAGTGGTTTTAAATTATAATTAGAATATATTTTTACCATTTTATCCAATGGTGGTCATTAGAATTAATTTCATTTTGAAATTGGACATAAACAATTGTCAATCTTTTGATATATATTGTTTTTTAAAAACACATTATTTGTTGTGACAGCAAGAATTAATTATAAAATTAATTAATTCAACTTATATGTTTGGAATTTTTTAAAATAGACATCATTTTTTAATTTGTAATATCAATTATAGCTTAGGGTGAAATTTTGGCATTGTTCTGAAAAACATCAATTTTTGATGAATAATGAAACCACTAAGTGGTAGTTAAAAAACTGATTTTTCGTTTAAATGAAGCATTACCACTTATGTGATTTGATTTTCAAAAATTTGACATACATGGTTGTCATTAGGAAGTAAAATGTGGTTCAATGTGACTAAAATAATTTTTTGGTGAATAGTAACTTTTAAGTTTAATTAATCGCGATTAAAGGTAATTAGTGTAATTTAAGGTAAATATAATGTTATAATAATATGAAACGACCTTTACACTTGTCCTAACCCTATTTTATGAGTCATTTCCGACCAAGAAAATCAATGGGTCAACTTGGGGACCCCATGGATCCACTTTGGTATGAAAATGACATTAAAAACTTTTTATTTAAAGTTAAAATAAAAATGTCACAAACATAAGTTGTTTTACTAAAACAATTTTTAAATGGGGTTATACAAGTCATATGTATGACTATAAATATTCATTAGAAAGATAAAAAGATTTACTAAATCATGATATTCTTTTTATAATTTTTATACATTAAATAAATTAAATTATTTATGACACAATGATGATGCAACAATTACCTCATTAATTAACGATTTAAATAAAATGAAAAGATAATGTAAAATATAAGACCTACACATGTCAAAAACCTATTGGATGAGCATATTTAGAACCCTTATCACCTTAGCCTCGAAATATATCATTGTGGGACCTCTATAATCCGAAAATCATTTCATAATAATGTAACATTTCAATCTTTCCAAGAGTACCCCTCCTCTCCTCTTATAAAAGGCCCCCACCACTACAACCTTAAAAACACCTTCAATGCATTTTGGCTCGGCCAAACTCAGCCCAAATACTCTCTAAACTTCCCTATATTACTCCTATAATCCTAATTTTGGGTAGAAGTCTTCCCATGGAAGCCTTTGGCTCAAATAAAAAAAGAGTTACCCGATTTTAAGGTAATGTCTTCTCTTTTGTTATTTTGTTTTATTTTGCCTATCCAACCACTTAAACTCTTTTTATTCCTTTCTTTTATAACAAAAACATTATATTCAATATACTAGGATGTATTTCTATGAAGTATTAGAGCTACACTTACACACGCCTTCGTCTAATGGTTAAAGAACATACTATTTCTGTGGGTGGCGAAATACTGCCTCATGAAACGATGATTGTTCAATATTCTTTTAACACCTCTAATGGTGGCCATTTTGATGACACTATTTTCAAATATGATATATATATTATTTTTATGTTTTCTTTATTCTTCTGTATTTCTCATTTATGGCATACTTTATGATTTCCATTATGGGTAAACGCGATAATTTCATTTTAGGAAGTGTGGACTACCGCCCCCTCAAAGTGATTTGAATCATTAATGCCATATGTGGGATGTATAAAGGATGGAGTAAATGGTATTATACATTATATTATACTGAAATTATATTATACCTTTATATAATTATTACTTCATTCCATTAAATACAAAATAGGAATGAAAGTAGTGTTCATGCGTACGTACGGCTTACCGTCTCCATGAACGGTGCATTTCATTTCTTACCTCTAAATGTTATGTAATATTATAAATGATTATATATACTGGATATATTTGATATATATGATATCTACATCATGGATATAATTCTGTATATAATGGATATTGTACCACATAAACAACATGTAATTATAAGAAGTTTATTGTTGACTCAAGTACCAAAGAACGAAAAAAGGACCGTTATTAACATAAATGACTACATGATTTTCGAAACATGGTAATAAGGGATATAAAAGGAATAATGAACATGAAAAATATTCTTAAGAAAATAGAAATTAACTCTAGTTTATTATTCATGGGATTAAAGAACGATCAAGTCAAGTCTGAAATGAGGTAAGGGAACTTCTTAACCCAATTTCTATTCTTTGGGTTAATCTCCTACTTTCAAATTATGTCAGGATATTATTATGTCCAATCTTGTCTTTGTACTTTATTTATGTGTACTTATAGTGAATACACATAATAGATCTATTTATTCAAAAAAATGATCTTTGTAAGTGACTTCGTCTCAATCTCCTTTCATTGAGGCATGTTTTGTTTTATACAAAATTTTCCTTTATACGGTGTATAGAACCCTTTGACTTTTACATTTATTCAAAAGGAATATTTTTATTCGAATCATTTTACTAAATGAAAAAAGAGAATGTTTTTTTGTCATACGTATATGGTGATAATGACTTCTTCGCTGCCATGACCATTATTTGAGTTTCGGCTTCCTCTGCAAGCCATAACCTTTTTAAAATGATTTAAAAAGAGAGAGAGAGATATTTCTCCCAAATGTATGAAAATCCAATGAAAAAGTATACGTATTTAACGCAATCGTAATTTTTTTTCAGAAAACCTGACTCTCGAGTGTGGTAGACAGGAATGGATTGGCCGTTGATCCATCATGGCCTGTAATTAGTCGAGCAGTCTCAAAATTAGTTATTTTGTTTTCAGAAGCTTGCATAATGTTTTCAGAAAAACACTGGACTATATTTGAGCAATTTTAAACGTAATTATCTTCTAAAAAAAATTGCATCGGCAGGTCTCATGAGACAAACTCGTGTCTTGGCACAAGGCCTTGACAAAATCTTATTTGTAGTCTTTGCACGAGGCCTTGGCTACGTGGTTATGATAGTCTGGCATTATGCATTCCATCATTATGAAAGTGGTTATTGATATTGCATGTGATTATTCTAATAGTAGAATATCCATGTGAATAAGTAAATGGAATTATTTCATTTTATTTTTTCCATATTATGCTGAAGTTAAAATTTAAAATTCTTTTGTTTTAGTTATACATTTCCTTAAATGTTAATGTATATTTATGAAAGCTTCCGCTATATTGTTATCCTTACTGAGCATCTGAGCTCACCCCTTTCAATGTTTTAATATTTTCCAGGATGTGAAGAAGTATTTTATGAATGACATGCAGGGATAGTCAGAAGAGGATATGAGTGTGGACTATGGAGACTTTGTTATTGTAGATTTTCACTTTATGATGTAATGTAACATTTATGAATTTATCTAGTGTTTCCAAGGCTACTAAACTAATCGGTCTTTCGAGACTTGACCTTTTGTGATCATGCCAATGTTACGCAATAATGCACCGACTCCAGGTAACTAGGTTTGGGGCATTACAGTTGGTATCAGAGGTCATTTAGTACTATCCTTGGAAGCTATATTTAGATAATCTCTGATTAGAGAACATAGCTTGAAGATAGAATTTGAGGATTAGTATATAAGAACTTCCTAGAATTTTGGTATTATAGAGATTTTGTGAGTTTTCCGAGCAATACATCCCTATCTGGATACGAGCAAGTAGAGGTGGCTCTAGCACAGATATACCTAGGGGTAAAACCTGAAAACACTGCTTTGAGCTAGACTCGAACGAGAACTGGTGCATGACAACGAGCCTTGTTGCACTCTTGGTTACGACACTCCCTGGGGATATGCTTATGATAATTCTCATTTTTTTTACAAACCATTATGAATGGTTTATTAGTATATACTTCCTCAAAAAACATTTCTTTTTATGATTATGGATTATATCCATAAATAGTTCAATTTATGTTAAGTGTTTTAGATGTATGGAATTATGTAATTTTATTTACAAACTAATCTAGTTTATGCCATTGTTTAGAAATGGCGCCTAGCGGAAGGAATGGAAACTATATCAATGCACGCACTCCGTGTAGGGATTTCCCTCCTGATCAAGACAATTATTGTGGATCTGGATATACAACTGGTTCTGATCAACTTATTACCATACTGGGACAACTCACTCAGGTTATGAATAATAACCTTACTAGTATGGAGAACCCTGATCCGCAACGTGGAGGATCAATGATAGACCGCTTCATGAGGCAACAACCGCCAACATTTAATGGGGGGTACAAATCCATTAGTATTTGAGAAATGGATAAAATCCTTAGAGAAAATATTCCATGCCTTGGGGAGTATCGAAAGGGAGAAAGTTGTCATGGCAGTTTACCGCCTCACTGGAGATGCCGATCAATGGTGGTCATTGATTCAAAATACAAAGGAAGATGAAGAAGTATCAAGTATGGAATGGAGAGAGTTCAAAGATCTATTCTTAGAAACATACTTTCCCCATGACCATCGAGCATATATGGAAAGTCAATTTCCGAGTTTGAGACAAAAGGAGGATGAGAATGTCGCAAAGTATGAAGCCAGATTTACAAGGTTAGCGAGGTATGTTGCAGATTATTTATGTAACCCAAGAATTAAGATTGCTCATTTCTTTGATGGGTTAAAACCATTTCTCCGTCGAGATTTAGTATCACAATCCTTCTCATCGTACGAAGATATGGTCTCATGTGCTGTCAAGACAGAAAAGGAATTCTCTAAGTCTTATGACAACAAAGTAAAGCAAGAGAAGAAGAGAATGGTGGAACAAGAGACAGATAAAGGGAAAAAGGGAAAGAAGGATTTTCCATTATGCAATAATTGTGGGAAGAACCACCCCGGTACTTACCTAAAAGGAATGGGAGTTTGTTATAAATGTTGAGAAAAAGGTCACCAGGCTCGTGATTGCAAGGGAAAGAAAGAAGATATCAATGTTTAATGCTATAATTGTAGGAAAATGGGGCATTATGAAAATGAATGTCATAAGCGCCAAGGAAACTTACCTCAGAAGAGGCCAAAAGATCAAGGACAGTCTTATGTTGTTACTATAGTTGAAGTGGGATAATTAATGTATTGGTGCTTTTGGACTCAAGGATTATATTCTGGTTATAAGGATAATGTGATATATATAAGGATTGTACTGCAGTACTTGTTGTTTCATTAAGGTTTTAATATGATTAAGGTAATCATATTTTTAGTATCTGACAATAAGAGAAACTTTACTTTATTTGGGGAATCTAATGTTACAATTGATTTTGGAATTTAAGGACCTTTTAGAGAAAGTATGGACGGAGGTATTTTGGATAACTATAAAGGTTGGAATGAATTAAGTTGAACTTTGGATAGTATTGTTTAAGTTTAAAACATTTATGAAGATTATTTTTGGAATATTATAATACTATAGTATAGGAAAAGGACAACCTTCAGGTTGGGGGATAACCCGTCGCGTCAGACAAAGCTGTAGGAATCGAACCCACAACCATAGTACGGCAGGCCTTTATTACCTACCACTAGCCTACAGGAAGTCCTTGGTTATTAGAAAATAGTATTCCTAATCTAAATGGTATGTGATAATATTTTTATCCTTGTACAATTAGGATAAATATTATATTTTTGAGTTCTATTATATTTTTGAGTGAAATATGAGTTTGTGGTAGAAATTAGTTGAAGGTTGAAACTCTGCTTTTCAAGTATAAATATATATATACCTATATCTTATTCTATGAATAAATTAATTCTTATACTTTAGTAAAGGGATATTAAAACAAAAAAATGTGTTATCCTAATACCTTATGTCTTGTTGAACTGATAATATTTTAAATCAACATAGATTGAAGGCATTGAGGCCCTCAATTTTACACTTGTTTGTGATTGATGACCTCAATCACTCCCTACAAATATTTACGTTTTTCCTCCAATTATATGTCTCTAATTGCCACCAATGTTCTCCTTATCGAGATCATAATTTGGTGGTGACTTTTTCATTTCCATTTCCCTCTTATTAAGGCTAAATTTTATTAACCTTATTTCCGATGTGGGTTTTTCACAAAGGTATTTTCTATTTTCAACCTTTTATTTTAAAAGAAAAATTACAAATTGCGAGGAAACAATTTCTTGAATGAGGGGAGAATGTAACACCCCGAGATTCCATGATACGCTTCTCTTTCAATAATGCAATAGCTTGCATTGTACGCAAGTTCGAGATTCTAACACACTACGACCAATCAAAGTAGCCGTTATGAAGAGTAGTACCTACTTTTTGAAATTTTATAAATTTTATCTTTCCAAATGGACTTTGATTTTGTATTCGTAATATCAAAATTAAACTATGATGAAATTTTTGTAATTTCTTGAGAACTTCCAATTTTTTATGAATAGTGAGAAATACTTAAAAATAAATTTTTTATTCAAAATAATTTATAGTGATAAATTATACTATTGAGTGGTTTTAAAGTATAATTAGAATATATTTTTACCATTTTATCCAATGGTGGTCATTAAAATTAATTTCACTTTGAAATTGGACATAATCAATTGTCAATCTTTTGATATATATTATTTCTTAAAAACACGCTATTTGTTGTGACAGTGGGAATTAATTATAAAATTAATTATTGCAACTTATATGTTTGAAATTTTTTAAAATTGACATCATTTTTTGAATTTGGAATATCAATTATAGCTTAGGGTGAAATTTTGGCATTGTTCTGAAAAACTTCAATTTTTGATGAATAGTGAAACCACTAAGTGGTAGTTAAAAAACTGATTTTTCGTTTAAATGAAACATTACCACTTCTGTGATTTGATTTTCAAAAATCTGACATACATGGTTATCATTAGGAAGTAAAATGCGGTTCAATGGGATTAAAATAATTTTTTGGTGAATAGTAACTTTTAAGTTTAATTAATCGCGATTAAAGGTAATTAGGGTAATTTAAGGTAAAGATAATGTTATAATAATATGAAATGTCCTTTACACCTATACTACCCCTATTGGATGAGTCATGGCCTACCAAGACAATCCATGGGTCAACTTGGGGACCCCATGGAGCCACTTTGGTTGGAAAATGACAATAAAAACATTTTATTTAATGTTAAAATAAAAATGTCACATACATAAGTTGTTTTACTAAAATAATTTTTAAATGGGGTAATACAAGTCATATGTTTGACTATAAATATTTATTATAAATATATAAAGATTTACTACATCATAATATATATTTTTTAATTTTTAGACATTAAATAAATTAAATTATTTATGAAACAATGATGATGCAACAATTACCTCATTAATTAACGATTGAAATAAAATGAAAAGATAATGTAAAATATAAGACCTACACAAGTAAAAAACCTATTGGATGAGCATATTTCGAACTCTTATCACTTTAGCCTCGAAATATATCATTTTGGGACATTTATAATCCGAATATCATTTCATAATAATGTAACATTTCAATCTTTCCAAGAGTGACCCTCCTCTCCTCTTATAAAAGGCCCCCACCACTACCACCTTACTCACACCATAAAAGCCTTTTGGATCGGCCAAACTCTTCAAAACTACTCTCTAAACATCCCTCTATTACTCCTAGAAGCCTCACATTGGGCATAATTATTCCCAAGGAAGCCTTTGGCTCAAATCAAAAAAGAGTTACCTGATTTTAAGGTAATGTCTTCTCTTATGTTATTTTGTTTTGTTTTGCTTCTCCAACCACTTAAACTCTTTTTATTACTTTCTTTTGTAACAAAACAAGTATCGTAAATATACTAGGATGTTTTTATAAGAAGTATTCATGCTACACTTACAGACACCTTCGTCTAATGGTTAAAGAACATACTATTTCTATGGGTGGGGAAATACTGCCTCACGAAACGATGATTGTTAAATATTCTTTTAACACCTCTAATGGTGGCCATTTTGATGACAATATTTTCACATATGATATATATATTATGTTTATGTTTTCCTTATTCTTATATATTTCTCATTTATGGCACACTTTATGATTTCCATTATTGGTAAATGCGATAATTTCATTTTAGGAAGTGCGGACTACCGCCCCCTCAAAGTGATTTAAATTGTCAATGCCATATGTGGGATGAATAAAGGATGGAGTAAATGGTATTATATATTATATTATACTGGAATTATATTATACATTTATATAATTATAACTTCATTTCATTAAATACAAAATAGGAATGAAAGTAGCGTTCATGCGTACGTACGGCTTACAGTCTCCATGAACGGTGCATTTCATTTATTACCTCTAAATGTTATGTAATATTATAAATGAATGTATATACTGGATATATATGTTATATATGATATCTACATCATGGATATAATTCTGGAGATAATGGATATTCTACCACATAAACAACTTGTAATTATAAGAGGTTTATTGTTGACTCAAGTACCAAAGATCGACAAAACGACCGTTATTAACTTAAATGACTACATAATTTTCGTAACATGGTAATAAGTGATATAAAAGGAATAATGAACATGAAATTTTCTTTAAAGAGAATATAAATTAACTCTAGTTTATTATTCAGGAGATTAAAGAATGATCGAGTCAAGTCGGACACGAGGTAAGGTAACTTCTTAACCCAATTTTTATTCTTTGGGTTAATCCCCTACTTTCAAATTATGTCATGATATTATTATGTACAATCTTGTATTTGTAATTTATTTATGTGTACTTATAGTGAATACACCTAATAGATCTATTTTATTCAAAAAAATGATCTTTGTAAGGGACTTCATCTCAATCTCCTTTCATTGAGGCATATTTTGTTTTATACAAAATTTTCCTTTATATGGTGTATAAAACCCTTTGAATTTTACATTTATTCGAAAGGAATATTTTTATACAAATAATTTTACTAAACGACAAAAAATAATGTTTTTTTGTCGTACGTATACGACGACAATGACTTCTTCGCCGCCCTGACCACTATTTGAGTTTCGGCTTCCTCTGCAAGCCATAACCTTTTTAAAATTATTTAAAAAAATAGAGAGAGATATTTATCCCAAATGTATGAAAATCAAGTGAAAAAGTATACGTATTTAACGCAATCTTAAAATTGTTTTCAGAAAACACGACTCTTGAGTGTGGTAGACAGGAAGGGATTCGGCGTGGACCCATCATGGCCTGTAATTAGTCGAGCAGTCTCAGAATTAGTTATTTAGTTTTCAGAAGCTTGCATAATGTTTTCAGAAAAACACTAGAGTATATTTGATCAATTTTAAACGTAATTATATTATAAAAAAATTTCATCGGCAGGTCTCATGAGACAAACTAGTGTCTTGGCATGAGGCCTTGACAAAATCTTATTTGTAGTCTTGGCACGAGGCCTTGGATACGTGGTTATGATAGTTTGGCATTATGCATTCCATCATTATGAAAGTGGTTATTGATATTTCATGTGATTATTCGACTAGTATAATATCCATGTGAATAAGTAAATGGCATTATTTCATTTTATTTTTTCCATATTATGCTGAAGTTAAAATTTGAAAGGCTTTTGTTTAAGTTATACATTGCCTTAAATGTTAATTTTTATTTGTGAAAGCTTCCGCTATATTGTTATCCTTACTGAGCATTTGAGCTCACCCCTTTCAATGTTTTAATACTTTCCAGGATGTGAAGAAGTATTTTATGAATGAACTGTAGGGATAGTAAGAAGAGGATATGAGTGTGGACTATGGAGACTTTGTTATTGTAGATTTTCACTTTATGATGTAATGTAACATTTGTGAATATATATACTGTTTCCAAGGCTACTAAACAAATCGGTCTTTCGATACTTGATCTTTTGTGATCATGCCAATGTTACGCAATAACGCACTGACTCCGGGTAACTGGGGTCGGGGCGTTACATGAATTATTTGTCACCAAAGTTAAAAATTAAAATGAATAATTAAGTGTTAATTAAAACGATAAGCTTCCAATTGAAAGAATTACATGTCAAAATATTATTGGTTTATGATATTATATCCTTATATAATATCATATTTGATTTTTGGTCATTTAGGACGTTTTTAGGGGGTTTGAATTTATTATTATTTAATATTTGTGAGATTTACATAAGTGCCCCTCACCTAAATTATAAAAAGGAACATCTTCCATCACCTCTTCACATCAGTTTGATCTTTAATTGTAGACCATCTCATTACATTTAACCATCTCAACTTCCCTATTAACTTTTTAAAAGTTTTTGTCTTATTCAAATTCCAACTCTATTGCTCTAAGAATATATTTAGAGGAAGCACACCGAAGAAGAGGTAATATCCTCTACTGATTATCTGAAACTTATTTCTTCTTATACTTCCAATTCATGAGTTGTATCTTTAAAAAGTAATAACTCTATTGTCACTTATATACTTATATGTTATTATTATTATGAAACAACCATATTCCATCATGTATCCATCCCACGAAAAATGAAATTACCACACGTTCGTACGTACGACTTACCATCTCCAAACTGTGGAGTAATATGTTTTATCACCACCACCTTACATGTATGGGTATAATGATTGAAGTAATAAAAATATATGATTATAATAAAATTATATGTATTATGATGTATTATACACGATCCACTTCAATACCAATCAACAATTATGAGAATGATTTCATCTCTCGTGCATACGTACAGTTACCGTCTTCACAATGCAATACGATTCATTGAAAATGATCTTCATTAATGAAGGGTTATATAAATTCAAATAATGAATAAATATGGTATATCATATCTTAATATCATTTTTAATGATATAAATATGACCTAATTAGAGGAAAATTAATTTATTCAACAGAACATGCATAATAACATAAAGTTGTTAATAATCAAATAACGTATTACAATGAAATATTATTAACATAAGATTATAATAAATACATATATGATAGCATAAAAATATCCATGATTATGAAAAAATTCTATTAAATTATTTAATATATTGTACAGGAGTTTTGGATACATACAACTGAAATCAGGTCTAATATAAGGGATAATTTTGCAATCTTCTTATTATTCAAGATTATTTATATGTAAATATTTACTTGGGTATATTTATCATACACATCCTTATTTTCTAAATATTTAATATTTTTATTATACTTATCTGATTTTATACCAAATTTTACCATTGGTAAATTTTTATTAAATGGTATTAATGGGGTATTTATTCATTATTCAATTTGAGGTACTTTTTGAATTTTCCTGCAAAAGTACAAGGAAAATGTTTTTTTAACATATAAGAAATGAATGGATTTTTACATTATCATAACTCCTTTTTTCCATAAAAATTCCTCTACATGGTTTCAGGTTTATTTTCAAATAAATTATTTTCTTTTAAAATTGTGTGTTTTTAGGAGAAAAGTATATTTTTTTAGAAAGAAAGGGAATACTCCTAAAAAAATTAATTGCAAGCATTTTATCAAAATTATTTTCCATCTATGATGTTATTATTTAAATAGGGTTTTGTTTCTATCCCTATTATCACTATTATTTGATTGCTTTTATGATGGAATAAATTTTTTAAAATCCATTTATTTTATATAGATTAAGAAAGAATGATTTTTAAGAAAACTGTTTTTGTTACATGGGTTATGATATGATGAATGATTTATATTTTTATGGAACACATAAGAATGATTTCTTTATAAGATGGGTGGGACCTATACAATAAAATAAATTTTGGCTATATCCCAGGACCTATAGCCATGGTATAATATGTCCACTGAAAATTATTTTTTTATTTTCATAGTTTAATTAGTCCTCCATGGATATATCAATTTTATATCACATCTAGAATTTTTTCCCAATATATATCGGGCTACTCCTCCCTAGATTTGCAACCATATCACTGCACATCCCTCCTCCTGAATGACCACTCACCCTCCCGGATGAAATCTCTCACAACGGTTCCATCCTCCTTGATGACCACTATCTTTGTGACGCCCTCCTCCCTGAAGAACTATCTCTGCACTGTGCCCTCCTCCCCAAGAACCTCAATTACCGCAATTCCATCATCCCCAATACTTCCAATCAATTCCAACCTCTATAGTATTTTATGGGTTTATTCATCATTTCTATCACACTCTTGTTTTCACAATAGATCACTATAGGATAAAAAATCATGATTTCTATCAAACTATTGTATTCCAAAGATCTATTCAACTAAATATGGAATTTCTAGACCAAACTATCAAGATTTTTTAACCACTGGAAAATAAAACTAATCCACCTAAATCATATTTGATATATGTATTAAGATTTTTATTTCAGGTCTTGTGTGAGGTATATCTTCTATACAAGAACCAGAAATTGGGAATGTATATATCATTCAAAGAAACATTAGATTAATTTTCCTTAGGATACCATTTCATCTTCAACTATGACCATTGATGAAGTTCTTATGATGATTGATACTTATGAGAATTTTTTTTTTCATAACACTCTATTTCATTATGAAAAACAGAAAAAAAAAATTATATGTGATGGAAGATTTTTTAACCTGTTGATATCCTAATTTATGGGTCTCAGGAGTCACCTCTTGTTCTACTCTAGTGGAATAGTAGGAATCCTTGGGTCTATATCCATCACACAAAATAACAACAACCATTAAAATAATAAGATTATTATGGAAAAATTATTGCTTATTTTTTTCAATTTGAAAAATCATTTTCCATATAGAAATCATATTGTACTTGTCAAAAACAATTACAATAAAAACATCTAATATTTGGTTTCATTATACCATTTCTGAAAACTTTATATTTAATCTATTAAGATTTTCCCAATTTCAATTTCCTCCAGATATTTTATGCCCATGTTCTTGCATGAAGATTGCTTTTATACTCCATTTTTTCAGATTCCATATTATATTTCCCTTTGTTTCTATGGTGAAACACCTTTGGAAAGGAAATACTCACTTTAGAAAAAACTAGTGGGATATATTTTTCTTTAACTAAAACTTGTTTCTTTAAGTAACAAAATTTTATGTGAGGTCTAAAGAGTCATTTTCATTCATTACACTTACACCACCAAACCTTGGCTTCTACATCAGGTTCTTCATCCCTCCTAAAATATTATTTCACAGTATCAGCCAAGCCATCATTGAATCACACTTATTCCTATACATTGACCATGAAATACAATCCTTTTCTAAGTTACCAAAAATTCCAATGTTCAAATTTTCAATATATGTTATCATTTTTAATTTCACAACTTCTTATTGTTGTATATAGAGATTTGGGTTAGGAAATAATACATTTTCATTCATGTTTTAATGCCTTTATTTGTTTTGTTATGGAAGGAATACGTTAAATAACACTTTCAAATCAAATCACCTCAATAAATCATTTTTATTACTATCTATATTGTCAATAAATGTTCTATAAGTAACATTATGTAATACATCTTATCCATGGTACCCATAGTTATCAACTTCGTCCACTTTAGACTTATCTGATCATCCTATTCTTGAGACCAAAGATTTTTATTATTGATGAATTTTCATTTCAGTTATCTCATGGTTTTATCACATTTAATAAAAAAAATATTCATGAACTTTTGATCATCATCCTAATCGTGAAGGTTTTTAGAACATTTATCAATTTGGTGGCCTACATTTACACATCAGAATCAATCAACTGGAATGTTTCATTTGAATTATCATATTCCCCTCTTCGAGATTTTGGAATAAAATTATGTCACATCTTTTACATCATCTAATTATGGAACAAATTTAATAAAGAAGTTATCCATTTCCTTTAATAAAACATCCTATGATTTTTTTCATTTCATGAGTATCAGTATCATCATTTCCTATTTTATATGTGACATGTGTGCTTTAAAGGATATAATGAAATACATCATTTGGATCATTGTCATCATATATTGAAACTTTGGGATGAAAACATTATTGAAGTATCCTCATGATTCATTTTAGGATCTTAGTTTCAAAAATATATTCCCCAAGAAATTTAATGTCTTCATCAAAAGAATTTATATGATTGAAGAATGCATCAATGGTTTCGGTCAAACACAAAATTATAATTTCATATTTATTAAATGTTACTTGGATCATTTGATAAACCAGAACAAATCACTCCTTTATTATCATAATCATATATTATCATATGAGCCTACACATAGAATCAATATGATGATTTTCATCATCTTACTATCATATAAATATCACATGGTTTTTCATATTAATTATTCTTTGAAACTATAGTGTATAATTTCTACTTCTCAAAATTCTCCGCTCATGAATTCTTAGAACATTATCTTCCATTTATTAAATTTTCACTTCTATAAACCCCAAATAAATATCATTTCCATTAATTTAATAGAAACCACCATGATTCGAGATGTCACATTTGATATCATGCAAACTCAGAATCACTAGCTCTGATCACAAGATGGATTTCGCATTGTGATCTAACGAAAATAATCACGGTTGGTTAAATATAAATTAAAATGGAATTGAATGAGTTTTTAAAAGAGGAAAATGTCTCATATTAATATAATTCATAAATTTTAATTGACCCATTAAACCTTATAATCCATGAATTCTTGTTCCACTTTAACCTTTGGTAATCTACCACTTCATCGAACATCAAAAAAATTATAAAATGGTAAGATCACACTCTTATCTTAAGCTCATTGTAGATGGTTTATTCATAGGAGGGTTTTTCTATTTAATATATTCATTTATATTACCCTAATATTATATGGGGACTAATAATTTTGTTTTGGTATAGGGGATGGGGTTATTTTTATGCTTTCTTATATTCCATGTATAACACCCTTATCTTTGTTTTGGTGTTGTGAATTTGGATTTAGGGTAATGGATGTTTTATGTTTGTGTTTCTTTTTTAATTCCACGTTGTTAGTTTTATCATACCATTATTGTTATAATGTTGTCTTAATTTAACTTTTTTTTAAAATCATGATATCCTTATACCATTATATTATAATGAAATGATGAATATCTATACTATGAATACTATGTTTTATCCTATAGGAAATGAAATGTTGTTCTGAAAAAGAATTAAAGAACTAAAATCTAGAATGATGATGATGTGTATGGAAATATAACATTTTAACTGGATTATTAATTATTATATGTTGAGTTGTTATTTATTGAATATATGATTCAATGTTTCGTTGGTGATATTATGTTGAATCCTATGTGTAATAAGAATTGATTTAATAATGGAAATATAATGTAAATAGAAATAAATTAATGAACTATAGAATCAATAACATGGAATGGTTTATCTAAGGATCGTTCCCTTGAGATGAACTTGAGGGGTGGTTCATGCATTGAATGAGATTACATCCATTTAGTTTTAAAATGGATAGATTAGATGAGGTATAATTATCATATTTATTTGATATTATAATTTTTTATTAGCCACATGAGAGTATTCATCACTTTTCAATCCTTTTACCCATAGGATGATGTCATTCAGTTTTTTGTTGGGTAGAGAGAAGTTTCAGGGTTGAAATATAACACCCCTAACCAATTTACACAATATCAGTGAATTATTAAATAATATTGGCATGATCACAAGAGATAATGTCTCGATTTAAAAATTAGTTTAATAGAATTGGAAGTACTAGGAACATACATATGTTTTACATTACATCATTAAATAAAAAAATGGAAACATTGTGTCCCCTTTGAACACACTCATGTCCCTTATCATATCCTTACAGGTCAAACATAATACACTTCTTCAAATCCTGGGAAAAATAAAACACTATAATGGCGTGAGCGGGGATGCTCAGTAAGGATAACAATATGGAAGAAACATTAATTAATAAGAATAAACATTTAAGGTAATGTATAAGACTAAAACACAAGCCTTTTAAAAATAAACATCAGTGTAATATGGAAAATATAAATCAAATAATGAAATTTACTTATTCACATGGAAATTATACTAGTATAATAATCACATGTAATATCAATAGCTAAATTCATAATGATGGAATGCATAATGTCGAACATCACAACCACATAGTCAAAGCCTCATGACATGAAAACAAATAATATTCCGTTAAGGCCTTGTGACAAGACACTAGTTTATATCATGAGACCTAGAAATAAATTAGGGGGCTATAGAGGGTCCCTCCCATCTCATAATATGTCCAATTCATTACACATATGAAAAGGTTAAAACATAATCTAAACATCCGTACTAAAGCTAGCATACAAAATTTCAATATTTTTACCATAAATCATGAATGTTATAAAATCATCACATCCACAGTAAAAAATAACTCATTCAATACAATATGTAAGACTTTATTACAATAAATCAACCTCAATCATGTATAATTATGTATATTGGTATAGATGTAATTGATCAGTAAAAATATTTGGGATAAATATCCCCTTTTTCTTGAAAACATTTAAAAGCATCACTATTTATCAAGATGTTGTTAAAAGTATATTTTTGAATCCAAGTGTCTCATACCACATTGAAACATTTAAATTGAAATTTAATTTTAAAACATTCATATCCATATAAATAAATCCTTAAAATCATTTTTTAAACATGGACATTAATGAGACAGATTTAGATGAATAAATATTTAAAGCATGTCAAATGATATTTTTGTAAGAGTTCCTAACCAAATGAGAGATTCTTGAATAAAAATAATTTATGTAATAAAAACATTATAATGTGATGATAATAAATGGATTTATGATATACTTTTTCAATTTACAGTATATACACCATATTAAAGTGAATTGGTACATAACACCAAATTAGTGTCAATGGAATGTAAATTGTGATGAAATCCCTTATAAAGATTGTATCCTTAGTTTAATGAAAAATAAATGACATAATTATGTGTGAAAAATATAAATAAACTAAATATTATTGGATATTTCGTGTAAATTAGGTAGAGGACCTTCACACATATTCTTGTAAAAACAACACCAAGGAATTGGATGTTAAACACAATGAATGAAAATTGAGTTAAGATTACTCTTATCAAGTTAATATCAATGACATGAGAATTTATAAATGGAGTGATTATGTGTATCAAAAGTATATCCATAGAAAAGGTAGCATAAATTTCTACATAAATAAAGAAATAATGATATCACACATAATATTTGAGTTTAATAATCAATGAAGTTTGCATAAAACCCAATCCGTGTAAATTGAAATTAGAAATTCCCTTAAAAATTTGGTATCTAACAAAACATACAACCCATGAAAGAAGTATTATACAATGATTATTTAAATACCCATAAATTAATCTATATTACACAACATGTACAATCTTGGGTTTTACACACACCACACAAAGGAGAATAGTGGCAAACATGGCATGAATCTCATGAAAATAAAAAAGTGAGATGAAAATTATTTACCTTTTAATTTCCTTTGGGTGAGGGTATGTTTAACCACTTTTATAAAGGTTAAATCATTGTTATTAAATTATACATTAACCATATACATAAATATGATATCATATATGATCCTTTATTATATTATTGTTAATAATATATGAGTAGTATCATTGTTCCAGGTGTAAACTGATTTGTTTTCCATTATATGTTTTGGTGCGTAAGTCATGTTTTTCATGGATATAACATATTTTATTCATATAAATAATTATATTATGTTCATAAAAATTATTTTTTAATCATAAAATTAAAATTATTCT
The DNA here is from genome assembly GCA_963277665.1 of Viscum album. Taxonomy (NCBI): domain Eukaryota; kingdom Viridiplantae; phylum Streptophyta; class Magnoliopsida; order Santalales; family Viscaceae; genus Viscum; species Viscum album. The sequence continues at coordinate 15,572,230 of OY728128.1, forward strand.
TTATTAGTTATGATGGGGAATGAAATCCCATCGCATCGTGGAGAGAGTAAGTCGTACATACGCATGAGCGACAATATAATTCTATTGATGGAGAAATAGTATTTAATTGGATGGTATTTTATTTATATACAGAATCATTGACATGTGATATATATTATTTAAACCAGTAATACTCATTATTATACCCATCCAAATAATGAAGTGGTGAATAACAAACTACACCACGACATGGAGACGGTAAGTTGTACGTACCCACGTATAGTGATTTTTCCTTCATACAATGGATAGAATAATGAATATGGTTGTACCATATTTATAATAACATAAAAGAATATATATAGTAATTGATATAATATTTTAGTATGGAAACAACAAAGAAAGTGGAATAGGAAAAGTAAGAAAAACCATGAAAGAGGCGATGAAATAATTACCTCTTCTTTGGGTGCTTGCTTTTGATTTGATCAACAGGGCTCCGTTGGTTGGCTTCCTGATCAAATTATGGGCTATAGGTCAAAGTTAGGGTATTTGGGAGGATATTTGAGCAGGTTTTGGTTGAGGCAAAAGGCTTTGTTTTTGTGAAATTAAGAGAAGGGCACGTACTCTTTTATAAGAGTGGCGAGGGTCACTATAGGAAATGTGTGAAATATTATTTTATTATACAATAATTTTCAGTTTATAATGGCTCCAAATGGATTTATTTCTAGTATAAGAGGTTATGGGATGAAAACCACTCAACCAAGTGGTGTTATCAAATTTTTTGTCACCATATTAACCTGGTCATTTATATTTAACTCTTAGTTAAATAGTTTAACATTTAACATGACTTCTTGTATTTTTATATTACATTGTTAATAAACATACTATAAAATGCCAAAAGAACCTAAAGTAATTCCTTAATGACATATCTATCATTATATAATTCTTGTTTCGAATCCTTATATTTTTAGGACTATTATATAATTTAATAATATAGTATTTCTTTTAAAAACTCATTTATGTATATTTTGACACTCTTTTGTATTTGGTTTTTTTAAAAGTCATGAAAATATTATTTCTTCAAAAATATTACATTGAATCAATAATTACATGTCATATTAACCCAAAAAATTCATGAATGGCATCAAAAGTATCAAATTAAATTCATTTTAATATTTATAACATCAAATATTTATTTTTCTTTCATTAAAAAGGTTTTTATTGCATCATCATTGTGTCGTAAATAAATTTAATTATATAAAGTATAAAAAATATAAGAAAAATAAAATTATGTACAAAACTACATTATCTTTAAAATTAATATTTTTATATGAATTTATATTATGTATAACCCTATATTAAAAATGTTTTATTTATTAAACATTGAAATTAACACTTTTAACTCATCTTTATATAAAATATAATAAATGTCCTAATCTAATCCATGTGGATAAAAAAGGATCATATTTTTGTTTGAATATTTGTTTTGGATGAAATAAAATTATCCAATAGAATTAAGAGATGTGTTTGGGAAATTATAATATATTATTTACCTTTAATTTTCCTATTTACTTTTAACCATGGTAATAAAAAAATTATAAATTAATATTGACCAAAAATTATTTCCATCTTATTGAACCACATTTTACTTACTGATGTAAACCATTTCTGTCATATTTTTGAAATTCGATTCACTAAAGTGGTAAAATTTTGTTTTAAGCAAATTTGTAAATGCGCCTAGAAGTTGGGTAAAAGCCAATAAAAAGTTCACAAAAATATTATATATTTAATCTTATTATAAAATGACATCAATGAATTAAATTGGACTGCTATAGGTATTATGTATCTATTTTTTCTTTTATATAAATTTAAATTAAAACTAATTAATCAAATAAAAAGTCAGCATTAAACAATAACCCAATGATTTTCAATATTCTTCAAAAATTAAATATTTTTAGAATAGTACCAAATATTAACCCAAAGATAATATTGATATTCTGAATTCAAAAATGAATCCAATTTTACCAAATTACAAACATTTATGTTGTATTAATTAATTTAAAAAATATTACCCTTATAAACACCAGGAAGCGTGTTTTTGAGAAGTAAAAACTTTAAAAATATTTATATGTGTTTATGACCAATTTAAATGTGAAATTATCTCCAATGACAAAAATTTGATTAAATTATACAAATATAATCTAATTATACATAGAAACTATTCAAATGTATAATTTAACAATATTTATTATTTTTGTTAAAAAATTTATTTTCAATTAAAATTTAGTATTTTTTACTATTCATCAAAATATGAATGTTATCAGAAATGCACCAAAAATTTATCCAAAATTAATTTTTCTATCCCATTTCTAAAGAATATGTTTATTTTTTCAAATTTAAAGTTTAAAATTGTCAAATATTATATTAAAAATGGTTCTCTATTAAAAGGCGTTAAATTTGCATTTTTTTTAAAAAATTCTTTTATCTAAAATACTAAATTTATTCTTATATTATGTCTATGAAACAAATAATATGGATGTAAAAATTATATGGAGAATATAAAATTCAAATTACAGTCAATACTATTCATAACCGCTAGTTGAATGGCTAGTTTGGTAAGTCGTGTCGTGCGTGAACTCGGTGTTGCGTGTAGCATGAGCTAATGATTTACATCGAAGAAAATAACATACTATGAAATCTTGGGGTGTTACATTATTTACCATTTTGGAAATTATGTCCCCAAAATTTTAAAATAGATCTTGGGAACTTCATTGAATGTCCCACATTAGAAAAAGAGTTAATAAAACTATCACTTTAAAAGAAAGAAAGAGAAGTACAAAGGCCACCCAAGAAAATCCATACAAGGATTACATGTAAGTAAACATGGATATGGAAGGTAAACTAAGTTTCTTGTTCTGATGGAGAGTCATAGAAAACATGACCAAGAGATATTTAACAACAAGAAACCCTAAAACATGTGATGGGTTAAACGATCATTATTTTCCCTGTAGGAAATGTATACGATTTTTTTTTTTGTTTTAAGTTCCATTTCATAAAGTTAAGGAATTTATTTATGATAATTACTAATAAAATAAAGAGATATACATAATTTTCATGTATAGTTTAATCATTTAATAAATTTCTACCATTAACTTATCTTTTCTCCAAACGATGAGTATTCAAGATGACTTGATCAATCCTAAAGTACTAGAATCAACTTCTAGAGAATCAAACAATCCACAAAGGATGAGCTATATATTTCCCTTGTCTTTAGAGACTAACCAAAACCAAAATGGTTTGTACAAGAACAAATTATACCTAAAATGGACAATCCATTATAGAAAGAAATACTAATCATAATTTCCAAAATTGAAAATACAATACCCAATGATCAATAAAGATCATTTAGAAACAAATTGTCCTTAAAATACATCAATATAATCCAAACTGAGATTTAAACCCAAAACATAGAAGAATTTAATTATATAATATTTCATATTAAATCTTAACATTTATCTCCAAACAACATCAACTTCTCTTAAAGTCTCGTACATAAGTGTAATTAACCAAATCACATATTATCTATGATAGGTTAATCATTTCCATTAATAACCTGAATCTCTATAAAAAAAATAGATTCTTCCAAAATAAAAATCCACCATTACTCCTCAAATTAAATCGCATAGTATTCTATTTTCCTTTGACATATAGTGTTCTCAACAGAGCAAACATCTTTCAAAATAACATTTATCACTTAATCACCAAAATATTTTCTTGTACTAAGGATATCCATTTGATAAAACCTAAGATACCATATCAACATATTATTGATCAATAAAATCATTTAACTAATTGGAATCAGTCACACTAACCAAGTACTTCACATAGTCTAGTGGTTGTCGATAAATCCCAGTCACACTTTGGTTGTGGGTTCGATTCCCGCTGCTTTGTCCAACGCGACAGGTTTTCACATAGTCTATGTGTTGTCCTTTTTCAAAAAAATATATTTTATAACATTCCAAAATGAGATAAATTCCTTAAAATAACCATAAAATAATTTAATCACATATGTTATCTCATACCTCACATTTTCATCTGAAAATTAATAACCTCTAATTACTTTAGATTCAAAGATCATATAAACCCAAATGGTTCCTTATAACTATATCCACAAAAGAAAAGATAATTCTTCCTCAAATAAAATTTTCACATAACAAACTATAGGGTTAAACATACATGAGAATAGTATTCAAAATAATCCCATCAGCAAAAATAATTAATACTTTTAATAATTTATCCATCTATTTATTACAGCATAGGTTCTTCCTTGACCTTGTGGTTGTCCTATAGAATAGGTCATTGACTCGGGTGATACACAGGTCCCCTTAATTTAAGTAATGTAAGTATAAATGGATTATTAGGATCATTTATATTTCCTTCCAAAGTAATCTTCATTTTTCCTCAGCAATACTTTACTTTATGTCCTTCTTTCCCACACATAAATAATTTCTTTTTCTATTGAAACACTTTCATGGTTCTCTCCTCCCACATTTCATGTATGATAGAAATTGAGATTTCTTTTCTCCACGGTTTTCACAACTGGAGTTCTTATCATTCTCTTCCTTTCTATTCATTATTGAGTTTGGGATTTTGTTAATGTATATTTTGTTGATCATATTTTTTGAAACCTTCTTCATCATGAACATGATATCATTTATTCCTATCAATGTTCAATTGTTTTTCTCCTTTCAACCATTGTAACAACCATTTAAATCATGTTCAATTTATATATAACTCCCTTAAATCCAGTTATTGACTAAGAAAAGAAATCATAGTGTGAGTCATTAAATCATTTAGAGAATATCATAACACCTTATTTTCAATCTAATCACCTTAGGATAAAACAAGGTTATTTATTCTATACTTATATTAAAATCCTTAAAATATATTTGTAAAAAAAATTAATTTCCCTAAGCATATCTTTTGGGAGTGTCGTAACCAAGAGTGCATCAAGGCCCATTATTGTGCAATTGTTCCATTTCAAGTCTAAATCAAAGTGGTGTTTTTGGGTTTTACCCCTAAATACATCTCTTCTAGAGCTGCCTCTACCAATTCGTATCCAGACATGGATGTATTGGTTGAAAATTCATAAAATATCAACATTACCATAATTATAGTAAGTTCTTCTATACTAATCCTCAATGTCCATCTTAGGGTAATGTTATCCAATCAGAGTTTCCCAAAATCTAGTTTCCAAGGTTTGTACTAAAATTCCTATGATGTCAAATGTAATTCCCATACCATAGTTACCCTGAGTCAATGCATTATTACATAACATTGGAATGATTACAAGGATTTTGGTCCCGAAAGGCCAATCAGTTTAACAGTCTTGGATAATAGATTAAATAAATGAACATCACATTTTAATTTGTGACATAAAATATGTCATAGATTATTTATTTTATAATTTAATTATTCTTCTAAATTAATCCGATATATAAAACGTAAGAAATGGGTGAGATCAGATTCTTAGTAAGTATGAAAATATAGAGGAAACATTTCTAAATAAGAATAAAAATTTAAGGTAATGTATAAGACTAAAACACAAGCCTTTTAAACATAAAAATTAGTATAATATGGCGTGTATATATATATATATCAAATAATTCCATTTACTTATTCACATGGATCTTATAAAATTATAATAATCACATGTAATATCAATAGATAATTTCATAATGATGGAATGCATAATGCCGGATATCATAACCACATAGTCAAGGTCTCGTTCCAAGACTACCAATAAGATTTTTTAAAATCCTTGTTCTGAGACACTAGTTTGTCTCAAGATACCTACTAATGCATCGAGGGGCTATAGCGGGCCCCACCCATCACATAGTAATTCCAATGCATTCCTCATATGAAAACGATGAAACATAATCTAAACATTCATATTAAAACTAGCATATGAAATTTCAATATTTTAATGACAACCCATGAATGGTATAAAAATAGCACATCCACAGCCAAACATTACTCATTAAATACAATATGGAAGATTTTATAATAATAAATCAACCACAATCGAGAATAATGAAGGATATTGACATAGATGAGAATAATAAGCAAAATTATTTTTCAGAAATATACACTTTTTCTTGAAAACATTAAAATGACCCCTATTTATCAAGAAGTTATTAAAAATTTATTTTTTAATCGATGTTTCTCATAACACTTTGAAACTTCTAAAATGAATTTTAATTTTAAAACACTCTTGTCCATATAATTAAATAATTAAAAACATTTTTAAAACATGTACATTAAGGGGAATGATTTAGATGAATAAATTTTTAAAACATTTAAAATGATATTTTAGTTATAGTTCTTAACCAAATGAGAGACAATTGAATAAAATCAATTGACATAATAAAAACATTATAATATCATGATAATAAAGGGATTCTTGATATAATATGTCAATGTATAGTATATACACCATATAAAAGTGAATTGGTGCATAACAAAAAATAAGTCTCAATGGAATGTAAATTGAGATGAAATCCATTATAAAGACTGTATGCTTAGATTAAGGATAAATCAATGACATAATTATGTTTCAAAAATATAAATAAACATAATAACATTGAATATTTAGTGTAAATCAATCGAAGGACATTCACACATATTCATGTAAAAACAACACCAATGACTTGGATGTTTAACTCAACGAATGGAAATTGTGTTAAGATTACTCTTATAATATTCATATCAATGAATGGGGAATTTTTCAATGTAGTGATTATGTGAATAAAAAGTATATCCACAAAAATTGGAGTGGAAATTTAAATATAAATTAATAAATAGTGAATTCACACATAATCTTGAAGTAAAATATCAATTAAGTTTGTGTAAAACCCAATGAGTGTAAATTGATAATAAAAATTCCTTTACCGGTTTGGTAATATACAAAACATAGACCCCCTGAAATAAGGATCATAAAATGAAGATGTAAATACCAATAAATTAATTTATATTACAAAAATAATACAATCATGGGAAGTACATACACCACACAAAAGGAAATAGTGGAAAATATTGCATGAATCTCATTGGAATAAAAAGTGTGATGAAAACCCCTTACCTTACACATTCTTTTAGTTGAGGGTTACTTTAACCTCCTTTATAATGGTTAAATCATTGTTTTTAAATTATTAAAGAAACATATACATAAATATGATATCACATATGATCCTCTAATATTGTTTTGTTAATAATATATAAGTAGTATCATTGTTTTAGGTGTAAACTGATTTGTTTTCCTTTATATGTTTTGTTACCAAAATCATGTTTGTAATGGACAGAATTTATTTTATTCATATACAGAATTATATTATATTTTTATACATTATATTTTAATTAAAAAATAAAAATTATTCTGGAATGGTTATGATGGGGAATAAAATCTAATCGTGTTGTGGTGACGGTAAGTCGTACGTACACAAGAGTGATAATACCATTATATTCATGGTGAAATCATATGTAATTGGATGTTATATTATATATATACCAAATAATAGACATGTTATATTAATTATTTAAATCATTTATACTCATTATTATTCCAATGCAAATAATGAAGTGTTGAATAACAGACTACAAAATGAGGTGGAGACAGTAAGCCATACGTATGCACATATGGTGATTTTGTCATTCATAGAATGGATAGATTAATGAATATGGTAGTACCATTTTTTTAATAATATTAATTTATTTATAAGGTACTTGAGTTATTATTTTGGTATGGAAACAACAAAGAAATATGAATTAGAAAAAGAAAAGAACATCGAAATAGGTGATGAAATAATTACCACCTCTTTGGGTGCTTCCTTTTAATATGATCAAAAGGGATCCTTAGGATGGATTTATGATCAAACTAAGGCCTCTTAGTTTATTTGAGGGTAATTAGGAGGATATTTGATCAGATTTTGGCCAAACCCAAATCATTAGTTGGTGTGAAATTAAGAGAAGGGGATGTACCCTTTTATAAGAGAGGTGAAGGTCACTTTTGGAAAATCTTGATATATTATTTTATTATAAAATAATTTAGGTTTCTAGTGGATCCAAATGGATATATTTAGAGGTTTAGGTGGGTATGGGTTTCAAATCTCTCAACCAATAGATTTTTGAAATGTTTAGGTCTTCATATTAACCTTATCTTTTAGATTAAACTCTTAGTTAAATAGTTTAACAATTTACATATCTTCTTGTATTTTTATATTGCATGGTTAATAAACATACTTTAAAATTCCAAGAGAACCTAAAATGGTTCATTAATGACATATCAATTATTATATAAGGCCTTTTTCTGAACCATATATTTTTAAGACAATTATATAATTTAATAAAATGGTATTTTTTTAGAAACTGATTTATGACAATTTTTCCAATATAAAGTATTTGGTTTTTGTAAAAGTTGTAAAAATATTATTACTTTGAAAGAATATATTGAATAAAACATGACATTTCATATTAACAAATAAAATTCATGGACGATATCAAAAGTTTTAATTTACATTTTTTTAATATTTATAACATCAATTATTTTTGTCGTTTATTAATATGGTAATTATTTCATCCTCATTGTGTCATAAATAAATTTAATTAAGTAAATTCTTATAAATAAAAATAAAATTTTATTATGTTGGAAAATCGTTATATTTTAATGAATATTTATAGTTGAATTTATTATATGTATAACCGCATATTAAAAATGTTTTAGTCATTAAACTTTGATTTTAACACTTTTAACTCTTCATTAAATAAAATATAATAAATGTGAAAATATAATTCAAGTGGATAAAAAATGATCAAATATGTTTTTACCTAAGGTTGATTTTGGTAGAAATAAACTTATCCAATAGATTTATGACATTTTTTAGGGTAATTATAATATCATTTTTACCTTTAATTACCCTATTTACTTTTAATCATGGTAAATAAAATTCAAAAGTTTTTATTCACAAAAAATTATTTTCATCTATTTAAACCACGTTTCACTAACTAATGTCAACCATATCTCTTAGATTTATGAAATTCAATTCAAAGAAGAAAGAAAATTATGTTTTATGCAAATTTGAAAATGTTCCTAGAAGGTGGGTCAAAGACTGTAAAAAGTTTAATAATATTATATATATATATATAATATTTTTATAAAATGGATTCAATAAATTATATTGGATTAATATAGGTATTATGTATCTATTTTGACTTTAAAATAAATTTAAATTAAAAATAATTTTTAAAATATAAAGTCGTGTTTAAATAGTAACATAGTGTTTTCACTATTCCTAAATAATTAAAAGTTTTTAGAAAAATACCTAAAATTATCCAAAAGATAATTTTGATATAAAAATTCAAAATGTGTTCTATTTAAAAAAAATCAAAACATAGAATTTGTATTAATTAATTTAAAAATATTCATGTCGTCAAAACCAGTATGCTGGTTTTTTAGAAGAAAAAATTATTAAAAGATTGATATGTTTTTTTTGTCCAATTTAAATGTAAAATTAAATTGAATGACCACAATTGTATTAAATTACAAAAATATAATCTAATTATACTTCAAAACCATTGAAATTTATAATTTAACACTATAAATTTTTTGGATTAAAAATGTTGTTTTCAATTAAAATTTAGCATTTTCACTATTCATCAAAATATGAAAGTTATCAGAAAAGCACATAAAATTTATCCAAACTAAATTTTTTAGTCCTTATTATAAAGAATATGTTTATTTTGAGAAATTGTATATCTAAAAGTGTCAAATATTTTATTTAAAAAGGGTTCTCTATTAAAAGGTGTTAAATTTTCATTTTTTGGAAAATACTTATTTTATCTGAAAAATTGAAATTGTTATTATATTATATCTAATGATACCATAATATGGATTTTAAAATTATATGGAGTATATAAAATTAAAAATACAGTTAATATTATTCCTAATATCTTTTTGAACGGCTTGTTTGGTATGTCATGGTGCACTCGAACTCAATGTTAAGTATAACATAGGCTACTAAATAACATTAAAGAAAATAAATTACTATGAAATATGGGGGTGCTATAAGAAGAGAGATAATAATGTTTCTTTTTTGGGTAATTCTATTATATGTGTCTTAGGATGAGTTTTGTAATACATTGAGAGATTTTTGGGATTGTTTATGAGAGGGTTGGGTACATCTTAGTGTTGAGATTCATGATAGATTATGGTTATGATTTAGGTATTGGATTTGATGTGTTGGATAACTGATGGAATTTGGTTTCACTGCCATCTTAACTTATGGGTTGAGCCTACCATTGTATTTTGTTTCTTCCCTCTTTGTTCTTTGGGTGTTTAATTGGGTATGTATATATGCATAACTACATGGTATTTTCTTATACTTTCATAACTTTTATAGATTGTTTAATGATTTGATTTGTATTTAGTGGACCTAGTATTAGTGTATATTTGTAGTTATGGGGGGTTTTGAACATGTTTGGTGGTCAAATCCTGATATCCTGAGAAAATCTCCACCCTTCGATTTCCTTTATAGTTGTTATTAGGATCTGGCCTCCATTTTCTATATGTTAGGGAAATTAGTTTCTCCCCTTATACTTTTTATTTTCCTTTTATTAATTGATTTAATTTCTATATAATTTTTATTATAATGATTACAATACAGAGGGGGTGCAGGTTTGGGTAGTGGGGGTGTAGGTTGGGGGCTGGCAGTGGGGGTGAGGGTGAGTGTTGGGAGCTGTTGGGGTGTGTGTGGGGGGGGGGGCAGTGTGCATGGGTGAGTCGGGGGATGGGGGGAAGGTGGGGGTAGTGTGCCGGGTAAGTGAGGGGGAAAGGGTGTGTAGAGGGAGGGTGTCCAATAAGGGGGTCCAAGAGGGAGTGTGGGGGTTTCTAGGGTAGCGGGAGGGGTGTCCAGCGGGGTCTCCAGGGGGTGAGGGATGTCAAGTAGGGGTGTTTCAAAGAGGGGGGGGGGGGGTTTCCAGGGGGATTACGAGTGTTGTGGGTAGTGTATAGGGGGAATGGGTGTCTAGAGGTGTAAATGGGGCTGGGGGAATTGTGTAGGTGGTGTGGGGTGTAGGGGGAGGGGGTAGGGGGTTGGGATGGGGAATGTGGTGTGGGGGTGCAGGGGGAGGGTGTTGTCTATTAGGGGGATGTATGTGGGGGAGTGGTGGGGGTGGGGGAAATGTGCAGGGTACAGAGAGGGGGGCATGAATTTGGGGGTGTAGAAGGAGGGGGATGTCTAGTAGGGGGAGTCGGGGGGGGGGGGGGTTGTCCATGGTGTATCTATGAGGGAAGGGTGTCTGGGGGGTGTCCAAGAGGGATGGGGATGGGTTTCTACAAGGGAGGTGTCCAGGGGGGTTTAGGGGGGAGGGGTGAGTAGGGGGTATCTTCTTGCCATCTATAAATGCCAATTCTACCACTTTATCCATTTCCATGGATCCTCATTTCTCTTCAAATTTGAAAAACATTCGTATTTTCATGATTACTTTATTTTTGAAATTATCTTTTTTTCCTCCCATCAGATATGAGTTTTTTCTACCAGATTATCCACGATTTTATTCTTGAAATAGCCTCCGATAAAAATTATAATTTTAATCTCAAATAAAATAAAAATTAATATCTCACTATCGAGTTGGCATAGTCATACATATAGTCAAAATTTTATTATATCAAAATTTAAATTAAATTCTAGTAATTTGTGATAGGAAATGTTTTACTACTAAGAAACAACTTGAATTTTAACTATGACATAGTAGTTGTGTCACATGAAAAATTGATCCCCCTAGTTGTAGAATGATTAATCCATTCAAACAGTAATGTAAATGTAATTTCCCTATTTTTGGATTTATGATGGATTTTCCTTTTCGCTCATTTGTTGATTTTTATGAATTTTATTGGACTGCAGAATAAGGATACAAGCTATCATGGGAAGAAAAAACAAAACATAGCTGATGAAATTGATTTTCTTCCTTGACATGCTATCAGGATTGACAAGAATATAAAATTTTGGATGTAATGGTTATTTTATTCCATTTTTTGCAAGCCCTTATCAACAATATGTTGTGTTTTTAATAAAATTGACCTGGAATACACCATGCTTGCAGAATTGATGATTTTGAGTTTACTCTAGAGTGCGAAATATTCGATCTTCAATACATTTCTTTTTATCATGGTTGGATAGATTATCCCCAGGTATTCACTTTTAAATCCAATACATTTATATTTTTTAGAAATAATATTGTATACATTATCTCAGTTTACACTATTCCTATTTTTTTTTCCTTTTTTCCTTTCCTTAATAATATTTTTTCAAGTATATGTATGCATGGGGGTGTCCAAGGGGTGTCCAGGTGGTCTCCAGGAGGGAGTGTGTGTCTAGGGGGAGGGGTGTCCAATGGGTGTCTAGGGGTGAGGGGGTGTCTAGTGGGTTCCCAGGGGGTGCTCAGGGAATGTCTCGGGGGGAGGGGTGTTCAGGGCAGTGTCTAGTGGGGGGTGTCCACAGGGTGTCTAGGGGGGAGGGGGTTTCCAAGGGGTCCAAGGGGGTGTCCATTGGGTGTCCCGGGGGGGTGTCTAGGGGGAGGGGGTGTCTAGGTGGGTGTCCAGTTGGGGGTGTTTAGGGGGGATGTCCAGGGGAGGGTGGGTCCAGTGGGTGTCTAAGGGGGTGTCTATGGCAGAGGGATGTACTTGGGTGTCTCATAGCCCTCTGTAAACCCCTCCTCCCCCACGTTATCCATTTACAGGGATATTTATTTATCTTCTAATTTTCAATATCTTTTTAATTGTGTTATTAGATTATTTTTTACATTATCTTTTTTTCTTGTTATAAGATATGGTAGTTTTCCACCTTATTAACCAAGATTTTGTTCTTGAATTGGCCTCTGATAAAATGTATTATATTAATCTCTATGCATATGAAAATTAATAGATCACTAACTTATTGGCCTAGTCTTGCGTACAATGTAAATGTTATTGTCTCTGCATTTTAATTTCATTATTACAATTTGTGATTGGTTATGTTATAAAACTGGGAAACAACTTTAATTTGACCTCTGACACGTGGAGGTGTCACAGGAAAAATTTCTCTCCCTAGTTTCCAAACTCTTAATCGGTTGAAATAGTAATATCAATGTAATTTCCCTATTTTTGGATTCCTGAGGGCTTTTCCTTTTCGATAATTTGTTGATTTTAATGACTTATATTAGTGTGTAGGATAGTGAATCATTATATTTAGAGAAACACCAACAAGACATAATCCATGCTTCCAAAATTGATGATTTCTAGTTTACTCATGAGTGTGCAATATTCGAACTTCTGGACATTTCTATGTATCATGGTTGGATAGTTGATACCCAAGTATTAGCTATTGAATCTGGTACCATTATATTTTGTTAGAAAAATCATTATATACTTTATATCAGTTTACAGTTTTCCCTTTCCCTTTTTCATCTTTCCCTTTCTTAATATGCATATTTGCACTTATATGCAGAAAGGGGGTATCAAGGGAGTGTCCATGAGGAGGTTTTGTCGGGCTATCTGGGGAGTGTCTGGGGGGTAACGGTGTCCAGGGGGAGGGGTTTCCATGGGGGTGTTTAGAAAGTGTCCAAGGGGTGTCTATGGGGTGTCCATCATGGTGTCCAAGTGGGTTTCGAGGGGGATCCAGTGGGGGTGTCTAGGGTTGTGTCCAGGGGGTTTTCATGGGGTGTCCAAGTCAGTGTCCAGGGTGGTTTCTAGTGGGGGTGTCTAGAGGGTGTCCAGGGAGGTGTATGTGGTTGTTTCTATGGAAGATGTGGTATCTTGGGGGTGTCCAAGTGGGTGTCTAGGGGTGTACATGCGGTGTCCATGGGGCTTCAAGGGTGTGTCAAGGGGGTATGGGGGTGTCCAGTGGGGGTGTCTAAGGTGGTGTCTTGGGGGAGGGGTGTACAGGGGGTGTCCAAGGGTGGTGTCTAGGTGTGTCTAGGGGGTGTTTAAGGGGAAGGGGTGTCCAGGGGTTAAAGGGGGTACTTTTTAGGGGGAGTGGGGGTGTGAAATGGGGGAGGGTTTTGTGTGTGTGTGGGGGGGGGCTGTCCATGGGGAAGGGAAGTGTTGTATGGGGAGGGGGTAATGGGGTGGTTTTTCAACGAAATTGGATGGCCAATATGCAGAGTTTGAAATTGTGGATAAGGCCTATAAACACAGTTTAAAACTATTACTATAGGCCTTGAGTGCATAAATGTTCTTCCACAGTTTGAAATAGTGGATATAGGCCTTTCCATATAGTCACACATATACTAACCCTAATCTATGGGTTTGTGGCTATGATGTATATCCACAGTTTCAAACTGTTGATATAACATTAATTTCAAGTAATGATATATCCCTTCAATGCATTTGATAATGATTTATATCTCATGAGATAGACATTTCTATAATGGGAAATATTCTCAGTTCAGAAATACAGGGCTAGAATGAAGAGTGAACTTAGTTCAGTAATGGACATTGATAGCTATGATGGTCTTAGCATTGATTCTTGAATAATATGAAATTATTTTCTATGCTTATGTGTATGAAAAATTCTTAAAGACTTATGTTATTACTTTTGGTATTTTCTCCATTGATTCTTATAGATTTTATCCCACAACACGATATCACAATCATTCATATGCATGATAAGACGTTGAAATGTTATGTTCTTAGGTATTATGATTATGATATGATTGATATTTCTCTTTTTTTACCCTTATTGAACATCTATGATAACCCATTCATATGTCACTTTTTCCCATTTCATAAATAATGGTATTAAGTATGATGATTTAAAAGGAGTTTGGTTATAAAGAAATAAGTGGGAGATAAAGTATATGTTTTATGAACTTATTTTTTATGTTTCATAATTTATAATGACACTACACCTTTATGGTTTTATGGTGGATTTATTATAATTTTTAATGAATATTTTTAAATTTAGTTTTAATATCAATTTATGTAAATTATGGGTCATTATAGATGTTATAAGAGAAATGTATAGTTAACCATTGGAAACTAGGATGGGAAAACCATAGTAAGAACCCAAATTATATGTTAATGTATAGGTTACAATCCCAATGTTTTATAAATGATCAAAAATAACCTAGGATAATACCTATATTGTCATAAATTGAAATTTTATTCTTGACTAAGTGGTTTTTCCATTATTATTATACTTTATCACACAATACAACTTGGTTTTAGTCATTGGATGGAACTCGGTGGAATCTTGTTAAAGTGAAATGAGATGAGAAATGAAATGATTGTCCTCATACGAAACGAAATGTCATTGGATATGGAATCAAAAATCATGTGACTATGATCACTGAACTTTCTCAAGCTATGAATCATCTAGGTCTTCCAATTGAGAAATGGATGTAACAACATTCTGTTGAGTCCTTTATGAGGTAGCGCCCACCTTCTTTCAATGGGACTTCTGATCCATCAGGGGGTGAACGATGGTTCAATTCCACTGAAATGATATTTTATGTTATCCAATGTTTAGAAGATGATAAATCCATCTTAGTAGTCTATCATTTTTAAGGTGAAGATGATCAATTGTGGATCCTTATCAAGAATATAAGGAAAATATATGAATTTGAGTCCATAGAATAGAACAAGTTCAATAACTTATTTTCAGTGAGTTATTTCCTCATATTCATAAAATAATGATAGAGAAAGAGTTTTATGAACTTAAAAAAATGATGATAAATATGTTGGTAACAATGAAGCTAATTTTATAATACTTTCAAGGTACACTTCTGGAATTATTATCCAACCTAAGAGTAAAATTTATGGATTCATTATTAGCTTAAAACCGACTATTCCATGGGAATTAGCCACAAAAGACATTAATATCTATGAGTAGATCTTTTTATGTGTGATCCATTTGATATAATGATTAGTGTAACCCATCAATCCTATGGGTTTGAAAATAAGATAAAAATACAATTCAAGTGAAAATATAAATATCACATAGAAAAGAAGATGAGTTTTACCGTATGCTCAACGTTTGGAATGTAACGTTGAGGAAATTGTCTTAAAGGGACTATTAATTTTTTTAAGTGTGTAAAATAAGGTCATCAGGTAGTTTAATGATAAAGTGATGGGAAAACATTTATAATGAAGAAACGGCTTCACAAAATTCACCTCCTACACTTAAATTATAAAATTTCAAGGTAATGGGGAATTACTCCAATAAATGACCAAATCCAAGGGTTATTCATGATGATTTATGTTATCACACTCATAAGAACAAAGAAAATGGTAAGTCACATTTGATCACTATCAGCGATATAGATTACGATAATGATGTGTTGAAAGGTATAATTACCATCAAATATAAAGTAAAAAAGATTTATTTGATTCTGGATCCACCCACCCTTTTACTTCAGAAGAATTTTTTAATGGAATATCAGTATTACATCAACAATTTGATGTTGAGTTAGCTATGAAAACTGTTAATGGAACAATAATCACATGAAATATCTATAATTCTTATCATGTTGATGTTTGTGCGAAAATGATTCCTATAAATATTGTAAACATTCCTTTCATTGAAATTTATTTGATTCCTAGCATGGATTAGAATTATTTATATGGATTTCATATCAATTTTAAAGGATGGGAGGTCATGTTTCATATTCCATATCAATCTATGATCATCTATTGATGTATGGATGACTATGGAATTCTAGTGAATTTTTTTTCCATATTTTGGGTTTTGATCCCTATAAATTAAGGTCGTCCTCAAATTCATTGAGAGAAGATCAAAATTAAAATTACACCCATGTTATATGAGTTTGAGGATGTAATTTTGGAATAATTAATAAGTATTCCACTAAATCGTGAAGTTGAGTTTTCAATTTAACTCATACCATATTATATTTCAATTTCAATGAAACCTTACACCTTCCTGAATGGCCCGAGGAACTTTTTTTATTTATTTTTAAAACCCCTCTTTAAATGGATGATGGGGATCCCTTAAAAGGACTGTAGGCTTAGATAATAAATTTATTTTATGCACGGAGACATTACAGGACCCATAGGTTTTAAGGAAATCATATAGACTATGACTACTTGAAATTAAAAATTTCTAACATCGACATCATGATCAGTTGTAAACCTTTTTCACAGATGTTCAGCTAGTTCTCTTGTGCAAGGATGCATAGGCTAGGTACCAATGGAAATGGCATACCCTCTCATTCTTCCAAATCTATTAACCTACTCTGATTAATGCATCGTACTCTCGAATAAACCTCTAGAGTTAGTACCTTGTGGAATATGTCTAGGAATCTGCATATCAGGTGGCTTTGAATGCCTTTTTGGGGATTCATAAAGGCATTGAGGTGGCACAAAGTCCTTAAAGGCATCCTAAAAGCCTTACTAACCCAATGGAATGGGTGTCCCGAAGGCCTCACGCACTCCAACACCCTACTGGTGGCATAAGGTGAATAGTTACGATTGCTATAATACCGAACAATACCTACTACAGTACTCGTACATTACTGCTATAGTACTTGGAATTATGCCTCCTCCTGGTTTCGAACTTGGGTCTCGTGGATGCACTTAGTGAGACATCACTAACAAGGATGTGGCACATGTTGGATCTATTAAACAACACATAAGTGTAGCTCACAGTCGGAAATGAAGTTTTTTTCCAACAAAAGAAAGGACCTAAAGTTTGAATTTGGTGGCTAGGAGTTTCTATTAATATATCCCTAGAAGAGAGTAATGAGATTTAGAAAGAAGGTCAATTTGATCCCCAGTTATGTTAGTCCTTTAGAAATTAGGAATTGTATGGGAAATATAGCATACTAATAGGCACTTTCACCAAATCTCACTCAAGTTCATGATGTGTTCCATGTGTCACTCCTATGAAAGTACATACTTGATCATTCACATTTACTAAACTCAGAATTCATACCACTGGGGAAAGATCATTCTTATAAAGAACAACCAATAGCGATTCTGGATCATAGAAAAAAGGTTCTCTGAACAAAACCACTCCCTCGGTTAATTTTTTGTGGCAGAACCACTAATTTTAATAAGATACATGGGAATTTGAGTATATTATGAGGGATATATATCTTAATCTTTTTTATCCTAGTGAAATATTTTGAGAGAAAAATTCAGTTTAAGGGGGATAAAATGTAAAACTATGATGTTTTAATAATAAAAATTCTATAAATAATTTTTATTTAATAGATTTAAATATATAAAATAATGAGTGTAAATGAACTACGATACACACTTAATATAAAATTTCCATTTTATCCTAGCCATTTGGTTAGTGGGAATAAATATAAAAAACTTATGAAATTGTACGGTGAAGTCATTCACTAACAATTATTATATATTTGTATTTTTAATTAATAAATTTAGTGAATTGCTATTAGTAAATGAAATTAATGAAATATATATTTTATATACTTAATAAAATATTTTTGATATTCATAAAATAAATTATTTTGTCATGGAGTATGAATAAATATTTTTCTGTGTATAAAACCCTATATTTTTTAAAATGGTAATTTTTCCCCTTTTAATGTAGAACCCATTTTAAATTATTATTTTGACACATTAATAAATTTTATAGGATAATATTTACATTTTATTTTGATGTGGGATATAAAAATTTACTTTGAATGAATTTATGATATTTTTCTAATAACGTTCATGTTTTGATGAATAGAAAAAATTCAGTAAATGTAAAGTGAAAAAAGAAATCACAAAAATAATTAATATAAATTATTTTATTTGATGGTTTTAAATTATAAATAGAATTTATTTTTATCATTAAATATAATTTATTTACTTATCATTAATTTTACATTAAATTCATATGTAAAAAAATTTTAGTCATTTAAAACATTTCAAATTTTAAAAACATGTTCTCTCATTCAGGCAAAAGGTTTGATTTTAAATTATTTAAATAAAATTTTGTGTCTTAATTTTGAAAAAATTATTCCATAATCATAATAATTAATAAAATATTATGTAAATATATTTATTTTATTTTGTTTCATTATGAATATTAACTTCTGTAATTTTTATTAACACAATAAATGGGTAAATCGAGTAATTAGGGGTAATAATATATTATAAAATTACCCAAATAGATGTATTAATATCATTGGAGAAGTTTTTTTCAAACTAAATCATCCTTGAGTATAAATGGTATTTATTTTAATCCACATAGATGTTATTAGTACATTTTATTAATTTTATTTATTAAAATGTTAAATATGTTTAACTGAAATTTTAGTAAGTAAATAATTTTTTATATAAGATTATAGAGAATATATGTTCCATTATAAATACACATTTAAATTAATTTTTTTATTTATAATGGTAATTTATTATTAATTTTTATGAAGTAAATAATTAACTTAGTATATTATACATTAACGATGTAGAAATTGTTTAGTTGATGAAAAATCAATAATGTATTTTTTATTGAAAAAATAACACCCTTTACAAGACCAAAAAACATGACCAAATATCATTTTTCGATTATATATAGATCCTAATCATCCAAGGGTCAAGTTATTAACCATTTGGAGCCTTATAAAATGGATTACGACACATATTTTTTTTAATGTTATGTTAATGTTCAAGCCTTCATAATTTAATAAGTATAACATTTTAAATATTGAAATTACAAAAGAAAAATTCGAATAAAAACATTATTCAAAAATATAATTGATATATATTAATCATAGTATTTTTTAAAATTTTTAATCAAAAAATAATTCTATTAAATAATTACATAAAATTGATGTTGTGATTCCTTTATTAATAGAGATTACAAATATATGTTATAAAAAATTTGAAAATAAATATAATATTGAATAATAAATATTTCTAATAAATTTTATAATGTAAATTTACCTCTTATTAATATAATAAAATAGTTGGTTTGAAGTAAATTTATTTTCTTAATATTTTCTAAAATAAATGAATTGAATAGTGTCAAAACTGACACTATTGATAATTTATCAAAATATTTTTTTATTAAATTATTTAAAAATCATAATTTTCTTTGAAAAAAATATAAAAATTATTATATTGTATGAAATTTTTAATTATATATATTTATGGAATATTTTACACCAAATAAGTTTGTTTTTTACCCTTTTAATATTGAATTATTTGTTACCTTAGTTAAAAATTAAATAGAATAACTAAGTGTTAACTAAAAAT
Source organism: Viscum album (assembly GCA_963277665.1). Lineage (NCBI taxonomy): Eukaryota > Viridiplantae > Streptophyta > Magnoliopsida > Santalales > Viscaceae > Viscum > Viscum album. The sequence continues at coordinate 15,592,466 of OY728128.1, forward strand.
ATAGTGTTTAAATTGAAATAAATACTTTTGAAAATTTTATTTTTTGATGAGAAATAACCTTATCTAATCTCATATTCTATTTTGGGTCATTTTTTAGGTTTTATGGATGGGTTTTTAATTTAATATAAATTAATATTTTTTGGGTTTCCATAATTCCCCTCACCTCAATTATAAAATTGTACATCCTCCCTCACCTCATTACATTATTTTGTGACTTTACAGATGAAAATAACCTAAATTTTCCATTATAGACATCCCTTGGTACATTATAGAGGTTTTGGTCTTCTTTATAGACCAATTCTAGTGTTTTAAGAGGAGATTTAGTAGAAGCATGTCGAAGAATAGGTAATCTCTTCTACTGATTGTTTCAAACTCCTTTATTCATGAAATTACTATTCAGGAGTTTTTTAATTATAATTTTATAACTCCACTATAACTTATATAATAATATGTTGTAATTATTATTATAAAACCAAAATATTAAACCCTCTTCCCATCTTCTGAAAAATGAAATCACTACGTGTGTGTACATACGAATTTCCCTCTCCATTCCATAGTGAAATATGTTTTTACACTACCATCATACATTGATTATTAAAATGATATAAGAAATAACTATATCTGATTATTATAAAACTATATTTATTATGAAATATTATTAACCATACACTTCAATAGAATTCAACAATTATCAGAATGATATCATCCTAAATGCGTTGGTACGACTTACCCTCTCCGCGATTTGATGTAATTCATTATAGCGGATCATAATTAAAGAATTATTATATAAATTTAATGAATGAATAAATATGGTATAACTTATGTTTATATAATTTTTTAATGATATTATTAAGACTTAATAAGGATAACCAGAACTTATTCGACAGAACATACATAAGAACATAAAGTAGTTAATATCCAAATAAGGAATAACAATGAAATTCTATTCAAAATAGATGATAATATAATCATATATGATGACATAAAAATGAACAGGATTATGAAATAATTCAATGAAATTATTTATATCACTATACAGAAGGTTCATATAGATTTAATGGAAATCAAACCTAAGGTAAGGAATAATTCTGCACTCTCATTATTATCGGAGATTTTATATATATATATATATATATATATATATATATGTATTTACAGGTTTTTATTAATCATCCACATACCGGTTTCCTAAAAATATAATATTATTTTTATTCGTAATTTTTTTTAATATCAATTTTACCCATTAGAAAATTTTTATTAAATGGTACAGAAGAATTTTTATTGTTATTCAATACAATGTACTTTTTGACTTTTCTATTAAATGTATAAGGAGATTATTTTTTTAACTTATATGGCATGAAAATATTTTTACATTTTAATAAAAATTTATTTCCATAAATATTTTTCTACACATTTTAATGTATATTTTCAAATAAATTGTTTTATTTTAAAATTTGGTGGCATTTTTAGAAAAGAATGCGTTTTTAATGAAGAAATGTTATTTTATTCATGAATTAAAAATTATTTTCTATCTAAGATGACATTATTCAAATTGGGTTTTGGTTATATCCCTATTATCACTATGGTTTTATTTTTTTTATCATGGAATTATTTTTATGGAATCCATTTATTTAAGATTGATTATGATGGAATGATGTTTAAGAAATCGATTTTTGTTTTGGTGTTATGATATAATTAATGATTTATGTTTTTTAAGAATAAGTTAGAATGTTTTTATTAAGATTTTTATGGGACTTATATCTTCCTCCAATGCATTTGGTAATAAATTATATCCCATTACCTAAACATGGCTAGAATGGGAAATAAATTATAGTTCAATAATATAGGACTGGAATGAGGAGTGAACTTAGTTTAGTAATGGAATTTTTTCACTATGATGGTCTTGATAATGAACCTCATGTAATATAATTTTTTTTTATATTCTCATGTATATTCCAAAAAACATCAAGTCTTATGTAATGATATTTTTGGATTATTTCCATTGATTTTTATGATCTTTTATCCCATGATATGTTATCATTCTATTTCCTATGTTGGATATGAATTTCAAATGTTATTTTCATATGTATTATGATTATGATATGATTGATATTTCCCTTTATTACCCTTATTGAGCATTTAATCTCACCATTTCAAATGAATATTTTCCTCAGGTCACGAATAATGGTATTGAGTAAGATATGTCAAAAAGGAGTCCAGTTATGATGAAATCAGCGTGAGAAAATGTAGTTGTTTTATGAATGAGTTTTTTATGATTCCTAGTTTCTAATGAAAATATAACTATATGGTTCTTTCATAGATTTATTATATTTTTTAATAAATATTCTTCAATTTTTTAGTAATATGAATGTATGTATAGTATGGGTCATTATATTCACCATTGGAGGTGGCCTATGTAGATTTATTTCATACTCCATATATGTGCACCTCAGTGTGCATATAAAACACATGTATTCCTTCATGTTGATGAAGGATAAATAGTTGTTATGGTAATAGACCATAATAGTGTGGTTGAGTGGAATACTTGGGTCAAGTCAACTGGCCAGGTTGGAGCAACATGATTGGATACTTGAGACTGGGTATGTGATATAGCTTAGAGTTCCCCGTAGGGCCATATGTATTTATCTTTACCTTGTTTATTTGTTTATATGTGATCATCCCAGTGGGTGATTATTTATTTATTTATAGAATATTTGGTCAATCCATTATTGTATTTCATTTTATAATATCTTTTTCTAGTTTCAATTTATTTAGTATTCCATTTTCTATGATGTGTATAATGTTTTTTTAGTTACTTCCTATTGTGCACTCTATTATAGGGGTATTTCTGCTCACATATCCACCTTATACTATCATTGCTATTTACAGGCCTCTAAATTATGATGGGGCACACTTGAGGCCTTGTGGTGAACCATCTCGGGGCACTTTTCTAGTGGCATACGGGTTGGGATGTTATTAAAAACATATCAAGAAAATAAGTTTATGACACCAAAATGCAACACTATTGATGGGATATTATGACAAATGGATTATATAGAATAATTAGAATTATTATGGGGTTGTTAACATTGCAACTTTAGTTTGTTTCTTTTGGGTTATTTGACCCGTTTCAATACAGTAATCTTGGACTTTTGGCAAGCCCGCCTAATTCCAACAAAAATAAACATTAATGGTCACACACTATGTTTCTCCGTTAATATCAATTTAATTCAATTTTAATTTTATTAATCGAATAAATATTATTCTCATAAGAGATGAATAATTTTATTCAAGTAATATTGATTGAATAAACTAAATATTTATTTATCTGACAATATTTGAATAAAATTTTATTTATTTAATTATTTGAATATTTATGAATATTTTTTCCTTTATGTGAATTAAATATTTAATTATAAATAAAATATTTATTCTAGTATTCAATAAATATCGATGAGTTCAAATAGAAAAATACCACATCTAGTGAGAAATAATTATTTAGAAGCCGATAAATATTATTTATTATTTCAAAAAAATGTGACACACCAAAAAATTAGAATTATATTATTATTTCTTACATGGGGTTTTTTAAATGATTAAATGTTTCTTAATAGCCAACATTAAATTAAAAAATATTCAAAAATAATCAAAACCTATATAAATGTTCCATTATTGATATTTTGTATAAAACACAAAAAGAAATAATTTTTTTTCAAAATGAATTGTCTTTTGAACCATCCATCTCTATAACTCTCAAGAACAAGAAAACCAAGGATATTTCATTATGACTTAAGAACAAATGATCAAAAATAAACAATTAAATACATTTGATTCATCGTGCTAGAACATAGAGATCAGGTGGAATTTCTCATTGATCATTAGAAGCATCTATGGATCACTACTAGAGGGATTCTAGCCTTAGATCCACACAGGTGAAATGAAGGAAATACAAGAGGTTCATTTTGGATGATCAACATCAATAATGAATAACGATAACAAAGAATAGGTTATTTCTTTATTCTTGTCTAATTAAATTAATTATAAAAATAGTTTAAAAAATCCTCAATTGGGATTCTAGTTAATTGAAATTAAAATAAATTTTAGTTAACTATTCACCCATTGCATGCTTCTACTACACCCAAAACCTTCAAGTGGTATTAAAGTTATATGATTAAATTTGCATTAATTTTTTTATTTTTTATCTATGTGAATTTTTTTTAGATTTTATTTTCATTTTATTTTTTCTTTAGTATGATTTGATTTCATATGCTTCTACACATTAATCATGTTTTGTCTATATTTATTTTTCTTAAAAGTATCACATTAGATGAAGAATTCTTGGAGATGCCATAATGAACTTCCAATGTTTTTTCCAGTAAGACATGGTTACATGACATTTAATTAGAAGTACATGCAGTGTACCCTAGTGAAATACAACTGGATTCTCCAAGGGATACATGGCACTCCTAAAAGTTAAATCACATGGAGTATTTTTTCACTCTGCTTGTTGACAGGACCATACTAGAACATGGGGTTTCAGATTACATGGTGTGTATATTTGTACACACCAAGTAGTCTACATGTGTTAGCAGCATAAATCACACAATCCATGGGGACATTATATACAGTCAAACTGCATGATACTAATAACCTAATGAATTTATTATATACATGACATGTATTTGGTGTACATGGGGCGTAGTTCATCAATATCCATGTTTGAAACACACTTGGAAGTCTTTGGAGACATAATGTACATAGAACAAGCAAAACACATGGCATGTTGCTACTTTATTTGGACCATGAAGTCTGAATGAGGTAAACCCCATTGAAATAGGTCTGTATCTTGGATACATATGAATAGTGATACATGATGTGTAGTTGGTCTAAACACACCATGTAGTCTCCTATTAAAGGAAGAAATTAAAATTACATTAAATTGTAAATTGAAGCATTAAAAATTTATCTTATTGATTGAAACACTAGTGAATGTTTGAAAACGTAATTATGGTTTAATTATTTTTAAATTAATGAGTAAATAATTTTTATATATATGTCATTATTGGTTTATCCATTCATTTCTCATGACATCCATAAAAAATTTACATCTCCAATCAGGTTTAGTTGATCTTTAATATGAAAGGTAATTATTTAAATTAATAATTAATTAATTCAATCACATACATCATAATAATAAATAATGTGTAAATAAATGAATTATAGCTAGTTACTTTTGTGTATTCATTGCACGTATGACCGATCAGGACCATGACCAAGACTAATGTATGTGTTGGAATTTATATAATTTAACATAATTCATGGGTTTGAAATTACTTAATAATAAATTAAATGATAAACTTTGATTCATAACTCCATCTATTATTATGTAGGACCTATATTTCCATGGATATTTATATAACCCCCTTTAACCATTTCATCGGATTCCCTTACTTACGTGTGAGTAATAAATTAATGTAAATAATGGAGAATCTAATGCTCCCTGTAGACATTTCAAGAATGATCCATAATGATGCAAACTCAGTGATACATTATTGTATAGGTGGAATGTTGTAATATATTCCAAGACCCAAAATGGGGTTATTTCCCAAGTTAATTTGTTGATTTAATGACATATCACTAAATTAAACATTAGAAAAACTCATGATCAGATCATTTATTGTATGTATTTATTTTTTTCCAAACATTTTTTAATATATGAACTAAATATTGAAATCACATAAATGAAAGAATTAATGTGAAAATATATAATTTAAATAAATCGATTATGCATATTTTTTTTCTTTAACATGAACAAATCAATTAATTAAAATATAAATAATATTAACAAGTATTGTAATAGATTAAAAAAGATAATATTTATACATATCAAATTAAAATCCCTCAAAATAATATTATGTCAGATTTGGCCTTGCATTACTTTATTAGGAATGAAACCAATATAACTATGTGTTTTACCAACCCTTACTGAGACAATTAATTTTAAAATGAGTGTTTGTATAATGGTTTTGGGTTGAATCATACATTTTACATCAAGACAAGTATTCCTTTCTAGAAATCGTGTAAAATAGAGGCAAGTTTTAAGGATATACATGTCCAGATTTCAAGATTGGTGAGTCCTCTCAATGGATCAAGGAGCTGCAAGACTATAGTTTTGAAAGACCTACCTACGTAAATAATTTCAAATAGATTCACAAACCCTTTTTGGGATCATGTGATGAAGATTATATATCTTTTCAACTATAATTTCCTAGAAACTATACATTATGATACCGGTGGTGAGGGCTATTTGGAAATGATAAAAGTGTGGGATATCTGATAAAAAAATAATTTATTATATCTAACATAATTTTTAATCTATAAAAATACATAAAATTAAATATTTTAGGTTTTTGAAAAAATAAAAAACTCATTATACACAATATCTTCATGATCAATTTCAAATAAATACCATATCCTTATAGGAATTAAATTCCTAGAATGGTAAAAACAGCTTCTTATTGTTTTGTACAACGAACATAAATCATACATGCTAGGATCCTCACTTTCTTGTCCATTTTCTAAGGATTCGAGTTGTGAAGAGTTCATAGTCTATGTGAAACATATGAACAACACAGTTAATGTTTAATATTTGATTATTTCATCATTTTTCATTGATATCTTGAAATCACATGAAAATATGGATGATTATATCATGACCAAGAATCTGTGTGGCCTATATCAGAAGAGATATGGATAGAAGTGGTTTGAGATTTACATAGTTATATTCAAAGTAATCTTGTGGGGGGGTCCCTAGCTAGACATTAAATATTAAATCTCATTTGACATATAGAGTTCCTAAATGATCTACGGTTTAAACTCTCTATAGAGCTGGAAACTTATCTCATTATTGCATCACTCACTCTAAAATTTTCTAGTTTTGTTTGTGAATATTAATACAAACAATATTGATAAGTATCTTCTAGATATTATCAATCTTTTTATCCAATTGGATAAGGATTTGGAGCCCCAAAAGCCTTTGGTCCCTATGGTGAACAAGTGAAAAGTCCATGAAATAATATATGAGTCCCAAGATTCTTCAAAAAATCCTTCCATGAATTGGATGATCTCACAGAAAGGAAGAGAATAAGATTCTATTTTTTCTCAAGTGGCAAGAAGGGCCACTAGAAGAAAAACTACAACCAACCTCTAATGCATGGGGAAATATTTTGTGTTTTTATTATCAATTTAAATTTATCTATTTCCACAAACTGGGTATTAGATATAGATTTGTGGGCTCACATATGTATTCAAATATAGGAACCAAGTATGTTTATAATATTTTTTTATGTAGAGGCACATTTATTATAATCCAACAGATCTAAACATGTTGTGGTTGTTGGGAACTACCACATAACATTGTTAACAAGAATGATATTGGTTTTGAAAGTATGTTGTTATGTTCTTTTCATTATCAAAAACAATATATTAGAATCCATACTAGATAGAGATGGTTTAATTTTAATATTTTTAAATACAATATTTTTCTATTATAAAAAAGGATTTTTTATGGTGAGTAACATTTAAATTATAGTATTTACATTTTTCACTACACAAACCATGTAATGGAAATCATTAATTTTCAAACCACACATGAATCATACGACACCCATCATTAGCATCGTCATCTAAGTTATATAAATGGAAATTTATTGATTATATTACATCAAGATGAATATTTATATTATTTTGAACTAAAACCAATTTGTTTATCTCATTCATGTTTAAAAGGAAGAATGGCCAAATCCCAAATTATCAGGAATGGTTATAGGGAAAATAGCTTCTATAATTTGGTTATACATATCTGTGTGGACCATTTCCAATTGAATAAATGGATTGGTACTCAAACATTTTAAATTTTATAAATGATTTTAGTAAATGTGGATATGTCTTATTAATGAGTTATAAGTTAGATTCCTATGACCAATTTATAGAATACAATATTGAAGTTGAGAACCATCTTGGTATGAAGATTAAGAAACATTTCTCTTAACATAGCATAGAATATCTTAACCAATACTTCATTAATTATTTACAAGAGTTTGGGATTTTAGCTCAACTCACAAATTCCTTATAAAACTAAAGAGAAAAATATAATTGAATGGGTGATATAAACATTTTTTGATATGGTAAGATAAACGATGAGCCTTGTGATTCATCCACTTCCCTTATGGGGATAGATGTTACAAATAAAAACACATATACTCTACTAATATCCATCTATATTGACAAATGATACTCTAAATGAAAATTAAAAAAAAATACAAAATCAAGTTAACTAATTTATATGTGGCGGGAGGTGTAAATTTTGTTATGGCCTCTTCAAGAAATAAACATTTTATCGAGGCACAAAGTGTACTTCTATAGGGTACACCAAGGAAAAAAAGGGATAATATATATACCAACCCTTAGAAAATGAGGTTATAGTGGAATGATATTGTAATAGCCCATACCTCTCTAAGTCATTCCTTTGAAAAAATCCGGTGTATGAGGTGTTTCGGGAGGTCAAGGTGACTTATCCCCAACACTTTCTTAAAATTCCATTTTTGTGAACAGTTCCATAAGTGAATAGTTCCAATAGTATACCATTGTGAATAATGCATCGGTAACCTTTTGTGAACTGTGTAATAGGTAACCTTATATGAACAGTGACATCAGTGACCATATATGAATGGTTACATCAGTGACCTTCTGTGAACAATGTTAACGGTGACCTTATGTGAACAGTGTAATCGGTGACCTTATTTGAACAGTTTCATCAGTGACCTTATGTAAACAGTGTCATTAGTAACATTAGGTGAATAGTGAAATAGTGACCTTATTTGAACAGTGACATTAGTGACCTTCTGTGAATAGTGTCATCGATGACCTTCTATGAAAAGTGTCCTCAGTAACTATATGTGAATAGTACAGTGGTGACGTTATGTAAAAAATATCAGTGGTAACCTATTGTGAATAGTGTAATAGTGACCTTATGTGAATAGTACATCGGTAGCCCTAGGTGAACAATGTCATCGGTAACCTTCTGTGAACAGTGCAATAGTGAGGTTCCAACATTGACCTTTTTCCTTTTCCAAATTTTGAGTTCATGAACAATGTTCCTAGAATGGTGAGGTTCCAATAGTGTCCTTTTTTACTTTTCCAAATTTTGAGTTCATGAACAGTGTTTCTAGAATAGTGAGGTTTCATCGGTAACCTTTATTTCCTTTGTGAAATTTTGAGTTCATGAATAGTTTCCATTACGGTGAGGTTGCATGGATAACCTCTATTTCCTTTTCCATATTTTTGAGTTTGTGAACAGTTTTTCCAGAATGGTGAGGCTCCATCCGTAACCTCTATTTACTTTTCCCATTTTTGAGTTTGTATACAGTGTTTCTATAATGGTGAGGTTCCATCGGTAACAATTATTTCCTTTTCCAAATTTAGAGTTTTGGAATAGTGTTTTTAGCTTCCTACTGTTTCTCCTCTTTGATGTTTCCTTTGACGTAAGTAAAATTTAAAGCCTCATTTAAGGACTCTAAGGCTGATTCAGAGGTCATAACTCCTATATTAATTTCTCCAAAGGCTCAAGATTTTTTTTACATTGTCAAACATTGTGGTTTAATGTGATCTACTTTTAAAGGAAGATCTAGCGTGTCTTAAACCACTACTTTGTTAAATCTTTTAAAGGTATGAAATATCTTCCTCCCTTGTCCCACCTTCTTGTTCTCTGGTGTGTGACACTCGATCCTTTCCTTCTTCCCTTTGGTGTGGTGTGATCGAACCTTAATACTTGGATCAACTCCCCTCTATTTTGGTGCAACCAATCAGTATCAATCGATCTCCGATATAAGGTATGTTCAATCGTTATTCATTTGGGTTCATCTATTTATGTTTCCCCTTTCCCTTTTATGGAATGCAATATCTTTATTCCAAATGGACTCTTCCTAGGAGTTGACCAGTGTGGGGGTGCCTCTACATCCTCTGGTGGATATAGTTGTCACAGGGGGAGGAGATCGTAACTCGTTATGTGGCTCGTCAAGAACTCATTGAGTTAGGGGATTCATTTCTTCTATTTTATTTTTCACGCAACCATATAGTTAGTATTTTTTATCCCACTGGATTACAATGGAATTGATATACTAAATATTTGAACCAGATAAATAAATTGATATTGATCATATGTTGTTGTCCCTTGTTTTTTTAGATATTTTGATATCTTTTAATTCTTTTTTCCCTTTATTTGTTGATGGAAACTGGTAAATAAAGTAAATATGTAATTAATTGATAATTGTTTGGATAAAGATAAAGAGACATGTAAATGAATCTCACTCTTCTTATTTTAATTTGATTTTAATCAAATTGGTGCAGTAAGCATGTTTAATTATTTTTGATAGCTTACCGATTAGGTTTTCCAAATTTGTAACCTATGAATAATAAATTGGTTAATCGAAGATGGATTAAAGAACTTGTTGTTCGATTAAATATAAATCCTTGTAGGGTTCTGAGTTACCCTCTTGATTGTTTAAGGGACAAGAGCCCAATCGATATGATGTTTGTTTTCCTACTACTTGTGTTGTGATATGAAGCTGGATGGCTATTGTGATATGTGGGGGCATAGAGGCCAATTGTTTGTGGCAGCATTTGATTCCTAGAGTGGATAGACACATCGAGTTATTAATGTGGGTATTGAGGAGGACACCAAGGATGATGAAATGGTTTGGATATGAATATTTGGATTATTACTGATTCTTATTTGTTGTTTATCTTCTTTACATTCCCCACTACTCTATGAATTTTGGCTTTCATACCATTCTTCTGAAAGGGGTGAAGACACATGGGGTATGCCATGTTCTTTGTATGTGAAGCTTATCCATGGAGGATGGGTCTAAGCTCTTGTTATAGGTGGAAAAGACTCGATCGGTAGTCATCTACTCACTGTGTTGAGCCCCCATGTGTTTAGAAGCATAGAATGTTTTTCTAGAAAGGCTTAGAATATGGTAAAGTAATGTTATAAATAAATAATTTAATAAATGAAGTTAACCCATGGGGTTGGAGCAAGTTGGAACAAAATTTTGAGGTTATAATTTTCAATGGGACAATGGACATTGGGTGTGATACTGATGAAATTTAATGTGTAATTGTTAATGGTTAATTAATGTTTAAAGAATTCATTAAGGTAGAGTGGAACTTATAAAAAGGGAATGATATAATGCAATAAATCTCTTTAAATGGTTTTGTGATTATAGGATACCTAGTCATAGAAGTGGCATTCAGGAGTCTGAGAGACGTTAGCTGCAGTTGAGTCTAATAGTAGGTTAGGCCCATAGTGTGGTTTTGAGATATAGGTTATTCTATACTTTTTGTGTTTCTATATGCTAATCCACTCTGTCAGTTAGGGAAATTGACACCCCGGGGATTCTGAGCCGGGGGGTGTTTTCTCTAGCATTATTGTGGGTGGATGGATGGCTGACTTCCCCCTTTGGCCCTGCTCTCTTCTCTTGGTGGTTACTTGTGATGGTAGGAAAAATTGTTATCTTTCCCCATATATGTGTGTAGAGGGTTGTAATGTATTGTGGTTATTCACACACATATATTCTGGATATAGTATCCTATTGACTACTATAGGTGTATCGTGAATAGATTTTGATGGCTTGAGGATCCTTACGTAGTGTATGGGTTGTAATGGCTTGAGGTATAATACACGACATATGATACACTTTATATGAGATGTGCTAGATCCTGAAAACTACCTGGTTGATTTATTTCATGGACATGGTGATTTTGTTGCACGAGGTGCATATTTTGGTTCTTTGCCCAGGTGTTTGTGGGAAATCTTATATGGAGAGAGATTCTTATGACAAGCGACGTTTAAGAAAAGAAGCAAACTAGTGGGGATGTACTAGGAGGGTACCCTTGATAATCTTGATTATATTATTTACTCTTGTATTCATTACATGGTGAGAGTATCCACGGTGAGGATGGGAATATAGTATATCTACTTAGGTGACATGTTCGTTTCAGTTGTTGTTCACTGGGCATTAGCATGATTTCATTTCTTCTGCATGAGAGGCTCCAAGGAGGATCCTACTGAGTATACTGTTATACTCACCCAATGTATATATAAACAATTTTTCATGTCACTTGGAGTAGGTTGGAGATTAAGCTGGTGTCTACAAGCTTGGGGTTGCAGGAACTGTTTGGGCATGTGGTTGCTTATATTTTTATTTTCTTTTCGGTACTTGCAGTTTTTGCCATCCAGTTTTAGTAGTTTTTCATGACATTACATATGTGTAATTTGGATTTATTTTATATTGCCATCTGATTTGGAGTTATTTAGTGTATATCTTATCACTATCTTCCACATATGTTCTCTTAGAGGGTAATGCCTTCCATTTGTGTGATTAATATACTCTTGGTGCAAGTCGCCAACCTGGGGCCTACTGGTGGCGGGACTCAGGGGTCATTATCTCCCTTCCCACATTGCCAATCTAAGAGGGGTAAATATTTTGGGGAGTGGGTCGTGTTTGAGTGGTATCAGAGTTCTGGTTGAGGGATATGATGGAGTTTGGAGTTAGGCAAAGGTGAGGTTGAATAGGTTGGTAGGGCAACAGTGAAAATCATGTTTATAAAGGGATGTAAACATTGGAGACTGGCAAAGACATAGGTGTTTAGTATCCCCTATGATTTAATGTACAAACCTTTAGGTTTTCAATTGCTACTAAACGAGGTGATAATTGCATCAGGGTAGATACATAGGAAAGGATCACACATAATTATTCATTGTGCATGTGTTTGAATGGGTAGACCTTGGGATAGGGAAACATAAAATGAATAAAAAACAACTAATTAATTAATGACGAGTCTTCTATATTCGAGGTTTATGATCTCTAACTGTTTGACATTTTATAGGTATGGATCTAGATCGACGTACTCATCAGGATCACCTAGAAGATGTCCAGTAGGATATTCTAGCAGATCGTCTCAAGGTAGATTTTGATGCCGACGACACTTAGAGGAGGACACTCCGAGAGTTTTAGCACCAGTGTCTGCAGAACTACAAGGTCTCTATTTCAGATGTAGTTATAGAAGACTGGTTGGAAGAGGATGAGATAGGCTTCAATTCGATCTATGCTCGGAAGGAGCACTGAGTGTCCTTGGTTGTGACAATGCTTTGAGGAGTAGTGAGTTAGTGTTGGTTCTTGATCCTTAGGGATTGTTAGGAGTCTACGATCTCATTGGAGGAGTTTCGAGGCATGTTTAGTATTGAGTCTCATTCCTTGACCATGAAGATAGAAGTACGAGGGCTCTTTTTTAGATACAATCATGGGAGAATGGTTGTAATATGTATAGATTGTCTTCAATTTAATCTATGCACGGAAGGACCACCGGGTGTCCTTGGTTCTGGAAATGATATTAGGAGCAGCGAGTCAGTGTTGGTTCTTATTCCTTAAGGATTGTTAGGAGTCTACGATCTCATTGGAGGAGTTTTGAGGCATGTTTAGTGTCGAGTGTCGTTCCTCGGCCATGAAGGCATCTAGTCACCAAAATATTCTTACCCTTCGATAGTGAATCTCTTGTGTGCGAGTGTTTGGAATCCACTTTCGGATCCTTTAGCGATATGATTTAGACCTGTTTCTAGAAGAGGAGGCTAGGGCGAGGAATTTATGGAGGCTTTGCTTCAAGAAAACCATGGCTAAATCACCCCATTTTTGCTAAAGACATATCTTGAGGTTCTAATGAGGGAAGAGTTCATTAAAAGGACATTAGATAGAACCAGATCATCATAATATGGGAGTTTTCAAGATTCTTCATGAATCAATGTTGTGGTCTGGGTTTACCAGTCTTCAGGGCAGAAGAGTTTCTGCTTGGCCGGGGGTAGGTATGAACCTTATACATCTCGTTTATATAGGGGAAGCATCTCTGAGGCCTATACCAAGGGATTAGATGCTTTTTTTTATTGTGGCGTTTGAGGAAATCAATAGCGAGAGTTCCTGAAATTTCAGAGAATTCATTATGAACCGGGTGTTCTACTCCAGGTTTCTCCATTGAGGTACTTGCAGAAGAGGTAGCAGTAGCTAGTTGCAGCAGAATTAGATTAGTAGAGTCTAGATGGTGCTGGAAGAAGGCAGTCTCGTGTTGCTCCCCTTCCCCAGAGAGCAGAGCGTGGCCGTGGTGGTTGTCATCATCAGGGTTAGAGAGGTCCTGGAGGTGGTCGTGGTCAGCTTCATGCATTAGTGTTCCCATCTCCAAGAGAGTGAGACATTGTTTGAGGTACCCTTTGCTTGTTTTCTAACTTGGGGTATGCCTTGTTTGATTCTACAGTGACACAATCCATCATATCACCTACCCTTTTCCATGCATTGGGACTTTAGTTAGAGAGGCTTCCAGTGCCCTTGGCATTGACTATTCCAGTTGGATGCTAATATGGCCTGTTTGAAGTATGTAGAGATAGAGAGCTAGTGTTGGGGTAGCACCGCTATTTGGGAGATTTCCTATGTTTATGAATAAAAAAATATGATTTCATCCTCGGCATGGATTGGTAGTATTTGGTGCAGGCTATCATGGATTGCTTCCGGATGAAGGTTGTTTTCTTTGATATGGATAGAGATACGGTTGTGTTTGTTGGTGAGCGAGTTCCTCAAATGGGTCCTAGGCATGTTCCATCCTTATCATCCATGATGGATGAGATGATGTTGAGTTCATCACAGGTTCAGTAGTTGGTGTTTCCTTTGGTCATGACTAAGTAACCTGATGTCTTTCTAGAAGATGTTGTTGCATTACCCCCTCAATGATAGATCTTGTTTGGGATCTAGCTACATCTAATAGTGTTTCTTATCTCTATGTCTCCGTATTGGATGGATCCTTCTAAGTTAAGAGAGCTATGTATACTTCTTGATGGTCTGTTACAGTGCAGTTTTTTTTAGCCGTGTGTGTCACAGTGGGGTGCACCAGTTTTGTTCGTGAATAAGGCTGATGGCAGTTTGCAGTTGGGTGTCAAATATCATCACTTGAACAAATTGACAATAAATAATCTCTATCATCTTCCACAAATTTATGATTTATTCAATCAACTAAAGGTTTCAAGTTAGTTCACAAATATAGACATGTAGTTAGGATATCATCAGATGCATGAGAAGGATAGGGATATCCCGAAGACTACTTTCACTTTTCGTCATTGGAATTATGAGTTTGTTGAAATGCCATTCGTCATGAAAATTTCTCTTGCTGTTTTCATGGGATTGATGAAAGTTTTGTTCCGTGAGTTCCTAGGCAAGTTAATTGTAGTTTTCATCGATGACATCCTTGTGTACTCCACATCTGAATAAGAGAATATAGAGCATCTACACATCATTTTGGGAGTTCTTCGTTAACATAATTTGTTTCGGTGGTAGTAGATCATTTAACAAAATTATCCCAATTCATAGAAATCTAGGAGTCAAGCTCAGTGGAAGTTTTGTTGAGGCAATATTTGGAGGAGGTGGTGAGACTTCATGGAGTCCCAAGGAGGATCATTTCTGATTGAGATCCTCATTTTCCCTCTAGGGTGTGGAGAGGTCTCCAACATGCTTTTGGTTTTCATCTATGTCATAGCACTGCTTTTCATCCTCAAACAGATGGCAAAATAGTGTGAACCATCAAGACACTTGAAGACGTGTTATGCTCTTCTGTCTTGGATTTTTGAGGTTCATGGATGAGGCACTTACCCATGGTGGATTGTACTTACAATAATATTTTTCACTCCACCATTGGTATGATGCCATTTGAAGCCTTGTGGCCATTCCGTTCTTTATTGCGCTAGACTGGGGTTGGAGAGTCAGAAATTCTCAGACCAGAACTAGTTTAGGATACAATAGACATGGTTCAAGAGATTCATGATAGGATGAAGAAAGTTCAAGATTGTCAGAAACCATATTCAGATCAAAGGAGGAAGACACTTAGAGTTTGATGTTGCGGATCACGTCTTTCTGAAGGTGACTCCCCATCGTGGGCATTGAAGGTATGGTCATGGGAGTATGCTTTCTTCCTGGTTTTATGGTCCTTTCAAGGTGTTATCTCATGTCGGAGTTTTGGTGTATCGAGTATAACTTCCCTTGAAGATTAATCAAATACTTGATGTTTTCCATGTATCACATCTCCGTCGTTATCTTCCTGATAACTCTCGTGTCATCAATTAGGGATAAATAGATGTTGATGATGATGAGACCTTTGAGGACTGATCTATGGAGATCCAAGACTTCAAATAGAAGGATTTTTTTGGGCGTTCTATCCCCTTGGTTCGTGTCTTATAGAGACAGAGTGGCATGGAGAAGAGTACCTAGGAATTTGAGTCACAGATACGTGCTCAGTACCTAGAGTTGTTTTATGCTTAACTCATTTCATGTATCCATTTAGACTTCATGGATATACACCTTTCATGTTTATAATATGGATTTATTTTCTTTCTTCTTGTGTCTTTCCCTCTTTTGAGAGGTATCTCGATGGGTGGTTTCTCAGACCCCGTTTCGTTTTCCCACTAGTTGGGTTTCGAATTCTCAATGATGAGAAGGTTTTGAGAGGTATCTGATGTAATGGCTTTGACCTTTCTGGACCATTCCTTGGAAAAAAATCAGGTGTGTGAGGCATTTCAATAGGTGAAGGTGACTTATCCGCAACACTTTACTGAATTTCCATTTCTATGAACAGTTTCTTCGGTGAACAGAACCAACGATAGACCGTTGTGAACAGTGCATCGGTAACCTTTTGTGAACAGTGGCATCTGTAACCTTATGTGAACAGTGAAATCTTTGACCTTTTGTGAACAGTGTCATCAGTGACCTTATGTGAACATTTTCATCGGTAACCTTATGTGAACAGTGCAACTGTGACCATATGTGAACAGTGACAACAGTGAACTTATGTGAACAGTGTCATCGGTGACCTTTTGTGAACAGTGAAATCGGTGACCTTATGTGAACAGTGTCATCAGTATCCTTATGTGAACAGTACAACTGTGACCTTATGTGAATAGTGGCATTAGTAACCCTATATGAAAAGTACAATGGTGACCTTATGTGAAAAGTGCATTGATAGCCTTAGGTGAATAGTGTTATCAGTAACCTTATGTAAACATTGCAATGGTGAGTTTCTAACAGTAAGGATCCAATGGTGACCTCTTTCCTTTTCCAAATTCTGATTACATGAACAGTGTTTCAAGAATTGTGTGTTTCCAATGGCGACCTTTTTTTCCTTTGCAAAATATTAAGTTTGTGAACAGTGCTTCCCAAATAGTGAGGTTTCATCGATAACCTCTATTTCCATTTCCAAATACTGAGTTCATGAACAGTGTTTCCATAACGGTGAGGCTCTATCAGTAACCTCTATTTCTGTTGCCAAATTTTGAGTTCATGAACAGTGTTTCCAGAACGGTGAGGTTCCATCGGCGACCTCTTTCTCCATTTCCAAATATTCGAGTTTGTGAACAGTGTTTCATCTTCCTATAGTTTCACCCCTTTGACTTTTCCTATGACGGAAATTTCATTTAATGCCTCATTTTAAGGACTCAAAATCATATTCAAAGGACATAACTCCTATATTAGTTTCTCCTATGGCTAGATATGTTTTTTAAATGGTAAAACCACATGGTTTAATGCGATCTACATTTAATGAAAAATCCAGCATATCTTAAACCACAGCTCCGTTAAATCTTCTAAAGGTATAATATATCATCATCCCTTATTCCACCTTCTTGTTCCCTCGTATGAGACACCCGATCCTTTCCTTCTTCCCTTAGGATCGGTGTGATTGAACCTTACTCCATGGATCAATTCCCTTGTATTTTTGGTGCAACTAAGCAGTATCGATTGATCTCGAATATAAATTATGTTCAATCATCATTCTTTTGGGTTCATCTCTTTCTATTTCCCCTCACACTTTTATAAAATGCTATCTCTATGTTCCTAATGGAATCTTCCAGGGTGTTTACCCGTGTGGTGGTGTCACTGCATCCTCGAGTGGATACAGTTGTCAAAGGGGAGGGGATCCTGATCAGTTGTGTGGCTCATCCAGAACTATTTGAGGTAGGGGATTCGTTTCTTATATTTTATTTTCCATGAAACTATATAGTTAGCATTTTTTATCTCATTGAATCACAATGTAATTGAAATAATAAATATTTTAACTTGAGAAATAAATTGATATCGATCGTATGTTATTGCCTCTTATTTTGCTAGATAGTGGGATATCTATGCTTGCTTTATTTGTCCTTTCTTTATTTTTGGAAATTGGTAAAGAATATAAATATGTAATTAATTGATAATTGTTTGGATAATTATAAAGGGGCATGTAAATGAAACTGGATCTTCGTGTTGTAATTTGATGCTAATCAAATTGTTGCAGAAATCATGTTTATTTTTTTTAAAGCTTACCAGTTAGGTTTTTTGAATTCAGAACCTACGAATAATAAATTAGTTAATCCAAGATGGATTAAATAACTGGTTTTTCGATAAAAGATAATTCCTTTTAGGGTTCTGAGATACCCTCTTTATTGTTTAAGGTCCAAGTTCCCAATTGATAGGATGTGTGTTTTCATGCTTCTTGTGTTTTGAAGCGAGCATGGATGGATATTGTGATATGTGGGGGAAAATAGGCATATTAGTTGTGGCATCAATTGACGCCTAGAGTGGCGGGATGCATCAGGTTATGCATGTGGGTGTTAGGGAGGACAATAAGGATGATGAAATGGGATGGATGTGAATGTTTGCATTATTACTCATTCTTATTAGTTTTTTATCTTATTTACATTTCCCACTGATCAAGGCAGTTGGTCTTTCTTACCCTTCTTACGAAAGGAACGATGATGCCTAGGGTTTTCCATGTGTTTTCCATGTCTAGCTTCTCAAGGGAGGATGGGTCTAGTCTGGCTATAGGCGACAAAGTATCAATGAGTAGTTATCTACTCACCGTGTTGATCCCCTTTGGGCTATTAGAATAGAATGTTTTTCTATAATGATTGGGAATATAGGAAAGTAATAATGTAAATAAATAATTGAATAAATGATGTTAACCCATGGGGTTGGAGATAAAGGGAACTAAATGTTGAGGTTACAATTTTCAAGGGGACAATAGACTTTGGGTGTGATGCTAATGAAATTTATTTTGGAATTGTTATTGGTTAATTAATGTTTAAAGAATTGATTACATTAAAGTGGAACTAATAAAAAGGGAATGATGTAAGGAAATAAAACTCTTTAAATGGTTCTATTCTTATAGGATACATAGTCATAGATGTGGCAGTCGGGAGTCTGAGAGACTTTAGCGGTAGTTGGGTTTAAGACTAGGTTATTCCCATAGTGTAGTTGTGAGATATAGTATATTCTAAACTTTGTTGTTTCTATACACTACTCCACCCTATCAGTTGGAGAAACTAACACCCTGGGGATTCTGAGCCATGGAGGGTGTTTTCCCCAAAATTCCAGTGGCACTATAGATGGTTGCTAACCCCATTTTGGCCCTGATATCTTCTCTTGGTAGTTACATGCGCTGGTAGGCACAATGGTTAGTTTTCCCCATATATGTGTGTAGAGGGTTGTAATGGATTTTTGGTATTCACACACATATATTCTGGATGTAGTATCCTATGTACTAATATAGGTGTAACGTGTATTGGCTATGGTGGCTTGAGGATCCTTACTCGGTGTATGGGCTGTAATGGATTGAGGTATAATACCTGACGTATGATACACATTATACGAGCATTGGTGCCTCCCATTAACTACCTGGTTACTATATTGTGTGGACGTGGTGGTTTTGTCGCACGAGGTGCATATTGTAGTGCTTCCCCATGGTGTCTGCGGGCTAGCCTTTTTGGAGAGAGATGCTTAGGACGTGCGATGTTGGGGTAAACTGGAAAACCAGTGGGAATGTAGTATTGGGGTACCCTTGATAAACTAAATTTTATTATATACTCTTGTATGTGTTACTTGGTGAGAGTAGCCATGGGGATGTAGGGAACATAGTATACATTTTTAGGTGATAAGGTAGTTTCACTTTCTGTTTGTAGAGACCCAAAGCTTGACATGCATAGATATTACATAACTTTGGCGGAATACTTAATACATAACAAAAACAGACACACAAGGACCGTAATAGTTTAGTGTCTTTGGAAACTTGGAACATAATATTCTAATCGTGGTGAAAGATCTTCAACATCTCCCATAAAGATTTTCCACTTTTTGTTTCCTTACCTAAAACCATTCTTTTAATCCTGGGGGAAAATAAAACATCAAAAGGGTGAGCTCAAATGCTCAGTAAGGGTAAGCATGGATAAAATAAAACATACCATATACATTTGAACTTAAAAACATGACCATAATGTTTGAACATCAAAATCTTGAGAAACGACTTAAAACATGGAAGTACATAAGGCATAGATCATAATGGAACTTAAATCGTGATAAAATAGAATGGGAATAAAACATGTAATTTTGGCATATATTAAGCACATGTAATGATTTCCATAGTAGCCAAGTCATTGGTGCGATGACCATCTTAGTGGACAAAGTCCCTTTCTGAATCGAGTTCACTCCTCATTCCAGTCCTATATTGCTAAACCGGATTAACTTACCGTTCCAGCCATGTATATCTCATGAGATATAAATCTTTACCCAATGCATTGGAGGGAGATATAGTTCCCACCCATCTCATAGTGAAATCATTCTTACTTGAGCAACAAAATAAACATACATCATTCATAAAAACCCAATAAATACAATGGGTTTCATAAACATCAACCCATCATCACATAATCCATATGAAAGAAATGGATATCATTTCATAATAAGATAATTTAAACCATGTAAATCATATAGACATTATACTTGAAACATTCACATATGAAATAATGTCATATTAGATGAAAAATGGTTTTGATAAAACACTTGAAATGAATTCTTGAGGAAAATATCCTTTTTTCTTTAAAGTCATTTTCTTTTCACAAAATGTCATTCAATTTTAAAAGAAATGAATTTTGTTGAAAATATTCATGAAATCTTTTGAAGGAAGATTCATGAAAATAAGGGTTTATAAACCCGTAAAAATCCTTTCATGCCGTATACATTAAAAAACATTCTTCTCGTACTTTTGTCGGAAAAGTCAAAAAGTACCTTGTAGGGTAAATAAAAGAAAGATTCCTTCCATACCATTGGGTAAAATTCAAAATGGGTAAAAGGGAATTTAAACATAAATAAAATTTTTTTAGGAAACAAGGACATGGATGATAACAATAACCCCAGTAAATACTTACGAATAAACAATCTCGGATAAGAACGAGATTGGAATAGTTATCTACTACCTTAGGTCCGATATGATTCATATGGATACTAAACGCCTGTATAATGATTTAAATAATTTCATTGACTTATTAAATTATCATATTCATTGTCATTATATCATATATTTTTCACTTATGACTTTATATTACCTGTTCTTTTGTAAATTCCTTGTTAAAGTAGTGTTTTGGGTAAAATCATTTCATTTATCGTAAGTGTTTCAACTTGTCGATCTTGATATTATTACTTATATCCTGATTTACATAATTCCAGAGTGTAAAACATGATTTATATATAATATATATTCATCATATACATATTTATTATAGATCTATAAAAATAACGGAAATACACTGTTCATGGAGACGGTAGGCCATACGTACGCATGGACGATGTTTTCGTTTCCTTATTGAATTGAATGAAATTAAATAGATGACATACATATATATATACATAAATAAATTAGCAATAATATGTCATATATTTCATTATTATTCATTATATATACTTTATAATAATTCTTGAATGGTTAAGCATTGAAAATGAATCTCATCGCGTTCGTGGAGACGGTAGTCCGTACGTACACACAAGCGATGATATCATTCCCATGATAGTGGAATTGTATTAAAGTGTATGTATAATATTAAAGAATAAATATAAATTTACAATAATCATATATATTCATTACTTTCACCATTATACCCATCCAAGTAAGGCGGTCGTGGAAAATAGATTACACCACGGCGTGGAGACGGTATTCCGTACGTACACACGCGTGGTGATTTTGTTTTTCATAGGATGGATAGATGGTGAAATATGGTTGTTTCATAATTATAATAACATATTAGTATATGAGTGATACTGATTTTATTACTTCATAATAAAACAACTAAATAAGAATAAGTGGAAGAAGAAATAAAGCTGAAATAATCAGAAATAGGCATTACCTCTTCTTTGAAGCACCTCTTTGAGACCTCCTCTTAGGTCACTAAACATGGTCTTTGAAGAAGACCAAGACCTCTAGGATGTTTCTACGGAAGTGTATAAGAGAATTTGGTAGGGTTTGTCTGAGCTTGAAGGCTCAATTTGGTGTGAGGAAGAGAGGGAGGAGGTTCCCTTTTATAAGGGAGGAGAGGGGCACCTTTGGAATAACTAAAAATATTATTTTATTATAAAGTCACATTAGGTTTTTAATAGATAAAAATTGAGTTATTTATAATATAAGGTGGGTATGGGTCAAAATACTATAATCCAATAGAATTTAGAAAAGTTTAGGTTTCTATTTTAACCTTATCATTTAGATTTAACTTTAAGATAGATAATTTATCTTTTATCGTCTCTTCTTGTTTTCTTACACTATAAGGTTAATAAACTTACTATAACAAGCCAAAAGAACCCCAAGTTGTTTATTATTAATATATCTAACCTTATCTAATTTATTTGGCCCAACATTAGATTTTTAGGAATAAAATATCAATTAATAATATAATATTTGTTTTAAAAACTATTTTATGTCAATTTTGACACTATATGGTAATTGATTTTTGTGAAACTCATAACAGAATGATTAGTTCAAAAAAGGTAACTAAACCAATACTAACATGTCATATTATCCTATAAAATTAGTTTAATTCATAAAAAGTCTCAACATACATTTATTTGGTTATTTATAACATCAATTATGTCAATATTTCATTAATAAGATAATTATTGTATCATCTTTGTGTCATAAATAAATTAAATTATTTAATTTCTAAAAATTACAAATAAAATACCATTATGTAGGAAATCTTTTTATCTTTCTAATTAATATTTATAGTCGAATTTATCTAATGTATAACCCTATATTAAAAATTATTTACTTATTAAACGTTGATTTTAACAATTTTAACCCTTCTTTAAACAAATTAATATTAAATGTCCTAATCTAATACAAGTGGGCCTAAATGACCATATTTTATTAATAAGGTTGTTTTTGGTCGAATTAAACTTATCCAATAGAATTAGGACATGAGTTAGGGTAATTATAATATCATTTTACCCTTAATTATCCTATTTACTTTTAACCGTTGTAAATAAAAGTAAAAAAGTTACTATTCACCAAAAAATATTTTCATCTCATTGAACCATATTTTAGTCCTTGATATTAACCGTGTCTCTATGATTTTCAAAATTCCACTCACAAAAGCGGTTAAATTAATTTTTATGAAAAATTTAGTTTTTTAACTACCACTTAGTGGTTTCACTATTCATCCAAAAATGAAAGTCTCCAGAAAAATACCGAAAATTAGGCCTAAGATATATTTTATATTATGAATTAAAAAATTATGTCTATTTTACCAAATTCAAAACAAATAAGTTGCATTAATTAATTTAAAAATTAATTCTAGTCGTCAAAACAAATAGCGTGTTTTTAAGAGATAATAACTATCAAAAGATTGACACTTGTTTATGTCTGGTTTAAATGTGCAATTACATACAATAACCTAAATTGTATTAAATGGTAAAACTATATTCTAAATATACTTTAAAACCACTCAAATTAATAATTTATCACTATTAATTATTTCGATTAAAAAAGTTGTTTTTAATTAAAATTTAGTAATCTTCACTATTCATCAGAATATGAAAGTTATCTGAAAAGAACCAAAATTTCACCCTAAGCTAATTTCGATATTCTGAATCCAAAAATGATGTCCATTTTGAAAGATAAAATTTATAAAATTTTAAAAAGTGGGTATTACTATTCATAACGGCTAGTTCATAATAATATTATAATAATATCTCGTTTAGTGAAACTCGGTATTGCGTACTACACACGCTATCGAGGAAGGTCTTTATTGTGTGTAATGAAAGCCATGTTAGGGATGTGTGTAGTGAAATCTATTTTTGGTGTTTCATATAACATAATCAAAACTTATTTCATTTATACATTAAACAAAATCTATACATAATGTTGCATAGAATAGTTTCTACAAAACGAACTTGAAATTGTGTGTAATGCGAGCCAAGAATAGTGTTGTGTATACTGCAAGAAAATACGGTGTTTCATATATCACAAACTAATTTTGGTGTAGCATACAACACAAGACATTAAAAAGAATATTTTTCAGAAAATCTCAGGGTGTTACACTGTTCACTATGATTTATCATGCTTTATTTACTTTTGCACGAGAGGATCGAGGAAGTATCTTTCTAAGTATACTGTAATACTCACCCTATGTATATATAAATTTTTTTTAGGTCCCTTGGAGTAGGTTGGATATCAAGCTGGTTTCTACATGCTTGGGGTTGCAGGAGCTGTTCAGGCTTGTGGTTGCTGTTGTTTTTACTTTCTTTTGGTTACTTGCAGTTTTCCCCTTATAAATGTTGTAGTTTTTCATGATAATAAATATTTGTACTAGGGATTTAATTTTATATTTCTATATTATTTGGAGTTGTTTTGTGTTTATCTTATCTTTCTCTTCCTCATGTTTTCTCTTAGAGGGTATTGCCTCCCATTTTTGTCGTTATTATACCCTTAGTTCTAGTCGCCAACCTGATGCCTACTGGAGGTGGGACTCGGGGGGTTCATTATATCCCTTCTCACATTACCAGTCTAAGAGGGGTACACATTGTGGGGAGGGTGTCAGGTCAGACGTGCTATATTATTTAATAGGGAGGACATATATAAAATATATATCAGGATAGTGATATAAATAGAAGAAATTGAGGCTTAAGGAACACAATAGTTAGTACATGAATATATTCTACAAAGCCTCAATGAATAAGAAACTATCGGCAGAAACAAGTACTATGTAGGAGTAAAATAGAGGATAGAGAACTAGAAGGTTATGGTTTTCTAGTCACCAAAGATGGTAGCTCATTAAAAGTTGATAACAATATTCCTCTAAACTATAAGGAAGTAGTATGTGGAACATATGTTTCTACATGTAAAGAATCCTGAAATTCTGAAATGGATCTCTATATTAAAAACATGCATATATTTTGGTAGACACTCTATTACATTTAAATCCAATTAGTTTAAAATGGTTATTCAATATAAACTAGATATATATGGACAATTAAGTTCCTATAAAGTGTGACTAGATGCAAAACGGTTTAAATATAGTCATGGAATTAACAATGAAAAAAACATTTAACCAATTTAAATGATGAAATAAATCAGAATTATGATTTCCATTATAGCTTTCCATGATTGTGAGATTTTTTAAAAATGGATTTCAAAATATCCTTCCTTAATTGTAACCATTAAGAAGATTTCTATATGATACAACCCAAAGTGTTTGTGACTCAAAAATATCCCAACAAGGTATTCAAGTTGAAAATATCCATTTATGGATTAAGGATAGAATTTGGGTTATGAAACATTCATTTTGACGAGGTCATAACCAAATTCTATTTAATAAAGAACCAATTTGATTAGTGTGTGTATAAAAGGTTTAGTGGGAGCACTGTTGTTTTCTTAATTGTATCTATCAGTGAAATATTACTAATTGGAAATGAAATACCATTCTTATTTTTGTTAATGTGTGGTTGAATAAATTCTTCTCCATGAATGAAATGTGTGAGGCATCATATATTATTGATATCATGATCCACTGTGATAGATCCACATGACTTTCGGCCTATGTTATGGTCTATATATCAATAAAATACTTGGGAGAATCATTATGGAACAATACTATAAAGGTGTTCTTACAATTTAAAATGGTATTCATATTTTCAATAAAATGTTACTTCAGTCACATGAATTCAAAAATTTAATGGAATGGATTCAATACACAATAGTGGTTGGGTCAGTCAGGTATGATATGACATGTATTAGGATAAATGTTCCATAGACATTGAATTTGGTAGATAGATATCATATTGATCCAGGTGAATACCGTTTGATGGTAGTCAAGGCTATACATATGTATCTGAAGCATACTAAGGATATGTTCCTTGTCTATGGAGGAGATAAGGAACTAGTCATCATAGTAAATGGAGATGCTTGTTTCAAAATATATAAAGAAGACATGAAGTCAAAACGGGATTCATCTTCACTCTAAATGGAGGTGTTGTGAGATATAAGAGTACAAAAAATATATGGTTGCATATTATATAGTTAATTATGAGTATATTGTGACTTCTGAGGTTGCTAAATAAGTGGTAGGGATTCTAAATTTCTTCCAAGAGAATTACATGGTACCTAGAATTAAATATCCATCAAAATATTTAGTGATAGTACAACAATTTTGGATCTCACAAAGGAGCCAAGGTAACATCAATATATGAAGCATAAAATTTAGAATTATCATCTATTTTAGGATTGTTCTGAGAGAGCTGGTGTTTTAGTGAGCATTATTTTCATGGAAGAAAATGTGGTTTACCCCTTGACTAATTCCTTGACTCAATTGAAACATGATTGTTATGTGAGTTTTAGAAAACTAGAATTTATAAGAAGATAGATCTAGTCTATGTGGGAGTTCTTCGATTTGGGGATTGGGGAACAACTTATAGTACTTTTATTACATGTATATTTAATGTAGTGAATATTAATTAATCATATTATTACATATTATTCATTTTTTTCATGAATTGGATGTAATACTATTCTAGAGTATTTTTCATGTTTATAAGGTGATAACAGTCTCCCACAATGATGATAATCTTGAATAGATATGAACATATTCTCAATTTATTACTATGAATAGATAGCATAATATGATGATTCATATAGTATATAGAACTTTTGGTGTGATTACTCAAAATTGGATGAGTCATATTCCCATAATGTTGTCGCTTTTTAGTCTCCATGATAGGAGATTATGAGCACAGACACGAAAATAAAAATTATTCATGTTTTGGTGTCATTCGATATTCCAATCTGTGAGTATTTTTAATGGTCTTTTGACATTAATATTATCATTATTTCTATTCATAAATCACACACATAGATTTAATTAAAAAATACAACACACAATATGTTGGTTTGATGTAGTGTACATTTGGTGCATCATGATTGAAATGCCACTAATCGATAAGTTAAGGAATCATTTGTCCCTTCCATCTTTATGGGAGTTTATATCTTGAACGTTTGATTGGAATATAACCATCACCTAAATTCCATGGCCTTGGTGTATCATTGTTTTTATTTCATTTATTTATATAAAGACCTATAGAACAAATAGGTTTACGAAATCATCATTCAACCATCATGATAATAAATTGGGAAAATGGATTATATTACACATTAATCATTTGTATGTTATTTTCAACATTGAGATATTAAGTTATTTCTATTGCGTTCCATGACCTATTTCTAGGCAGTAAAATTGGAATAATGAAAGCTCTCCTGAATCCAATGAGAAATAATCCTATATGGTTATATAGTACATGTTTCTACTTATCTAATTTAAATTCTATTTGAATTTAATTAATTAAATAAATAGTATTCCCGTGATGGATGAATAATTTAATTCAAGTTATATTGATCACATTTATTAAAAAAATATTTATTCAATGGCATGTGAATAAAAATATATATATTTTTATTTTATTTAATATTTAATAAATATTAATTCATTAGAGTATTAATTATATATTTATTTATGAAATAAAATATTTATTCTAATATTAAATAAATACTAAGATGTTAAAATTATCTAAGACTACAATTGATAATAAAAAATTATTTAAAATATGGAGAATATTATTTATCATTCGAAAAATATAGCGCACATCACAAAATAAGATATATTTTATTATTTTGTACCATGGGTTTTATTAATGGTTTAATACGGTCTAACTTGTAATTAAAAAATATTCTATCATAAACCCTACCACTATAAATAGCTCATTATAGATATTGTGTTTTAAAATTGAAAAAATAGAATTTTTGTGCACAATGAATTCTCTTTGAAATCACCCATCTATGTTCCTCTATTGAATGATAATAAAAGTGATATTTTCTAAAGTATGAAGATTGAGAAATCAAGTTTGAACAACACAAGAAATTTCATTCACCATGATATCACCAAAAGTTCAAGTGGAATTTCTCATAGAACATTAGGAGCATTGCGGATTGTCACTGGAGGGATTCATACCTTGGATCCTATTAATAGAAAAAAAGGAAATCAAAAACGTTCTTTTTGGATGATCAACATCCCCCGTGAAGAATGAAACCTAATATGAGGTAATTCATTTCTTCCAATAAAAATAAATAATTTAAAAAAATAACATTCTGGATCCTCTATTTGGGTTCTAGGAAATTAAATTTAAAATAAATTTCAATTATCTCTTTACCCACCACACGCTTCCATTGTGCTCAGAACCACTATCCATAACATTGAAATTGATTTAGATGAGTCCACCAAAAATTTTATGGTGGCTAAAATCAATTTTTTAGACCATAAGAGTTCTAAAATTTCATATCCCAAATGATATTGATAACCTTTTTGACCAAATACATTTCCTTGATCACTATATCTTCACAAATTTCCTTGTACATTCCTTAGTGAAATTGAATACATTGTTCATTCGTTATTACCAAAATATTAATTACCTATGACACACTATTAATTGAGGTGTACTAGGAATATTCATCTATATTATGATACCCTTATTTAGATAGAAGTTTCATATGTCCCTTATGTCATACTCTCCTCCATTATTGTACCTTAGGAATTTAATCTTCTAACCAGTTTCTCCATACACCATGTCCCTCCATTGGATGAAATATATAATTAAATAAAACCATTTATTTAGAATGAAAACCTATAACTTTTCTTATTATTTCATTATAGATATTCACATTGTAAATTTACCCACCATGATATGTGACTAGGGATAGCCGACAAACAACTGAGTCAACAAGTTCAAACATCCAATGTCTAGAACATATATAATTTAATTTGAATGGAACCATAAAGTTTTTCGAAAAAAAAACTCTCACAACATTAAAATTAATATTATTCAATATTTATGATTAATATTTTTTCTAAAACATTCATTTTCATATCTTTGAAGTTTCCATGTAAACAATTACAAAAAATAGAATTTTATTAGTTTTTTCTCATAAATTATCAATCCCTTTGATTTTATTATCAGATATTGGGGTTCTTATTTAACTCTTATTTACACCGCCTAAGATTATTAATTCACTTTCTAAACTCTATTGAAATATCTAGTGCCACAGCCTTCCACATCTAGATATCCAATAGAGATTGGGTTCTTCCATATCCCCAAGATGTGTCTAATTTCGTTCAACATCATGAAGCTTCCATTCATTATTAAAAAATTACATTAACTTTTTCCAAATCATTCAGAGCCACATGATCCAAAAAACCCACTATTTTGATTATTATGAATATATAATATACCATGAACCATTTCTATATCATATATTGAAACTATTCTCTAAAATCTTTCACCAATTACTCAAATAGAATGTTCAAATTCAGCATCAAGAAAATAATTACAATAATTAAATGCATAGAATGTAAAAAATTTAAATTATTACTTATGAAATTTTTTATATATTTTTCAGTCCTTCTAAAGATGCCTCAACATTCCACACTATCAACATATAGGGCACGAACAAAAGATTTTTTTATATTTCATTATCATGACATATCTTGTAGTCTTATCCAAAATTTCCATTGATGTGAGATCTCCCTTACTTAATTATTTATTATGGTTCTAGATAGTTATTAAATATACATATATGTATGTTATTATTTATGGTATTTGTTTTTTATATTTCAAAAAATTAAATCATCTTTTCTGTATGAAATTTTAACTTCTATTACGGTCACATACCAGGACATTGATAGTGATAAAAATAACATAACTGATTTGAGTTCCTCTAAAAACATAATAATGTAACAAAAATGATATTTTATTAGTCTACTTTATTATTGAATAATTTTCAAAAACCATCAAAACATGAATAATATTTTTAGCATCCTTAAACTTCTCATACATGTTTTCCCAGGCCTTCGTCAACTAAATTTTTTCCTTCAAACCCAGCATAATAATGATTAACTTATGAGACAATGAAATAGGGATAAAACCATGATCATTCATATCCATCCATTACAAGTCTAACTAAATTTTACTATATTAGTATATTTCAACCACTATAATTGTTTTTCATAATGAATATTATCTTTCATAAAAAATCACATCAATTAATTATTAAAATGGATAATGAGCGGTTTAAACCACTTATCCACTTTAATTATTCTCCTCCATTACAGTCCCTTCACTTCCATCTCTAAACACCAATGAAAAATCAAGAGTCACACTAAAAAATTCTCAGGGTGAGTGGACGACATTTTGTGTTCTTCCTTGTATTACCCAAACAACCACCCCTTATAATACAATGAATCGAAACATTCTTCATGATACTCCAAAAATCCCATCACCTAACTCTTATTCATAGTTAAACCATAATGGGATGATCTGGCATAAGTCCCACACCAAACTTCTTATGAATCTTCCACCTAGTCATCATGAACACATGACATTAAAAAGTATAGATATAATCCTGAACACATGATATTAAACTATAAAAAACTCTCCCCACAACATGACATTAAACTATGCTACCATTTTCTACACAACATGGCATCAAAATGATATATCATCATCCCTATAAAAATACATTAAACTATACTTCAATCACCCTAGATATAGGATTTTAAACTGCACTATACCCTATATGAAAACATAGGGTGACCCCTATGATAAGCCCCAGATTCCTTATACATCAATCATAAGATGCCTCTTGAAATGATCAAGATAAGACTTCTAAAAAACCAACATGGTAATAATCTTAGGTGTTATCCCCAATGAAACCTAAATCACCACGAGTCGAGATTATCCTCAAGGTTCCATAAATTATGGCACTCCTCTTGAGGTAAGCCCCTGGCCCTTCTTCTGGGAGGTGGCCCTTTTGATCCTCTTCACCCCAGCACAAGATTTAGTTGGAAAAATCACCATATATTTTATATTAAAATAAAAGAGGATACTATAACACTAAGTACCCCCACTCCCTTTAGGCTCTAGCACAATCCATCAGTGGATATAACAGAATGTGTGATCTTTAGATTCACTATTTCCTCTTATTTCTCACACTAAGCCTGACCCATGTTTTCTTAGAGCTCAGTGGAAATCATTAAATCCATAATATAAAAATCCAAATTGGTATTCTATACATTATATTCCCCAAAAACATATCTCATACTTAATAGAGAAATATTTCTAATGAAGTAGTACCTTATAATTGGGCCTTCCCCATATATGGAATCCCCAAATTTAAGCCTGTAATGGATAAATCCTAGGTGTAATCTCAAACCAACGAATTTATTTGGGATTTGATTCTCAACAAAATATGATACGTAGGAAGCCTCGGTTATGACCAAACATAGCACCCAAATCAACCCTAGAGTTCTCTAGGCCACATTCTCAGTAGGGTCATATAGGATACGATACCTCTACCGAGTCCCTCAGGCCTCCTGAAGATAAGTCCCTAACCATCAATGAATGGGAACCTTAATCTTGGGCATCCTTTTCAAACAACATCAAAATGAATGGTGGGTTGCATTTCACATAACTATAAAAGATTATGTTCCCTATTATGCGACACCGAACTATGTGGGTTTTGATTACTCTCATGGGGATACATGAAAATCCTATATTATGGGTCCAATCCCACCGTCAAAACAACACTTGTATCCCATGGATGATGGTAAAAATTAGATCTACATGCCTGATGGATTGAAAAAATTCTTCCTCATAAATGATCTAAGAATCTCTAATCAGTCCCTGAAAGGGTACCGTTTATGGAGAACCTTAGATACATAATGATGATTCTGAAACTATCCGTATTTACGATCGATCATTACCAAGGGATAATCTGTATATTCAGTAATATGAATTCAAAATGTATTCTAAACCATATCTTAAATCTATATGAGAATCCCAAAATAGGAAATAGGTACCCATAAAAGGTTGTAGTGAGCCTGAATTCCCATTCTCCATACCAATGTTAGTTCTTATGTGTTGTTGGCCATGTTGACACCTAATGAGTGTCTTCCTTTGAAAATAAGGTCTAAAATTCTGGGATATGATAACTATCGGTTGTTTTTTAGCTCCATGAACAAAACTTTTTTGAGACCATTTGAAGACATTTTACCTGATGTCAATTATTTCACACTATTTAACCCCTTCCAATCAACCACCCTAGGAAAAGTGGTTTTCGTCATAAATAATGTCAACCTGAAATGAATGACTTAACTACTTAACCTATTTCACAAGATAAAAAGTATACGATTCATAATCCCCATCAGAATGATTCATTCTAAAACCAAACAAACCATTGAGGGAAACCATTATATTTTAATGGTTAATGTATTTACATATTTTCTACACACCTCACTTCTAATAGGGTACATTCTATTCTTTTTTCTAGAAACCCTTTTTACCCCCTTAGATAAAAAAGACTACAAAAATATATTTTCAACTTTCTCATCCACATTATAATGTTTTCTTTATTTATAAGTGCCCAACCTAGGGCTCCGTAAGAAGTGATCCAAAGGGGTATTCTCAAAGTAGAGGTTATTGTCTTCACCAAATACATTTCAGTTCATTTAATATTCTACCTTCTATAAATATTATATAACCATTTGAACATGATTAAATAATTATAATTTCTATACCAAATTTTCTTATATTAATGTTATAACAATATTTCAACTCCTTTACATACGATGCGAAATGATAAAGTAGTTCTTCTGTACATATGGACTACAGTCTCTATGAACCGATGTGATTCATTTTTTATGTCTAACATAAATTAATGGTAAAAGGGATATATTTGGTGAATATATAATATATTTATGATACTATTACGATTTTATAATGTTATATTATTATTTGTCACTATTTCATTGTATTTAATTAAAATTGAAAACATTACTTGTTAATATATATAGACAACTGTCACCATAGAGTGATGTTATTCATTTTTTCAGTAGCACGATATATGAGAGAATATAAAATTGTATATTAAAAAAAATTAATTATAAAATGAATATTATATTGGATATGTTAGAAAATTATCATGATGCGAGGAATGGAAGTGTCAAACCAAAAAAAATCATGGAAAACATACTATCTTTCAAAGGAATAACACTTTTAATTAATAATTATTAACAAATATGAAATGGGAAATTATAAGCAAATGGTATTTCAATTACCAAGACCCCAATTTCCCCTATTCATTGGTTTATTTGTAAGATTTCTTCTAAATTAAAGTGATCTATTCAAAAGGAATGAATAGTTTAGTATTCTTGGAAAACTAGACACACAGTTTAAACTCACATAACATTGGAAAACATAAAAAAGAATTTGAATTTAGAAAAAAAAATTATTCCATTTAATATATCTTATTATATCAGTCATAATACACATCATAGAATTTTGGGGAAGTGAAACATAATAAAGAGGTAATCTTTAATGCTCAGTAGGGGTATTCATACATTAGAATACTTTATGAATAACTATGGCATAATCAATATGGAAAGGTATAAAATTAAAACAAATAATATTTAATTAATAAAATTAACATGATTACTAAAATTCATAGAATAAACTATGATAAAGAAATCCTATATAAATAATAAAATTTTCCTGAAACTTATCCATGTATATTCTATAAAATAAAATAATAACATGGAAATCAATAACTAATCACTTAATGAGAGAATTAATAATGTAATACATCATAAAATACCCTGAAGTCTCCATTCCATGGAATAATTCAAAAATGGGAAAGGCCTTGGCAAAATATCCATGAAATTAAATCTCATGAAGCCTGTCAATTCATTAAGGGGATAAAATTGGTCCCACCTATCATTTACTAATTCTAGTGAATTCCACATATAAATGGGGAGAAACAAAACCAACATAAACATTCCAACTGAAAAACTAACATATAAAATTCTAATAATTTCCCTAATCAATAAATATAATCAACATAAATATTAATATTATAAAAAAAATCATATGAATGTTAATATATAGCCAATCAAAATAAATAATCATAACCCATTGAGATTACTATGATAAAATGTATTTAAAAATTAAATCCCAGTCAAAGTGATCAAAAAAATACAATGAAAGAATAATTATTTTATCATTACATAATTTCCTTAGTGACCTATAAGTTAATTAATATTTTTTGACATTTATGAATATAAATACCCTAAAAATGTCATTAAAAACATTCTCGAGTAAAATGATATTTTTACATTGAAAAAATACATTTAAAAGGAGATTTTTTCCAAATATTTGGAAAAGAAGTTTAATTGAAAATATCTATGGAATATTATGATATATGAATCAAAAAAAATGAATGGTAATGAGGAAGGGAATGTTCTATTCTTGATGATTATATGGAAAGAAATATTTTTCTTACATTTTGTAGGAAAAGTAAAAATCCACCCTGATTGAAAAATGATAGAAATGTTCCATTTATATTATATTAAAAAATATATAATTAGTTAAAATTACTTTAGTAATTTGTAAAATATTAAAAGAAATTAAAATATCTTAAGAAAACATGGACAAAAAAAGAAAGGATTTTCAACTAGAAAAAAAATGATGTTGATTTTCCTTAAAATAA
The DNA here is from genome assembly GCA_963277665.1 of Viscum album. Taxonomy (NCBI): domain Eukaryota; kingdom Viridiplantae; phylum Streptophyta; class Magnoliopsida; order Santalales; family Viscaceae; genus Viscum; species Viscum album. The sequence continues at coordinate 15,627,485 of OY728128.1, forward strand.
ATTCTCAATAATTTTATGTAGAAAGGAGAAGAGATTGGTAATATTTCATGAAAATTTCATCACTAACTATAGGATAAGAAAATATATCTATTTTATGAAATAATTATCAATTTATTTCCCCATGGGAAAGATGAACGTAAACAATCTTGAATAATTATGATACTATGAAATATATTATTACAAATTTGATAACATTTTAATCATAACCGACATGAAATAAATAGATTCTTATGAAATATTAAATACTGCAAAGATAAATATATTCCTTGTATAACATATAATAGGTGTATTATATACAACATAAAAAATAAATAAGTAGTGAATCAGGTATATGTCTCATGGACATAAAAGTGAGACGAGAAACCCCTAAATCCTAGGTAACTTTTGAATCCTAACCACAAAAAAAATAAATGAAATGAAATGAAACATTAAATACCATTAAGATAAATATATTCATGATATAACAATCCATATTATTAGAATATATTCTAGACAGAATAAATAAGTCGTGAATATGGAAAATGTCTCACAAAAGTAAATCTGAGATGAGGAACCCTTACCTTAGGTCTAATTTTCATCATACATGATTGAACCTCTTATATAAAAACTATATATTTACTATAAATCCATTTCATAAAAATAATCATATATATCATACCATATATCATTTTCATAAGAATTTTTATCGCTTGTTTTTTTAAAATTAGATATTAAAAATACAACTCCTGGTGATAACCACTTCATTTATCAAGTATGTTTTTGTTTAATAGTTTTGGTCACTGTACATTTTTTATGGTGACATTATAAATAAAATTTTATCAATGATATAAATGTCATATATATTCATTATAATAGTATTTATATCATTTTATAAATTTTTTAGATAGAAAAATGAGTCATGCTCTTCATGAAGATGTTATTCCATACGTACGCATGAACGTTGTTTTAAATTTTTTGAAGGATTGAATGAACTAATGGAAATAAATATTTAATATTTAATGAATATTTATTATATCATATATATCATATATATTAATTAAATTAATCCATATTACCTTCCCTATAAAAAATTCAAATCACTTCGTGGAGTTATTACTCCACACGTACACAGGAGGAACATTATCATTTTCAAATGGTTTGGAAGGTAAGAAAATAGATATGATATTATAATTAATGAATTTTAATTATTCTATAAATAATATATATATATATATATTTGTATAATAAATCCATAATTATATCCATCTATGAGATGTGATTATGGAAAATGAATTACATCGGTTTGTGAGGAAGTGGTTTTCCGTACACATGATTGATGGTATCATTTCACAATTTATGGATATTGAGTGGGGTATTTGTCATTTAATTAATAGAATAAATATTAAATACATGTTATATACCAGTATTATTATTTTCTCATAGTTAGTATATATTTTATAGAGTTGTGGTATGAAATAAAATGAAAATTCATCTTTAATAACTGTACCTTTTTTTGGATAACCACTTAAGGTTTATAACTAATAACATAATAGATATGTTTTATGATAAAAAAAGGAAACTCGGTCATGTGGAGGGATTTTAAGTGTATATTTTGGCATGTAATTTTTGAAAATGGGATTTTTAAAGTGTGAAGGGGTGATAATATGAGTTCTATATATTACGTCGGGGAAGGGTACAAATTGATTTTTTTAAAAGAATAAATTTTGCCCACATTTTACACATTCAAAATGACTTAAAAATATAGGATTAATAAACAAAAAATTATATACAACCTAATTATGTCTATAAAATAGAAATTTTAAAAGTTTCTAGGTCATGTTTACCAATTTCTTCTTAGTTTAATCCTTGATAGTACCATTTAATCCATAACCATGGTACTTAATTTTTAATGTTTTTATTATTCATCATGACCAAAAAATATGTTGATCATATAAACTAATATTAATAATAATTATTATAAATATTGAATACATTTTTTAAATTCAATTAATAAATTTTGAAGAATTTAATTTAAAACTAAACTATCTAGCGCGTCCAAAAAACTATTTTCCAACGTTAATGTTTTCTTGAGTAGTGAACATTTCTATTTTATAATTAACTAAAAAATTATTACAATTATATAAATTAGAATAATTATAATATAATTATCTATTAATAATTTTAAAATTTTCCTAAAATAATGGAGCATTGTGAATTCTTTAAATAAAAAAGCAGTTTCCATCAGATATAATTATTTTTTAACTATTCATCAAAAATGTTTCTTGTCTAAAAAATCTCTAATGTTAACTATTAGAAAGATTCTACATTAATATTTAAATGTTTTTAAAAATTTTAAAACAAATTACATAAAATTGGAATATTTTAATTTTAAAATAAGTGTGTAAAACATGATGAAACCTCCTTTAATAGAAAAAACATGTTTTAAGCACATAATTGGGTTTGTTATTATCTCATGCATAGTAAAAAATATAAAATTAATAAAAAAATTATTAATTATATAATATATAAATTTCATTAAAATAATTAACCAATGAAATTTAATTTAATTAATTAAGATAAGAACACATTCTGCACAAAAAAAAATTTCCAAAAAAAATATTTCTTTTACATATAAATGAAGATTATTTTTATTTATAATTAAAAAAATTTAATTTATTTTTTACATGTTCGAACCAACTACTTTTTATTTTTTATTTAGTCTTATTTATAGCCATTAATTTTTCATCTAGGATATAATAATCATAATTAAAAAATTCATTCAAAGGATCATTTATGTTTGATGTTATATTCAATATATGATCCCAAAAATAATTATTTAATTTTAAAATATTGGGGTGTTTCATTCTCTTCAAAGTCAGTAATTTTTGTTCTCATAATTTGAACCTCTTCATCAAAATTAGGTGTCTTCTATTGAAAACATCCACTATTGAAATCCCACATCATAAATCAGGGTGATACAACTTCATATTGATAAGAGAGAAAGTGAAGTATGAATGTCATTTAAAATTATAGATTACTAGGTTTCATTGAAGAAAAAAATTAAGGAGTAAGTTATGAAAATTATAAATAATTAGGGATAGTGATATATATCATTGATCAGAAGAATGTGAAAGATTAAAAGAATATTAATGACTAAAAAATCCCTAAATAGATGAGGTGTGAAAAAGGAAATTGATTCATAATAAATTAATGTAATTATAGAGCATTTTTATTTGATTATATTTTTCCTATATTGAGGTATTAGTTTACTATTAGGATAATGAAAATAAGATAATACAATTACATGATATCTTTTTATTTCATAAGAATAACTCTATCTATTAGTTCTAGATCTATCAACTTATAATCCAATTATCACTTCATGAAATTAATAAACATGATGATTTTTTTATTCTTGGTGCACTAAAATTAACTATACACCTATCATTGTATCTATAAAAGAGTGGTATGTCATTCTGTATCTCTTTAAATATTTTCCAAAACACATTTTTTTAGCACACGTTATATAACATAATAAATTAATCAATTTATCTAAAAAGTAAAACCCTAGTCTCTATTTAATAAATATATATCAAATTGATTAATTAAAAATAATACATATTAACGAGAAAATTACACAGGCCAGTTGTTGGCATTGTGTCCTTGCCTCCCTTCGATTATGGGTTCAAGCCCTATGACTATTCCACATGTTTCTAGTTATCATTTGACATGCGTGCTATCCTTTTTCTAAAACTATATTAAAATAATTTTTATAATATTTCCAAAACAATGTTAAAAATTCTCAAAAATAAAAGAAGTGAAAAAATCACTATTTGAACTCAAATGTTTTTTTAAAGTCATATTTTTCCTTGAAATCAAATAATATTAAGGTAAATTTTTTTACCTTAACATCAATGTTAAAGTTAACCCAAAGTTTTATCAATTTAATTAAAATTATAAAAATATATTTCTTTTAGGGAAAATAATTCTTATTGAACCAAAGAGTTACAAATAACTCAACCCTATAAAATGTCACCCAAAATTTCATTAATCATGTAAAACACACCTAACTTAAAACCTTAAAATGAATGTTTATGATTATCAACATATGGTCATCATTAAACACATAAACCCATGCAGGTATCCAAGACACATAATTTTATCATAGAATTAGACTTATATGATTCCAAACAATATTACAATCATTTGATACATCATGATTCTTATAAAAAAATTTCCATTGAAAAAAATAATTCTACATCATTATTCTTGAATACAAATACAAAAATTATCTATACCATTTACTACAATGAGGGGTCCTTCCTTGGCCAAAGATTTATCCATTAAAAGTGGGTATTAAACTAGAAGATGAACAAATTCCACAAATTAAGCACAATAAAATATAAATGTATCTATAGGATAAAATTTATTTCATTCCATTAAACCACTCATTTTTTCAGAATTTATTTTCTCTATAACCGTATTTTCCAGACATAAAATATTTTTTTATTCCTTTGATATGTTCCCCAAGGTGTCTCTTTCCACATTTCTAACATGAAGGAAATTGAACCTTATTTCATCTATATCCTTCAACACCTGAGTTCTTAGTGGAAGCCATCCTTGTATTTATGGTGAGTCCAAGAGTTTGTTGTGGTTCCAATTGTTATTCAAATATCATGATAACTGTTTATGTATAATCCCAATATCTATCCATTTATCCACTAACCAATTTGGTTACTTGTAATCAGAAAATCTTCCATCACATTCAGTGTTAAAATGATTCATTCTAGTTTAATTCATTTACTAATACCAAAAATTATATTATGAGGAACAATAATCACAGTGGTAAACCACAAAATAATTTATAAAATTCATACATCATGACACATTAGTTTAAATACAATGTTCCTAATGATTAATATAGGTCAACCATAATTTCCATTTATCTAAATAAATTACGATGGTTTATAAATAATATTTGAATTAACCTAAGAGTATCCTCTAGGATGAAAAAATAGGTATATATCAATGCCTATTTTCATGCACTAGGTGATGATTGCGTAAACTCTTATTACACCTATTTCAGTGTTATTACCCCTTGGTAAAAATATACTATATCTATATTTACTTGTTGTAATAATATATTTATTTATATTAAGGAAAACCACAAAATCTATACATTAAAGTAATATTAAGACATTATTTTACAAACAGACTTAACCATAAGGTCATTCACAAGGCTATATTATATAGTATAAATTTTCTTAAATCTACATTCCATGGTTTTTACTAAACATTATTTGATACCTACTATAAAACCATAAACCATGTAAGTCAAATTCAGTTGTTACATTATTAAATTTGTGCAAGATACAAGAGATCACATCCAAAAGGACTAAATGATTTAACAGTCCTGAAAAACATGACACATTCATGAAATTCCCCTTATATTTTAAAACATAAAACAAAAAAAATAATTTTATTTATGAAAATCATTATTACTTTGATTATACCACTTCATACATATCCTAATTATCATTTATTCAACCTTTATAAAGGAAAAAATAAGAAATGGGGGAGATCTAATGTACATTAAGGGTATGTGTATAGTGGAAGCTATCGAGAATATATAAGGAATAATCAATATTCCAAGGTAAATAACTAAAATTTTTTCATTTAATAAATAAGTTAAATGTGAAGAAAAATATGGTTGAAATGAATTATGATAATAATGATTTCATATAAATGTTCACATTATACTGAAACTTATACATGGACATTCGAATTAATTGAATCATAACATGGACATCAATAAATAATCTCATAATGAGGGAATGAATATTTCCAATAATCATATCCATATCATCAATTCCTTATTCGAAGAAATATTACCAAAATGTGTAAGGCCTTATAAAAATACCTATGATATTTTGTTTCATGAGACCATCCCATACACCAAAGGGAAATAACATCCAATTCCCATTACATACTAACTGTAATGTATTCCTATTATGAAATGGGAAAAACAAAAGATAAATAAACATTCATATTAAAAAACAAGAATATGAAATGAAAATAATTTTTCTAATCAATAAACACAAACGATGTAAACATTAGTATTTCAAATATAACATAAAAAAGTTAATACATTCCCCAATTAATCGACATAATCACAAAACATTTATATTTATGTGAATAATGGTATAAAAAATTACATCCCAATAAAAAATAATCTTATAAAATACATATAATAAATTAGTATAAAATAAATTAATCATACCCCTAATGGTTTATATTTAAATTAATACTTTTTATAGAGAAGGTTATAGACTTAGAAACCCATAAATCGATGAGGTATGAAAAAGTAAATTGATTCTTCATAAATTAATGTAATTGTATAACATTTTTATTTGATTATTATTTTCCTTTGTTAATGTATTATTATACTATTAGGATAATGAAGATAAGAAAAAAATTACTTTGTATCATTTTATTTCATAAGAATAATTTCATCAATTATTTCTAGATATATAAATTTAAAATCCAATTCTCACTTCAAAAAATTAATATCGAAGGTGTTTTTTTTATTCTTGGGGCACTAAAATTAACTATATACATATCATAATATCTATAAAAGAGTGATATGTTATTCTATATATCTGTAAATATTTTCCAAAACAAATTGTTTTAGAACAAGTTATGTAATATAACACAGTAATAAATTGACCGAAAAATTACCACCCAAATATCTACATAATATTTATATATCAAATTTCTTAATTAAAAATAATCATATTTGTAGGAAAATCATATAGGCCAGTGGTAGGATTTGTGCCTTTGTCTCCCTTTGGTTTTGGGTTCAAGCCCTGTGACTATTCCACGTGTGCCTTATTATCATTTACATGCTTTTTGTCATTTTTCAAAAATTATATTAATATAATTTTTATAATGTTTCCTAAAATATGATTTAAATTCTCAAAAATAAAAATAGTGAAGAAAATCACTTTTTAAAAACAAATGTTTTTTTTCTAAAGTCTTATTTTTTCCTTGAACTAAAATAATATTAATGGACTATTATTACCTTGTAATAAATTTTCACATTAACCCTTAATTTTATCAATACACTTATTATTATAATAAAATATTTCTTTAAGAAACAATACTTCTTTATTGATCCAAGGGGTTACATATATCTCAACCCTGTAAAATGTCTCCAAAAATGTCATTAATCACCTAAAAATCACATCACTTAAAACCAAAGAATGGATGTCTATGATTATCAACTTATGATCAACATTAATATCATAAACCCATGATGGTATCCAAAACACATAATTTATATTATATGAAGGCTAATATGATTCCAAACAATATCACAGTCATTTAATGAATCATGATTCTTATAAATAGAATTATATTGACAAAAATACTTCTACACCATTATTATTGAATAAAAATACATAAATTATCCTTACAATTTACTACAATAATGGGCCTTCCTAGGATAAATATTTATCCTTTAGATGAGGTAATTTACCTAGATGATGACCAAATTCCCCGTATTTTGGAAAACAAAATATAAATGGATCTATAGGATGGAATTTATTTAATCCATTAAACTCATCATTTTTATTTCAAATATATTTTATCTATACCCTTATTTTCCCCACATAATTTTTTTTAATTCCTGTGATACATTCCCCATGGTGTATCTTTCCATATTTCTAACATGAAAGAAATTGAACATTTTTTCCTCTATAGTCTCCAACACCTAAGTGCTTAGTGGACACCATCCTTGTATTTTTGGTGAGTCCAAGAGTTTTTTATGGTTCCACTTAATATTCATATATCCTGATAACTGATTAGGAATAATCCCAATATTTATCCATTTATCCACCACTGAATTTGGTTTGTCATAATAAAAACAATTTCCATCCCATTCAGTGTTATCATGATTCTTCATGTTCAATCCATTTACTAAGTCCAAATATTTTAGTATAAGAACCAATAATCATAGTTGTAAACCACAAAATAATTTATAATTTTTCTAAATCATGATACAATATTTAAAATATAATGTACCTTAGGTTTAACATAGCTCATCCATGACCATCATATATCAATATACATTAGTGTGTTTTATAAATAAAATTTGAATTAAATTAATAGTATCCACTAAGAGTGTCAAAATACGTGTGTATCAGGTCCTATATTCATACACTAGGTGATGATTGAGTTAGATCTTCTCACACCTATTTTAGAGTTATTACCCATAGGTAAAACAATTCTTGAGATGAATATACTTGTTATATCAATATATTGATTTATCTCAAGGAAAAAAACACAATCTATATATTACAAAAATATTAAGACATTATTTTATACTCAGACATAACCATATGGTCATTCATTGGGCTATATTATAAAGCATAAAATTTTCTAAATCAGCTTTCCAATGTTTTTTCTAAAAAAACATTGACTCCAACTTTAAAGAACCTAAACCATGTAGGTAAGATTCCATTGTTACATTATTACATTTGTGCAAGATACATAAGATCACATCCAATAGGAAAAAAAATATTCTAAAGTCTTAAAAAACAAGACACATTCATGAAACACACAATCTATTTTAAAACATAAAATAAATAATAGAATTTTATATAAGAAAATAGTTATTGACTTGATTATATTCCTTCATATTAGTCCTAATACACATTTTTCATCCTTTTCAATGGAAAAAATAAGAAATGGGTAAGTTCTAATGCACATTAATGGTATATGTACAGTGGAAGCTATCATGAATATTTAAGGAATAATCAATATTCCAATATAAATAACTAAAAAATTTCATTTAATCAATAAGTAAAATGTGCATTAAAATATGGTGGGAATTTATTATGGTAAAAATGATTTCATATAAAAGTTCACATGAGACATAATCTTATACACAAACATTTTAATTAATTGAATAATCACATAGAAATCAATAACTAATGTCTTAATGAGGGAATGAATAATTATAATAATCTTATCCATATCATCAATTCCTTGTTCGAATAAATACTACCAAAATTGGTAGGGCCTCATAAATATACCCATGATAGTTTGTTTCATGACACCTTTCCATACATCCAGGAGCTATAAAAACCCATTCCCATTATATACTAACTACAATGCATTCCTATTATGAAAGGGAAGAAACATAATCGTCATAAACATTCATATTGAAAACATAAAATACAAATGTAAATAATTTATCCAATCAATAAACATAATCGATGTAAACATTAGTATTGGAAAACTAACATAAAAAAGTTAATACATTCCCCAATCAATCGACATAATCATAATCCATTTAGAGTTCTGTGATGAACAGTTTTAAAAAGTACATACCAATAAAAATAATCATAAAAAATCAATAGAATAAAAAAGTACAATATAAATAACACTTACTACTAATGATATGAAATATCTATTCATGTTTAATAAATTAAAAAAATATTCTTTTCAAAATTTTTAAGGAAGGTAAAAATGTAACTCACGTATAAAATGAGAAGATGATTACTTTTGAAAAAAAATTCATAAAAATCCAATAATTGGTAAAAATAAATTTAAACAATAATATAAGAATATTAAAAAATCTTTAACACATTTTGAGAAAACATGGGCATGGAAGAGAATTGATTTTCAACAGAAGATACAAGTAAAGTCAATTTTCATTCAAAACAATTCTTAATATATCTAAGTAATGATAAGTGTAAAATTATAAAATAACAATATATTTTAATGAATAAATATATGAGAATATAATATATTATTTTTATGATAAAAATATTAAATTATTCCCATAATATATAATTGAACATAAACAAAACTGAATAATAATGAGATTGTGAAACAAACCCATACCACTTTGGTAACATGTGAATCATAACCACCCTGAAATAACTGAAATTAAATTAAATATTTAATACCAACAAGATAAATATATTCATTATGTAACATATTAAAGAGCAATTATATACACTACACAAAATAAATAGGTATTAAATATGACATATGTCTGACGGAAGTAAATGTGAGATGAAAAACCCTAACCACATTGGTAACCTTTGAATCATAACACCCAAGAAAAATATAACAACAAATGAAACATTAAATACCATAAATATAAATACATTCAGGATTTAATGTACAATATGGGTAGTATATATACCAAACATAATAAATAAGTGTGGAATATTTCATATGTCTCATAAAAGTAAATTGGATACAAAAAACACTTACCTTAGGTCTTATTTCCATTGTATGTGTTTGAAAATAGAGTATAATAAGTATATATTTATTATAAATATTTAAAATGACAATATTCATATATATAATTCCATTTAATATTATATAAGATCTTTTTCCAAATTTTTTCAACAATTTGTTATTTTAAACACTACTCATGGTGATGACTACTTCATTTTTCATGTATGTTTTGGATTGATAGTTTTGATCCTTTTAATTTGATAATTGTTACGTAATATCAAGAGATTTAACCATGATATATATATAATATAAAATAATTTTATAATTTTTATAATTTTTTATAAAATTTAGAGACATAAAAATGAGATACATAGTTCACAGAGACGAAAAACCATACATATGCATGAATGATGTTTTCATTTTGTTGATGGATGGAAATTAAGAATGGGAAATTATATTTCACCTTTATATATTAATTATTATATAATATATATCTCATTTATTTGATAAATATATACTTATTACCATTTATTTCATAATTAAATAAAAAACATTTCATATTGCTTTAGGGATTAGTTCGTCCGCATTTAAGCACGATCAACTTTATCATTTTCCAACATATTCGAAGGTAAGAAGGTATATGTGATATTATAATTAAAAAAGTGTAATTGAGGTATAGATAATATATATATATATATATTAAATACATCATTATATCAATCTGTGATAGGTGGTGATGCAAAAAAAATTACATTGGTTCTCCAGGCAGTAGTCTTCCTAACTATGGATGGACGGTTTTGCATCCCATTTGATGGAATAGGAGAAAAATATTGTTCATTACATTAAAAAAATAAAATATATGTATATGATATGTACCGGTGTTCTTAATTTATTATATTTCATGAATATTTGAAAGAGTTAAAATATTAAATAAAATATAAATGCATGGTTAAGAAATATACCTCCTCTTTGGAAAACCTATTTGGTTCATACCTAAATCCATTCTACATTGGTTTTATGATAAAACCATGGAAAATATATAATGAAGAGGTGTTTAAGAAAGAGAATTGGGAATGTCTTGGCTGAACCAATGGGATTTGGAAGTGTGAAGATGAGAGAATACGGGGTGCCCTTTTATAAGGGTTGGTAAATACCTAATAATTTTGAACAAAATATAGTGTATTCATGTTACTATTTTTATACAAGGGTCAAAATGGATAATTTTATAAACTTCTATTATATATGGTTTAAATATGTTCATTAAATATAAATTTTATAGGTTTTTTGGTCATTTAATCCTTATCTTGTTAGTCTACCCCCTCGTAAACTCACTTTAACCATAACCACAATATTTAATTTTAATAATTTTTACTATTTATTATGAACAAAAATAAAGTTTAAATTATTAAATATTGTTAATTATTATAATTCATTATATTGAATCAATTTTTTCAAATTAAAATAACATAATTATTATAATTAAATTGAAACTTATATATGAAATCCAATCGAAAAAATGATTTTCTAAAGGAAATAGTTTCTTAAGAACAAAAAAAATTATCTTAAAATTTAACATATAATTATTTAAAATATCCTTAATTGGATTAATAATATTATTATTGAACTAATGGATCTTTTGAATAAAATTCAAACAAAATTTTTCTTTTTAAATTCTTAAAATGAAAAGGAAATTTTCAACAAAAACAATTATTTTTTACCATTCATTGAAAAAATAATAATTTCATAATATTATAAAAATTCACCACAATATAATTTTCAGATAAATATTTAAAAAAATTATTTCACCAAATAATTTTTTTAAAAGTTGTAATTTTTAATATTAAAATATGTTCTCAAAACGCAATGAAACCATTTTTTAGAAAAAAATGTTGTTTTATGAATAAAACTATGTTTATTCAAATCTAATTCATAAAAAAATTAGATAAATGAAAAATAATTTTATTAAATATATAATTTATAAAATTAATTAAATTAATTCATAAGTACTTACTAATTTAATTTATTATTATAAGAACGGAATTTTCACCATAAAAGAGTTTCCAAAAAAATATTTCTTTTAATTTAAAACTACTTATATTTTTATTTCCAATAAACTAATGAATTTATTTTATAAATCTGTAAACCATATATTATTCATAGTTTAGTGAGTAATATACATACCCAAAATATTTACATCTAGGTTATAGAGGATATATTTCAATAATATATTTAGGGGTTTATTTATGCATGGTTTTTTGTGTTGTATATGTTATCAAACATAATTTTAATCTTTTTAAATTTTGAGGGGTTATAGATATATTGAAATTAATTTATTAATACCATCCTGATATATATTTATAATAATTCTTAATTATTTTTATAAGATCTTAAGATCATGTCTGAAGAATTTGAAGACTATAGGTAAGGGTTTATAGAGCAATCTTTTTTTTAATTAGGATTGATTATGATTGAACATTCTTTATGGAAATTATGTTCACATTATCTATAAAACACTATATATTTAATTCTCAATTAGATATTTCTATTATTTTCATGTTGTCCTTTAATTATATTATCATTTGTATGTAAAATGATAATGCAATTTTTTAAAATAATTGTTTAATTTATATTATATTTGACTAATGAAATTTTACTTCCTTCTCCATATTATATAAAAAAATTTAAAGAATATTTTCTCTACGATGAAATGTTTACATAATATCAATTTAAACTATAATGTACTTCACCAAATTTTTAAAGGTTACATCTTTTCATTTTCAAAATGAGTAACATATGGAATTTTTACCAAATGTGTTAAAGGAATTTTTTTGTAATGCATACTAGATAAATGAGATTTTCCATTTCAGAGTATTTTATTTTTTTAAATACTTCTTTATTTAATTACATGGTTATTTTCAAATAAAATATTTTTCTAAATATTTAATAATTTTATTAAGGATACTCAAATAAACTATTTTCCTAGATTTCAACGAATCTATTAAATTATATATAAAAGGTATTTTTCATTTAAGTAAATAATGTGTGAAATATCTTATGCTTCACTAATGATGTGATATAATGATATCATGAAGGTTCATTATAATAGTGTATTGTTATTATGTGATGATAAAAAATTGTGAAACTCATTCCTTTTCCATGGGTTCTGCTTTTATAAAATTGTGAATAATTTTTATGATCTCATAGAAAACACATATATAGTTTCAATTATAAGAATAGTGGGTATTTTAAATCCAACCAAGGTATTATGTAAGGATTTATATCTTATAGGATAATATAGGCATGAATTGGTAGTGAACCCATCATAGTAAGGGACTACATGCAATAAGATTTTCTTAGGAGTGAATCGTTGCAGAGTAAATGATGGAATATACAGTTGACTCAATCCACTATACATATTTATCCACAATGACAGTCTAAGAAGTGAAAATTTAATAATAAAATGATTTTAAATTATTATTATTTTATGAAATTTTCTATGAAATTTTATTATTCTAATGATATTCTCTCATAACTCATTATTTATTAATGATGATTCCCTTATGAATCCTATATATCGAAATGATAATTTTCCCACAAAACATGATTTATGATCTATGACTGATTGGGTTTGAACTTCATAAGTTATAATCATTCTCTCATACACATATACATATCTTATTCATATATATTGTCATTGATGACCTTATATGAATTTTTCTGATTAGGTATCTAGTCTCCAAATACACTAAAACTTTTTTGTGGTGTATTATTAATAAATTTTTGGAATATTAATCTAAAATGATTAAATATTTATGTATTTTATACATCGTTTACATAAGTTCATATCAGAGTAGTTTTTTTATTTCTGAGAGATGATTTTTTGAGAAAAACGAGGATAAAACTGAAGACAACCATTGTAGAATTGAACGTGATATAGGTTAAACCAAAATAATTCATTGATTGTTCATATGTTTTTATAACTTAATACAACACAGAAATGATTATTAGTATTTTATGATTTCTCACATTGATTAGTGTAGCTTGATTCGAACACTAATATTTTTTATATCATTAAATGGATGAAACTATTAGTAATCATGTTAATAATTAATGTGGTGGTAAATTCAATGATTATCTCTAGGAAAAACTAAATGACAAGGGAGTTGGAATGAAAAGTCCTATTTTTTTTCTTAAAAAACTCACTCAATCTGGGAATAAGGTTTTTATTCATAATGGGAAATATACAGTCAAACAATTGAATTATTATTTCAGGAGTAAACATCCACATTCTTTCAGTGGGTCCTTATATATATAATTTTCCAAATATTGTATTAGTCAACTAAAAATATATATTACATTCTATCATTCTTAAAGAATGAAATTTTTTCCTGGTGGTTCAATATTTAGAAGGTGAAGCATATCAATAGTGGAATCATAGTAGGAATAAAAGTCTAGAGTAATGATTTGACTGTATTTAATGGTATTAGTTTGAGAGGGTATTTCTTAGTATGTACTTCACCCAAATATTCATATAAAAAATTGAAATTGGATTCCTTTATCATTAGAAGAAGGATGATGAATCAATTGGTACTTATAACTAAAAGTTTAGAATACTTTTCAGGTATGTTTATGGTATTATAATAAAATATGAAATCAAAATGGATATTTTTTCACTGTTTAAAATCATTTATCTATGTGTATTGTAAATAAGTTCCTTGAGTATCTATATAGAAGCCATTTGATGCACTGTTGAGATATAAATGGGCTATCTAAAACCTACCATTTTTATTATAAAAAACATTTGAGGAAAATGTGAGAAACCACAGAAACCTGCATTAAAACCACAAAAACAATAAAAAAGAATAAACAAGAACAATAATATAGGATCTACCCTTCCCCAGCAGCTACACATTGATGATAAACCTTCACCATTACATGACCAATCAGCAAAATTTGCTATGCAGGATTGAACGGGCACAAAACCGATGTCATAGCCACAACTTCTCAAACTACAAAATCAAATTGTCATGCATCGGTGAAGACTTAATGCTCTGAACCCCATCTGATGAAGACCCATGTTGAGTTCTAGTAATAAATCACCAAAGTATCTTATACAATCAATCAAATATATGTGCAAAATCATACTCAACCCAATCCAACATAACTCTCAAACCTATCAACAGATTCCACAAATTTAAACAGAATCACCAAATAATAATTTATGATTACCATAAGATGATTCCCTACATTATTACTATGAGAGAGAAGGAACCTGGATCCATGGTGCAATCAACAGTAGATTTTAAAATTCAGAAGCCAGCTGATCCTAGGACTTTATGTACTACTCCTGACTGGCCTTCCCTTGTTGGAGCCCCATACAAGGACTAGGTCCTGATTTTCAATCCATTCGTGTTTCTCTTCATTGACAGCTATCCATAGAGACATTCCCATCATCTTAGATGCCTTCTCTTAAGCTAAATTAAGCAACAAGACCTGATCAGTGATTTCTTCTTTCGAACATAATATTAATTCCAAGGGTTGGTCATCCACATCTTATAATTCCATTTTCTTAGAATTTGTCTTTATAATAGATCCAGTCTCTAAAGGAGGTGGTAAAGAGGAGTACCCATTCCTAATTTTCCTCCTCCTATTACCCTTATTACTCTTCAGAACTAAATATTCACCAGCTGAATGACTAGGATCATTACTATTAGATTCATTCACATAGAACACATCTCCATTAACCGACGTAGTTAGATCTGAGCTCAAACCTACCCCTATGAGGCCTTTAAAATTATATCTCAAATAAATAGGAGTCCAAATTATTGAATCAAATCCTCTTGGATTCCCAAATCTAGTCAGAAAGGAGACATCACTAACTGGCCCATACCTCTCCTCACATATATCACCATTACACAAACTTAGCACCTCATTATACGAATAAATAACAACATCCACCTTGCCACCAGCCCTCTTCTCCACAACAGACTAACCCCCTCTGTTTAGTTTGTAGCTTGAATTGCATCATTCTGGACCATTCCATTACCCACCCTCACAATCTCAATGGGAATCAGTTCACTATAATCGGAAGTATCGACAAAATCCTACCTCAACCTATTCAAATCATCAAAAACCTTCAGATTGACCAAAGACACCATTTCTTTCTTCCCCAAAGTAGCACCAGAAGTAGGATCCAATGACATAGTGGAGTCCACCATAGAACTGATGATATGGTTCTCCTTCATAGGCAGCGGTGACTAGGGCATGGCCAAACCATTTTTCATGTTGTAGGTCTTGAAACCCTCACCACTACAGTCCATAACCGTATCCATCTTCTTCAACATTCCAAACTCAACAAGGACCCCACGAACCTTGCAAATGTCTATACTCACCTTCCTTCCAGAGAAATGAAATCCCTCACGAAAATTTTTAACAGTGTGACCCAACCATTTTCAAGTAGAGTAAAAGTCCATATAGGTCCCATAAACCACCCATTTCTTGCACATCCGCTCCTCACCGATTGTAACCCAAACATACTCGAAAGGAATATTTAAGACATCCAATTCCACACAAAACTTCAGGTTGACAGGATGACATATGGATTCAGTATGACTATCAGAACATAGGATTCTACCAACGAGATTTCCAAGAATCCAAATGAATGAAGTATTTTCAAATGTTCAAGGTAAATTATGGAAACTCACCCAGACCACATCTAATGAAGAATCATGTTTCATATAGGCATTGAAAGGCCCAATGAATACGTAGAACTGATATTTATTGAAGCAACATGGGGAACTCAACCCAACACTGATGGGGACCTCCTCCGACATGAAATGAATCATAACGTGGTTTCTATCTAGTAAAACCTTTGTCTACCTCTCATGTGAATTCCATGAATCGAAGAAAAACCTGTCAAAAGAATCCATAGATGCTCGCCTCCGCTTAAATTGAGCAACCAAGGTTAGGTTTAGAAGTGATGAGGTTTTTGTGAACTATGAAGTCGATAACTAGAGATTGGAATATACATCAACAAGATCTAGAACATTAGGTCATATGAAAGCCTTCCAAAAAAAAGGTAGAAAATCAGGATTTGAGAATGGATAGAAAGGAGACCCCACTCTCTTGATGGACGATGGACATCCCTCCCCCACCAGGGGGACCCGAATGATGTTGTCATCGTTATGAGGGAGAGATCCCTTTATCCATAATAAATTAGATCCTAGATTTTATCAATATAATATATAAATAGAGATAAGGTATTCTCAATATTACATCGCTTATAATAAGAATTGAAAGATGGTGTTTTGTGTGAGATTTGACAATAAAACCCAAAAAAGAAAAACAATAAATCTCTATTTATTCTAAAAGTATAGAATAAAGCATTGGGAAACTGTATTCAAGGTAATAGTAAATGATTCATGTTCATAATGGAAGTCAATAAAAGAAGTTAATTTTGATGAGATGCAAAGTGGAAATCTAATGAAGAGAATGTTGAGATAGCACAACTAAATGCACCACCCACACTCCAATTTTAAAACTAAAAGAAGGATGGTAGTTATTCTAAGTAGTGACTGAATCTAATAGTTAATGTTGAGATTCAGTGTAAAAGTACTCTTAATCCAAGAGATAAATGGAAGGCTCATGTGATCAGAACAACTAATGCGAGTCACAATAATTATGTGGTGAAAGGTCCACTTGTAATTCACTCTATAAATAAAAAGGTTTTGTAGTATTTTATTTCTACCTTCTCTTTTATATTTGAAAAAATTTATATGGTTATTATATAACCACTTTAAGGATTTTATGTGGAATTATTAGAGAAAACACTTAATTGTACAATGATCACATATTAATTCTATAGATCATCAACAACAGATGTTTGTGGAAATGTGTTTCTAGAAAAACATGTGATTCTAACTCCAGTGAAATTTGATGTGATTTTCTTTATTGATTGCCTATATATATATAGATCCCATATCAATGACCAAGGATGGAAAGTAATTTTTCATATTATAAGACCACCAATGATTTTCTACCAGTACGAGGATGATTATGAACAACCAAAATAAATTACTTTCATTATATGGGCCTTCTAACCCTTTCAGAAGGAATATTACTCTCAAATGGATGGGTAGAAACTCAATATTAAATATATGTATATTGTTCATGAATATTAAAATGTATATATTAAAAAGTTTCCCAGTATTTTATAGAATCATGATGTTTAGTTTTAAATAGAACTCATATATGCCTATTTTAAATTATCTATATAAAATATACCCAATTGAGTTGTTGTAATTGAATATGGAATTATATGAGAATCATGATAAGGGATTAATTCACCCATGATAATCCACATGTGGTGAAACTATTTTTTCCTAAGAATAAATTTCAGTCTATTTTTCTTTTCATTGATTATTGGAAACATAATATTATTATATAATAAAAATTACCTTGTACCCTATATTAATGATTTGATTGATTAAATGAGATGTTATGAATACATTTAATACATTTAAATATTATTTAAAAATCATCCTATAAGGGTTAAGATTAATAAATATTCAAGAAATACTTTTATATGAGGTATATAAACTATGATTTTTTATGATTCCATTTGGACATACAATTCCAATGATATCTTCCTAGATTTAATAAGTACAATATTTATTGATTCCCATGATTATATTTCCATTGTAATTATATGTGATATTTTTATATATTACAAAACAAGGAAGTGAATGAAGTTCATTTGATGATTAGGCTGAAAACCTTGAGAAATGAAAGATTTTTTTCAAAATTTAAAAAGTGAGAATTATAGAAATATAATGTATCATTCTCACAAAATTTAATAAAATGTGAGGGGATATCTGTGGATCCATAAATGATGAATTTTATTGAACATTGACCATAGAAAACTAGGGTGACTAATATAATTAGTTTTCTTAGGGTATATGGATACTACTGATGCCTTTTGATAAATTTACCATATCTATGAAAAATATTAAATATCTTGATGTGGAAGGGTCTATTTTTTCCAAGAATGGTGAATAAAAAATTTAAATGAACTGTAGTGAAATTTGTCTTGTTTATTTGTGCTAGAACCATCCTATAGTAAAGAAGGATTTATGACATATAGTGATTAAAAAATAGAGGGACAATGAAGTTTTCTTATATAGAATGACATGGTTGTAGATGATGCCTCTCTCCAATTAAAGATTCATGAAAAATTTTACCTGAATGATCATATTGAACTGGAATAGGAAATTTATTATTTGAAGATATATATGCACTATCTTTATGGTGAAAGGAGTATATATACCAACTAAAAACATTAATATCTATATATTAATATTGAAGTATTATAATATAAATTAGATTATATGGTTGGAACCGATTAATGATTAATATTTCTCAATTCATTATCATCCTAGGAAGTCAAAAAAGGTGGATGATTCTCTATGTTAGAAGTAAGATACTATCTTGTCCATTATGAGGATGGAAAATGATCCAAAACATATATATTTACATAGGACGGTCCATGAAAACATAAGTAAAGAAGAAATATATTTTGTTTCCCTTATCAATGTTAAATAACCTAATCATATCGAGATTATAGAGGCATTGAAAGGATTTGTAGAATATAAAATAGTTAAGTAGTATTACTAAGTTCATTTATGATATTGATCAGATGATTAGGCTCAAGAATAGAGTATATGTCACATCAATACCGGAATTGAATTAGCTGTTAGATGATGCTCATAGTTTATCATTCTAAATTCATTATGATGCATAAAGTTGTATCGAGAACATAAATTGAATTTCAAGTTGGAAAATATGATTAAAGATATCATTGAGTATGTATTTTGATTCATTGTATGTCAGCATGATAACATCGAGTGATTGATGTATTAGGGTTTGTTATATCCATTACTCATACCTGAGTGTGAAATGGGAAAACAACAAAATGGAATTTTTCGTGGGACTAAACAAGACACTAAAGGGAGTAATGAGATTTGGGTTTTAGATGATATTCTGATGAAATAATTAAATTTCATTACTATCAGAGAATATTTATATATTGATCATCTCACTAGGATATAATTTAAGGATGTGGTATGGTTTCATTGTCTACCAGTCTCAATCATATCCAATGAATATCCTAGGTTTGCCTAGATGTTTTTGAGATCTATTTAAAAATATTTTCATGTACTATTTAGAATTATCACTAAAATAATGCATAGATATATGGCCATTATAGGATGAATATTAAAAACCTAAAGTATATTCTTATATCGTTATAAGTTGATTTCAAAGGAGGTTTTTATCAATAAATTCCATTGGTTATAATTTCACATAATAATAGCATTCACCGGATTATTCAGATGTCTAATTATAAATTCCTATTTAGAAAGAAATATATAAGAATGATTTTCTTGGATGATGATTGAAAATAAAAATTATTTAGACCGAATATGTCTTAGGAAATGACAGATAGTGTTATATCCATTCAAAAAAATATAGAATATAATAGGAGACATAAGAATTATGTTAATAACTATTGTTGGGTTTTGTAGTTAAATGTTGTCATAACTAGCTCATGTTGTAACATTTTTCTTAAAATAACATCATTCACTCTAGTATTTAGATTGATCATTATGAATCACTCTATGTAAGTAACTTTATATTTATATCCTCCTAGGATGATGTTAAAGAAAAAAATCTATTTGTATATGATCTTTCTGATGAACTAAATGAGAAAGTTAGAGGAATTGAAAATCTTAATAGAGAATCAATGATTTGATTGAAGTGTTATTCAGATAAATAACATTAGGATTTGGATTTTGTGGTTAGTGAAAAGGTTTTATAATGGGGTTCTCTTTGGAAGAAGGATATGAGACCAAGAAAGAAAGGTATGATGATCCCCAAGTTTTTCAGTCCCTATGAGATTATTGATCAAATCATGATAATAACTAATTTCATGGAACATCCTATGAACCTATCCCATGATTACAATGAGTACCATGTGTCTCTTTTAAGATGATACATACCTAATCCTTCACATATACTACACTAAGTTGTTATTAAACTGAGTAGTGTCTTTATTGTAAATAATAACATGAAGAAATCTACGATCATAGTTATGGATAAAGACCACTTACCAAAGTGGTGTACCCTAGAGGAATAAAAAATATATGGAATAAATGTTGGAACCTCAAGATGTGATGAGGAAAATGTATCCTCAGTTATTTTTTAGGCTAGTAGAAATTCAAGTGATAAATTATTATAATGGTTGTATAATATAACACCCTGATATTTTAAAATATAATTTTTATTTAATAAATTTGATGTGTTCCAAATATTTTGGACAACAAAACCATAAACATAAATCAATAAATATTTTAAAATATATAATGAATCATATTATATAGTATATAAATGAAATATAAATATTTGAAATCTAATAAATTTAATATATAAATATTATCCTAAAGAAATATTTTGATGTAATTTGTTTGTGAGATTTGTTCATTTTGTGTAAGTTTTATTTAAAAATGAATTCAGGGTTTGAAACTTAATTTTTTTTTCAAATTTGTAATATTAATTCACTGGGTATAAATTGGTTATGAATGAAAATAAAATTATCTGAAGTTAAAAGGATATATTAAAATGAAAAACTAATTTTATGTAAACAATTTGTTTTTATCATAATAAATTAAAATTATCACAATATATGGTAGATTTTAATAATATTTTTAGATAATATATTCATTAAATCATTTTAACAGTCATTAAATGGGTTTTACTGGGAATGGGAAGCAAATAAATTTAGATTTATGCTTAAAAATTCATTTTTTTCTAAAAAATACTTGGATTAAATTTTGTTTTCTTATTATAAAATAAATTTATTACACATTTAGAAATTGAATTTGATAAAATTATTAAAAAAATTCAAAACCATAATTTATGAATTTGATTGTGGGGCCAACTTTAGTTTTGGCCAAAATGAGTTGTAACTATATTAAAACTTTATCCCCGTGGTTAAGGCTAAAAATGGATAAAGATAGGGTTAATCTAAAAGATAAGGATTAAAATATCACTTAATATTGTATAAATAAGATTAGATGAAGATATTTTTACCTTAACATATATTATCATTGAGATTGGGTTCACTTGGTGAAACATTCCCTTGAGTTGACTTTGTCTTATTTTAATGTTTTAGGAAATTAAATGTTTTCCACCCCCATCATTAATATAAGGGAACCTCCTATCCCATAGTACACACACCATAATGATCCTATTATAACATAAAGTCCAGAAAATATAGTTTATTAACGTACCAAGAAATTTAATAGATTTTTTCATATTCTTAAAAAACTATATCAAGGGTCCTGAAGAAGACATTAGATGGAGATTTATTAAAGAGAGGTAATCATCTTTATCAAATTATTTTACGTTTTTTTATTCTTCTACATATTACAAATTTTCTAAACCTTATTAACATATATAAATTAGTATCATTACTGTAATTAATTTTTCTATTGATTTTACATAAATTTTATACCTCATAATATCTTATGTGAAATGATAACACCATTCATGCATATGTGTGGACTTCTACCCAAAGTGATGTGATTCGTTTTTCATGTCCTATATACATGTATAGTAATATGGATAAATTTAAAGAATATATATGATATATATGATTTAACTATGACTATTTAAATAAATATTAATATTTCAATATATTTCAATCTATTTGAATAAAAATTATAATATTACTCATGTGAACGTTAGGCCTACCGTATGAAAAAATGATGTTATTCAATTTCTTCACTGACTTATATTAATTTTTATAAAAGTGTAAATAATTTATAAATATTTCAATTTTATCATAATTTGTATTATATAAATGATATAACTATGAACAAGATTCATTTTTTTTAACCGTCAAACAAAAATATGAAACGAAAAGGGCCAATTTTCACATGAATGTTCATTGTAATAAAGAATTGGTAAAAAATTGGAAATTGGGAATTATAAGGGAATGTTATAAATTATGATATGTATGAATATTTACCAATTATTTATGTATAATAAATATAAATATATTATACGTGATCTTAATATATTTTATTAATAAATTCAAGACCCAATTAAAGGTTTTATGTTGCAACCTCATTTTTAATCAGGATTGTTTTTGCTTGAATCTACTTTGATGAATTATTTTCTATATTTCTATTAAACACCATATATTTTTTATAATAAGTATATTTTTGGGGTCTTCACATTATACATTCATTATACTATATTTAGTACTTATAATTATCAAAAAAATGTTTTTTGGAAGAAATGTCAACCTTAATTTCTCTTTGGTAGATGATATTTTTATTCCACATCCATGTTCTTTAAAATGTTTTCTAGAATGTCTTTTCTTGATGAATTTATTATTTAATTTCATATAAAAATATATTTTAATTTATTCTCAATGAATTAAACAGAATCACTATTTTTTATTCCAAAAGACGTATTTTTGGAATTTTTACCGAAAGTATGAAAAAATCGTTATTTTAATAGTTAGATATTGAATATCTTTTTCCTTAATATTGAATTTTATTTAATTTTAATACTATTTGATATATTTCCATAGTTATTTCAAGTAAATTATATTTCAAAACATGAAATTAGTTTTTTTATTTTTTTACAACACTATAAGAAAATAATTTTTTCCCAATTTTTAAAAAATGATCAAATTCTCTTTTAAAAGTAGTTTCCCTAAATTTCATCATCATGTGATATTTTAACACTCCAATAGGATTATTATATAATGAAATAATCCATTTTATTATTCTTGATGGAATATAATTTTATAACTATAAAAAACATTATAAAACCCATTCGTTTTATATGGGCTAAGAAATAATGGAGTGGTGAGTGATTTTTCTAATAGTATGGCATGGATATGTATTGATTTCATTATGGGATGGGTGGGTAAATTAAATCACTCTAATGAATTGAGTGATTATTGATATTTCATGAGATAATATTCTCTATAATTGGGTAATGAACCTAGTTTATTATGGGACTCTATCCATAATGAAATTATTGAGAGGGAAACTTGATTAAGGAAATTATAAAATGTGGAGTGCACCCAATCCAATATGGGACAGTTTTCAATTTTATATTCCTAGAATTGAATCTTATTTAATTAAATTATTTTGTATTTTCATTATTTTTTCAATACTCATATGAAATTTTCTTATTCTTATGATATTCCATCTTGAATCATGATTTATTATCGATTATTCTACACACTTATGGTTCCTATCTTGTGAAATGGTAAAGATTTATTCTATAGCGTGTTATTTATGATATATGATTGATTGGGTATGATATTAATAGGTTATTTTTATAATCTTATACCATAATTATTATCATAGTATTTCATATGGTCATCTAATTATCTCTCCCATGTTTACCCTTATAGGGTATCTGAGCTCAACTTTTATTATGTTTCTATTTCCCCATGTAGTAAAGAAAAGCTACAAGTTATATATGTATAAGAAGGTAATAATGAGAGATTAAATTTTTAGGATGTCTTTAATATCCAATATGAATTAATTTGAATGTGTATCTAGTATCCAAAAAAATTTAACCGTTTATGGTTTTGGGGAATGTATTATTCAGAAATTTATCGAATATTAATAAAAAAAATTGAAATTTTTATGTATATTCTTCTTGGGTCACCGTTGAATGTCCTAGTGGATTCTGGGGTATCTAGGAGTAGTGTTTCAACAAAAATATATTATTCTCTATCTGGTGAATTTGTTTTTTGGTTGGTTAACCCGTGATCTAGTGTTCAATAGTGTGTTCTCATATTTTATTTGTCAACCCAAGAGAGGAGAAATTTTTGTTATTTTTTGGGAATTCTTATTCAATTAATTTTTTTAAATACTCTATAATATAGTTTTATTACATTAACTGAGATATTATCTTAATTGATCTTTTCCATGGTGACTATCATGTTATACTTTATTCCTTAGAGAACACTTTTTTTCTTGATATGGGCCTGTTTGCTTCTGGTTATTTGGTTCTCTATATTATGGTTTGGTGAATCGTTTTGGGGTTTATTGTTTAGAGGATGGGATGCCCTGTATGTTTCTTACATTTCAGATAAAATATTTTATTAACCCATTAGGATAAGTGGAATCATTTTTTTGTATGGAGGCCCACAAACAATGACATGTGGTGCTACATATTCTTTGGTCCTATGTCAGTGGTTAGATATCGTTGGTGGTCTTAGTTTTTTTATTTCTAATATTTTGGTGATTAGTTTAATATTTTATAGTTCATTTTGATTCTATCATAATACATATATCACAATTTGGTGTAGTATTTGATCTTTATTGATCTTCCTTATAGTTTCTTTCTTTCATTAGCTCAATGAATTTCCATTGCCACAAAGTATTATGGTGGTGAGAACAATCCCCCTCCAAAAATATTTTTTCTCATTTTTATCTATATATTTATATATGTTTTTCTCCATGAGATTCAAGACTATTTTTCTTCAAAAGTTTTAAAAATATTTACTTACGTATAGGAAAAATGTATTAACACATGGTTCATACTAACTATAAGACAACTCTATGGAACCCTGTAGTTTTTAGTAGTTCCAGTTTGGATGTTTGGTGAATATTTTTCCAAACCATGAGAATCAACAGTGAGGATTCCCAAAGGAGTCCTTTTGGTGGTTCATGGTTAGTACATGGTTTGGAAAACCGTATGCCCTGACAAAATTTCAAACATATATAATGACCAATTTAACTCCTCTTAAATTAAACTCCCCTAACCCATATATCCACCCATTCATTCAAAACATGCCTAGGTTCTGTAGGGGAGGTTTTATCATTATTCATCAATTGTGGTATTGAGATTCATAATCTGATATTTTGATATTTATTTAATGTTTATATTGTACTACTGCTATGTTTCCCTTTTTCTTATTGATTATTATTACTCTCTTACTATGGTATGGTGTTTGGTAAGCCCTATGTGGGGGTTTTATCACAATCCTTGTTAATTTCATTCCTATTATGTGTGGAAACCTACTCCATTCATTTTTTAAGGATTATCATAAAGGGGTCCGGACCTAGGTGGGTATTTCTTTTCCTTTAATTATTTAATAAAAATCCATGTTATTATTATTTTTGGAAAAATCATTTCATTTAAATTTTGTATATTAAATATATGATTAAAATAAAAATTAATTAATTTTAAAATGGTTTGGTGTTTAAAAATGGATGTATTTAGTTTCAATATGAACTTCATGGTTCATAAGGTGTTTTTTCAAGGAATTTATTTTAATAAACTATATTTTTGTTTTTAATTGTTCTATTGATTTTTATTTATTATATATTTTTATGGAAACTGTATACTTATTTAATATGATTTTTATTTATATTTTATGGATCCTATAAGAGTTTTAGGTCCAAAAAGATATTTCCTCCTTCAAATCAAATGTGTTTACAAACATCACATTTTTTATTTTATGGATTTTAAAAAAGGTATATATAAATGAAATTATATATGTAAGGTTTTGTGCACACTAAAAAAAATATATTTATATATATTCATATACATACATAACCGTATATATAAATATTAATTTGGTAAATAAGTAATGTTTGGATATTATGTTGTGTAATTTTAAATGTATATGATTCAGAAATGGATTTCCAAGGAGATTTTAAATAATACATTGTTAGTATCGAACATCAAGGTTTGTTCAACACTTTAAGTTAGTGGATTGTTGCAAACAAAAGCTATAATTTTGAACTAAAGCCCCCATACATAATATAAGATAGGATTTATGATTATAGATGATTTTATATATTATTCACATGAGTTTTTATAGGGGATTTATAGGGAAGATCGTTTGATGATGGTTTGAGGTTTTTCATAGGTTTTGGTTGCATTGTATTTTATTACTGGTGTTTTTGAGATGAGGAACAAAAAAATATGTTCATTAATTACTATTTTCTTGGGGATACTTGGAATAATAGTGAGATATTTAAATATGGTTACTATTTATACTAATATGAAAAACTATATCCCCCTACACATTGGATATGTCCAAGGGTATATCCCACATGTGAGGTTTGTAAGAGAAGAGGAATGGATATAGGCCCAGAATGAATCAATAGGATGGTATATAATTCAACCAATGCATGATTAGGATTCTCTAACATGATGGTTAAGATCATCCCGACATTATTTGTACTCTTATGATTTTCTATTTATTATATTTTTGTTTCAATTAATTTTTACATTCATGCCACGATTCTGATATACTTGAACTATTATTCCCTTCATTGATGTTTCTGTTTTCATATTACTATCTTATTGTATGAATTTTTATACTAATTTTCATTTATATTTACCAATAAAGTTTAGATATTTATTTAATGATTCAATTTTTTATTGGATGATTTATTTCTTGAGTATTTTGTAAAGAAAAGTTTTTAAAATCGAGGTTAAAAGAATTTTTTTAAATGAAATATTTAATGTAAATTTCTATAATTTCATAAACATTTTTTATTTTTGAGAAAATGTGTTTAGAAAATGTTTATGAGTTCCTTCTCTCAAAATTAATTGAAAAATATTTTAAATTTGTACATTTTAATCTAGAATTTCAATAATATAACGAAGAAAAAAAATCATTGGTGAAACAATACTAAGATATTTATAATCAAACCCAATATAAAATACTTAGTTTTTTCAGTCGACTAGCTCACATTCATGTTCAGGTTCATGATTTGGATTAATCATGGAGGATCAGTGTTGGTCATATGGATGGATGTTTAGTTAGAATTACATCGATATTATGTCATGTATTTCCAGATTTATTTATTGTTATATTTTCCATGTTATCTATCTTAATATGTTATTTTATGTATAATAATTTATTATTATTGAGTAAGATGTTTATTCATGTTCGATCATATAGGGAATATTTAAATTTGAGATTTATGTTATTTGTATGAATGAAAATTATATTTTTGGATGCACCATTCTAGATTCACTGTTAAATTATACTACATATTGTTAATACTTTTTATTTGGCAGAAATAATTCTCATATAGATTATATTGATTCTATGGTGGTTTTCAATACCCTAAGGTGATTGGAAACACAAATATGGTCATGTCATGGTTTGAATCAGGTGACCAATTCAATGAAGGGCAGAGTTAATTTGTGACAATTACAATATCAATCATCAACTATCATCCCTACATAATCATACCATACAACTTATAAAATAATTAATACTTCCAATATAACTTTTAAAATTATATATTTAAACTTCATATTTTTTAACTATCATTCAGTGGTTATTAAATTATAGAAATGATAAGGAAATAAATAATAAAAAGAGAATATTAACATGATCAACTCTTCTCAACACGTCATTATCCTATTAGTTGTATTTATTTTTGTTGAACACAACTCCTGACTCAAAAGATCTCCATATTACCCCCCATTAGTTGAATATGATGTATCTTGTGAAAAAGACGTTATATAGGAAATTAATAATGAAAAATATAAAGGGAACAGATGGTAAAATACCAAAAAAGAAAACAAAATATATAATTATACGTGATAAATTAAGAGTTTTGAAACCCCCTACATTAACTAAGAAATAAAAATATTCACATTAGAAAGATCAGAAGGCCAACAAACACATGAGAAACCTTTAGAAACCAATGATACACTACCCCATGTCAATTTTAGGAAAAAATTCCTCCAACACTAAGAAAGGAAATTCTTCAATAAACTCCATAAGAAATTAAATAGAAAGCTAAGAATATAGATAAAATGAGGGCCCTATTTCCAGAATAATTTACTATATGATAGAGGGACCTTAGTATTAGATTTGGGGTCACATAACCAACTAACTTTTTACAGTAGATTACTATAATAATAAATGAACTAAATATAAAAAAATTATCTTATCACATGATCATTATTCTTAGGTATAAAATTAATTTCCTTATATTCCTAATGTATTTATCACCTAAAGAGAATATTATAGTTCTTTTCTATATTGTAAACCAATAAATTATTTAAAAATATTCGAAAAAATGTGTCATATGGTTTAGATGAAATACATATAATGATACATTGATGATATTTTTACTACCAACTGTTGGATTCTTATAAGAGTATATGTGTTATTCTCATGATGATTCACAGTTGTTACTCTCTAATTGAGGAGGTTGTGAGGAATGACCTACCATAAAGAATTCTACATGTTATCCATGTCATTAAATATTGATATCTATGAATTTTTTATTAGTCTGTAGACTCTATATTATTATTAATATATACCACAAATAATCTACAATGATATATTGATAAAAACAATGAGGTAATATGGTATTGGTGAGTTTTTATATGTTTGGTGCATTTTGAGTGACATGAAAATAATTAATATAGTAAAGAAAAGATTTTCCCCTTACGAGTTATGGAAGATGAAATATTTTGACCCAAGAATAAAATGAAAATTTCAAATTAAATCCATGCCCATGGTATTTCATTGAATATTTCATTTTAGGGTTTAAATAATTATAAGTCCATAATATATAGTGATGACATAAACTATGAAACCTATTTTATGATATATCTGTATAAATATGTTATATTACAAAGGAAGTATTTATATTATGTAGTTTTTATTGCAACATTAACTATTTTCTTTATGGAAACCTTAATGAGTTATTGTATTCCTATCATGGACTTTAGGAAAGGTCACAAAATTACACTATGAAAGAGTCCTACAGTTTCAAACACTAAGTGTATCCACAATTTTAGTTAAATTAATTTTGAAACTGATAGATAAAATATATATTTTTATAGAATAGTGGTTTAGTAATTATCATAGTTAAGTTAATATCCTAAATTCAATCCCCTATTATATGAGTTTAATAATTAAATTGAATTTATTAATGTGATATAAAATTTTATAAATTTATTTATTTTTAACTATTCTTTATTCATTTCAATGTAAAAAATTATTATTTAGTTATTAAATGGATATCTATTTAGTTTCATGAATATTGTAAATAAATATTTATATTTATTTTTAATGAATATAATAATTATTTATTTATTGAATGAATAATATAAATATATGTTTATTTATTTAAATAAATATTTATTATTCATGGATAGATAAATGTCGCGGCAGATTGAGATGCTGATTTAAGGGCTTGATAGAAATGAAATATTTTATTTAATATCATTTAAATAATAATTTATTTATATTTTATGAAATCATATTTAAATATTTGTGAGTTATCACATGTCACTAAATATAATAAAAATACTAATTTTATTTTACATGAAGAATGTATTATAAAGAACATTTAATAAAGGTACTTAATGAAATCATCAAATATTTAATGATAACAATATAGTCAATCTTATATGATTTTTTAGAGTTAAGGTAATTGTTGTGCACAAAATTTCTTCTAAATATAATCATCTCAATGTTGAGATAACCTCTCGAGAATTCACTTAAGAATAACTTACAATCCTATAACACCCACTCAAAACCGATCAAATAATAGAATATTTCATTCGAGATAGAAATACTTCCTTTTGTGATTAATAAAAAATGATAAAAGATGATTAAATACTCTATGATGAAACCCAAAATAAAAATAAAAATATCCATGATTAATGGAGCCTATTTGGATACTACTATGTAATTCTAGTTTAGATTCCAACTCTACAATGGCGAATCGACTACAAGAGAATTTACCAAATTTATTAACATCAATGAATGAATTATCAAGATGAGGTAATTATTATTTTATATTGATTATAAATTAATTGTGAAAAGACCATCTTTATTATTACTCCAAGGATTTTTCATTAACTATCTATTGAGTTTTCCATTGAAATTAATTAAAAACATTATTGGTCAGGGCATCAACAATGTCACGACCCATCCTCGAGGCCCGTGTCGTGACTACCCCAAGCCCACCTTCCATAGGCCAGGGGCGGGCGACTAGCACCAAAGGCATAAATCTTAATAAATGGGAAGGCATAGCCTTTATGAAAGTAAACAACATAACAGAGTATGCAATAGAAGTAAAATCTAAGTAAATACTGTATACAAAAGTAAGTGCTGAATGGAAAGGGGCCCGAAATACAAGCCCAATAGTTTTTATAGTACAACTAAAAATCTAGTAGAATTGAAGTAAAGTAAAACAGCAGCTATTGGGTCATCCTCTGTAAATCCCACCTGAAGGGTGCGTACAGATGGCCTCCTCAGTAACTAAGGTCCTACCGTCTTCTCCGTATACGTCTCGCCAAGTGGTCTACCTCTGGGTACCGTTCAGCTCCACAAGTCTCCACCTCAATCAGTGTTGTCTGTCGTCTTCATCTAACACAATTTAGTGTGGGCATAGCCCATGCAGGGGTGAGAATATGATACTAAGTAGGGACCTCGAGTCCTCCGAAGGTCCCCCAGAATCCACGAAGGATAAACCAAAAAAGGAAATATACAATCACGAAGTATCAACCAACTATACTTAGGTATATAACCAGACATATACCTAAGATAACAATCTCAGATCGGCTCCAACTCTCGAGCCCAATAACAACCTAGTCCACACAGGAAATCAAGTCAATCACATCGATGATAATTATTGAAAGTCAAGGCTCAGCTCACACAGGTATACATCTTTCGTATAGAGATCTAGATTATCAGATGTAGTCACTAATTCATCATCTCTGCCAAACCCACAGAGGATTCTAGTACAGTTGTCATTTCTGCCAAACCCACCGAAGATTCCAGTATAGTTGTTGTCACTGCCAAACCCCCAGAGGATTCCAGTATATTTGTCCTCACTGTCGAACCCACAGAGGTTTCTAGAACAGTTGTCATCACTACTGAACCCATGGAGGCTTCAAGTACAGTTTTCATCGCTTTCGAACCCATGGAGGATTCCAGTATAGTTGTCGTCGCTGTTGAACACACGAAGGATTCCAATATATTTTTCATCATTGTCAAACCCACATAGTATTATAGTATAGTTATAGTCACTGTAGAACCAATGGAGGATTCCAGTACAGTTTTCATCGCTACCGAACCCAGGGAGGATTCCAGTACATTTGACGTTGCAGTCGGAGCAATCTCAAGGGTTTCTGCACACAGCACGCTCGATTCCTGAGGGTCCGCTCCTCGAGCAAAGGGTTAAATGCATCAACTATCACGATGTATAGAGTTGATGTATCCCTAAGTTCTATCTCATCAATAGAAACCCAACATGCCAGATGACACGTCAATCGAACGCCCAGTCTGTGAGTTATTCGCCTTCTAGTTTTGAGGTTCAGTTGGATTCGTGATTTATCCAACATGACCATACTCAAACTCAAACTAAATCACCAGTGGGGTATACTCAAGGCACCGTCTCACTCCCAGGATTCCAGTGTCGCTGATTGTTTGTCAAACGGACGCCTGGTGCCAGTGTTAGGGAGGTTTGTGTAGGGGCACAGGGCTTGCACATGGTCTAACAAACCGCGCGGCCAGGACGTGTGAAGTATCTAGGTGATACAGTGGATACCGCATGGTTAGTGCATGGTTTATCAAACCATGAAACCAAAACATGTGAAGTCCCCAGATAGGGCAGTGGCTACCTAATGTTTGGTGCAAGGTTTGGAAAACTGTGCGGCCAAACCGTGCGGCCACTTAATATAAGGGTTTTAAGTCCCAGTCCAATCAGGATTTCTCATCTTTTCACCATTCTTCCTCCCACTCGTTCCTTATGCAGGATTTCTGGTTTTCAGAGGTTGGGGGATCTCCTTAGTACTTTTTGGAGGCACATAGAAGGGTTTTATTGGTGAATCGAAGGGTGTTCTCCATTCATCACCCCAACGCTAAGCCACCACCTTTGATCTCGATGAACACACCATTCAAGAGGAATGACGAAGGGGTCGGGCCATGTTAGTTTGGCCTGCACACTTCACATTAGAGTGGTAACAGGCGGATCAACAAGAACATAAATAAGATCATCAAACCCTAGCCTCCTGCAAAGATTATTCCCAACCTTCAAAAGAAAACATTTGAATTCTTAAAAGAAGAACATGGGAATATAATAATACTAAAAATACAACCCCTACCTCGAAATAAGGTTCATTCGTAGACGGATTCGTGGGGAGGCTGTGTCAGCTCGTTGACGTCGATGATAAAGGGTCCGAGGATGGTGCGTCTTCGGCGTTCCATGAGTTCGGTTCCTTCTCCTTGGGGTTGGCCAGTGATCGAAGGAGATGATCGTCATTTTTTTGTGGTTCTTCGTCGA
Source organism: Viscum album (assembly GCA_963277665.1). Taxonomy (NCBI): domain Eukaryota; kingdom Viridiplantae; phylum Streptophyta; class Magnoliopsida; order Santalales; family Viscaceae; genus Viscum; species Viscum album. The sequence continues at coordinate 15,661,090 of OY728128.1, forward strand.
AAGAAGAAACATATTCTTCTATTTCTCATGAGCTCTCCCCAAATTCTCTCAACACAATGAGTGCCAAAATACAATAATAGCTAAGGCTATAATATTATTCACACATGAATTTTTAAAATTAAAACACTTTAATTAATTAATTGTAGGGTCCAATTCATTAATTCAAATTGTTTTTCAAAAAATAAGGGGAGAGAGGGAGGTGAATAGATCACATTGATTAAGGGGAGAGTTGTCAAATTAATTAAGGGGGGATTAATGGGGAGTTCAAGGGAGTTGAAAGGTTAGGGGTTCGTGTGGTCCCCACCTCACTTTATCCTCCCATGGGAGGTTATGTGGGTGTGGGACCCACTTATAAGTTCCCAATGTAGGATATAACTAACATCCGTAAATGATAAAATTGTGTACAACAATTTTATTTAATTTAATATAAATCCCCAAAAATTAACTTCTCCTCCCGAGGAAACGCAATTGTGGTAAAGGTCCCCTTAAGCAAATACTGGCATTACAAGTTCATCGGTGCCCTCATATTTCATTTCCGAGCAACGGTTAAAAAGATAGAAAAACCCGCACGAATGTTTACTGAATGCACCTGATCAAAATATCAGAAATTGATTCCGGGCACAACGGGCCTCAGAATCAGGCACCGTCAAAAACTGTGGACTCGTAAAATTTCAAATAATTTAAGAAAAAAATTTCCTTGAAATTTACATGTCTTTAAATTACCCCCACCTCAGGGCCTTACGTCCCCATAAAGTTACAACACGTACTATGGAAACAAATGGGGGTATTGAGAATGCATCTGAGCCTCCCTCTCCCATGTGCTCTCCTGGAGGTTCCCATGTAGCCAGTGAATGTGCATCAGAGAAATCGATTGTCCACATAGGACATGCTTCTGTCCATCCTCAATCTCCACTGGGACCTCTGTGAATGTCACCCCGTCATCGATTTCCAGCTCCCCATGGTCGATGATGTGGTTGGTTCGTGCACGTATCTCCTCAGTAGAGATACGTGGAAGACGTCATGCACCCAGTGAAACTGAGGTGGAAGGGCCAGGTGGTAAGCCACCTCACCTACTCTGCTGAGGACCTGGAATGGTCTGATGAAACGCGGAGATAACTTGTCGGCCCAGCCAAATCTCCATATACCTCTTCGAGGTGAGACCCGTAAGAAGATGTGTTCGCCATCCTCAAACTCCAGTGGTCTCCATCTCTTATCAGCATAGGACTTATGCCTTCATTGTGCAGTCTTCATCCGCTCCTCGAAGATATGAACCTTCTCCATTGTAGCCGAAACCATCTCTAGTCCTATAAGTGCTGACTCCCTAGGGTCAGTCCAGCATAGAGGTGATCTGCAAGGTTGTTCGTGCAGTGCCTCGTATGGTGCCATCCTGATGGTGGAGTGGTAGCTATTGTTGTAGGAAAACTCCACCAAGGGTAAATGATATTCCCAACTGTGAACAAATTAAAGGACACATGCATGGAGCACGTCCTCGAGAGTCTTAATGGTCCTCTCAGTCTGGTCATCCGTCTGAGGATGGAAGGCGGTTCTTAGATGTAGCTGTGTTCCTAATGCCTCATGCAACCCCTTCCAATGTCGGGAAGTAAAGTGAGCATCTCGATCGAGGACGATAGACAATGTAACACCATGAATTAGTACAATTTCCTGAATATAGACTCATCCCAATATCTTTACTGAGTCCTGCTCTCTGATCGGTAGGAAATGGGAAGACTTGGTGAGTCAGTCTACGATCACCCAGATAGAGTCATGTCCCTTGGATTTACGTGGAAGCCCTGTCATGAAATCCATATATATCTTGTCCCACTTCCACTCTGGTACCTCTAAGGGATGTACCAAACATACTGATACCTGGTGCTCCGCATTCACTTGCTGACAAGTGAGGCATCGTTAAACAAACTCTACTGCAACCTTCTTCATACCCAGTCACCAATGCTGTCGTCTGAGGACTGAATACATCTTCACCACTACTGGATATACCGCTAGAGGGGAAGTGTGAAACTCCCTCAAAACTTCATCCTGTAATGCAACTGGTACCATGGTACGTCCCTTAAATATGATGGCGTGCTCCCCTCCTTCAAAAAATCCATCAGGTGCCTACCCTTAGGATATCTGAGCACGGCTCGTCTCATAGTCAACGTCCCCATGTTGTGCCTCCCTGACCCGCTGAAGTAGTGGAGGAGTGACTGTGAGAGACTGTAGAAAGTATACTACATATCTATCCACAGCGGATATCTGCAATGAGGCTAGCTTCTATGTTACCTCTCATAGTAGTTGTATGCATGACCTCATCCTGGGAGCATCTGCTACTACGTTCCCCTTCCCAGGAGTATAGACTACCCCGAAGACATAGTCCTGGAGGAACTCGAGCCATCGTCACTGTCTTAGGTTCAGATCCTTCTACGAGAAGATGTACCTGAGACTCTTTTGGTTAGAGTAGACTGTAAAGTGTTCGGCCATAAGAGAGTTCGTCAACATCTTCAAGGGGAATACCACTTCTGCTAACTCTATGTCATGGGTAGCGTTGTTCTTCTCGTGCTGTCTCAACTGCAGTGAACCATATGTGATCACCACTCACTCCTGCATCAGGACACACCCGAGTCTGGTCCCTGATGTGTCATAGAAAACTGTGTACCCAACGCCCTCCTTGAGTATCCTCAATATGGGTGCACTATTCAATCTATGTCTCACCTCCTGAAGGCTCTATGAGCATCTATCTGACCACACGAAGGGTTTCCCCTTATTATTAAAAGCTTAAAGTCATGATATAACTCTGGAAAATTCTCGCTCAAATCTCTGATAGTACCCAGCTGTACCCAGTAAACTTTTCACCTCCATCATGCTGCTAGGTGGCTCCCAAGAATGTACTGGCTCGATCTTCGCTGGGTCCACTACAACTCCAGCCTCTGAGATGATGTGTCCCAAGAAGTGAACCTCTAGAATCTAGAACTGACACTTAGAGAGCTTACAATAAATTTTCTTCTCTCAGAGTATATCCAGTACAACCCGCAAATGGTAGGCGTGCTCCTCCTCAATAGTCGAGTAAATCAGTATGTCATTGATGAATACTACGAAAAATCAATCGAGGTAAGCATGGAAGATCCTATTCATGAAACTCTTGAACACTTCGGGTGTGTTGGTTAACCTAAAGGGCATAACCAAGAACTCGTAGTGGCCATACCGACACCTAAAGGCCATCTTCTGCACATCCTCATATTGAACTCTGAGTTGGTGATATCCTGACCTGAGGTCTATCTTTGAGAACCATCGCACTCCCTTGAGCTAATCAAAGAGGTATTCAATCCTCGAGAGTGGGTACTTGTTCTTCCCAGTCACCTGATTCAGGCGATGGTAGTCGACACACAGTTGCAAGCTCTCATCTTCCTTCTTGGTGAAAAAAGTTAGAGAGGCCCAGTTTGAAACACTGGGTTGAATAAATCCCTTCTCCTTCAAGTCTTGTAGATGTACCTGCAGCTCACGAAGCTCAGCAGGTTCCTTCCAAAATGCTGGAGTAGATATCGGTGATGTCCTGGGGTACAGGTCTATGTCGAATTCTACCTCTCTGGAAAGAGGTAGTTCTGAATGTTTTAAAGAAAAACGTCCACATACTGATCCACCACAACAGGAAAACTCAGACTCCACACATCAACCACTCTGAGGATGAGACTAGCCAATTGATGTGTGATCAGCTGCCCCCTCCTCTACATAAGTCCATCCTATGCTGCAAAGGATCTCTTCTTGCTGGGTAAGGTGAACCTGCTCCCATATGTGTGGACACACCGCACTTTTCTCCTAATATAGTCGATCTGAGCATGAACTGTAGATAACCAGTCCATACCCAAGATGATGTCGTAAGGCCTCGACACCGCTACAAGAATATCCAAGCTGAAGCTCTCGACCCATAAATTAAGCTCACACTTCCATCAATAGTGCGTAATGGTTAAGTCTACTCCCGTAGGATTCTATAGCTACAAAGATCGAGCCAACAGCTCTGTAGGAATCTCTGAGCTCCGAATAAGGGCAGTGGCAATAAAATAATGACTCACTCCTATGTCTATAAGTACTACAGCAAGGGTGGAGTAGACACAGATAGTACCTCGAATCATATTAGGTGTGCTGTAGTCGTAGGCCTCGACTTCCTGGAGCTGAGCCTCCCCCTATCTTCCAGCTCCCTGTGGTCGGGGTGTCCCTCCTGGTGGTGGTGGTGGCAGAGCCTCAAAGCGTCATCCACCACTCACTGCTCGGCCAGCTCCTCTGCCACGTCCACCTGCTCCCTGCGGACCGCCACGATCGAACCTCTGCCTCTTCTTGGGAGGTCCCTCTAATATATGTTTCTCATCTGCATGGCGGGTCAGGCAGTCCTGAGCCATGTGACCCTGCCCACCGCATGCATAGTACTACATGCTCCTCATATTGTTGGCTCTATTTCGTGTGCCCCACACAACCGAACCTATGTCCTGAGGTCACCCACCAGATGGCCTGGTCTGGATAGACCTCTAAGACATCTGTCAACTGCCTACAATAGAAGACTCCCCTACATGTCTCCCTGTGGTGGGTCCTGTTGCTGGAGTCTGCTTAGCAATAAAGCTCTCCACAAGAAGGGCTCGCTCCATCACTCTCTCCTGTGTCAGAATGCTGAGGGAGATCATTGAAGCCCTGATCTCATGTCTGTGTCCCTACTCAATGTTTCAGGCCCTAAAGAATGGGTCATGTACCATATTTGTGGAGTAGCATGAGTGGTCAGTGAACTTTGCAGTGTACTGAGCTACTGTCATGCTACCCTGCTGCGGATAAAGTAACTCCTAAATCCACACTGCACGAAGGGTGGTAGGAATAAACATTCAGTGGAAGAGACTCTCGAAGTCCATCCAGAGTAAATATGCCTCATCATGCACCTAGAGAATTAGGCTCGACCATCTAACTATTGTTGCATGCTGGAGACTCACGACAAGGATCACCATAAGGTTAGCTGGTGTCCTTAACAATCTGAAGACTTTGAAGACAACCTCCATCCAATCCTCAACTACCTGACGCTCCATCTCTTTGCGGAACTTGGATGTCCTCTATCACTGAAACTCATGCAACTCACTCAGGTGGCGTGCACTCTTTACTGCTGGGGTTGGTGGTATCAGTGGCTAAGAGGGTAGTGGTTCTGCTGGTGCCTCTACTGTGATGGGGCCCTGCACCGAGGCCTCATCGCTCGGTGGGATACCATCTCACACGTAACTCAGAACCATAGCTCGCTGTCTTCATGGGGCCATCCTGAAAATAAATAGGTGCACTACGGTCAAACATTATACCTCGTGAGCTGAAAAAAAAGTAATCACAAAGAATTTTTTTTTATACACACATGCAATCAGTGTTTTCGTGCACTGAGTCGAAAATCAGAGGTTAGGGTCCTGGTGTATGGTTACGCCAGCTGCCACACCAACACTGGAATCCCTGGACTGAAAAACACACTAAATACTCTGAACGCTATTTCTTCACAGAAGAGAATGATCAAAGTGCTGAGTTCTGCGGTAGAACCGACCCCTCTGATACCAATTTGTCACGACCTGTCCTAGAGGCCCGTTCCATGACTACCCAAATCCCGCCTTCCATAGGCCATGGGTTGGCGACTAGCACCAAAGCCGTAAATCCTGATAAATGGGGAGACATTGACTTTATAAAATTAAACAACACAATAGAGTATGCAATAGAAGTAAACACTATGTAAATATTGTATACAAAAGTAAGTGCTGAAAGGAAAGGGGCTAGAAATACAGTCCCAACAGTAAGTATAGTACAACTGAAAAGCAAGTACAACTACAGCAATGTAAACCAGCAGCAACTATGTTGTCCTCTAGAATTCCCACCTGAAGGGTGGGTATAGATGGCCTCCTCAGCACCTAAAGTCTGATAGTTTTCTCCATATACGTCTCACCAAGTGGTCTACCTTCGGGTATCGTCCATCTCCACAAGTATCCACCTTGATCAGTGTGGTCTGTCGTTTTCATCCAATACAACGTAGTGTGGGCATATCCCCTGCATGGGTGAGTATAAGATACTAAGTTAGGACCCCGAGACCTTTGAAGGTCTCCCAGAATCCACGAAGGACAAACCACAAAATGAAAGATACAATTAGAAAGTATCATCCAACTCTACTTAGGTATATGACCATACATATACCTATGATAACAATCTCAGTTCGGCTCCAACTCTCAAGCCCAAGCACAACCCAGTCCATAGAGGAAAGCAAGTCAATCAAATTGATGATAATTATTGAAAGTCATGACTCCGCTCACACAGGTATACATCTTTCATATAGAGATTGAGATGATCAGATGTAGTCATTGATTCATCATCGATGCCGATCCCACGGAAGATTTTAGTACAGTTGTCGTTGCTGCCGAACCCACGGAGGATTCCAGTACAGTTGTTGCCGTTTCCAAAGAAATAGAGGATTCCATTATAGTTTTCATCACTGCCAAACCCACAAAGGATTCCAGTACAGTTGTCGTCGCTACTGAACCCACAGATAATTCCAGTACAGTTTCTGTCGCTGTCGAACCCACGGAGGATTCCAGTACAGTTGTCATCGCCGCCGAACCCACAAAGGATTCCAGTAAAGTTGTCATAGCTTCCCAACCCATGGAGGATTCTATTATAGTTTTCATTTTTGTTGAACCCATAGAGGATTCTTGTATAGTTGTTTTCAATGCCTAACTTACGGAGGATTCCTGTAAAATTGTCATCATAGTCGCAGCCAGCTCGAGGGTTTATGCACACAGCACGCTCTATTCTGGGAGGTTCCGCTCATTGATCAAATGGGATGATACATCAACTATAAAGAAGTCCATATTTGATTTATCCTGATGTTCTACTCGTCAAAATAAACCCAACGCGACAGAAATCGCGTCAATCAGATGCCCAGTCTGTGATGTATTCGCCTTCTAGTTCAGGGGTTTAGTTAGAATCGTGATCGATCCAACATGACCATACTCAAACTCCACCCAAATCACCAATGGGGTATACTCAAGGCACTGCCTCACTCCAAGGATTCTAGCGCTGATGACGTTTCTTAAAATGGACACCCAGTACCAAAGTTATGCAGGTTTGTACAGGGGCGCATGGATAGTGCATAGTCTAACAAACCATGCGGCCAGGCCATGCGATGTCTCTGGGTGAGACAGTGGCTACCGCACGGTTTATCAAACACTATGACCAAGCTGTGTGATGTCCCTAGATAGGACAATGTCTACCACATGGTTGGTGCACGGTTTGGAAAACTGTGGGGCCAAACAGTGTGACCACTTAAAATTTGGGTTTTAAGTCTCGGGCCACTCGGGATTTCCCATATATTCCCCGTTCTTCCTCCCACTCGTGCTTTATGTGGGATTTCTTGTTTTCAGAGGTTCGGGGAACACCTTAGCACGTTTTAGAGGCACATCGAAGGAGTTTCTTGGTGAATCGAAGGGGGTTCTCCATTCTTCACCCAAACGCTAAGCCTCCACCTCCCATCGCAATGAACACTCCATTCAAGAGGAAAGATGAAGGGGTCGGGCCATGTTAGTTTGGCACGCACACTCCGCATTAGAGTGGTAACAGGCGGCTCAACAAGAACATAAAGAAGATCATCAAACCCTAACCTCCCGCAAAGATTATTCCCAACCCTCAAAAGAAAATATCCGCGTTCTTAAAAGATGAACTTTGGAATATAATCATACTTAAAATCCAACCCCTACCTTGAAATAAGTTTTTTCATAGATGATGTCATGGGGAGGTGGCGTAAACTCATTTACGTCGGGGAATAAGGGGCTGAGGATGTCGCGCTGTTGGCATTCCTTGTGGGTGGATCCTTCTCCTTTGGGTTGGTCGATGATCGAAGTAGATGATCATTATTCTTCGGTGGTTCTTCGTTGAAAGAAGAACCTTATTCTTCTATTTCACAAGAGCTCTCCCAAAATTATCTCAACACAAGGAGTGCCAAAATAAAATAATAGTTAAGGCTATTATTTTATTCACACATGAATTTTTAAAATTTAAACACTTTAATTAATTAATTGTTGGGTTCAATTCATTAATTCAACGTGTTGGAAAAAATTAATGGCATAAGAGGAGGTGAAGAGATCACATTGATTAAAGTGAGAGTTGTCAAATTAATAAAGGGGGGATTAATGGGGAATTCAAGGGAGTTGAAAGGTTAGGGGATAGTGTGGGCCCCACATCACATTATCCTCTCATGGGAGGTTATGTGGGTGTGGGCCCCACCTATTACTTCCCCTTGTAGGATATAACTAACATCCTTAAATGATAAAATTCTGTACAACAATTTTATTTAATTTAATATAAATCCCCAAAAATTAACTTCTCCTCCCAAGCAAACGCAACTCCAGTAAAGGTCCACTTAAGCGAATAACGGCGCTGCGAGTTCATAGGTACCCTCAGACTTCATTTCTGAGCATCGATTGAAAAGATAGAAAAACATGTACATATGTTTACTGAACGTACCCGATCAAAACATCAGAAATTGATTCTGGGCACATTGGGCCTCAGAATCAGGCACCGTTAGAAACTACGGACTCGTAAAATTCCAAAGAATTTAGGAAAACATTTCCATCAAATTTCTGGGTCATTACAAACAACATTAATTGTTCCCTAAAAACTGCAAGTTGTATTAAATCACTCTCATATTAATTTATAATTATTTATTATTTTCATGATTTAAATCTAGTTTGGATAGCATGAATTTATTTCAAGTTTCTCATTATTTAATAATAAATTTAAAACAAAACATTTATTTTAGTTCATATAACATAGGAATGATTGTGAATAGATAAGTAATTCTCAATGAACCCATTTGGAGGTGCCATGTATTCTGGTTATAAAACATGGTTACACAACATGTACCCAAAATTACCTGAGTTATAATATTTTTCAACCACAAATCTTGATCTATGCTAATCAAAACATTCCATGTGGTTATTGTTATGTGGCATCATTACACACCACTTATCGACATGTATTTGAACTTTGTTTGACAGAAAGTATGTGACATGTAGTGGGTATACACACCATATTACACCACATGATTTAGAGATTATGTGGTCAATGTATGTGACATGTGATTAATAAACACACCACATATTTATTTCCCACTAAATTAAATGGTCCATTAGTTCTTATAAATGATTCATTATGTTTTACAAACCAAGTAACATAATATATCACTCATTAAATGAATGTTGAGTCCCTCGTCTTGTTGTGTGGGTTGACATAATCTAACTACCCAGTGTGTAGCTAGTTATACAGGATATGTAACTCATACTAAATCTTGTAATGTACACATCAAGACATGAAGGTCTTGTGAGTTGACATACATATAATTAATTAAATTAATTTCAAATTACATGGGTTATAAATACCATGCGCACTCTAGGTGATATGAATTACACAGAGAGTGGATTTGAAAGGTTATATGGAATTGAATTCATCATTTAAAAATTTTCTTAATATTCTATAACTATATTATTTTTATGATCATCATACATTTCATTTACTCTATATTAATCACCAAATATACACTCCATGTATAATCCTGGCATGTTATGTGGTCATACATGTCATGAAGACAACATGGAATGACTCACAAATCAACAAGACCTCTTATATTGGGACGTTTCAAGTATGAACATAGAAAAGGACTAGACACATCATTATTTACATGTTATAATGATTGATGGAATATATCATGTAGGTAATAAACATTAGAACTAGGTTTTATCGATATCATAAGGGTACACGTTTTGTTTCATCTAGTATATGTTGTGGATAGAAAAATTTATGTGAAAAATTTAATCATACCCAGAGGGTACCAAACACGTACCATGTCAATTATTGGTATATACTAGTCAATTTTAAATAGAATATAATTTAATTAATTTTTTAGTAGTTACAGATTATCGTTATCTCAGAGAATTTTTGTAATGATAATTAATATAATTTATTTTTTTCTTAATTAAACCATTAATTTATTAATTTGATAAAATGATAATAATAAATATTGAATTGAAATAAGTTCTAGTAATCGAAATGAAGAGTCACTTAATATTTTGAATGATCATGAGCTTTATCGACATATCTATGTGTTGGGTTTCTATTTAATTTTAGTATTTCTTTCAATGATCGGTTTAAAAAAATATTATTGAATTAAATATGATGATGTATGTATATTAATTCCATATTTTTTATATATGGGAATAAGAAACTGATTATTATTTTATGTAACCCTTATCCACTGTTAACCCACACCAATGAGGGAGTAATAAATTTTAATTTAATGAGATCGTAGTTTTTGGAGAAATTTCAGGAAATGAGGTGTGGTAAAACCAACCAATGAGATACCTAGGTTGATAGAATAATTAAACAACTCAAGAAATATATTGGATAATGAAGTATTCCCCACAATGATAAAGGTTTTTTTATCGTCCTCTTAATTAACAAACATGTATTTAATTTATTATGATCATATCAGATATTTTTTTAATTTCTTTATGTGCATGGTTATTTATTTATTTATTGAACATATATTTTATTTGACAATTAAACACATTCTCATAAAACAAATGAAATAAAATTCATGAATGCATATTGAAAAAAAAGTTATTATGCATAAACTGGTTTATTATACATGGTTAATTAATTATTTAATATTGACATAATATTAAAAATAATGAAATGGTTAAAACAAAGAATATTTATACATAAGGATAAATAAAATATTTCAAGAAAATATTAATTTATATACCACCTTATATAACATGTGTATGAATAAAACCACATATTAATGTCATGGTATGTTTCTCATCAAGATACTTTCATTTATCATGGAATTTTAATTATAGTTTTCAACTGATTTAGATACGTTAGCATCAAGATTATTTTCCATTAAAAGGAATGATGAAACATAGATACACGGGTTAAAGAAATATGAGTATGGGATTTTTATAATTAAGGATCCTACTCAACATATCATTGAACTATGAGTTAATATAGTTGTAAAGACATATTACCTTAATACAGTTGAATATTTTTATATGGCCTTTATTTTTGTTACTCAAATGGAAATATATATCCTTACCACTAAAATATCATTGAGAAAGGATATTCTGAAACCAATGGTTAATGATATTTTGATTTACTAAAATAGTGTGACACATGTAATATTCATAATGTTACACCTAGAAATCATGAAAATCTTATAAAATCTCCTTTCATTTATCATAGAAAATGGAAAGTAAATCGATGATTAAAATGATATCATTTCTTAACGAAGAAAATAACTTCACCATGGAAATTTAAAAATAGTTTTATAGTTATATATACACCACATTACAATATGAAAATATTTACTACCCATTTGAATCCCCTATTCTTTGTTATCCATTATGTGTGCGAGAAGGGGTGAATATGATTCCTATAGGTGATACATGGAGGATTATTCATTTTTTCTCATTATGTTATCCGTAATTTATTGTGATATAATGATAGAAAATAAATACCAGTATACACACAAAAATATACCTCAACTCTTAGAACATGAAAAATAGAAAATAGTGGCTGAAGATAAATTATATTTTGACTGTACTATATATATGTAAATTGGAAGATGGGTATCATAAGAACCTATCCCAAATAATAGGTTATAAGCTATAGTTTTACAAGACCTCATGCATAATTCCCTATACACAAGAGTATATTGACTAGATTTGTTGGTATAGATATGTAGTGGAGAGACTATAAACACATCAATCATATTCATAAACTAGAATTAAATAGTAAATACACAATTTCAATAAAATATAGTGGAAAACAACATAAAAAAATCTATAATTTTTTTTAGGTTAGACAATAATAAACCAAATAGACTCCTGATGTTGCTGGTGAACATGTGTAATCTTTACAAGTAGAAAATAAATAAATAAATAATTTTGTTGTAGTTGTTTTAATTCTATATTGATACTATAAAAAATCTATTTTATTTTATGAAACACTATATAATATTTTAAATAATATTTTTTGGAGTAGGGCATAGAGTTATCCTATAATTCAATCCTCTACAGAGCCTTAGTATTGATATATTAAAAATATTAATTATAATATTTCATTCATGAAATTATTTTATAAAATAATGGAATATATCCCAAAAATAGTCTTAAATGGGAAATCTAAGACCGCCCATAAATCTAGAATATGAATTTTACTAAAGGCATAACATAATCTTTTTATCGACGAGGTACTTTGTATAAGTTATATAATGTGTGAAATAGTAGAAAAATTATAATTAAATTATTCACTATATATTAAATTTAATTTACAAAAATATCCTCTATTCTAGAAAAAATTATCCAAATAATAGGGATTGTTTCATAACCCTAATAATTGATGGAGATAATCGTCGAGAAGAGTGTTAGAGGATAATGGCAGAATCATGTGTAGAAAATCAGTATACCAAGGATATTATTGTTATTAATGAAGTTAATTGATTTAACTAAAAAAATCATTGAAGAACCATTATATGTTAGTGATCGATCTATTTTCATGGGAGGTTGTTTATTTTTAACCTCCTTTTTATGTTTCACCATAGAGATCAGTAATTAATCGTTTTATAAAAATAATTTTTGGATTTTATTACTAGTTTAGCATTGATTTCTTTTATTCCTAGATGTAGAAACTATTGGATCCATTATTTTATTCCACACTCATCAATTTTTTCATCAATGAAAAGAAGTCAAAAAGAACAATGAAAAAAAAATTCTCACTTTTTTTTTGTTTTGTAACTTTATTCCACTATTCATTATATATTAATATTTTGTATTCTGATTGGTCGATGATTTAAAAAACCCCAATAATTGATCATTTTATAATCGTTCATTATAACAAACAATCATTTTTATTGTATGGTTTTGGTATCAAAGGAACAAAATTGTGTTGTGGTAATGATGGAGACCCAGCGATTGTGTAGGTGAATATGAATTCACAAGCTAGCCCATGAAAATACTTTAGGGTAGAGATGAACAGCAATTTGTGGTCAAATGGTGAATTGAATTGGTCCACAATTGATGATGTGGGCTCGATCAACCTATATTAAGTCTTTATTGGTGATAATCATATATGGACTAAAGGAGGGGGTTATGTGGGTGGATACACATGTATATTGAGAAATTATATGAAATCTTATTCTATATTGTATAGGGTTTATTCGTGAAGATAAATATCACTTGACAGTGTATGTTTTCCTTATGTTATATGTTGTTTACGCAGGTGACCAATCATCTAACCCTTGGGTACCTAGGGATTTTCATTTATAGTGTACATGGATATGGGTAGGAGTACATAGAAAATGAATAATGTTGGATTTGATTTAGAGGTATACACCATGTGTCCTTTGTACATGTCATGTACACATTCCAAGGTAGGATAGAGACCTTACATCCCCCAGTCTAGTTTCATTATAATTGTGGATGTGTTTCCTTGGTCCATCCATGATATGGTGTGACATGGTATCCCATCCTGGGAATGGGATGGTAAATACCCTTTATGGTCTAGTACTATAATGAGTTGGGTGTCCCTCTGTATAGCCTAAGGTGCGATCCTCTATCACTCTTCCCTAGGAAAGGTCAATTTTTTAATTTTTTTCATCTAGGGAATGTGATCCCCCATCCTAGTGTATTATTACTAATAGGGTTAGGTACCCCCATATCCACATGGAATTATCCACTACCTTGGTATTGATATATATTGAGTTATATTTCATACAATGAATGGCATGGACTAGCTAGTAAAACCAAGAGGATGAATTCCATTAGTAACAGTGAGACTCAAGAAGGGAGTTACCTTGGATGAATTTAACCATTAAGTCATGACTGTAATACATGGCTAGAATTGAGTACATGAACATAAATTTATATTTATATTCTATATATGAGTGTATCTAGTTTTTATTCCTGCCAGTTGACTCTCCATATTGTGGTTCTGGGAAGAATCTATAATATTCTTCATTTTTTTATTTTCAGGTTTCATATTGGGTATGTTATACTCACCACATCATGGTATTTTCTTGCACATACCTTGCCAAATACTGACAATAAGCCAATTTTTGATGTCCTAAGAAAACTAGGAGTAAGTGCATAATATTTTTTGTTGATATATTTTTGGCGGTTCTCAAAGTTTTATCTTGATATCATTCTATCTTTATTAGATGGTTGGAGTCATATTACTATTTTCTAGGCCTTTATTTGGCAATTTTCTATTCTATATACTATTTCTAACTTTGATGTGGGAAAAGTTATTATTCATGAATTTATATTATTTTTTAATGGTATTTTCCACATTATACTGGTGTATGTGCGTGTGTACGTGTGTATATGTACATTAGGATAAAGCCTCCCATGTGTTTGTCATACCTACATAGTGCTATCTCCATCCATTAGATTATTGGAAGGTGGATTAGTGAGTCACACTCATATTACTGCTGGACAAGATGGGCCATGGAGGGTCAGTTCATGACAGATTGGTTTCTGATCATGTTATCTTAGGACAGGATTCTGGAGATATTATAGTAATGTGGATTTTTTTGGGATCCTTGGAATCAAGGATAAAGTGTATTGAATTTGGATCTTCAGATAGTTAAACCGTGAATTTTTTGGTGGGCAATGCTTCTATTCCCCCAATATATTCATACCAACTTATAGAGTCATTAATAGTAAGCATTGGTTTCTATGAAAATATCAGTTTATGATTTATATAAGAAGGGATTATAGTGTATTTAACCTTCATGAGTTATATCCCAAGATATACTCTTTGATCATGGTCGATCATTATAATTGTAGGATTCATCCATAGTGACAACTGACTTGGATAGTGAAACAAAATAATGATGATAATATTCATTGAAATGAGGCTATAGTACAGGGACTGGTCTAGGATGTGGTTTTCTAGGGGGGAGGGGGGGTTCGGATATTACCCACACTTGTTGTGAAGCCTATTTTTCTGGATGTATTCAAAAAATATGTGCATAGGATGAGTGCACATCCTATGTTCTATATAAATAGATCTATTATTTTTTAGAGTGATAAATACCAATAGGAATCACTTGATTGGAATGATGTAGTAGAATATGTTTTACACTTAAGAGGACCCCTCCCAAATAGATAGAGGTCTTAGCTATGAGCCATCTCTAAGGAATAATAGGGAATAATATATCATGATGTGCTAGCTGCATGATGAGGTTAAACTCACATGAACAGAGTTCAAGATACTCTTTATAGAAGAGTTTTTTCCAATTAAGTTGTGGGATGTACATATCTAAGAGAGTTTGGAGCTCGAATATGGAAGCTTGTTAATTATTGATTATAAATTAAAGATCATCAACCTACATAATATAATGTGAATATGGTTCATGATGGATATTTTTTAGAATGAACCATTGGGCATGGCTATTTCGAAAATATATGATCTAGAGTGGCATCTCGTCAGTTACCCCCTTTTGTGGTTATAGAGCATGTCTTGTTTGTGGATAGATTATTAGCGAGGTATTTTCTGATAGTTGGTTTTGGAAATAGGATCCTTAGAGGTGGGCCCTCATAAAAATGTGGTCAATATTAGATTCAGGGATCCATTCATGTTAGGAAGCTTCAAAAGAAGTATCAAGATGAATGTTCAACCTCTAAAGGTTCCCAAAGCGATTCTAATTTGGTAAGGGAGACACAGTTCTTATACTATGATGGAAATGTCCATATCATATGGGATTAAAATATCCTTAATGAAGAATACATGTATATGGACTATGGATTAATAAGGTATAGCATGTGGCCTGAAAAAAGTGGTTCATATGGTAGTGGAAGTGGGTAGTGATTTATGGGAGCAGTGGGAGGTGGCCAATGTAATAATATTTTTCCACCAACACCTCCTCTAGGTGTTCTGTGCTAGGGATAGGGAGCTGGTGGTTAAGATTGTGGAAAACTATATATAGTGTAGCAATATGAAATGGATTCCCTAGGTATTTTCTAAGGTGAAATTTGTGTCTTTTATACATTAGGTGATTCTTTTATTGACACAGTAACAAGATAATCCTTTCTTATTTCATCCCTTTTTTGGGATATATGGATTCCAGTAGAAATATTAGATCGACCGTTACATATATAGACTCATACCAGAAGATATTTAGTGATTGAATACTTCTTTTGATAGTATGGCATAACTATTGGAGGACTGAGATTTATATGGGATAACATCATAGTTGTTGTGAGGCCTTATAAAATCATTTTAGGTATGGATCAGCTCACCATTGATCATGAAAAAATTGGCTATTTTTTGTAGAGGATGTGAAATTTTCTAGGTCATAGGATTAGTTTCTCATCAATTATTGTGAAGGAATCCTAAGAAAAGTAGGATGAAATTGTATCTAGGAGGATTCAATCAATATATCTTAATTTTTATATTATATCACTTGTAGTATTAGAAACTATGAGATTTTACTTCCATGTAGGGGTGGAGGAGTACAATGAAATCTCCCTTAAGGAAATGTTATGAATACCACCAATTGATCGATAAATTTAGTTATAGAAATAATCCTAGGGGATACTATGATATCTTCACTAACATATCTGATAGTCCTTGATTATCTGTGAGGGAAAATGGTTCATTTAATGGATCAATAGAGGACGAGCATTGTTAGACCCACTATATAATCAAAGTTATCACCAATGTTATTTCCTAATATTTTGGATTGGAGTTTGTTATTATTAATTGAATATTATTGCCTAAACCAAGTTACCATCACAAATAAATTTCCACTTCTGAAAATTTCTAATCACTTTGAACAACTTAAATGGGTGATATGGATTATGAAGATTAAACTCAAGTTTGGTTATCACCAAATCCAAGATTGAGATGCTGACATATTTAAGATAGAATTTTGGTGCCACTATGGACACTATGATTAGTTAACGATTCCCTCTAGCATTAATAACTCCATGGTAGTGGTCATGGGGCTCAAGAAATAAATATTTCAGCCCTTCTTTCAATGGTTTTCTAGGTTAGAAGGGAAAAGTCGAAGACACAATACATGGGAGGGTGAATTTTGATTCAAAAAAACATGTAGAAAACAATAATTACATCTATTTTTTAAAATTAATCTATTACTTCTCTCATAAATATGAGTGATAAGTGGTAAATAAATTTGGAATGAAAAACACATTGTCATGTATAATGGCATAAGGGACATAAATTCACTTGTCTACTCCACCAACGCTCTCTCCATGAGATGGGTGATTTTAATAAGAAGGTGTTATTATCCAGAGAACGATAAAACTATTTAAAGTTGGTTGAAACCATTACAACAAGTTTTTTACAAGAACTAATGGATTATTTAATAGGAACAAAAATAACCATAGTTTATCATGAGATTTGGACACTCCACCAAGTCCAAGAAAGAGCAGTCGACATTTAAACAGAAAATAAATGATATTTAGGTTAATGTAAAATAGGTTTAGCTTATAGTAACATTAAAACCTGAATAATGTTGATGATATTCAATAAATCACAATAGAAACAAAAATAATATTCAATTTCTAATATACATCCTTTAAATACATGTAGAGAAAACATGAAGGAGACAGTCAAAAAATGTATGCCTCAAAAGTGAATCTTTGATAGATGCTTTTTTTAAATTCGGTAAAATGTTAACAATAAAATATAGTAGCAACATAAATACATTAATTAAGATGAAAAAATCAAAACATGTATGTTTCCAAAGTGTACCTAAAATATAGAACTAGAATTAAATAGATAGTATTATTTTTGAATATGTATCTATATCACATATGGAAAAGAAGAAACTCCTGGTATTTAACAATTTGATCTAATTATTTTAGGTCAAACAAATCGAAAAATATTTCATGAAATATAGGCCTAATAAAACCACACATCATTAATTGAATTTTAATTTTAACAATCATATAAAATCCTAATACCACTTATAAAAAACAATGATTTAGTCAGTTAAAAAAATACGATAGATTAGCCTTTAAATAGCTTTAAAATAGTATTTTAATTTGAAAAGGTCATTGAAAAAACTGGAAAATTATTCCATAATTTTAAAACACTCTAGTTAACTGGGAAAAATGTTGGGTGACTCTATGTTGTGATAAACATAAAAAGTATGGTTGATCAAAATAATCAGGGATGGTTAAATAATGATTTGTTTCTTAAATGTAGGGTTCCTAATACATACATTCACTTCAAATAAAGGTAATGAAATAATGCTTCCCCACTGAAATAATGGTTCAAAAACCATATATTATGCCCAAAAACATGGGGTATAAATAGTGTTTACATATACCTTTAAAATGAATTCAACTCTTAAAAAATAAAATAAAATCTCAGGGGATTAAATTCTAAAAATGATTCCATAATAAAATAATTATTCCACTAGTCATTATCCTAAAATTCACTTAAAGTAAATTAATTAGTAAAATATATGTGCATTATTATGAGAATTCAAAAAAAATTAACAAATTATTTTGGATTAATACATTCAAAAAATATACACCATTTTGATGATCAAAAAACCCATAATACTAATATAAACATAAAAAAAATATTTCTCTAAATTATATGATTAGAAACAAAGATATATAAAATATTGTTTTGTCCCAAATTCTTTAATATAGAAGAATTTTAAAAATAGTATAAAAATGATAGAATTGTTTTAATTATCCAATAAAAGAAAAATATATTTCTCCCCAATAAAGAAAAAAATTTCTATAAAGAAATTATTCAAATATATTTTTCCTATATATTTTTTTAAATATTACTCCAAATACATTTCTCATATTTATTTCGCCAAATTTTATCAAATGTTTTCATAGTTATACCCATTCATTTCTCCCCTTTTTTTAAATTAAATAAAGAAAAACATTTTACATCATATGATACAATGGGAATGATATTAGACTATGAAAATTGGTAATAAAAAAATAAAGGTAGAGAAAATTAAATATTTTTAAACATTTAAGATTTTCAATGATAATTTTATATTAATTTTATATAGTATATGGTAAAGGAAAATAAATGAGTCATTTTCTATGGTTTAATGTTTTATATTTTAACTCTAAACTCTAAACTCATTTACTCATAGTAACAATAACTTTGAACCTTATTTCCATTCTTCATTGAATAATTATAAGTCATTAATTCATAGAATAAGATGAGAAATTTTTAACTAAAAACTCATTCAGATCATTAATATCTATTTTAGAAATAACATCACATCTGATCTACCATATTTAATTTACCATTTAAACATTAAAAACATTTTGAAATTATCAATAAATTTTCATTTTCAACAATCTTTCATACTTCCTTTCATGAGATATATAATCTTTTTTAAACAAAATTTACGATTTTTTACAATCTTCATAGGTTTTTATAGACATTTTGAGATCTTCATACATCTTCCCAATTTCTCTATTTAGAATATTTAAATTAGTAACCAACTCTATATAGGCCATTAAACCTATATTTTTATGAGAATATTGATCTTATGGTACATAAAAAACAAGTATTTCTATAACTTTCTAGATGATATTTCTAAAGAACCTCCAAAAACATTTACTAAATATTCTCCAAATAGATTAGTAATAACATTAGGAAAACAATTATCATGCTTATATACTTATTTTAAATATATATTATCAATATATTATGAACAAATAAAAATAATCAAATGATCCAAACCTTAAATGATTATCAGTTTTGAATACCATTTTTCTATGGTTGAAGATCCAAGTATCTTCTTGGTGCATGATCTGACTTTATCAAAATGATTTTTTTGAATTTAAAAAAAGGAATATGAATTGTTTACGAGTGTTCCAAAAGGATTTAGGTTCTGAAGGAAGAAGAAGAACACTTTTATTATGATGGTTTTTAAGTGATGGGTCATATTTATGAAAATTCCTGTAATAATTTTACATTTTACAGTTGAAAATATTTTTATTCATAAGAAAATATTACAAAATAAAAAATTCAACTAATTGAATAAAAAAAATTTGAAAAAATAATTTATGATAAAATGAGTTTTATGAAACAACATATTAAAAAAGAACATGATTATCTATTAAAATTAAATAAACCAGTTTTTCATTATGTGATTTAAATTTTCACAAGAAATACATAACACTCCCCTCAATTATAGAACCCTCTAGAAAAATAAACTTCATAATATATATAAAAATTTATTTAATTACATAATAATTTTTTTATAAATAATAAAAGTTTTTTTTAAAATTATTTCTACAAATTAAAATATTTTATCTATTTTTTCACACATTTTTATATATCATCTAATACATGTAATTAAATTAAACAGTTACTATAAAATCATTAAGGCTTATGCATGATGTTTTAAAATAATGGTCAACATATTGATTCATCGCATAAAATACTTGATTAAGAAAAGATTTAATAGTTTAAATATATAGATAATTAAATTTTGAGAGAAAATTATAAAACCAAACGTTTTTCTCCCTCTATATTAAATTGATAATGAATAAGATGAAATAATTTTTGTATTTTAATAGTTGCAAATTTTTCTCAGATAATTAACTACATCAATGTTGATCAGATATAGAATAAATATTTGTTTTCCAAAAAAACCACAAATAAGTATAACAATTTTGTTCAGGGATATATATCTGAAAAATATCAAACAAAATATACTTTTGATACCCATATGATTTTGGGCCCGATAATGCTAGAAACTAAAGCTTTCGGTAACCAAATATATTTTTTCTGAGTAGAGACTCAATAATTAAATATACATAATGATTTTAATAGTGAATATGCTTTTCACCAAAACATTGGGGTTTTCTAAAATAACTATCATTAGTATAATTTACATTTATCCTATAATGATAACATTTATATCTTATATATGATCTTTCTTTTTGAACCAGAAAAAAAATTAATTCCTATATAATTTTTTTCTCTTTTACACCAATATCAATTATAATCTTATTATTGTATTAAATTTTTAAATAGAATTTAATTCAAATAGTTATCACCCTTGATATCCATCCAAGAGGATTTTATTAAAGTATTAACTTCATTTAATAGTTCCTTAATTTTATTTTCATTTAAATTACATGAACATTAAGAATAATTATTCTTAAATCCAAAATCTATTTTGAGAAACGTTCATTATCAATTGAAATAGAATTAGAATATTTTATAATTATTCTATACTATTTCTTTAAAAATTCAAATTTTCATTGAATCATAAAATAATAAATTAATTCATTAATTATAAGAATGTTTTTTTGGATATATAACATTGAGTGTTTGAAGATTGTACCTCATCAATATGTTAAATAAAAAATATTTTTCCCATTTGATTTTGATTTTAATCTTCAATGTTTGCAGTGGATTCATCAGTTGAATCATAAGAGATAGTCTGGTTTTCCTTCATAAATTTCCAACCTTTCCATTTTTAATTAACTTTCCTTTCAGATTTATGAACATGACAATTTGATCTCATATTACCCTTCTCCTTATATTAATATAATCAATCTCTATTTATTTTTAATTTAATCATAATCTTATTATATAGATTTAATTTTTTTCAAAGATCTAATATATATTTACTTCAATCCAAATATCTTGAATCAGAATATTCATTAATAGTAGTTTTTAGTGCAATATCAACCATTTTGAGAAAGATAAGACTTTTACCTTCTACTTGCATCTCATCATCATACATCATTAAGTTACCAATCAGTTATTTCATCATCAAAACATTAATTGTTGTGGATTAGATAATCATAGAAGATATTACATTCCAATTATAAGGTAATAACCTAAGTAAATCAAATTATTCATATAGTTCTAGAATATGTTCTCCAAAGGAAACAATATCATTGTCAACTTCTGTCATTATTCCAATCATCTGAGGGGTGTTTTCATATTCATGTATCCATAATGTATCAAATTTCAATTTTTCAATATTTTTATGTAGTTTTATAACATTATCATTTAATTCAATGGGAACATAAATGATCTTATACATCTTATATGTGGTATTACATTGAAAAAGTCAATAACATTTATTATATTTTTATCCATAGACAATAGAATTCATATCCATTTAATTAAGATCATTATAATTCCTTTGAGCATAAATAAACTTCTCCATATTTAATTTAGTAATTTCATATGTCTTTATTAATTTCATGTAAAATGTTATTCTAATAATTTCTAAATAAATAATAATGAATTATTTTTAGAATCCATAATTAAAAAATAAAATAAGGTGTTAAAATCATCAACAAAACATATATAAGAGAATTCAATGATTTTTTTGTTTAGATCATCAGTATTGATGATTTTCTATTAAAATAAATAAAAACACATAAAACCATTTTTTAGGTTCTGATTTGTGATATTTAATTGAAAAAATATAATAATTCGGTATTTATAAAAATAAATATATCAAATAAAGAACATATTATTTTAACAACTTTTGGTATAGAGCATACAATTTAGAATCTTCAAGTATTTTTAGAAAGATAAATTTAAAAATAGAGGATTTTCATTGATACCAATTTTCAGTTCAGAATAGCATAGATGTATATATAATAAGGGGTGAATTATGTTCCTTTGAAAACATGAAAAAAATAATATTTACCACTTGTTTTTTTAATATAAATATTCCTTCCCTCATAAAGAAGAGTGAGTAGTGGAAAATAAATAAGAAAAGAGAAGAATATAGTAACTTGTTAGGGTTTGTGGCACTGAAATCTTATAGTCCACTCCACTAATGAAATCTCCATAAGCTTGATGATTTTCACTAGTAGGTCTTTATATCCGTAGACCTACAATTTAGTGATGGTTGGAGACACCTTTACAATAATGATTTTATAGGGCCTTTTGGTTATTTTAAAGGGAACCAAAATTGAAATAGGTAAATATGTGAAGATTAAACTCTACTATGTATATGTATGAGTAGTTGATAATTAAATATAAAATAAATGATATATGGATTATTGCGAAATAGTTCAAAGTTACAGTTTCAATTAAAAACTAAAAAATGTAGGTGATATTTAACAAACAATAATAGCAAAAAAATAATATTCAACATAAAAATTTATTCCTTTTAATAGTTGTAGATAAAAAAACTATGTAGATGATAAAACATGTATCTATCAAAAGATTACCGTTGATAGATTATTTGTTGAACAAAAACAAAATATTAAAAAAAATATAGAAGTAATAGTAGTAGCACATTGACCAAATAGAAAAGAATAAAAAAATGTATGTCCCCAATGTACATATCTAATATAGAACAATATACAATGAAAAAATATTATTTATCAACCCACATCAGTCCAACTTATTGGGGAGAATAAAATCATTATATTTAAAAACATTCTTGAGTTGATTTAGGTCAAACATCTCGACAAATATCGCATAAATTTTCATGATAATAAAACCAACCATTATGATTTGAATTTTAATTCGTGATCTCAAGTAAAATAACAAATTACATTAGAAGAAGGAATTATTTAATTGATAAAAAATAAATTTAATAGGTCATTAAATAGCTTTAAATTAGAAATTTATTTTGTGGATACCATTAATAAATCTTAGAAATAATCCAAAATTTCAGACAACTCAAGTTGACTAAGTCAAACATAGTGTTTCTTAGAATATATATGTAATTCAAATGTACATTTGACAATGTATTATTTATTCAAAAATTAGGGATGAAGAACCATATGTTTGTTCCACAAATTTATGGTTCCTTCAAAAAGTATGTTTCTTGATCTATATGTTCACAAAAAATATAGTTTATGAAGTTATGCTTCCTTACTATTTGTAGGGTTTACAAACCATACCATACTATAATACATATAGGGTATACAATTCATTTCAAAAATCCTTTGAAATTATAAGAAAACTTAATAAATAAAATAAAATCCCATGGGATTAATGTATGAAAATAATTAAAGAATAAAATAATTATTCCAATAATCATTATCCTGAAACACTATTAAAGTAACATAATTAGTAAAAAATATGTCATTGTTTGTGACCAAAAAAATCATATATAATTTAATGAAATTGATGGATCAACACATTACGAACATGGTCTGTGATGGTCTTCCCTAATGAAGTATTTTTGAAATCCACATGATAGAAGGATCATGTGATACATTTGAATAATGTTCTATACAAACTATGAGAGAATCATTTTTTATATAAAACACTTGAATTTTCATTTCTAGATTTGAGAGGTCCACAACCTAAGACACGTAATCTCATAAGAGTAAGAGTTAGTAGACCCAATAATGATCAAGGAAGTTCCATCATTGGATCCACCCAAGAGTGTGGCCAAGATATCGAGTTTGCTGACCATAGAAGGATATTAATAGAGACTTATGATGGATTTCACATTGATCATAACACCCTTGATTACCTTGAATCGAAAGGGTAATCCTTTCAGGTGTGTGGAGAAGTGTTGTTAGCATTTTTAGTAGATGTTGAAGAGGTTATTGAGAACCCCCATTTTGATACCACTAGAGGAGGGTGTTATGTATGGGGTGTTCTACGATGCCTACAAATATGGGATTGGATGTGTCTTAGTGTAGAGATAGGAATTGATTTCTTATGGGTATTTAATAATGATACCTTATTAGTATAACTATGTGATGCATGAATCTGAGCAGGAAATGGTAGTTTTATCCCTTATGTCTACATTAAACTATCTTATAGGAGATAAATTCATCATCTATTATGACCATAAGTTCCCTAGGTATATCTTCTCATCGGAGTATCTAAACCTCTATTAGAGGAAAGGGTGGAGTTCCTACATGACTTAGATTTTTTAATAGTCCATACTCCAGGTAAAGGGAACATGGTGGAAGATTATATCTGTAAGAAACATTATTTTTATTTCAACGTTATTAACTGTAGTAGTTGGCCTCATTGTAGTTTTTCCTAGTGCGAAAGTGCATTGTAGCATACCTATAATTGATATTTTTACCCCTATTCTTCCTCATCATTTCAATGATACATAGGTTGGAGATATTGATTTTTAGGTCTCTCAATACTATATATCCCAAGGATATGGTCTAGATGGATTTTATAAAGGTAGGGAGATTATCATCCTTTTTTGAGGATGGAAAAGTGATTATGTTCTGCAGTGAGAGGAGGTGTTGGGAGAGTTTCATGTGTCCCCCATAATAATACACCAATATCTGGAAAAAATGTGTCAGGACCTTCGATATCAGTTTTAGTGGACAAGAATAAGGAAGAGTGTAGCTAATTTCATATATTGAGGATGCACTTATTACTTTGTTTAGGCCACACATCAGGTAGAAATGAGTTTATTCCAACACCTTTAGGTTCCAAAATATAATTGAGATTATATATCCATCGATTTTTTTATAAGATTTCCATGCTTAATAGAGGACATGATTCTATTTTGTAGAATATAGACTATCTTTCTTTGACATCCCACTTCTTATCCAATTTATAATCGAGTTTTGTGGAGAGTTTCAAATTCCTATATTTTAAGGAAATGGTTCATATTCTAGTAGTTCCCTCAATAATATTTTTATACTATGATGTTTTCATTATGTCACAATTATGATGGCGTTTATAGGATGAATTCTGCACCTAGTAATAGTTATCACAACTTTCCATCCCATTATAGATAGTGAGATAAATATGACCATTCACGTTTTGGAGGACGTAATTCAAGATTCATATTGATTTTTTTTTATTTTTAGGAGGATCACCAAAATATTGTATAGTTGGCATATAATAACAATTACCACTACACCATTATTATGGGACAATTCATGACCTTGAATGGGTGACCCTATGGGGAAACACTATGCTAGATGGAGTTAGGTGAGATAGTGATTATGATCTTATAGTTAGTTTGGGTGATGGTTGAGAAGGTTTATATCATCTAAAAGTGGTTGATAATTGACCAAAATATTAAAAATTATATTCATCGTGATTTTTTTTTCAAGTCGGATATAAAATAACTGATGTGAGATTCACATTGAGTTTATTATCTATGCCAGTTTCTAGATAACTATAATTAAATATTAGTTTTATCATATTGGATTAAAAATAACTAATTTTCCACATTATTTTATAATTTATGTTATGTTTTACCAATGAAAGTAAAAAAAATTTCACATCATTAATTAAATAAAATATGAGATATACCTTTTAAAATTATATCAAAATTCAGGTAGGTTCATTTAAATTTGTTTCTTTCTTATGATAGATCTCTTGGTTCTCTCACGTGAAATCCATAACCCATGTTTCATTTTTATGATGGATTCTAATCATGAATTACCATCTACATACACCCTCAAGTTTCATTGAACTCATTGTGAAATTATTGATTCACTACCTACCCACCCCCTGAATTCTTCTCTCCTTACACATTCATATTTATCTCTCATCATCACCCATGTAAATCTCAAAAAATATTTATCATCTCTTGGTTGGATGGATAATGGATTACCCACTAAAAAACTGATTCTCTACAACAATTTTTACATTTGAATGATTTTAGATTGATTATTTTCCTTTTTTATGTTTTTGGAACACATGATTTTTTTAAATGCTAGGTTTCTTTCCCGCAACCATCATAATTTCTTTTGAATAACTACTCTATTGGATACCCTATCCATTCTAAGGATAAATTTCATATTTATATTTCATATCCAATTTTATGAATTTTTCATTCCCATTTGAGTAGTCAAAGTAAATTGTTTATGATTTTCAGCTATTTGATTTTTTTTATTTAACCAATCTATTTTCCACACATATTTATTATTCACTCAGTTTTGAATATGCTTCCATTTTTTGGATTCTAATTAGTTTTATTTTCCCAATTAATTATTTGAAAAAATATTTTTTTTATTTAATGTATATTTTATTATAATATATATATTAACAAAATTTTATCTATTAATTGGATTCTCTAAAATCAGATATTTTATATAAAATTACGAGGAAAGTGTGATCTATTTTAGGTGTAGGTATCAAAAACTTTGGGGAAGAAATTAGGTGTTTCCCATATTTCAGTTGCAGTTTTCAAAACCACAAGTTCCTATATATAAAAATATGGAAACCTATTTTGTGAGATCCAAGCATATGATATATCAATTATGAAAATATTATATGAACTGATGTATGAGTCAATTCTTGTGGCTTTAAGCATTATATTAATTTTAGTTCCATATGACTTTCAACTTCAGAGTCTTAGTCTAGGATAATTTTAATAATTGGTGTAATACTTTAAAAATAACAAAATAATTAATTTTTACAAGGTTGATATATCAACTCATTAATAATAATCTTACTATAAAAAGTACCAATTAAAAATAATATACCTTTATTATATTCTTCATCATTGAGATCCGTTGTATTCATATTCAGTATAAATAAATAAATCTTAAGGTAATTTATAATAATTTATATATGAAGTACTCCATGTTGAAACATAAATATGATATTTAATTTCATTCATACAAATTTACTAGGGATAGCTAATAATTTTATAACAAAACAAACATTAAGGTATTTAACACCCTATTTTCTTTATTATCCTTAGGTTTAAAATTGTACCATCTACTACATGATCCCTATATTCACTGAAATATTTCTTTTCATTGCCTGAAGAATACAATAATATAATATATTATTGATATTGATATTGATAAGAAATTAAATCATTCAATGTTAATATTTTCAACCAAAATATGTTAATTTTTACAAATATTTTTGTTTTTTACATCGTTATAGTTACTATAAATGTACGAATTTTTTTTCTCAATGTGTGTCTAAACATCAACCTCCATCTTTTTTTCTTAAAACTACTATATCATACAATAATTATATATTAAAATTTTATCTCCAATGACCTCATTATATTCACTAATGATCCAATAGTATATTGTTCATGTTTTTACATAAATTAATTTGAATATTCAATTGATAATTCTTGATATTTAGTCCCTCATATAACGCTTTAATTAATTATTTCATTTCTAGTAAGTCAATCTTTTACACCCTAGTGATATAAATTTATTTCCATTATTTTCTTTTTGATCATACAATCTTTCAAAATAATACTCAATTTCATCTCTAGTTATATTAACTTATTTTACATTCTATTCAATAAAATTTAAAATCATAACAACATTTTACAGATAAATAAAACCATAAGTGTGTCTTTTTTATTTTCATTGAAGTAATCTACTATTACACCCTATAACACACTTTGATCACCACTATATTATTTTTATAACATAGTTTTTGGATATTTTTTTTAGATGTTAATGAGTAATGTTTTTTGTACTACACTTCAAATAAGTGTTGAATATGTGGAAGGTGTTGATGATTTTTTTGGATTATACCAAACAAATGTTTCCAATAATTGAAATATTTTTTACATGCCTAATATATTTAAATTTTATGAATTTTAAAGATAGAGAGATCAATGACCATTTTATTTTTCACTATTTTAATTTGAGTTATAGCCCATGGATTTTTAATGGTGAAACTAATAAGAATTTAAAATATATTGATGATGATTCTTTTCAAGATGATATGATTGATCAAATTGATGAAATTATTAGTGATATTTATGTAGATGAAATTGAGAATGAATTGATAATTGAGAGTCTGTATAGTGATGATGAAAACCATTATATATGGGTTCTATATAATGTATGGTTTTGTTGAGGTTATTATGATTTATTAACTTGGAGGTGAAAATGGAGGGTGGGACATGAATTAATTGAGTTTATATAAATTTTTAAATGAATTCTTCTTAATAAAAAATATCTTCCAAATTCACATTAAAATGAAAAGAAATATAGTATGCCTGATGGGATTGGGTATAGAAAAATATATGAATACCTGAGTGCATGTGTGCTATATATGAATGAATATAAATTTCTTCCTAGGTGCCCAAAATGTAGGACTTCATGGTATTATCTAAAAGAAAACTAACAGGTTAAAATTTCCATTATAGGGACCCCGGCCAATGAATTTTGGTATCTTACTATAATTCTTAGTTTGAATTGTTTATTTACAAATTAAAATGATGAAAAAAGGATAAGTTGTATTGTAGATGAGTTGATGAGTGATGGAAAATTATGGCATCTAGCTGATTGTCCACAATGGAATAAAATTGGTTAATAATTTCTTACATCTGGAAATGATGTTAGAAATATAAAAGATATATAGATCATTGTATGTAATGAATCCATATTCATGATATAGTAGATACATATCTCATCGATTGTTTTATTGGTAACTAACAACTTATCTCTTGAATTCATTATGAATAAAAAATATTCTATGATGATTTTAGTGATCTCTAGTCCAAAACACCGCAAAAATGATATTGATGTTTTCTTGTCACCATTAATTTATGATTAGAAAATTTTATGTGAGGAATGTATTAGGATTTATGATTCTTATAAATTGGAATATTTTAAACTAAATAAAATAATTTTTTCACTATAAATGACTTCATAGGATATGGATTGTTTTCTAGATACCACTTTACGATGCGTAAGGATTTCCCAAGTTGTAAACAAAAGACTTCATATTATCAACTACAAAATGGGAAAAATATACATGGTTCATTGAAGTTATTTTCATATGTATAAATATTTTATAAGATTAAAAAATATATTAAATGGATCAAAATAATATTTAATTTCTCAAAAACTATTTTCCACTGGTTAGTATTTCAATAAGGGGAAAACATTGATGTATCATTCAAAAAGAAAATAAATATAGAAATGATAGAAATATTTATATGTATAGCTCAACATTTTTGGAGATACCATATTAGAGATATCATGAGGTATAACATAACATTGATGTCATACATGTTGAGAAGAATATAGTTCACTACTTGACGAGAACATTTTTAGACATTAAAGGAAATAATGAAGATAATTTAAATGCAATATTGGAATTACTATAAATGGTATGATATTTGGAGTTAGCACCCACTATTGATGGAAGGTGATAATTCTTTCCCTCATCTTATACAAAAAAATCCAAGATAGTGAAAATTAGCTTTTTTAATGTCTTTATGATATAAATGTTCCATAGGGTTATTCCATAAATGTAAAAAAATTCGCTTTAAATTATTTGGAGTTGATAGGTATGAAAAATCATTATTGTTACATCATGATGAAATATAACTAACTAGTTTCATGTCATGGAATATTTCACATCTAGTTTTTAATGTATTTAATAAATATGTGTCGGATTTTTAAATAATATTTAACTAATGTGATTAATTTGAATTATTTGAATATTTTAGAGAATGAATATTTTTTTATAAAATTTCTATTTGAAATTTATTTTCAACCATATTGTTTTTATATCATGGAGCATTTAATTATAGATCTAGGGTAAGAAATAATGCTTTGTGGAATTATATATCTACACTATATCTATCCTTTTGAATTATTTATGAATATATTGATGAACATTGTTAAGAATAAATATAGATCTAAAACCTCCATTTTTTAGAAGTATATTTTTAAGGATGTGGTAGTGTATTTTAAAATCTACTCATCTTTAGTGGAACACATAGAATTGTGTATATCATTCCATTAATGAATAACTTATAAGGAATAGGGGATTCAGATATTGAAAGTAAAAATGTTTATAAGTGAACAAATAAATTAAGAATTTTTATACAACTTAAATAACATAGGAAATCATCATCCACAAATAAAATTTCATATTAATGTGTCAAAAAATGTTATCCAAATATGGAAGATATGAGGATTTTTAATGAGTATAAAAAATATTTTTTCAATGGTTTAAAGAGGCCATTCTTGGTAGATTAGATACATCAGAAACATTGAGATATTTAGTGGTCGATATAAGTTTAAATTTGATAACATAGACTAGGTATGACATTAATGGATATTCATTCCACAAAAATTATTGGGACAATAAATTTGTAGTTTTAAGAAATTGTTTATTGGGGTTCATAGAAGCAACGCATTTCCGGATTTCCAAATAAAAAACCCAATCCCTTATTCAAGTGCATATTATGATGTCATTGAAGAAAAAATGGAGTTGTATTATAATAAATATTTATTTCTAGTGTTTAAATAAAAGTGGATTATCATTAAAAATAATGCAATTAAAAATGAATTGGTAATGGCACTACATAATGTGAATAGATTAAAATGATCAAAAAATCATTTTATCGTGGATATAAATGAAAAAATAATTTATGCTCTTGAGTAATAAAATATACATTGGTATATTATTTTACAAGGGAAAATAGTATGTTGGTGATGATATACCTGATTAAGGTGTTGATTTATGTGAGATCCACACTTCTATAGAAAGAATAAAAAATAATATCGATGAGAACATCCTAGATGTGGTTTTTTCATAATGAATGACCATGATAAATTAATTTGGGAAAACAATGCTTTAGTACATTACTAATATTACATGTAACATATGATTATTTATTGTTTACTTTTTTAAATTTCATAAAATTTTAGATATTTTAGATTTATTTTCCTTATTAAAACACATATTATAACTAATAAGATAAATAATTTATTCATATTTCTTTAGTTTTTTTTAGTTTACCATGTTTATCCTTACATTAATTGTGAATTTTTTGAACAAAAGTATTTTAAATATAATCTTTTAAATAAAAACTACTATATTGTACAATATAGTATATTCTAAAAAAAATTAGTATAAAAAATCTTTTATTTTGTTGGAGAAATTATTGGAACACCCCACCATTTTTGGATTTGTTTTTATTATTTTATGTCTTTCATCTATCATTAATGTTTTTAACATTTTAGTTAACTAATCTAAAAGATATGAAAAATAATTTCTTCAAATTAGTTTAAATTTTCTAGTATAAATTTTTATATATTAAAATAATATTATTTTTAGTATAAAAATGGTGTTATACATTAAAGGATTGATACTATTCACATACTATTTTTGGATTTGTTTTTATTTTTTATGTCATTTAGTCATCCATTAGTGTTGTTATCATTTTATAATACTGTTAAAAAATATTATTAAAAAAATTAGTTTTGTTTAACTTTTTGGATAATTTTCTATATTTTATTTAAATTTATATGTAATAGTTGGATTTATATATTTTTGTGCTAATGTTTTTTCCCCATATTTTTATGATAATGATAAATCAAACATCTGATAAAACACATTCTTTTAAATAGTATCATACACATTTATATAGGTTGGAACACACGTGCCATCTTTTTGATGTATTTATTCATCCTTGAGTACAAGAGATATATAATTCCATGAGTGAAAAAAGAGTCTGAATATTGGTAAATGTAGAAACACGTGTTTACCAAAATTATCAGTTTCCCTTAGCCAAGAGAAAATGATACCCATATAATTTGTTGTTTTTGATATTTCAAGAGTTTAAAATTCAAAAAATTAATTAATTTTGTTACAGTACAACATAAAATAAAAGATAGTATTTTAATTTAATATTGGAGAAGAGTTCACAAAATGATCATATCTAAATTATAGGAGACTATTTTGGTAATCTCATTTTTTATTATTTTATTTTTAATGATTTTTATATATTAATACATGTTTTCGCCTGTCATATCAAATGACATATGTTACACCTGGTACTAAAGGATTTAATAGGAAATGTTTATCATTGGCTTCGAGGAGACAGAGGGATTTTAAATCAACCCTCACATCAGATTTAATTTTTTGATAAAGATAATATTATAATACATGTGATATATATCCATTTATTGATGAAGATACATGGAATAAATTTTTTAAATGTAGAAGATCAGAATCATTTGTGGTAACTACAATGTTACTATTTAGAATTTTTTATGTATTAATTATTTAATTATTCCTAATTTACATAAATAGATGAGATATATTCAGGAGATCCAATCTAGAAATCTATAACCTCATGATTTATCTTTGGGAAGGTATATTTTATTGGAAGAATAAATAATAGATGAAAAATAGCTAAAACATAGAGTTGAGTTTTTAAGATCAGTAGAGGTTAACCTACTAACAATGATAAACATTAAATATTAAATAAGGATCAGATGAGAAAAAAGGGCAATATGTTATTGGAAGTGTTGAGGATTGTATCTGAGAGTATTTTAAGATGTTTACTTTGTTTATTTATCTATATTAAATGAATTATTTATATTTTTTGATTCACTGTGAATTATTTCAAATATTTTATACAATATTCTCCTGTGTATTAGAGAAAACATGGGGTATTCAAAGTACAGGGTAGGGAATATTTTTTTTCTACATCATCGGGAGATCCTGAACACCTAAGTCAGGTACGACGATACCCAAGAGGTGTATCGAAAAAACATGTGTCTCCACATTTAGAATCTTCTTCAATGGTGGATGATTATAAAAAATTACAATATTTGGAATCCATAGTTCATAATATTTGTGAATTTATAGAGGAAATGATCTAAGCTTTGGTATAATCAATGTTTAGAGATAATAAAAAATAGATCAGAATACTTACCACATTCCTACACCTTTTCCTAAAAATCCCACCCC
Source organism: Viscum album (assembly GCA_963277665.1). Lineage (NCBI taxonomy): Eukaryota > Viridiplantae > Streptophyta > Magnoliopsida > Santalales > Viscaceae > Viscum > Viscum album. Next base: position 15,694,780 of record OY728128.1, read on the forward strand.
TATTACTTATCCAACCCCACCACTGCCTATAAATCCCACTCCTCCTACTTATGATAATCTTACACCACTCCTCCACAGATTCCCATTTATTTTGAGTAATATATTGATGATTTCCATCATCATATTATCTCATATGTGATCATATATTATATTAGATATACTATTCATCATAAACATATAGTGGTAGTGAATAATAGGGTCACAAAATAAGATATTATTGATAGATAACCAAGGATTCCATTTCTAACTTATGAGGTTAGTATAGTTGTAAATAGTAACTAAAAATTTTTAGTTTTTCCATCTAGACATGTTCGAAAAATTAAGATAGAGGTTTGTGCATATTATATATTTTATTTTATTTTTATATAAATCTATTTTTCCATTTTAAATTTTATATATTCTTCTGTTTTTAATAGGAATAATTTAAAGGTAAATAAATTTTCTATGTAAAAAAATAAATGGCGTTAGGAATTTAGATATAACATCAATTACTCTTGAAATCTTTTTAACATTTTAAATTTTTTTATGTTTATGAATAAAAATGGAAGATGGAATTTTTGAGAGTGAAATGACTGAGACACTTTTTTAAAAAGATATATTCAATCTTGTAACTAGAGATGATTTGGTCATCAACATGACGCGATTTTTTATGTAAGTTTATTGAATTAAATCTTTCTATAACTTTACTTTATTGAAATTTAATACTTATGTTTTCTTGTTAGGTATCATTAAAAAAATTGTAGTATGAATCGATAGTATTAAATGTATTAATGGACCCACAATTGTTTCTCCCATAGTGAACAGAATGACTGATATAGAATGAATAGCTTATATTGCAAAACTATTTCAGAAGAATGAAATCATCAAGTGTAGTATTCTTCCTTACCATCAACAGAATGAAACATATATCTCATAAAGAGTTAATTATATCATAAAAAATAACCACTCATATTAATTTTTTTTATATATTTTTCAACATTGGATTATGGGTGATTTTTCTAAGGGAGAAGCCAATATATAGGTTGTGCTCTAACTATAGTGAAGTGTGAGAAAATTTGATGGAAATATTGAACATGCATGATTGAATATTATAATAATTTTTTATATTAAAATTATATTAAAATTTATTTTCTTCATTTTATTTACAAAAATGGAATTATATTTATTTATAACAAAAATAGGAAAGAAGAGTGCTAAGATCAAATATTTTAAATCAAAGGTTTTGTTTCATTTAGAATTACTAATTTTTGGATATAGTATATGAAAATATTATTCAGAATTGAAAAAATATATTAAACATAATTTTTCAAAACAATATGTAGTAAATTGAAGTGGATATTATGTATTATGATTTTTTATGAAACAATTTCAACCTCGAAAGTTACAATGTTCTATAAGGTTATATTTTTTAGAAACATTTCCTATAATTTTCATTCCTTTATTCAGAATACATGTTTAATGATTTATTTTTTTGTTTTATATTTTTTGGTGACCATGGTCCTTTTTCTGGGTATGATATGTGACACTTAAAAATTGAAAGGGTGAATCAATTCACATGTTTTATTTGAATTTATTTTATTGGTAATATTAATTATAAAAAAGAGAATTAAAATTGTAAATTTTTATCTTTCCACTGTGTTTATGCTACTATTTTTCTATTATATGAGTGTATTATCTCCTACTTTACTATTAATATGGGAAGAAATATTTCAATTTTATTTTTAAAAATTTATTTTTTCAAATCAATTATCAAATAGACAATGGGAAAAAATAAAAAATCATTTGCCATGACTTTTTTAGAATATACGATGTGAAAAATTATACCATATTTGTTTTTCTTAAATAGGTTATATGAAAAACGAACATGAAAAGTCAAATATGGATTTCATTTTTAGGTCTATTATGAGTGAATTTAAACAAAAAACGAAAACTAAAATGAATTTATAATGTCTATTTTTTAACAACTGTTAAAAACTTATTTACAACATCGCCAGCAATAACATCTACAATGAACCAATGTTTGATACAAAAAATGATATTAAAAAGCCCATTTTTCACAAGTCCCAAGAATGTTAGGAAACCAATAAAGGATGAATATAGAGACCTTTGGGGTTCCATGAGGGATAACATTAGTTTATAAAGTTATCACATCAGTAAGGATTGTCAATATTTCATTAGGGTGGAAATATATATCTGATATTCATTATCCATTTTGAGATAATTTGTAGAGGTAGTGTGGTGGCATATCACTTATCCATACCCCTATATGTATACCAACTACTTAATTCATTCAACATTTCATAGTTGAGGATATATCGAGATGACCCATCCCACATTTTCGAATGGGGTGATTTGGACATTGAGGTTGGAACTATAATTTCAATGTACTTAGTGAACAAGGGTGATTGATAGGAGAAGGTCATTCATGGGAGGGTGAATCCCTTAGTGAGTGTTATTTTGAAGGGAAATAATCTATAGGAGAGAACCTATGAGGGAATGAATAAGATGTGACATTAGTACCCTTATCTTCTTTAGTAGCCCTTTTCATTCTTGGATGGAAATACCTGAAGCGGGGGAGAACATAATGACTCTGTATTTTCCAAATAACATATTAGATTATTTTAAATATTAATTTCAAATTAATTCATGGATTTGAAACAAAATTTTGATTCCCAAAGAGCCTCAATATTGATATATTAAAAATATTAAATATAGCTTATCATGTATGTGATGTTTTTTCTCAAATGATGGAATATATCATAAATAGTGTCTTAGATGGAAAAAATGAGACATCAATCAAATACAAAATATTATTTTTACCCTGAGATTTATATAATCTTAGTACACATTGGGTGTTTTATTTAGGTTTAGGATTTGAAAAAATAATGCATGAATAAATTAATAAAATAATTCATTGTCTATTAAATTTTAATATCTTAATTATACTATATTTAAGAATAGATATACATAAACCCTATGGTTAGCCCCAAAACCCTAGTAATTAGAGGATAGGATTGTAGAAGAGAACATTCAAGGATGACGTTTGGATAATGGACTGATAGTCGATATACCGAGGGGATTATCCTCATTGATGGGGTTCTTCGATCATGATAATGATAATGAAATATAATCATTCTTCATAAATATTCAGTCTATTTTCAATGATGGACATTTTATTTTCTTCGTTTTATCCTCATTATTGATTTTTAAATGAATAATATGATGTAATACTTTTATAAAATTAATTCACAAATCATTTTTTTATTTTATAGTTGATTAATGTTATTTCAAGATTCCAGAATTGTTTGGTCCTTGAATTTTTTCCAATTTTTGGAATTCTCCATTAATAAATGAAGGTCAAATTGAGAAATAACCATTATTTATTTATCAATTATTGTGTTTTGTTCTTTTCACTATCTATTATTCAAATATTTATTCTTGGTATTTTAATTTGAAGATGATTTGAGAAAACCCAAAAATAAATCATAATGCAATCGATCTTTAGCACAAAAGATCATTTTAACGGGTTCAGTTTTCATATCAAAGGAACAATAGTGGCATGATGGTGACAAAGGACACCTGATGTTGGTGTGGGTGATGGCGTTTTTGTGATCTATACCATACAATAACTTTGGGATGTTGATAACTATAGATTTATGATAAAAGTGTGGAATAAAACTACCAACTAGAAAAGATGCAAGATTAGTCAAACTAGGTAGGGTATTTGAAGGTGAAAATTGTAGATGGAGTGAATGAAGAGGTTACATGGGATGATAATCAAAATTAAAGGTAATTTCTATAAAAACATAACCTACAATACATATATTTTAGAATAAGAAACACCATGTAGTACCCCTTTTGTGGTGAATAGGGTTTATGTGTTATGATAAATAAGACATGGTTGTGTATCACTTATAAATGCTATATACTTATTAAGTCAGTTACATTGTATGCACCCCTATGTTATAAGGTAACATATGTGACTAGTGTATACCATCACACATATAATACATGGACAATAAAAAGAGTAGATTAACACATACATATGTAAGATTAGACAAGTTAGAAACATTGTTTATCACTTATATACACCATGTACCGTTTCCGAGGATGTTTAGAGCCCTTGTTTTTGTTTATACTAGTTTCATTGTCATTTTGAGTTCTATCCCTTGTTCTATCCCTAAGATGGTATAGTGTGGTATACCATCCTAACCATTATATTATTGATCCCTACTACAAGACAGATTTGGATAGCGTAAGGTATCCCTTAGTGTGGAATATCATGTGATCTTATAACATTCATCCAATTTTTTGGCTCGAGTATCCCATTTTGACATCCAAGTATTTTAATTCCCCTCCAGCGGTATTATTACTAATAGGGTTTCTTATCCACCATAGTCTAGGGGAATAATATCCCACAAATTTATTAGGGTTTTAGGAGTTCCAGTGAATGCCATAAATGAGAAATCCTAGGGAGTGAATCCTCTTGGATGAGTGTCATCAAAAATAGTGAGACTCATGATTGGTGTTCTATTATATGATTATTACTATTTAAACTTGATCATAACCATAGGATGATAGTGAGGATTTGGCATTAAATTGAGACATGGTGTCTATCTATGACCACATTTGAGTTTTTTATTTCCTTCTAATTAACCATAATGATTTGGATTTTGAGATTGATCTCTTTGATGATTTTATTGTGATTTTTAGGATTCCTTATAGTTGTGTTATACTCACCCATTACTGGGATATTCTTAGGGGTTTATTGTTTTATGTACACAATAATACATTCGATGGAGTCAATGTAGGACCATAAGTATGTTCCAATTAGTTATTTCAGGCAGACTATAGATGGTTACATGAGTTGAATCTTGATTTTATGTCCCTTTTTGTGTTTATTTTGGACACTTATTATAGTTTCATGTGGATTATATTTGGACCTTTTATTTTCTGTACACTTCTCCTTACCCTGATATAGGATTTAGGGTTATGAATCAATTTATAGTATTAGTTGATTGTTTTTTCTACATTATACTTATGTGTGAGGACGTGTGTGTGTGTGGGGGAACATTAGACTTAGGACTCCCATGTTCTTGTTGTGCCTACACAACAATAGTATCCTTCCCTTTTCATATTATAGGTGGGCATGTGGTGTTACACTCTCTTTACTCTCATATAGTATAAACCCAATGGGTCAGGACATGATAGGTACCACCACCATCTCCTCACTCCAAGATTCTAAAAAACCCTCCACTAGGCCATTTCCCTTATATGGATCCATGATCATGATTTTTTCATCCACACTGAGATATCCATGCAGGGTGTGATTATTAACCTATTAGGACATCACCAATGCATCCTTAGCACAACTACACATTAATATAGAGAAGTATGTCAATATGGGAAGGTAAATTTTCATACTTGTAGGAAAATAATCATATACTAAGTGATCATTTACTGATATGGATACCAAAAACCTTAGTCATTCCATCAGGAGTTCTTTTATGAAATAATTTCATATGTAGCCATCGTGTGACATATTTAATGTCATGTGACTACATATTCATTTAAGGATATTACATGTTTTTCCAAAATCAAATATCTACATCCCCACATTAATGGTAATTCCAAACCTAATAATCATGAATGCCTTATTCTTATGATGTTATGAATTCGTTGTGAGATCAAATCATTGGAACTATGCACATGTGCAAGGAAATTCCCCATCGAAACATCATGTCTGCCTATGAACCCTCTTACAAAAACATATGTAATTATCCACCAATTGGATAATCTCACGTAAAGCTCCAGCACTATCCACCCTATTTCTAGAGCCATGATCTATGAGTTATGTCATTCATGTTCTCCCTCAATGGGATTGGATAAGTACATAAAGGACACATGTTAAGCTAAAAACTAAAAAATGTTTCAATGGCTAAGGAAAAATCCCCATATAAATAATGGAATATAAAAAAATAATATATCATAATAAATATCGAATAGACAATGAGATATTATAAAAGGAAGATAAAATTATGGAATGTAAAACATTCAATATCTATGAAATATCCACAAATAAGGTGAAACATACAATAAAAAACACATTACATACAAGAAAGATCTCATGGGATATCCACACATGAAAAAAACTATATCATGGATGGTTCTCTACATTATGAATATCATCCAATGATAGGAATGATAAAAAATTCCATAAAATGTCCCAAGATGGAAAGAGATTCCTACCATTAGTGAGTTTATTCCAATTTCCAAGATCCATTGATGAAAGAAACCTAAATAATGCCTATGTAGCGTATTTCACTAGAACAAGACCATATCCAACATAAAATAGTTTCAATAATTAGGGTTCAATAAACAGATCATGCCAAGTTATGGAATACATGTCTTGTTAGTAAAAGAGATCGATTGTCATCATTGGTTCTAGATCCACTCAAATAATTGAAGCCAATTATCAATATCATGAATCAATTCAAAAAATAACCCATAGTTATTTATTATATTCTAATATAATCCTTAGATATTGAAAATATTTCTTGGATATATGAATCACATCAAGATATAAATAAGAGATCTATGATAGACATGATTAATCGAGGAAGAAACAACATCTTTCCTTGAATCCACCCAGGTTAATGCTCTAGATCCTTTGTATTTTGATTTTTGATGGAAATGAACAATCGAGAATCATCACTGGATTCCATATGTTTGGTATTTAAAGGAATATGGGAAATAATGATGATTTTAAAAGAATTTTAGGTTTAAAAGACAATTATTAGTTAAATTATAACCCTAAGAATTGTTTGCTGGCATAATTTTCTAAACCATGGACCCACTTTTTGAGGATTTCTACATTTTATGGGTACACAAATTCTTTGTCTACAAAGTTTGGTGAAAATTATGCAAAAAATTATTTTGAACTACATATTGAGACACATGGTTTCTAGTAAAGTTTACACAATTAACTAAATTTATATTCCAACCATACTCCACCCATTGTCCACCAAAAAATATGCATGATTCCTTGGGGAGAAACACATTGTTTCCCCTAACTATGACCTCAATATAAAACCACTTAATGGACTATGAAACCCACAAAAACCAACCATATGTTACTCGAGGCTTCACCCAAGAAATGCATATGTCCAAACCACCAAAATAAAGGTTGAATGTAAGGCCAGATGTGCCTAAAAACTTTTGAAAAATATAATGAGGTACAATGATTCATGTTTGACATAAATGTGTTCTATAAGATAACATGAGGTCTCCATGAGTCATGGGGGTGACTCAACCTTAAATTTGTTTGTATATATTCTCCTTAATGATTAAATGTACGTAATAGATAATGAAATATTAAGTCACATATAAGGAAATATGTCATGCAATGACCACTTATGACATTCTTCTTACATTTTTCTATAAGAGGTACATCTAGAGTTCCTAGCATGGTGGTCAGTTAACAATCAGTATATATATATGATTATATGTATTATTTTTTGAAACATTACCTTCCTATAATGACATACACCACTATAAATATGTGTACTTGTGGTAATTATGCATTGGTGTTTTCCAACTAGGTTTACACTCACTCCCAACACAAGAACCTTAGTGTATGTACATTCATGATTTTGGGATCCAGAGAAAAGAAAGGTCCAAATAGTTGGTTGTTGAGGATCAAGGATTTAATATATGGATTTGGTATGAGCGAAGATTCCATGAAGTTTTCATAACATCATTAATTTATTAATTTTCTAACTAAACTAATAAAATTGATTAGATACCATATTGGGTGTCCATTGGGTTTGTTGCTGTGTGACCTAACTTGAAATATTTCTTAATATATAGCTTATGTTATTTTAGAAGATAATTTTTAACTGAATTTTGTATATTTTATTTTATTCTGGTGTATATATAAGATTACAAAGGGTACAGTCTCCCTATGGCATCTCTATACCCTTTCCTATAGTCGACATCCTCATATATATGGGGAGGTGTGCATATAGTTCATTTGTATCTTTGGATTGGCCTTGATGATTCAATTAAAGGTGTTATAAAATGGTATTAGATGCGATTATCCATTATTTAAATATTTTATATTATGGGTCATGGTAGAAATAAGATAGGTTGTCTAGAACATAGGTAGGATTTTTTCTATATTCCTACATAGCTTATGTATAATAGACTTTTAAGTTACATTATGGGATTGTTATTATAATTATATATTTATTATTTATCACTAATCTTGAGTATTCATTCCAAAATAAAATAATGGAATCTTGGAACATTCATTCATCGTGAATTGTAATTTAGAATCACATGTCATGTATATAAATGTGGTTTGATGCATGTAATTCCTTTTATTAAATTCCTTGTTTTATGATAACTATAGTGGATATATCTATTTTCCTAAATTTTATGAATGAACTATATTGGAATTAGTTATTTCTATATGTTAATTTTGTGATGATGTATACATATATTGTGAATAAAATTCATATTTTGAGGTACAAGTTTGAGCTATGGGTAGATTTATAACGGTTATACCTTGTGTGTGGGAAGCACATAGGATAAACCTTCCTATATTAGTCACATGTGTGTTCCTTAAAACTAAATATGTTGTACTCTGAATAAATTTATCGGTATTCTAATCATTACTTTCCAAGTCATAATAAAAAATCAACAAAAAAACTTGATGGGATGTCCATATATATAACACTATAATTCTTCCACAATGGGTGACATGCTAGTTCTACCATATGATATAAAAGGGGATGAACCTATGGGTGCTCCCAAACTCGTTCTAGTGGTTCAGGATATAAATCCTTCCTAGCCTTAGGTCCTCTAGACCACACATTCATAGGGTTATGGGGAGAAGAGTACGATGGTTGACTATGCCTAATATTTCTATCTCCTGCATCCTTTGTCCTCCATGGGAACTAGTTCTCCTCAGGATTCCCAGGAATGAATTGTCATTATTGAGGGACCCTTTGATATAGAAGACACTTTAGAGGATATGACGTTCAATTTGGATTCTTCTATCATTTGGTTACATAGAAGGAGATCCTGGATATTATGGGAAATGATAGAAGGCGTGAGGGTCTTATATGTGGGGCCACTAAGGTGCTATGTTTGAAGAGTTATTTTATGACATACTATAGTAGGTTCGAGAACATTATATTATTAAGCATCATCATGGGTAAATGTTAGTTTTTTCTTACTCTACTCTAAATACATAGTTGTTGTGATTTTCTCCCATTTTGACTATGAATGAGGTATATCAGTCAGGAATGTTTGATATAGGTCTACATTCAAGGATTAAATGTTTTTAATTATATTTAACTTGATTATGTATGTATTGGTTCTTCAAAAGTAATTGAATTTTTAGGGGGTAATAGAGGATGGAAGTCTTTTGATTTTCATTCCAACTTACATTGTATTGATGACCATAATGTCGAATGTTGTTGTAAGGTACTCTTTTGGTAGTAGGATGACGATGTTTGATGAGATATAGCAAGTTAGTAATTAGGTGGAGAAGAGTTTAATTTCATATATACCCTCTATGGTAGGGAATTCTACCATGTTCTAGAAAACTATATTGATGGGAAAGATTAGTGCATTTATTTTAAAAAAACCAAGTGAATTCCATTAATGTGGCATGGTGGGTCAGTTCCATAACTTTTTTTCTAATGAATCACATCCATATTTGAGGAGGTCAGATCAAGGGGAAATAGTGTTCCTCAAAAGATGAATCAAGAACCATATACCATTGTGACTTGAGTTATTCCCCAAAAATGCAAGGTCATGATCTGGAGGAAGGATGGATGTGTGTGACAGAGGTGGTTCCAACTATCAATGGAGAGGGAACATCTATAGGTGGAGGATAGTTTTGTTTAACCCCAATCAATTTATAGCATTATTTGATAAAAGTGATTCAAATTCATTTATATATTCTAAATTTATTGTTGATATCAATTCAGTTTTCTAAATATACTATGAGTTTCTATACCAAGAGAAGACTTTATGAATGAAATTTAAATATCTCTAGTGGTTTCTATGATATGACATATTTATTTCAATATAGTGAAATATTAGGGACTTCATGATCAATGAAATAAATAATTTCTGGGAGATATTTATAATAGACTAGTTGAACAGTTATCAATATCATATAAACTCTAACCAAAGATGTGTATCTTTCACCATTCATAAACAAGAGAGGTTCTTATTGACTATTGAGTTTGTTGTTAGAGTAGGATGGATATGACTAGTTCTAATCTAGATGAGAGATATCACAACACGTATAACCGTCTTCTCTCCCATATCAAAATCAATATTTGGCCCATATATCTTCCCTCTAATAGTGGATTGTAATAAGAATTTATTTATAGATGAATTATTTGGTCATACTCCACACACGAGAATATTTTTTTAGATTAATCTAATGCCTATGGTGAAAATAATATCGATTCCACTTTATCATATAGAAAATGTTGATTTAAGAGAGATGAAGGTTCAAGTAGAGAATTTATAGGTTATGGTATATATCAAAGGAAACCCATCTCTATGGGAAGATCTCTTTTTTTCATATAGGACGATGGTCATCTGGAGAACTATGTAAAATACTAAAAGATTCATTTGGAAATAGTGATTTACATGAACCCCTTACCTAGGATTGATGATATGTTTGACTAGTTATAGGGAGCTTGATGGTTTTTATGATTTTTTATTGTTTAGGCTACCGCCATTTGTGGTTCCTAGAGAAGGATATTCCCAATATATAATTTTGACGTAGATATAGACTACAAGAATATTTTCATTCCCTTTTTAATGATAAATTCTCCAGTGGGGTTCAAGGCTCTTTTGAATAAGATTTTCAATCTATATCATTATTTCCTCATTATTGTTTCCACAGAAAATATAATGATAATTTTGAAGACATCATACATATATTATAAAAACAAGAGATACTATTGAGTACACTTCAATCATATCATCTATATTCCAAACTTTTGAAGTTTCACTATTTTATTTTGGATGGGCGGTTATATGGGCATGTAATGTATTAGGTTGTAATTTCAGTTCACATGGAGAAAGTAGAGGATTTGATGTCTCAGGCATGTCCCCGGATTTTTTTTGAGATCCGGATATTCCTAGCGATTTTGAGTCACTATCAATGATTCATCTAGGACAACTCCAATTTTGAATCACTGATGATAAAGCTAGAAAAAATGAGTGTGAACATTGAGAGATATGTTTAGTGTGAATAGTAATTCTTATAGCTGTAGAGGAGAATAATGACGACTCCATTTTGGAGTCACCCCAATAATAGGGTTTGATATGTAGTGTATTTTAGTTCCTTAGGTTTGGGTTGTGAATTGTGCTGATGTAGTGGTATCATATTTTTTCTCATGGGTTACATCAGTAGAGACCCAATGGGTGGAACTACCTGATGCATGACTTAGAGTCAGAATCTATGGTTCATGATCTGATGTGTTGGTAAATTTTCCACATTAGTGAGATCCATTTAATCCTAAAAGACTATAATATACCATAATATATCATAAATAATTAGGATATGAATCTATGTAAGAGGTATTGGGTAGAGTATCTATAGAAATTTGTCATTGAGATAGGCAATTATCTAGGAATGGTTACTTCCATTTAAAATTCTCTCTACAATAAAATGTCGGAGATGTATGAGATTAGAAATCATCCTTCACAGGAGGAAGGATATTTGATTATTTTTATAGATATGTTTCTATTGGATTCATCTCATGATCTAGGAATGAAGAAAATACATGCCATTAGTGATCTTGTATTATTTAGTGGGCTAGATAAAATCCACTCATTAAAAAATCCCAAGTGTTTAATGATGGGGGATAACATTTTAGTGATGTATTTTGACCTAGAGGGGTCATCTTATTATGGATAAATATTCAAAATTTATTGGAGAAATGTAATTTCATATTTCATAAGGGTGGATATAATGAAATCATAATAAGTTTTATAATGGTTTGCATATATAAGATTGATGAAGATGTAACATGATATATGTCATCAGTTTTGGTGGATGGGTTTGAAGAGGGTCATAACTGGTTTTGTTTCAAAATGCCTTGCCTATTAGAGGGTTAAGATCAAGTATCATTATCCCATTGGTACATTTCACTAACATTCAGTACCTAGAAGTAATTGTGAAAATATGGTGATGGACGTAGTGATAGGTAACATAAGACCCATAGGAGTCATGGTGTTGTTTTTGTGATAATTGATATATGATGATAGTAGCCTATTTTATTTTATTTTACAGCCCCTTTTAACAAATTGGTTTGGATATTTGTATATATGGGAGATGAAATATCTTTATAGAGTTCCATTATACATAATGTTAGATTGGGGATTACATTTCACATCATGGTTTAGTAAATCTTATAGAAGGATTTGGGTACCTAGATGAAATTATGTATAGCATATTATCCATAGGCTTATGGTAATTCAGAGAGGAAAATATGGATTTTAGAGGATATACTGTTTGCATATATTTTGGACTTTAGTGGAGCTTCGGATGTTCACCCATCCTTGGTTCAATTCATTGACAAGAACTACTTCTTGGATTACATTTATATGGTACCCTGACTGTCTTATTATTCTTGGTTGTGTCACTCACACCTATATTGGCATGATGTTGGTGAAGATAAAGTTTTCCGGTTGAGCATGGTAGAAGAGATCTTAATGAAATTTTAGTTGATCTAAAGTAGTCTTATCACCACTTAGAGAAGACAGTGATCATTTTCCAACTAGAGGAAATGAAATTTGATGTATTATATGGGAGATCTATTTCTAATTTTGGTAACAACTCAATTAGGGAATCGATTATCATATTTGAAATAGAATACGACTATAAGATTTTTTAGACCATTCATTATTACCAAATATATCTATACAATGGAAAATAATTTAGATATTTTTCCAGGATATCACAATATTAATGATGAATTCCATGTTTGTAAACATCATTGGAAGATTCCTACTATTTAATAGGTGACTGAATATGTCAATTATGAGCTATATATTGACACCTCATTCATGGAATTCCTATTGCATATTTTTTTTGACCGAAATAAGAAAGTGTTATGTGGGAAGATTATACCACTTCATTGAGTTATATGAAATTATGGATAGATCCAAGAATATATACAAGAGAGGGATCCTGATGTATTAACTCAATTGAAAACGTTTTTTGAGTAATAAATCTAGGGACACTTTTTATGGATGATAATTCCTTAGGGGGGAATTATAATATCCCACTTCTTTTTCAATTATTTTTGGCCTTACTTGTTTCCCATCTTTAAGAGTTTTTGAGTTATTATATTATTGGTTGAATTCTAAAATAGCTTCTGTTTTTTATTTTCCTTATAGTAAATTGATGGGAAAATAGTTTTCGCGTAGTTAGGGGAGGTTTTTTGGATCTCCCCAGGAAACTGTGTGGCTTGTTTGGAGAAGTACAATGTTTGGTGCACGATTGGTGCATAGTTAGAGCTAACATTCTAATATTAATTAGAAATATTGTAGCTTATAGTATTTGTGAATAGTGTTTCCTTGGATTAACAAACTACTTGGAAAAGGTATCTAGTTACCAATAAAAGATATAAATAACCACATGGTTGGAGTATAGTTTCTCATACATTGTGACAAAACAATGTGTGGAGTTTTACTTAATCCCAAAATTATATTCTAAACCCATAAACTCTTCCAAACACATCAATAATTCTATTATTCAAAGGTATTATATACCAAGAGTATATAATTGTGATTTTTGGTGGTTCTTCTCCCTCTCACTTAAAATATGATGGATCTAGGGTGCTGACTCAAATAGATTGAAGGTAAGGGTTTGTTTCATCCACTATTCTTCACATATATCCTAGATCTCATATTTATATCTTGAGATGAATTATAAATATGTTTTTTTGGCTAGGATAATAGATTATATCATAATATAATGTAAAATTAATTGTTATTTTTTGATATAATCCTGATTAATATAACATGTTTCCCTTCATTGAGTGGATATAGAACAACCATTGGTGACAAATATCTCTTTGTAATAGGTTGTGGATTCCATCATTTGGCATGATCTCTTACTTAAAACATAAATCTAGAAACTATTTTGGGATTAATTGGTACTTTATCTTGTGAAATATAGTGCATGGGTGTGAAATAGGTGTCAAACCTTGATAAATCTTGAAAATTGGCTTCAACTCAGTAAAGGTAGGAAGTTATTACCATCTTGGTCCATTTTATGGAGTTATTTGGAATGATTGGATTGTGTGTATATTATTTGTATTTATACCCTTTCATGAGATGTTATATTGTTATTCATGGATATCCCATGGCGTATTTTTTGGAAAGGATTGTGTGTTCCTTTCTATGTTATTTCTTATATGTAGTTATTTCATAGTCAGGGAATATTATATATCCTTTAATTGTTAATTTCACTAACGTACCTTGCATGTGTATAGTTTTATATTCCATGGTATATTAATTTTCATATATTTATCCTTTATATGTCATGAATTTCCTGTGTATTTTTTTATAGCTGGTTGAAACCTTATTTCAGTGTTCAGGTTTCCATGTAGCCCAGACTAAATTAGTCGATCCCTTATAGGGGAAGCAAGGATGAGATAACTCATTGATTGTGGATTTGAATATATGATTTATTGTTTTAGATAATGGATTCTGATTATAACATTGGGGGTTAAAGCAATATTTTATTGGAAGAGGTTTTATAGGATGACATGATGAGCCGATGGGGATTTTTATTTTGTATTTGTAGAGTTCCAATGATTCATGCATGTTAGGTGTACATGACTTCAGTGGAAATAAGGTATCTTATGAGTCATGGGTGTGAATTTAAATTAAGTTGATGTGTGGAATTGTTCTATAAAGTGAGAATTTGAATAATTCTTATCGTTTGATTTAGTTAGATATCAATAATTTCTTAATGAAAATACAACTTATAACATTCTTTGACATTGTGATGAACCAGTTAAAACCAAAGTTCATAGCATCCTAGTTAGAATATGATCACTTATTATATTATTGGTCATATTATTGAATATACATTTGACTTTATATTATGAAATAAATCTCTATATTCATGTGAACTTCTATTAATGAAGCATTGGTGGTGTTATATTTGGTTTACACTAACACCCAACATAGGATTCTCAGAGCGGGTGAATAGTTCATGATCAGGGATCCAGAAAATGGAAAGGGACAATTGGTTGGTTGTAATGATGTTGTATTTAGGAGATTTACTTAGTATTAGGAATGACTTTTGATACCAACCACAACATATTTTATTTATTTATTTTCTTTTTTACTATATACACATCTTAACCTTTCATATCTGGGGTTTTTTTGGTTTATTATCATGTGACTTGACAAGAAATATATTAGTGAGTCCATTTTATGTTATTTTTCAATATAATTAATAGTTAAATTATATATAATATTACATTCTTGGGATTGTAAATTATTAATTATGGTATAGTATCCCCACTACATATCTAGACCCGTGTTTCTAGTCTACAGTTTCTTGTATATAGCAGTGTACACATAAGTTCATGTGGCACTTTCTCTTGGACTCAGTGATTCTAGTCGAGGTGTTTTTGGTTTTGAGTTGGAAAAATGTTTTTAAAACTTTCAAACCATAATTTTGGAAATAAAATTCCTCTTCCTTAAATGTTTAATAATTTATAACATTTATACTTCCTATTTTTATGAGTTGTTTTTTTGGAAAGTTATTTTTTTACCGAATAGAAAAATATCTTCCAACATATAAAACTTTTTATTCTCACCAGATTGCTGAAATAAGTTACAATAGATAGATTTTATTGTTAAAAACATGTACTTTAGTAAATATAATGGATGGATACAATGTTAACTGGATTATGGTTTATAATGTCTAAGAGAATTATTATAAATAATCCCATTAGATAAAGTTCTACCAAATCTATCAAACTGACATTATCAAACTAAGGAATGAATATCTACCGAAGGGACATTTATAAATCCCACTAGATGAAGAACATTATATGTTCTACCAAACAAATAAATCAAATTACACGATATAGATACTCTATACACTATTTCAGTTTCAAACATAAAAGCTATCAGATGTAGACACTTTGCTGAACCTTTCATGTGAATATGTTATTCATCTGATTCCATTGCAACCACCTCTGAGATTTACAAAATATGACCATTGGAAGCACACATGTAAATATAAATTCATTCAATGAGGATGAATTATTTCACAACCCCAACTATCTTTATTTTTGTGATTATTATTTAATGTCACATTATATGAGTTCTCATAATTGTATCATTTGGGGGACTTTTTCTATAGATAATTTATTATAGGGATATTATTTTAAATTAATAAAAATATTTGGATTTTATAATATCCATGTTTTATCTAGTTTAATACATTGATTCCATAGTTATGGAATATAAAGGATATATTAATCTTTTTTTGATGGTTACCATGGTTAAGGGAAACGTAATCTATTTCCAATCATCATGATAGAATATTTATGTGGCTAATAACGTAGACCCAAAGAAAGGTTGATTATATTTAACACCCAAATAAATGGTTATTTAATTCCTTAAAACTAACAGATAATGTATATAATAATTTTTATAAATTTATTTTTATGTTTTATTACTCACATTATAATGTATGTTATTACTTATTTTTACATGTTAGTTATTCCACTGTGAAAGTTGAAGGAAAAGTTTTTAATATATGTTATAAAACTATTTATCAGATTGAATATAATGTATATCGATATGATCTACATTTGATAAATTTATTAAAGGAGTTGGTAATAATTTTATGTTATATTTCTATAAATTAAAATTCACCCTCATTTTTTAGATAAGGTTATAATATTTTGATCATATATCTGGTATTATAGTGTGTTTCTACATTTTATAAATTCTTACACCAACATATTGTGTAGAATAGAGTATTTTTTAATATCATTGGTTTTTTGATTGGGACAGTTTAAAATTAAAATCCATGTAGACCACTTATCATTGATGGTGCATATTATGAATAATGGTGAGATCATATGAAATATTTCATTATCTATACAAGAGTGTAACATTTTGTCAAGTTAATGGTAAAAAATGAAATTATTAAAAATGAAATAACTAATTTTACAAGAGAATATGTGTTATAATTTCAACATAATTATCATTCCAGATATAAATTTACATGTTAGATGGACATAAATATATATAATCATATTTCATTTTGTTAAATAGCTAATAATATTTTGAAGAAACCTGAGGTTTTTCATTTTGTAAATACAAATGTTTTAGAAATTTTAAGAGCTATACATAATAAAAATTAAAGGGATTTTTATTTTTACCTATTTAAATAGTTTCCCACATGGATGAACAGATTATGACAATTTTTAACAGTCTATAATCTCAAGGAGATAATGATTTAATATATGAGAAATTGGTTGATAAAATTATTGATATATAATAAAAATTAGTGGGATCAAATAGGAAAACACTTGGTTTCACAAATCAACAGACCATGTTGATTTTATATGATCTTATTGGAACTTTTATGAAATATGATCAAATAATAGAACAAAAATATAATGAAAAACAGAAAAAAATGGAATTTGGTAGATTTCTCCTCTTCATCTACTATAGTGGTGAAAAATAGATCATGTGAGAATGTTTATGTGGCTTATATGAAGAATAATGTTAATATTGATATTAAAATTAGTTCATTATATAAGAGTATAAATTAACACTCATATATTTATTAAAGGGTTAATAAATTATTTATAGAGGAATATTTTAAAGATAAATTCAAGAATAATCCTAAAGAGATAAGTTATATGAATGAAATATTAGAAATGATATTTTATGAATGTATGAAACTAGGTAATATCAAACCAAATTTTCCTATAATGAAAAATAAGGATACCAAGGATTATAAATCAAGAATGTTCTTCATGAATAAGTGGAATAAATGGTTTAAATATTCAGACGCATAGATTTAATGTTTCAGACACCATTACATATAATTTTCAGTGGAGAAAATAATAGATGGAAAAAAAGTTGGTTTCTATAAAGGAATTATAAATAAAATTCTATGATGTATAGAAAAAAATATTCAATCCATCACAATTTTTAATTTTAATAAATCTATCCAGATTTAGATGATGAATATTTAACTTATTATAATAAAGAAAAAGATGTTATATATGATGAGGAGGATACTTTAAAAATTTATGATGATGTATATAGTTATCATAATTTTCATGAAAAATAAAATAATAATTAATTGAAAATATATGAATGTAAAAAAGTATAACATTCCAAATGAAATTATAGAATTTCAAAACATACCATAGAAATTTTAGATCTTACTACATAGTTTGAAAATAAACCTAATTCCGCATCAACTAAACAAGATCATAATTTAGTCATGAAATTAAATTCTACATTACATAGTTTGTGAAAAAATGAATTAAATTTTAGTTGAATTGATATAAAATTTAATAATATTTATAGAAAATTAAACATCATAGAAATACATCTAGAATCAGTTTTAATTGTCCAAAACTACATTTCTGAAATAAGTACTCTATTTCATAAAGTGAACCCTTATATAATAAATATCATATAGGTGGCCATTATAAGAAAATATTACCATTAAATAATGTTCAATCATTTTATTTAAAAAAATCCTATATTTTAAAATAATATATTGTTATAAAATAGTATAAATTTTGATAGATATGGATTCATAAGTTTATAATTTCTTATAATTCCGGGCCTAATCCTATTTTAGTGCCAAAATCATAATATTTTTATTTTATTATAATATGATGAATATAAAAAGTAAGAACATATGGTACATGGATAGTGGTTGTTCAAGAAACATGAATTTCAATAAAAAAAATTTCTATATTACTATGAAAATGAATGTTGGAAAAGTTATATTCAGAGATAATCCTCACATAGAAATATCTAATATTAGTGGTATTGTAATTATTGTTAAATCATTAATTTCAAATGATTTCAAAAAATTCATAAGAATATTCTCACAATGATAATACAATTGTGTGATGATGGTCATCATTTAAAAATTAGGTATTCTAATTTTATTTTTCATGTTATTGAATGAAAATTTATTCTTTTAGAAGATAGGATTGAAAATGGATGCATTCTAAACATAAATACATTCAAATATAATATCTACCTTTAATAAATACAGTTTAATATCTTTCTTGGTTAAATCATAGATGTTTAGGATAGTTAAATGTTAAGAATATTTTATGCCATGTTAAAATGAGAAAACTCAACATTTGGTAACTATTCATTATGATCCCAAAGGATAATATACAATTTATTATTTTAATCATTTAGTAGTAATAAATATTCCATACATAACTTTTAAGATCATTAGAAACCTTCATAAAATAGTGTAGTTGAATTTAGAAATACATTTTTCTATAAAAATTACTAGAACCATGTTGAGTGAATTCTCAATTATTAATTTTTTTGGGCTAAATCTATTTTTACTTCCTATTATACTATAAATCAACATTTATTTAGACATTTTAATAATAAAAAAAGTTTTTAAATTGTGTATATAATTTTTCTTAAAACATTCTTACTTTATATTTTTTATATGTAAAGAATTAATCTTGAATACTAAAGATAATTTAAATAAATTTTCTCTAAATAAAAAATGGGGGAATCTTCTTTGCCTATTCTACAACGAAAAAGGATTATCTTCTATTTAAAAAATTAAAAACACCATTATGTTTGTAGTGAGTGTTAAATTTGATGATACTGACCCATTTTATTTTAAGTTACACAAAATTAAATCATCAGATGATTCTTCTTAAACTGTTTTTGAAGCCATGTTGTGAAATTAATCATATGAGGGAGAAACCGAGAAATAACTTATCATGATATACCTCTATAAGAACATCACAATTTTATTAATAAAAACATTTTATAAACTGATGAAATGAGACAATATTAAGGAATCATCCCTCTAATAATATCATTAGTGATGTAGATCATCCTTTTAAAAAAATTCCATATATAATTAATTTGAATTTTTTTATTTTTTCACAATTTGAACCAAAAAACATAATGATTTTTTAGTTGATAAATATAAGATAAAATAAATTTAGGGTGAAATCATTGAATTTTAATGGCATAATGTTTGTTATTTTTTAGAATTTCATAACAGTTTTCCATCAATTGGAATAAAATGTGGTTTTCAGGATAAACATAATAAATAAGGAATAATTTTATGAAATAAAGAAACACTAATTTATAAAATAAATTTTCAATATTAATGAATAAACTATGATGAAACTTCTTATTCATTATTTTGAATTGAATATATTTGTACACTTCTACCCTATACAAAATTCGTAAACTTTAGTCTTTATCAAATGTATATAAAATGTGTTTTTAATTATGGATATGTCTTGAATGATGTTTATATCAAACAACCACCTAGTTTGGAACTCCAGTTAATGTTTGTAAACATACTAATGAACTCTATAGACATAATTTTCACCAAGATCATGGTATGAGAGACTTTATAGATTTTTACTTTAAAAAAAATTGTTAAGGGATATGCCAATAAAAATATTTTTATTAATAGGGTTCTAATAAACCATCTCTATTAAAATTTATGTCAAAGATGGACCTTCTAGACTAACATCACATTTAGTACTATACGATTCAAGTGAATCCACTAATTCTGCTCCATCTAAAAGCATAAATAGAATAGAAATGAAAATCAACTATTTCAATGTTATTATAAATAATCTCGAAGTAGTTATGTAGATTGTATATGATATTAAATTTAACTATATATATATCCAAGGTAAAGTAGATTTTTTGAAAAAACATGTTGATTGAAAAAACATATTGAATTATTATCCAAAATGATATAGAGATCAAAGAGATTAATGGAAAATTACAGGTTGAATAATAAATGATCCAAAGCATCATCAAGTAGATTAATCATATATTAGGTGTTATAATTTTTTTAGTAACTGGTTCTAATTATAAGGTGAAAAAAATCTTTTTTTAAGTTTTTTGAGATTAATGAAAATAAAATAACGAGAATTTTCTATAGAAATGACGATTTTAATTTCTTTTCTATATAGAAATATGATGAGATTTTTCAACAGGTGACTAATATTGATGTATTGGAACAAGAATTCATGAGGATGATGAATATAGTTTATCACTCTCAAAAAATATGTAGGATGTTAAGAAGAATCAGGTTGATATCAATATTTTAAAGGCAATCATGAAGAAAAATTCATTGAATGATTTATTTTTTAACCCTTGAATGTCTTTGTTACAATCAAACTGTAATGTTTTCAGATGAATTTTTTTCTTATTTTTTATGAATATTATAATTTCATTCCTTCATAACCATTGTTACATATATATTTTCTAATAAAATTTATAGCAACACTTTATATGTTCAAAAAACCATAATGAAAATTAATACGCGAAATAAAGAAAGAAAATATTATATTTTTTAGAGTGATTCTAAACATTCAAAAATATGAAGAAATAAATAAAGGGGTATAAAGTAGAAATTTATAATAATAAGGTAAATGTTTACATTTATTTGATGTTATAAAAGTTATTGAGAGTATATTTTTTATAATGTTTTAAAATATACTTTTCTCTTAAAAAGTTGTTCATTGTATTTTCCAAAAGGGTGTGATTATTGAGTTTGAAATAATAATTTCAACACATTCTAACCGTATGTTTGAAAACAAAAATTCACATATTTGAATGTTAAAATTTATAACATTTATATTTCAAATGTTTTTAAGATGATTCTGTAGGAAATTTAAATGTGTTTCTTCATGGAGAATATCTCATCAAATAGTAAGAACAATCTTAAGTTCACTATATGAAATATATCAAGTACAAAAGATTTGTATTTAAAATTGGATGGAATTGTACTTTAAATAATCATAATAATGAATACAAAGTTTATAGTCAGTAGGTTTATAAATTATATTATATTTTTTATAACTATGTCCATCAGATGAAGTTATTCAATTTATATTGAATTGATTTTAATGGATAAAGGGAGAAATGTATATCAGATGATATTTTATAAATCATAATATATAAATAAAATCTTAAATTATAATGGATGAACAATTATAATTCTACTAGATAGAATACATATACACTACATTACGATAAAACATATCTAATATTGGTTGAAAATTCAATATTGAACCATTCATGTGACGAAATAGTTTGTTTGATGCCATTGGAACCACCTTCGATATATACAGAATATAAATATTAAAATTTCAACTTCAAATATTGATTAATTAAATGATGGGTAATACTTTTACTGCTCATTATTATAACTTGGGTGCGTCATTTTCTTAAGGAATATAATTGTGTGGATACTATTGTAAAGTCCCTACAATCATCAAATTTATTAGTGGCCATTTCAAATCTTTTCTGACAAAGGGATTATGTTGATAAGGAATATTGATGATATACTGATCATTTTATTTTGGGGTCCCAAAGCTAAGGTAAATAGATGCTTTTTTGGTATTTTTGATTGAGGAGTTCGTTTTCTAGGAAGGTAAAACATGACTATATGGTGAATATATTGGATACTATAACTAACGGTTATTGACTTCCTTAATAATATAGCTTATATTTTAGAATATTTTTTTAAGGATCTTACTCTATTATCCTACTAACAAAATAATTTTATTATTACTTTTTTATATGTTTTCTTTCTAATGTGCATGTTTTATGAAATTGGTTTTACTTTATATTATAAAACATTTACTAACTTCAAATATAAATTATATGAGTATGAATCTTCATATGATTAATTTTTCAATGAATTTCATAAAAAATTTATTTTTTTCTTTGAAAAACTATAATTCACCCCCTCCCATTATTATATGTAAGTGTATACACATTCAATCATATATTAACAGGTACTCAGATAGTGATCACGAATTCAATGTGTTCAAGTACATAGATCAATTAGAAAAGTTGTATTTTCATATAGATAATAAATTATCCATTAATCTCATGATATAACCCATACAAAAAATATTCTTTTTATTCACCATGAATTATATGACTGATTTTATGAAAAATCCACTTAGGAATCTTTTTACTATGCTTTAGTAAATATATATAGATCAGTGGGAACATGGTTCTTAAATCTTTTTGGTGAACATGGTTAATTATAGGGTAAAAAAATTAGGGTATGATCTAGTTTAATAGATCCCACTAAACATCCTTTAATGTAAAAAAAATATTTATAGATACGGTAATTAATAAGTGGATATCTATATTACATGTGGCCGGAAAGGAAAAAAAATAAGAAACATAATGAATTACAAGAGAAGAAATCAAGAAACTTTAAATTATATATATTCATCACTGAAGGTAATATTTTTACTTTAGTTCATATGTATAAAATAAAATTCATAACTCATAAATATGATTTAAATTATTGGAACCATGTATATTTAGTAATATTATCAGTAGTAAGGTGAATTATCTCTGTATATAAAAGATACTAATTCCCAATTCAACAAGGAGTAAACATATTCATTTTTTCAAGTAGATTTATTCTCATTAAACTGTTATTTTATTTTGAGTACTACCAAAATATTTATATCAATGTTTTTTTATATACACAATGAGACATTATTTCATATTTTATATTAATATTATAATGGTACATTTTAAATTATGATTAAATAATAAATGAATCATAGTTATCCAATAGATTAAATTAGTGATGAATAAAAAATATTCAATCATACCCCAATGTGTAAATATAATTCCACGTCTAAAAAACAAAATATAATTATCAATTATTTGAAAATAATAATTTTTTGAATATTTTTAGATGAAACTATTATATATTTCAAATGACTTATAATGTTTTATATAGGGAAACCTTTATTCAAAAAAGTATATCCATAAATCTTATAGATATTGTTATATAAGACATGCATGAAATAATCTAAGATTAATAAAGAGTAAAATTCATATAAATCATGGTATTCTATTAAGTTACTTTTGGAATTTAAAGTGGAAGTAATAAAAACACAAGGTAAAAATATATAAGATATTCTGGGGGGTCCTATTAGAAAAAGTCTAATCCGAGTTTTCATCAATCATATAAATAGAGAGTTTAGTTATTCCGAGTCTCAAATTAACATATACACAACAGAAAAGTGATGCTAGTTCAAGGAGGATTAATAAAAAGTATTATATGTATTTCATTTATTCTATATTTCCTTTCAAGACATGTTTTGTTCATAATTTTTAAATATTTTGAAAAATTACAACTAGATTTTCCAATGGATTGTATATAGTTTATGACATGATGGGAGTCGATTATGTCATAACTTTATGTTTTTTATGAGAACTGTTTGTAAATGTTAATCATATAAAACAAACATAGATGAATAAAAACACTATGTTTTCAATAAAAGTTTCTTTAAATATTGAACCCTTTAGATAATATTAATTATATTTATGACATCAATCATGGATCCTACGTGAATATATAGTAATTAATGATGTGAAATATTTTATATTAAAAATTATATATAATTAATTAAATATTTATAAATGTATTTTTGAATTATTATGTATCTGTAAAATAACATCTCATATGGGGAAACCATTTCCCTAGATTAATTTTGAGTATGGGTTTTACCATAAGGATGACTTACGTTTCATTATCATTAGAAACTATGTTGGTGGTTAATCTTTGGTATGATAAAAGTGATTTAATTAAACAATTAAATTATTTTATTTTATTTCCAATGAAATAATTAACCATCTATATATTCCACCATAAGATAATATCTAGGGTTTTTTCATATCACTATAAATTATAGAGGACCATCTCGGGTTGAATGTTTGATGATGTCCAAGGAGGATCAAGATAAATAAGGATGAACACCTCATAGATTTCAAAAGATGACAAAGCATGTTAAATTATCAACAATGATTATTCCTTAATCAAGGTAGGGATCTTATTATTTTTCAATTGATCTCATTCATGCAATTATTTTCAACATAGATCATTCTATACTAATATTTATCTATGATTAGATATATGATGACCCCATTAAATTGCTTTTTTCTAAATTTTTATTTGATGGTACGGATGTTGGAAAATGAAATTATTTCTTTGGTTTTTTATTTCATATATTTTAGATGATATTATGTTTCATGGGGTCATCATTATCACATTATTTTTTGTTTTCTCTATTTATCCCATAGTTCTTCATGAATTCACAAGTGGAATTTTATTTAGCTAGTGTTTCAACCATTAGACAATCCAATTCCATATAGAGATTGAATATTCAGTACGTGTTTTTCTATTTGAGTTTAAACATCAAGAATTATGGTGTCATGATGGATATCAGACAATGGTTGAATGAAATGGGATGATTGTATTGGGTTGAACCACAATTGAAGTTCATATAGCGATGGGGGAATCGGGATGTCATCATTCATATGAGAGGGGTTAGCAGTCCATCCTCTAATGAATATTTCACTAAAATCAACCAGATTTTCATGAATCAAAAATTGATTTATGGTGAGATCATTGGGAGTTATATTGATTACATAGTAAAATGGAGTTTCATAAAAAAAATCTTGTCCAAAAAATATATTTTTCATAAGAACACATATTCTGTAATAAGGTAACTGTAGTGTCTAGGGTTTCAAGATGAGAATAATATAATAAGAAATGTGGACTAGACCACATTTCTTGTATTGATATCAAACAATATTCAATTATCGACTGAATACATGACCAAAACTTGAGTATCAAATACACCAACTATTGTAGGGACACACATTGTACTCCCATGGTGGAACCCAACATGGGATGTTAGGGTACGTTCCATATACATGTGTGGATCCTACATGTATTATAGTTATAATTCTACATGAAATGTATGGTGATCATACACGGGAGGGTGAACAATTGTAGGATACATTTTTTGTACCCTTGTATCAAATCGTGGGTATCTACCAAAACAATTTGATATCATTGTGTCATTATTCATGATAATATTTGGATGTGTGATCATCCAATTTGGATTTTATTTTCGCATTGGACATGAGGATAACACTAATTTTGATAAAAAAAGATGTAACATTTTGTGAATAATTAGTGATCAATAATATTTGAATTTCAGAGATCAATCTAGGATCATAGGTTTTCTTGGTAATTAGAGACCTTATATGATTTTTTATTTATTCCATTGAATATTTTCCTCTTAGCATACATGGGATTGGGTTAGTACTCCCCCTATTTGATGAGTGTTTTCCTAATCCATGATATCCTCTACATACAGATCAGATAGGGTTGATATACCCACTATAAACTATGGGAATTGAATCCTCCCACTACAGAGTATGTATTCCCCTTGTCTAAAGAGATTAAGAAAGGGGTGATATACTTTTACATTGTTTGTTTCTCTCCTACACTACATGAGGAATGGGATCCTCTTCCATATGTATTGATTGGTTATACTATTGGATGGTTTTTTCAAACAAGTATCATGGAATATATATAGATTTATTTTATCTTTCAATGAGGATTAAGACCATACAGTGACACTTTCACCCTTTTATGACCTTATCAGGTTCTTTTTTTATTTATATTCTTGAATGTAATTTTGGATTGACTCTTAATTTAATCTATTATTTATTTTTTAATTATGGTCTTTCTTACATGATGTTTTTTTTCTCACCCTTTAATGGGTTCTACCCACTCATTTCATGTCTTATGATTATAACATGTAGTTTGATAGTGTTCTAGGTAGACAAGGATTGCATGTTTCATAGTAGTGATTAGTTGTGCTATTCGATGGACCATGTATAGATTTTGTTGGATATTTATTGGGATATATTATTATACTATTTAGTAGGATAGACCTTCCTTATAGTATATGGGATATAATTTTTTCCTATTTACATTGGTTATATATTGTTATGATTTATTATGTTATTCTAGAGGTTATCAGTACATTTAGGTTTCTCGTTTTTTTTAATTTTTTGTAACATTGATATATATGGAGATGAGTGTTCATGTGTATGGTATATAATTTTAAGGCCTATCATATTTGTGATATGCCTAAGAAATGTATTTTATCATCCCCGAGCCAATTTTAGGTGGGAAATAGGTGTTACACTCAACTTACCAATGGATCGGGTAAGACCTATGTGAGTTAACACATGTTAGAGTGGAATTAAAGTGGGTTTTCCTAGGGATGGAGTTTATTGATTTATAAATTAAGTTTATTGTCTTGAGAAATTAGTGAATCAGTATTGAAGTGCCTCAAGTTCATCTCTAAGAATTGGGAAGGCAGTTATTGTGCACTGGACAACTAATACATACACCAAGACTCTAATAACCTAATTGTCAACTCACTTCTTGGAGACCTCAATTGTAGTGAGAAGATTCTAAATTAACAATGTAAAAATGATAATTTTATTTTCCTTGTTTATTTTATTATATCCTAATATATTCTCTATTGAACATTATACAGATCATATGTTCTAGGATTCCACCAGACAAACATCCTATGAGTGTTCTAAGGAAAGATCAAAATTATAACTAAATATGGGATGATGAATTTGTTCTAGGACCTTCACATGAATAGTTTCCTCCAAGAATACACTGAGTATCAATACAACCATTTTAGTCGTGAACATTCTCACATCCAGTTCATGTGTATTCTTCACACTAGGTTGAGAAGCCAATAATTTTATTGGTGTCGGATGAGAACATGTGTACGTAGATTACACTTCCTCAGTTCAAAAGGTTGTGGTTACCAAGAATCTGAGGTGATCCTAATTATTAGATGCTATCAGATTTTATGAAGTCAACAGTGTATGTATCCAACTTTTTTGGACCCTTTTGGACTATATGGTACTCCTGAAATTTAGTCTTCACTATAGGGAATTAAGATTTTTGTGGAGTTCGATGAAATAGTATCTGGATGACATGACACTAATCTAAACTGATAGTGCCTCTTCATAGAGGAATATTATCAGGGATCTTTTTACATGATTCATATTTAAGAGAACCTCATGTTTTAGCTTGTTAGCATTACCATTGATCTGTATGTGTCGAGGTTCACCGACCTCACACAATTCTCCCTAAAAATGTATTTTCATGGGGTAATTCAATATAGAAATTTGAGTGCAGTATTTTATAGGCGTTGTGATACACTTTTTTTCCTTTATGGATCCTTGATTATGATGTGGTACTATAGAGGTCACTAATTGTAGATAAATTTATAAAATAGGATCAATAGGTGGAAGTTAAGATATTTTTCCATTATAAAGTGGATTCATCATCAATAAATGGTAGGTGATAGGTTATTATATGATGGAATAGGTGACATTGACTTTTCCAAGATAAGATGTAGGTGTAATCCATGTAGGTATCCCAAAAGGGGTCTAGTCATAATGGGGATGGGATATTCTACACCTGTAATGGTCAAGTTCATTTTCAAAAGACTACACAAATCTTCATGGGATAGAATATTGTTGGATTGTGGATGGGGCACAGAGACAGAGATAATGAAATAAATATGGTCCTCCTAGGGGTGGTCAGCAAGACCCTTAGATAGGTAGTTATAGTAAAGTATCCAGAGGGGTTGTAGGTGGTGGTCATAATTATGTCCTAATAGAAATACCACCACCTATAGGTGGTCCACACATGGAAATGGGAATTTGTGGTTAGGGATATGGAATACATCACGTGATGGAGGGATATGACCAAACAACTCACAACATGATTCTTGGTAAGATATATGTCTTTTCCACTATAAAATTTGTATTGTTATAAATAAATGTGAACTATTGTTTTATTTACATATCTATTATCTAAATCCACAGATTCAAGTATATTTTATGGCTAGACCCTTACACATAATAAATATTAATGGTGGAAATTCTATTATCAAATTAATCTAATGGAAATGTGAATTTTCTCTCATAATAGAGAGATTTAAGTGAGATATTATAGTAACTATTATGGTATTGTTTGAGGTCATTTTTAATATTAAATGGATATCACGTGTCGATACCTAAATTGATTATTTCTAAAGAATAATATGATACATTTTGAGGGATTAATCAATGATTTACTTCTCTAATGAAAATAATTTCACAGTAGGACTAGTTATGATATTGAATAGGATTTCATATATGATTTCACATCAATTTTATACAATAACCACTGGTGAAGTATATAAAATAGACATTTGTATTCCATTGGTAGATGAGGAGAACATGAATTTCTTACCAATGGATTACTCAAACTTACCCCTGTAAGGAGATTCTATTCTGTATTAATGTAATTGTTTGGATCATACCAATATCTTTTATGGCATATCATATAGACACAACTAAGCCTTTTGACCTGATGGTGATGATTAAGGATCTTTAGAAGAAATGATTTATTAGATTGAGAGTGACCCCTGAGAAACTATAGTATTTTTTCCATAAAAGTGGATTGGAGAATAAGGTTGTACATTAGCCATAATTAACTAAAACAAGTAATGATCATGATCAAATTAATTATTTAGAATAGATTACATCTTTGATCAACCATAAGGAGAAAGTTATTCTTGAATATAAACCTTAGGTATGGCTTTCACAAGCTATGAGTACATGAAGGGGATATACTGAAGATGATGTAATAATTTCACTATTATCACTATGATTTAACTGTAATTTCCATTGGTGTGATGAAAACCCTAGTGGTATTCATGTGACTCATATACTAGATCTTCTGCCATTTTCGTGATTATTTTCTGGTATTATTCACTGATGATATTCTTATTTACATAGAAATAGAGGAAGTTCATGAAGTGTATTTGAGGATGGCCCTTGATGTACATTAATATTATATATTTTATAAAATTTTCTTATATTTTTATTTCTGGTTCAGATAGGTCTACATTCTATGGCATGTTATCTCCCAAGAAGGACTAGTTTCAAAACCAGTGAATTTATAGGTAGTGTTATCTTGGGATCCACTAAAGTGTGTGTCGGAGTTAAAAATTTCCATTAGTACAGATAGATAAAACAAAAGGATTGAGGTGTAAATATCTATAATTTTATCTCCCTTGTTATCCATGATCTAAAAAATGAATTTATTTGTTTGGAAGGAAAATATTTGAACTCCATTTAGTATTTTAAAAAGGAATTTACATGTGCTTATGATCTTGAACATCTAGAAGAATGGTGGGTGTGGTGTTTTGTGATGCCTCTAGATGTCAGAATTGATATTTTTTAATATAGATTATGGTAGTGATTTCTTATAAATATAAAAAGTTGAGTGACCACAATTATAATAATTTGACATATAATTTATTTATAGTTTTTGTGATGTTCACCCATAAGTATCTTTGACACTACATTCTTTTTTGTTGGTTTTTATCTATTATGAGCATAAGAATATATGATATACCTTACCAAAAATAGGTTTGAAGATAATAAAGGATAAATAAATAGATTTATTATATAATTATGACTTCAAGATTGTCTATACCCCTAAGATAACTAAATTGGTGGAAATTGATCATAGTTAGAAATCATGTTCCCAATTATCAGGAAATGAGATACAGTAAATAGCCTTAATAAAATTTTCTTTAGTGGAGGAGGGAGGAGTATGTATCTCTGATAAATGTTTCTAACCCCGCCAATTTTTTAAAATGAATGGTTTATATAGTTTGAAATTAATTTTAATGAGATCATTTGAATGTAAATATTCATAGGACATGATCATGATAGATTATTTAAATGTGGGGTATATTTCATCCTCTTATGAGTACAAAAAATTGTTCAATTCACTATAATTTTGGAGGTACTTATGGAGTTATATATATCATCCTTATAAGTTCATAATAGTGTGTAAACTGAGTACCAAGATCTCCGATTATATTTTTGGTGGCCATGAATAAAGAGAAGTGTTGTATAGTTCATTTTGTGAAGCCATCCCTATCATTAGGTAAAGGAGAGGGATTAGGATTCAATGGGTATAACCAAAACCAAAAAGGTTCTATAGAGGAATTGAGATGTTAAATTGATGGATTTTGATATAGGAATTCAATGATCATTGGGAGGTCATGATACAATCTGGGAAATTTTCTATTAATATACCACGTTGTCCTCCTTCCTCAACATCTACAAGAAATTTTAGTGGAAAACCATGGGTGCTTGTACATGTAATTGATCATTCATATTAATGGGATACCCTAGATGGTTATCTATGATCCACATGTCTAGTTAATATCATTTTTATAAAGAGGGTTGTAGGAGGTATTTGTGACCCACATTCACTTGACTATGATGTTGCACCCTCAAACGAATTGATAGACTAAGAATGCCATTTTTTTCATTGAACAGATGTTATGGGATTCCAATTTAGATATCATATGAGGTTGGTAGGATCATTTTTCAATGGTGGTGTTCATTTACCACATTATTTAACATACCAATTTTAGTATTTATCTATTTTTGGTCCCCTATTAGTGTCTTTTTAGGTCACCCATTTTCTAGTTAGAGATGGGTGAGTCAACACTCTTGGTTCCATAGATAGAGTAGCTTACAAAATAAAAAGTTCAATATATCAAGGAATGGATGGTGACCACTTAGAGACAATAAAATATTTATGAAGACAACACTGGAAGACCCTTGTTGTTTATGGGGGGATACTACGTATTTTGAAATATCTCACTTTGATTTGAATTTTGGAGATTTTTTGGGGTGGAAAATATATCTCCATGATATGTTGATCAATTACATATACTGTGAAGGTTAGGTGGGGTTACATACCACCTATAGTTTCCACTATAATTATTTCATGTTCATTGAATACTCAAATTTTTATATTTAAGGAGATATGTATATGATCTACAAAATGCATTGAACTTAGTGACCTAGATATTGGGGATGAATAATCCATATCAGAGCGTCCTGAGGGTGTTGAGGATCATTAGTACAAGACCATTCATGTGCATGATATTCAACTTGTGATCATCCTTTAGCACTATGAGAACCTCTAGGAGAGCTCACAGGAGCATGGGAACCAGAGGAGGGATATTTTCCTTCATATATTTTGATTAGGTAATGCTTTTTAGTCAAAAATACATGAAGGCAGGAAGTGGGTATTTACACTCTTTTAAAAATTAAATCATTTTGATATTATAAAATTGATTTTTGAGATAAGTCTCAGAGATGGAATGATGATAAGGGTCTTATAGATCCCTGATATTAGTATATTAAAATAATATATTATTTATTTATCATGTGTGAATATTCATGAATTACTTTATATATTGTGAATAGATTCTTGGGTCTTGAAACTGAGACCATGGATGAATCTAAAACAATGGATTTTACCCTAGGAGCTTCATATGTCCTGTTAGAATTGGGAACCGTAGTAGTGTACTATCATTGGAGAGTTAAAATGTATTTAATTAAATAATGAATTTTTTACATCATAAAATTATCACCTATATATTCCACTGCAATAAAATGTATTGGGCTATCCAAAAACCCATATATACATTAAGGGAAATTCGTATGGTGGTTCTATGATGAAAATAAATGTGGATCAAGAGAATCAATGAAGAATTCCACATTGTATTCAAACAATAATGAACATAGATCATTATTCAGAAATTATAAATCCTGAATTGGGGTAGATATCTTGTTATTAATGGATTGAACTCATTATCTATTCTGTTACAAACATGGACCAATATCATCATAGATGAACTCATTCTCAAATAACAAATTAACATATCAAATTGTTGTTTTCTTGATATTCTAATTTTTGAAAATTTATGTTGGAAGTTGTAATTATTTATTTGAACCTTCAATTTTCCCTACTACGGACAATATTTGATTTCTTATGATAATCGTTGTCAATTACTTTTGGGGTTTTGGGATTTCTCCTCCCATTCTTCATGCATTCTCCACACGAAATTGATTTTCTAGGTAGTTTAATAATTATATAGGATTACAAAATTATTTGATGGAATATTGGATATGTGTTCTTTGGTTTGGGGTTTGACACTAAGGATAGTTGCATGAGGACAGTGATTGGGTGATAATGGGATATGATGGGGTGCTTAATCATGGTTTTACTAGGAATGGTGGTGAAATGATTGATATATAATGGAATAGATTGTTATTCCGATGAATAGTGGATGGAAGCCTACATTTGGCGATGATTCAATGTAGATCAACATAAATTTTGAGCATCAACATTAGTTTTTTAGTGAGATCAGATAATGTGGTGAAGCTTCTATGGTAATTTTTATATTCTAGAAAAATCACAAATACAATTCATTTAGTTAATAATAACAGACACTATATAAACCATAAGCTAGGGTGGATAGGGTTTTTGGTAGTGAAATATATTATATTCTATGTGCTCTATCCCACACACCAAGTGTCCTTAATTATATAGTTCTAAATGTAAATAGATTACATGCCTAGTAACCTAACTGGCCTTCATTCCATGTGAACTAGGGATACATGGAATACACCATTGGTGGAACATTATATGGGATGTTGGGGTATATTCTAATTACCAATGTGGATCCTACATGCCATTTGAATCTCTCCACACAGTATGAAGTTATACTTCTACTCAACATATAGCGCTCTGATACATATGAAAGTGTCAATATATGGGATACATGTTATTCACCACTATAAAACACCTTGTACGCATATCAAATTCATTTTATAGATTCAAGTAATTATTTGGGATCATATTTTGACAAATGATAAGTCCCTTTCTATGTGCATTTCCATTATTGACACAATATTGGCCCTACCATTTAAAATTGAGTTCCCCGGTAAGAATTTTATTTGTTTCCAATGTCACAATTTTTTAAGGGAAGATGATGATGATTCGTCAAGATTTGTTATGGATTTATTCACTAATAATATATCTAATGATTGGTAGTGAAATATTCAAAATGTTTAAAGACAAGTGTTAATTTTGGTTGGTAGCACATTTTTTACAATAATAAACAATGTAATAAGATTGAATAGTTATTTCACAATACTGTGAAAATACATATTATAGTTTTATGAAGAATATTGGAAGATGTTTTTTAAGGAGGAACAATTGGTGGAAAATAATATTCCTGAGAAAACATTAGACTTATATAAATTTTTATCAGTAATTTAATTGATTCCTTATGTAGACATTATCTATGTTTTCATTCCAAGTCATAGATTTAATATATATCTAATAAGTTTATAGGAAGCTAACAAATTCATATTTTAGAAATAAGCATCGAAGGATCATGAAAATTGAACATAAGGTGCATACTATTGCTTACCATAATGGATAAATATTAAAATAATAGGGGACACACTAGCGTATGGATTGTTTGAGTGTATGTGACATCTAACACTAGTTTCATTATAGAGAGACTAATGCAGTGTTGAAATTTATTAAGTTTATTGAGTTTGAATCAATGATCAATGTGGGATACTTCTTTACACATTTAGTATTCTTACAAATTAAATATTATGAATTAAATATGATAGTTTCAACTATCCTATATTCATCTTACTTATCGAATGATATCCCATATATCATGATTAACTTTGATGTAACATAAGTATTTAGATCAATTGAAAGAATAAATTCAAAGTGATTAAATTTGAAACCTAAGATAGATTGAGTATAACTAAAATTATTGAATATATGTGTGATGACCTACCACCTTTACAATGAATTACCAGAGGAATCTTCCATGTGTACTATATTTTATTACATGTGAATAAACTTTGGGGAGTTTTGTTTTAACAATATTTTGTATTTGATTATGTCAAACATTGTTTGTTAATAATGTTTTTGATATATAGGGAGATAAAGTTTTCAGTTGTTGGAAGCTTATTTATTTCATAATAAGAAAAATCCAGATGTTGTTGAGTTTGAAATATGTTCCTAAATGAATATTTCCTTTTTTTACTAAAGAGTTTTGAAAGATGTTTTTATATATGGTTGATATTTTATATGTTATAAAGTTTCTCAAACATTCCAAAAAATCATATGATGATTTTTGGATCAAGAAGCTCTCAAAAATCATGAAAACTTTTATGAAAAAATATTTTGAAGAATTTGTGGAGAATATTGAAAGAATCAGAATCACATAAAGGAAACTAAAAAATATATCCAGAATCAGTGTTCTAAAAAATTGAAACCTGCATTCTATATAAATCAGTTAATGTTTTGTAAAAAAATCCCAAACACTTTTTTGAGCTTGTTTTTGGGAATAATTAGAACCTATTTCTAGAGAATATTGGAACCTCAATTCTACAAAAATATAAACCTCAATTTTACACAAATCGGAACCTGTTTCTTTAGAAAATCAGAACCCAAATTCCTAACCATTCAGAACCCGATTTCTGAAAAATTCAAAACTTTATTTCTTAACATTTAAAAACCTAATTTCCGAACAATTCAGAACCTTATTCAAAGAATTTGGAACCTTATTTTTTGACAATTTAGATCTTCATTTATAAGCAATTCATAACCTAATTTCTGAATAATTCATAACCTGATTTCATAGAAAATTGGAACACTAATTTTGGGCAATTTGTAATATGATTTTTGAATAATTCACAGCCTAATTTATAAGAAATTTGGATCTAGTTTTTTAAAAAAATTAGAGACAATTTTCTGATCAATTCATAATATAATTTCTGAGCAATTTGGAACATTATTTCTGAGAAATTGAGAACATAGTTTATGAAAAACTCGAATCATGATTTCAATGAAATTCAGAAACATAATTCTAAACAATTTGTAACTATATTTATGTGTAATTTAGAACTTGATTTCCAATCTTTTTGTAACCTGATTTCAAATTAATTACTAATCTGATTTCTAATTAATTTGGAACTTGATTTTTTAGTAATTCATAACCACTTTTTGAGCATTTTTATGAGGAAATCGGAACAACATTTCAAAGCATATTTTTGAGAAAATCTAAACAACATTTCTAAGCATGTTTCTGATAAAATCTGAAAAACCATTCTAAGAATGTTTCTATGAAAATTTGAAAAACATTTTTGAGTATGTTTCTGAGAAAACTGGAACCAAGAACCAACATTATCATTCTTATAATAATATGAATACTTCAATAAATAAAAATATAACTTCAGTTTTGTGTAATTCTCAAAAATAAAATAAGGAGGGTTGACTATGTCAATGATCAAACACTAATTATGATATATTTATGGAGTTTTTTAGATTTAAGGAAATGAGAAAAATTTCAAGTTTCCTGCTTTGGATTTTTGTGTTTCTTATAAATACTTTCTTAGATCATTTGTTCATTTTTAAGATTCACACACACACAAAATGTGGAGATTTGGAAAATTCAAAGAGAAAAATCTCCCACCATATTGAAAATGGTTTCATTGAGTGTTTGAGTAGGGGAAAATTAGAATCATATTTACCATACTGAGAAGATCAGACATCGCAAAATTAGACTAAGGATTCATATTGATCATTTGTGGAGAAGATTAAAAAATGTTTTTGTTATTTTTTTAGAAAAAAATTTCAATATGAAATCATTTTAATCTCATGGGAGAGAGTATAATCATTCTTATAAAGAGATAGAAAGCGTCTAATAGGATTTGGCATATGATTTATTCAAGTATTCATTATAGAGTATTTTTATCGACCCATGGGAGTGGCTATGGTAAGGACGTATATAACCACATTTAGGTCGAACCTTGTAAATCATGAGTACCATAATTTCATTACTTTTTATTAATGCATAATTATTTGAGAAATGTTGATAAGGAAATAAATCTTAATAGGTTTCCACTTTTATTTTTCTCAATGTTTTGAAATTTCAAAAATGTGAACAACTAATTCAACACACCCCATTCTCAGTTGATATTTGATCCTTAGAACTTCAATTTTTATCATAAAGAAGGTTCCCTTATTAAATCCATATCAGGAATAATATCAATTATTCCAACAGTATAGGTGTCCCTTTATTCTATGGAAATAAATATTGTGGATGTAATAATATGATGATTCCATATCTCCTATCTCTTAGATTAAAACTAGTTAATGTTACTACTATTAGTATAACACCCATTGGAAAAAATTATCCTATAAAACATAATGTTATGAGGAATTTAAAAGTTGATGGAATGGTTAGGAATAAAATACTTATGTATTTATAAGTGAAGTTTTATAAAATGGTCATGGGTCTCAAAACATCAAAAAGATTGCGGTAAAATCTAGAAAGTGTCTTCGAATGGAATATTAATGTCAAGGAAGCAAAGCTACTAATCTGGAATATTATGTATGAAGACATAAGAATTTGAGGTGAATAGGAAACTGATGAATACTTCAACCTAGTTAAAAAAATTTATGTACAACATTAGAGGATTTATAGATGTCTTGGAAGATTCTATAATTTTCAATAAACATACGATAAACTTTTTGGACATGTACGATTCTAAAATTTATTCTTTAGAAGCTAAGGATGATTTAACTTTTAATGAATTTCAAAACATCCTTATTTATTTTGAAATGAGGAAATATATGATATTTAGGAAGAAAATTTTAGATGAAATGGATTCTGAATCCATAAGAAAGATGAAAAACCCTCAATTTGATGAAGCAGGTCCTTGTGAATCTGATGACAAGGAAGATGATGAGATAAATGAAAAAATCATGTCTCTCATATCCAAGAACTATCAAATATGAAGAGGAAAATATGGAGGAGACATTTCTATAAATTTTTTTGAGTGTGGTGGAATAAGGAAATTTTCAATGAATTTCCCCATAAGGAAGTTAGAGAATGTCGAGATGATTTTGATGAAAAGGTCAATGGAAGAAGTGGAACCAAAATACTAAAGATAAAAATTCCAAAAAAATCAGGAAGAAATATTTCAGAAAGAAATTAAGTATCTTGAGTAAGAAGGATGAATCATATTCAACTGATAATGATTTTTAGGAAGATGAATGTTCAGAAAAATTCAGAACCTTCATTACAAAAGTTAAGAAAACAAAAAGACTCCATAGAGTCAAAAGAGGGTGGTGATGAATCTTATAGGGAGTATCAGCTCAAAACTAATCTTCTTGAATGACTTATGTAATACAAATCTCCCATAAATTAAATTATTGTAATGATGGAAGATCATGAAAAAGTTTTTAGTGGGAGAAAAGATGTCATCAAGTATATGGATGAATACATTTACGAGATTTTAAGTTACAAACATAGAATCGATGAATAGGGAAACATGATTTAAAATCTTAGAAACAAGATGGAATCAAAAAAAGGATAGGTTAAAAGGATGAAATCAAAACTTTTTAAGTCATAAATTACCCTATGGAAGATGAATGAAAACTTCAAAAAAGATATAGAAGTAAACTAAGACTGCTAACATTGTTGAGATGGCACATTATGAGAATCAGGTAAAATATTCTCATATAAAAAATAATGTTTCTGCTGATTCTTCTATCATTTCATGTTATGTAAAAAAATTTCGTAAATCATGGTTGGATAAAGGATATGAGAAGCATTTCAAATCTATAAAAGTTAAAAACTCATTAAAAATAAAATATGGTCCAATACTGAGTATGTAAGAGGTGAAAGAAGTTATCATCCTCAACAATGTTTCTATGTGGAATGATCTTTCATGAATAGAAAATTTGGATTTGATGGATATTACTTGTTCTGTGGAATCTATGGAGGTAGATCTTATAATTTTAGGCAGAATTTATCTCTTCCCAGAAGGAGGATTGAGAAATGTTGATGAAATAGTGAATGAATAATGAGTTACTTTCTTAACTAAAATAAAGTTTAAAAGGTTAATTATGAAGATTTCAAAAAAAATCAATAAAGAATTTATTGTAATGTATTAAAAAAGTTGGTTGAATATGTGATCAGTCTGTTCATAATGCAAAAGGATTTATGACACTTCTTCTAGAACAAGTTTCTTACGACATGTAAGAATTTAAATCTTAAATTAATAAGGGTGAGGAAAGATCTTTTTTTGTTGAGACAACATTGAAATAAATAAAAAGGAACAATCCATCTATACATGATAGTGGTTACTCTTCACATATGATTGGTGATATAAAAATTTTGATGCATGTGGAAGGACATGATAGGGGAGCAGTAACTTTTGGTAATAATGGTTCCTTAAAAATTAGTGAAATCAGAATAGAAGAGATTAAAGATTAGAAATTAAAATCCAAGGATGTTCTAGTTGTTTATGGGTAAAACATTAAATACTTAGTGTAATCCAACATTGTAATGATGTAAAATAAGTAATCTTCAAAAAGAATTCATGTATCATAAAATGTGTAAATTCTGGAAGATTAATTACAAAAGGACAAAGAACTATTGGGATTCTCTTTCAAATTTAAGATGTAAATAACTATTTTTACTTTAGTGTGGTAGAATAACAAAATTATGGCACTAAATACATGGGAACTGAGGCCAAAAAAGTATGAACATACATTCTAAATTTTATTTCATTCTTAATTTTCCATAGCTAAAAAGAAGAGATGGAGATGTTTTCATTACTTGTCATAAAGGAAAGATAACTATCAAAAGTAATAAAACAGATGAGATTCAATCTTGTAGACCACATTAGCTTATTCATTCTAATCTATTTGGTTCAATGAGACATCAATCAACAAAGTTTTATATGAACTTTATCAATTATAATGAATATTATACTTGGATGTCAATCATAATTTTTATGAGGCAAAAGTCAGAGGCTATTGGAATGTCCAAATTCATTAGAAAATATGCTGATATAGAATTGGGGGGGTTTAATGAAGTTAAAATATATAATGGTACTAAATTCAAAAAAAATGATTTTTTAATATAATTTGAGAAATAAAGGTATCAAAAATTATTATGGTGCTTTCTATACTCCACAAAAAAATGGAGTAGTAGAAAGGATGAAAAGAAGTTATGTGCAAATGGGAAGGTTTGTGTTAACATAATACAAACTTTCACAATTATTTTCAAGATAAGCTATTAGTACTGATATACGGGATCAAGATATATGCTTATGGGGACAAGAAACCAACATGACTCCTTATGAAATGTGGAATATGAAAAACCATTATTGAAATACTTAAATGTTTTTAGAATTTCATGTTTTGTAAAAATAAAAAAAATGGATATAGGAATGTTTGATGAGAAAGTTGAGGAAGGAACATTAATGGGTTATTCACCAAATAAAAGATGTTACAAATTCTGGAAAAATGTTTACAAATTTTGGTGGAGTGATATGATGTGTTGGTAATTAAAAAACTAATATCATCAACAAAAGTTTTTAAGAATATGGAGAAGGATAAATTATAGAATCCCCACAAAAGTGAACGTAACTTTGATGATTCACATGGTGAATAAAGTGATGTTTGTAAAGAAACTATGAGATTTCTTACCCTATGAATTATTTCTCTATTTGAAAAACTTATTAGGAATCATAAGGCTCTAGTTCAAATAATAAAGATGATCAGATTAGAAAATCATACTTCAGATATCTCAAAAGATGAACCATAATCAGTTTTAGAGGCTATTCAACATAAATAATGGTAGGATGATATGAATGAATATTTGGATCATATTGAGAATAATAAAACATGGGAACTTGTTGTAAGGCCATAAAATAAAATTGTTATCATAAACCAGTGGTTTTATAGAAACAAATTGAATTATCATACAGAAGCTTCAACAAACAAAGAAATACTTGTTTGTAATGGATTTACACTGGTGGAAGGCATGGATGTTGATGAAACTTTTCCCCCATTTCATCGCTAGAAACTATTCGAAAGTTTCTTCAAGTGGATACTCGTAGGAATTACAGTGTTTATCAGATGGATGCAAAATCAAATTTTATAAATGGTAAGATTGAGGATGAATTTTACATTGAACAACATTGTAGGATTTTTCATGATGATGATGAAAACAAAGTTTGAAAATTGAAGAAATATTTTTATGGGTCGAAACAAGCTCCACATTCTTGGTATTACATGATAGAAAATTGAATATGAATAATGAGGTTTTCTAAAGGAAAATATGGGAGCAACTTGTATGTGAATGATGTTGACTATATAACATTAATTGTATTTGGTTAAATGGACAATATAATTTTTACAGGGGATAAAGAAATGGATTGTGAAGAGTTTTCTAAGGAGATATGGAATAACACTGAAATGTCAAAATTCCGAGAATCAACATTCATTTTTGGATCACTGGTTAAAAAAGGAAAAATATATCTTCTTATCTCATGAAAATTATGTCAGGGAATTGTTAGAGATGTATCTGATAGTAAAATCCAAAGAAGTTTGAACTCTTATTTCATTAATCACAAATTTGAGTAAAGATGAATCTTAAATAAGTGGTAATAAGAAATAATTTCAAAAGATGATAGGATCTATTCTTTACCATACAGATTCAAATCCTGTTACTATTTATGTTGTGAATTTATGTGCTAGGAATCAAGTAATTCTAAATAATCACATACGATGGCTGCAAAGAGGGTTATGACATATGTCAAAGGAACAACTTCACATTAGTTTTTATAAAAAATAAATACTGAGATGATGTTTCTTGGTTATAGTGAAGCTGATTGGGATGGAGATTATAATAATAGAATATCAGCCTCAGGGGGAACTTTTTTTCTGTGTGAATATTGTGTGATTTGGAATAGAAAGAAACAATGTTTAGTAACCTTTATCACAGATGAATCTCAATAGTTTGTAGACACTCAGGATTATAGTTAAATGTTATGGTTGAAAGTTTGGTTGGAATATTTGAATGTAAATATTTCATTACCATTGATGATACATCGTGATAATCATAGTGAAATTGATCATTTTATGGATGTCATCCAACATTCAATAACAAAAAACATTGATATAAAGTTTCACATAATAAATTTAAATATTGATGCTCGATATGTTCTGTGGGAATATATTTCAATAAAGTATTAGATTTTTAATATCTTCACAAAATATATTTAAAGGGATAGTTTTGTTAAATTGAGGCTAAAACATCATGTTCATCCTTCTCCCTTGTCTTCATAAACCTCATAATAAATATCCCCCCATTGTGTTTTGGATTATGTTGAAAAAGGGGGATAGAAGTTAACATATTTATGCTTTATACGAAGTTTTACATATCATTATTTATATTTACTTTTATACTATGGTCATACAATATGAACAGAAAATGAAAAGTGAGAAAATAAAAGATTATATTGAGAGAAGAATAAAATAGAGGGTGATATATCTTTACATGGTTGAAAATTTTACTTTCCATCAAGGGATGGAATTCCTTCAAAAAAATTACTTTATCTGGTAGTTTGGAGTTAGGACATTATCTTTTGAAAATTTCTGTGTTGGAAGAAAATTACAAAAACCTGACTTTTTGAAAAATATGAGTTGTTTGAAAATCAGATAATTGGAATGTTTTTTAAAAATGGTTGTCAACAAAACTGAAGGGGAGATTGAAGAAACATTTTTGGGTCTTCTTTTAACAATGTTTTTTTATTTTTTAACAACTAACCATTCATTTTGTAGATTTTTTTGATATATAAGAAGATAAAGTTGTTGGTTTTTGTATGTTTATCTTTGTCATAATAATAGAAAGAAAGAATTCAATGTGTTTTAATGATTTTTCTAATGAAGAAGACCTTTTTTTTCTAAAAACTACTAAAAGATGATGTTCATAAATATTGAAAAGTTAGATTTTAGAATATTTCTAAAACCCTTTAAACAAAGTCAGAAAATGTTTTTATCATCAATAAGTTCTCAAAAATCATGAAAACATTCATGAAAAAATATTTTTAAGAAATGGTGGTGATGTTTTAATGAATCTGAATCACTTATAATAGGATGAAAATGGATCTATCATCATTTTTTTAGGAAAATCAGAACCTACATTCTACAAAAATTGGATCCTATTTTCAGATAATATATGTATCACTTTTTTGAGCATTTGTTTTGGGAAAATTGGTACACGTTTCATGAGAAAATATAAACCTGAATTCAGTAAAAATCAGAACCTAAATTATGCACAAATTGAAACCTATTTCTTTTGAAAATTGAGAC
Organism: Viscum album; assembly: GCA_963277665.1. Classification (NCBI taxonomy): domain Eukaryota; kingdom Viridiplantae; phylum Streptophyta; class Magnoliopsida; order Santalales; family Viscaceae; genus Viscum; species Viscum album. Next base: position 15,738,074 of record OY728128.1, read on the forward strand.
CTGAATTATAAATTATTTAGAACCTAAATTATTAGAAATTCATAACCTGATTTCATAGTAATTTAGAACTTGTTTTATAAAATATTTGGAACCTAATTTATAATAAATTCAGAAACTAATTTCTGAACAATTTGAAACATTATTTATGAGTAATTTAGAACCATATTTAGAAAAAAAATGATACCTGATTTATGAAAAATTTGGTACCTGATTTCTGATGAATTCAGACCATAATATCTAAACAATTTAGAAAATGATTTCTATGAAACTTGGAACTAAACAATCTTGATTTAGAATGTCAAAAAATTTCAAACATGAATTCTAATAAATTCATAACTTAATTTCTGGTAAATTTGAAACATTATTTATGAACAATTAAGAACCATATTTCTGAAAATTTTTGAAACTAATTTCTGAAAAATTCAGAAACTTATTTCTCATAATTTTGGGCCATGATTAATAAAAAAATTAGAACGTAATTTTTGAGAAATAATGAACCATATTTCAGAGCAATTCATAAACAATTTTATGGGCAAGTTTATGAGGAAATTAGAAACACATTTATGATCATGTTTCTAAGAAAATCGGAACAAAATTACCGATCATGTTTCTAAGAAAATATTAACAACATTTTTAGTATGTTTTTAAGAAAACCATAAAAATGGTCCGACATTATCGTACTGAGAATAATATGAAGAATTCAATAATTAATGATTGAATTTAAATTTTTCATAAATCATAGAGAAGTATATGGAGGGTTAAATAATTCAATAACTGAACATTAAAAGTGAGATATTTGAGAAGTTTTTTAGATTTATGGAAGTTTAGAATATTTCATGTTTCTAGTTTTTTATTTTTGAGTTGAACATAAATATTTATCTGATCATATTTTTCATTTATAAAATTCACACATGAAAAAAATACGGAGCTCTATATAACTCAAGCATAAAAATTTCCTAAAAAATTTGAGGATGTTTTCTTTGACTATTTGAGTACGAGGAAAATGGAGTCATCTTTACCATACTGAGAAGATCAGACTTAGAAAAATCGGACTGTGTATTCAAAGTGAGAATTTCTGGAGTAGATTCTTCAAAAAAATTATTCTTTATTTGGATATATTATTTATAAGAAAACATTATAAACTGACAGAAGTTATTATAATATCTCCTATCAGGATATAGAAGGTCTCTAACAGGTGATTTCTCAAGTTGTATTTATGTCTTCATTAATGTACATTTCCATAGACCCATGATAGTGGATATGGAAAGGATGTAGGTTCTCACATTGATGTCGAAACATGAAAATCATCTGTTCACTACAGGATTTACCATTCTTGCATGAATAAGTATTTTCTATAGGTTCATAAAGAAATAAATCATTACAGGTTGTAGGGGTTATGTTTCTTAATGCTTTGAAATTTTTAAAAATTGAACAACGGATTCAAAAACCCATCTTTATCAGTTGTTCTTCGATCCTTCAGACATCTGTATGAGGTACATACCTACCATGAGTGACGAATAATCTAACATGATGTATAAACTAATGAATGATGAAAGGTAAAATACCTATATGATGAGTTGACTTTCAGGAAACATTGATATACTGTGAGGGTGATGTAATGATCATATTTCATGGTCAACCATAAGATTCTCTATGAAAGGTAGATGGATCTATTTGAAAACAAATCCATTATGATATAATGTGTGTTCCCAATATTAATGAATATTTAAATTAATCACATGTGCTAGTAACTGTCATGAAGTGGGTTGACCATTAAAGAATTAAAATTGTTTGTTAATTAATATATACAATAAGAGTTATATGAATTTAAAAATGATTCTTTGGATTTTGATATTGATAAATAAAAATTCTTGTATACAGTTACCCATTCCTTTATATAAATCTAATGAAAAGGAAAATCCATGTCATAATTGTGTTTCCATGTTTTATAGAAGCTCAATCCATGTATACGATTACATAAAAATATAATGTATTCTATGAGATTATTGTTTTAAGAACAATATTTCATGTGATAAAATAATAAAGATATAAACTATAAATTAATGAGATATTATAAGGATATTTACAAACCATGTGAAGAATGATGATAAGCCAAGACTTTTTCATTTTATAATGGGTTTTAAAAGAGAAATTATTATAGTTATAATTTATATACCATGACAAATAAAATTTTATGATTTATAGTGATTTAATTTAAATTTAAAATATAATATTTTAAAATTTATTTGATATTTAAATAAAATTTTGAATATTTGAGGAAAAATTATTTATGTGGTGGTTTAAATGAGAAGATATCCTATCTTTAAATGTGTTTTAAATGAGATTTAAATATAGATAATACTCTCTAATTTTGAATATTAATATTACATTTCACTAATATTCATAGAACATCAATATTATCAATATAGAAAATATCATTCAATTGATATTTTTTTATGATTAAAAATATTGAAAGAATGTATTAAATAAGGGTGTATGGAATTATTTTTTAAGGTCTCTATAATCCTAGATAAATATCTTGAGAGATTTGTGAAATCAATTATTGAATTTAGAGACATATTTAATGTTAGGGGAAAATTCACTACAATTGAAAAACTGATACCTGAGTATTCCAATGAAGGCACAGAACTGAAATAATTTAATATTTAAGATAGTATCAATACATGAAGGGGAAATCAATATTAGTTATTTTCAATACTCTATATGGTAACACACATTCAGACCTACTATTTCATATTCTTAAGAAGGTGTAGTTTCACTAATAGGTTAAAGTGTTTCTTTAGTGTATCATCACCGAAGATATAAGTGTTTATTAACTGGAATCTAGAAGTCTGGAAAACAAAATGGATTATGTGCAAGGGTTTAGTCACTAAATGGAAGACAATCTTCGAAGTATTTACAAGACCAAACACTCAGGGTTACAAACAATAATTAGAGATATTATATAATCCATGTTTAAGAGTTTAAAAAACATGTAAAAGGGTATGAATTTTAGATGATCGTTGTAAATATTGTGTGCTTATTTCATTCAATTATTTATTGTACCTGAGGTGAGGTTGTGGGAAATTCTTGAGTTGGTCAAGAACATTAACCTATTTAAGATGATTAATTTTAATGGAGAATAATTCATAAAAATAACACTATTCATTCAAACCTAGTGTTTTATACATCCTATGATACTACAAGTGTTATCAGATCCTTGGTCCCATCTAAATAGCCGAGGTGTTTTCTTATTCCAAAATAGATAATTAAAACTATATAAAAGGTCGAGGAGTAACAAAATTCTATTGTACAAATTACCATTATTATTGAAATATGATAGTTTGTTATATAATTTCACTCATTAAAGAAGTCATATATTCTATAATAATATAGGTTGTGCCTACATCTAAATATGCTCATATAAGTCATACAGAAAAGAAAAATATAAAGATGGATGTAAAAACAAATATTTCATCCTGATTTACCTATCAATGAAAATATAAAACAATTTCTTGGTTATCTATATATCCAAATAAATTTGGAAAAAATTTGATAATAATTTTTTAAGGAAATATTAATTTCATTGAATATAAATTAAAATTTTAATGGAGTAGTTCTAAAGACATAAAAATGGATGTTGATTATAATATAGATGATTATTTCTAGGGTAAATTAAATTGATAGTAATATTTTAATATTTGGTGACAATTTGGAGGATTTGTTCATTTTCAATCATCTTATAATAATTTTAAAAAATATAATTTATCCCCAAGGATTTATCGATAGAGGATAGGGATGATCTAAAATTGGATGACTCACAATATCCTTGTAGACAATGAAATGAGGTTAGCTCCTGCATTGAAAAATAAATTAAATAATGAAATGGACACCCAATCAATGAGAAAAGGGTAATTAAAATAAGATGAAAATTCAAAATAAATTAACATAGATGATTAAGAAGGTGATGAAGATGTCAACAAAATCAAAGATATTTTATCAAAGAGATTCAAGAAGGGAAAATTGAATGCTGAAGGATTGAAATTTAAGAGATTTTATAATTTTAATTCTATCTGCAAAATTGAAAAATAAATTTCAAAGATGTGTGTTGAATAATATGAAACACATGAAGAGTATGATAAAATAGAAAAGTTGAAGAATAGTGACAGTAAAAATAATGTGTTCATTATAAAAAGAATAAATTTATTTCAAATGAAGGAATAATACAACTCAGGTTATTCATCAAATGATGAGGTAAGCTTCTTTGCATTGGTGGAATAAGGATATGATTCATCAAGTAGAAATGATGATAGATGATATAGTGATGATATTGAGTGGGATCAAAAAGAGAATATGGAATCATGTGTTAAAAATATTACTATAAAGACCTAGAAATTCAATGTAATTTTTTTATTATATGGGAATTTTACGAGTCCAGGAAAATTGACGGTGCGTGATTCTGAGGCTGAGAGTGCCCAAAATTAATTTATGATTTTTTTAAGTGCGTTTAGTAAACTTACAAGTAGGTTTTTGTAACTATTGAACCGGTGCTCAGAATTTAAATCCAAGGAAACCATTGAACTCACAACGTTGATATTCGCATCAGGAGACTTTCACCTTGACCGTAGTAGGTCAAGGGTGGAAGTTAGTTTTCCACTTTTCAAGGGAGAAGAAAAATAAAATTATATAACATTTTATTTTTCTTTTGAAACATATCTATTTGAGTTATGGAGGTGGGTACCACTCGAACTAGAAAACCCCCAATTTGAATTCAATGGTGGGTAGTACTCGACCCTTGAACTCCCCCTTTAATGGGAGATAACTCTAGGAATACCTCCACATTAATTGTGCCACCTTCAATTAGTTTATTATTCCAACATTAACATAATTAACGTACACATCTAATTAAATTAATAAAACATAATTTAATAAGTTGGAAATTCATTTTCAGTGTAATTGTGGAAGTGTTGGAAAAATTTGAGAGTTGGGAGAACTTTGAAGAAAATCTTCCTCCAATGAAGAACACATTCACCAATGAAGAACATACTCCAGAATCAAGAACGAGGATGATGCACATGGCCGACTTCGAAAGTAGGTTGTGGAAGAGATGATCATTGGAACCCCCATGGCCTTCACCGACTTCTTTCTCGCAACACTGCAAATGAGAAATCGATGTAGGGTTTATTTTTTTTTTTGTATACTCCCTTACCCAATTCTTGTCATTCTTCATGATTCAAGAACATTTAAGCTGCTTTCTACTATTCTAATGCGAAGGGTGTGGGCCAAAAAAACTCATCCTGACCTCTCTAAAACCTATGTGAATTTTTGTGGTCTTGAATTGTTGGCAATGTCCCTAGGAATGTGAGTAAATCTTTCAGAATGATGATCGGGCCACTAGGGCACTCCCAGTAACCCGAAGAATGTTGTCGGCGAACATGCCAATGACTGACACCGAAGGGCTCGGGAGTGGCGGACGGCACTCCGGCTAGCCACGACGAAGACAGCGGCGCAACCGCTCCACCGGAGAAGGGCCTTAGCGGAGCAAGGGTGGCAGCTAGTGGGGGCCGGCCATTTGAAAGGGAGGTGAGGGCGGCCAACTCGCTGCCAGCCACCGATGATGGCGATGCGCATGACCGCGCCGCAAGGAAGAGGCCAGGTGACCGGCTAGCTGTGAGCCCAACGGGCCACACTGGCAGGCCGCGCCGGCGAGCCGCAAAGGTGGGTCGTGCCAGTGGGCCACGCTGGACCCTGTAGGCCTGGTTGGTCTAGTTCAGTCTAACCGGGTCAGACTTGACCCATACCAACTTCGACCCTTTTCATTCTTTCATCCATATCTTAATCTATGGGAATTCGTTTGACAAAACTTATACGACTCCGGAAACCATGGATCGAGACAGTCGTTCTGGTATATTTCACTTGAGTTTTCTATAATGTTGGGGTACATCTGGGATGGATCAGACATGAATCCAACTAGGACCTCGGGACTAAATGGACAATAACATATAGACCGTGTGTCTGATTGAAGCACCATCTATTGTGTTGATACCCATATCACATGTTGGTCATTTGGGATACTTCTTCATGGGACTTCATAACAGATGGAGTATCTACATGTGGCCTGAGGAGTGGACCCTCCCGTAATCAAGAAAGCTTAGTGAAGGAACCCTGTAGCCAACAGTAACCTGAGAAAAGGATCCTATGTGGGTCTGTGCATTTAGATCCTATGTGGGTATATGTGTTAGGATACTACATGTGTCTGTGTTCAAGTGTCTCACTTGGATCCACTCTATAAATCCACATGAGACTAATCTAGGATCCTACGTTGGTCTGCTACACTAGGATCCTACGTGGGTCTGCTGTACTAGGATGCTACGCGGGACAGATGATTTAGGATCCTATGTGGGTATGCCTCATAACAGAGTATGATGATTTAGTAGTTACATCTAATCATATTTTTTACTGTACTTATGTTATACCTGGTGTGAGATGAGTCCTTACCTTTGTGTTAATACCTTTGTGGTAATACCTTTGTGGTATTCCTCTATGTGGCATACCTTTGTGGGACTTACCTTCATGGTGATACCTTTTTGGTATTCTTCTGTGTGGTGCACCTTTGTGGTACTTACCATCGTGGTGATACCTTCATGGTTTTATTTTATGTGGAATTACCTTCATGGTACATACCCTTATGGTTTTACCTTTGTGATCTTCTTTCCTACATGGAATAGTTTTACTTTGGCAAATATTTGGGCATTCTGTTACCTCATGAATGAGATGGAAATACTTGATAACATAGATATATGTATGGGAAAATAACTAAGTAGGGTTGTCGGATGTTTTCATGCTTTTTGGGTATCCTTTATGGGTTTTGTGAGACCTTTGAGGGTCTTGGGGTCCCTATTAAATATCTTTATACTTACCCCTATATGGGCTATGCTCGCACCGTGTTGTGTTTTAGGTCGACGACAAACAATGCTAACTGAGGATGAGGGTACCGGGTCTGGAGGTAGCTCGGAGGTGGACCACAGATGAGGCTTACCGTATAGATGACCATTTGAGAGCTGTATATAACCTTTAAGCAGTATCCTTGGTGGGTGTTCACAGGAGTTGTTTCAATTTACTTATACTTTTCTATTTTCTTGTACTTTCCAGTTTGGATTGTATTCTGGCCCCTTTTTCTTATTGTACACACCCTGTTTACTATTCAATTTACTTGTGGTCGTATCATTTTGTGTGCTTTGTTGTGTGTGTTTACAGGTTATAAAGGCAACACCACCCTATTTTTAGGGAATACACCTTCCGGTGAAAGTTGCCAGCCCCTGGCCTATGGAAGGCAGGCATGGGGTAGTCACAACACGGTCCCCGAGGGACGAGTCGTGAAAAATTGGTGTTAGAGGATTCAGTTCTACCATAGAAAATTGGACTCTGAGCATTTTAACGGTAATAGTGTTAAGTGTAGTGAGTGTGGTTATCAGTTCACGGAATCTAGTATTGGTGTGGCAGACAATGTATCCATACACCAGGACCCTAACATCTGATTTCTGACTCGATGCACAAAAACACTGATTATGTGTGTGTTTTGAAAAGTTTTCTTCTTGATCTTTTTGAGTCAGCTCACCAGGTATAACTAATTGACCGTTTTCACACATGTTTCTTTTCAGGATGCCTCCAAGTAGGCATCCAGCTAGGGTTTTGGGTATAGTACGCAATGATAGTTCACCAAGCGACAAGGCCTTAGTGTAGGGCCCTTTATCTGTAGGGGCACCAGGAGAGGAACCAACAATACCATTACCTATTGGTCCAACGATGCCACCATCCCTAGCAGAAGAGAGTGCACATATCATGAGCACATTGAACGAGTTCTAATGATAGAGTCCACCCATGTTCAGGGGTGAGACGGACCCACAATTGGTTGAGGATTGGCTGGAGTCTGTTGTGATAATCTTCTGACTGGTAGGGACAACATCTGATCTCATGGTGATCCTTGCCTCCAGTCTTCTATAGGAAGCAACATGCGGATGGTGGAGCTTGTTGTCCTAGTGACTCATCAGCTTCTAGGGCCTCTAATGCTTCAACTTCTATAAATAATTTGATTGAGATCAGGGAATTTATTCTTATATTACCAATTTAACAACTATTTAACACCAAGTGATGAATATTTATTAGACTATGTGTGTATTTTTTCCATCAATCTCTTAATTATAGAAAAATTAATGTGTATTCTTTACAACTAGAGAAAGTCCCCAATTATTTTCCCTATGTAATGGAAAATTATTGGAACAAGATCCCATGGATTGAGAGATTAGAATATATAGATAAGATAGAAAATAAAAAATGATGTATCTATAAATGATTGTTTAGACATACAATTGAGATGTTATTTTCTGAAAGTCTTAGGTTCAAAAGAAAATAATTGAAGAAATATTTGATCCAATGACACCCAAGATTCATCTTTAGCCACATGGACATACAATGTATAAAACACAATGTGTATCAATGAATTTGGGCCCCAAATTTTATAGATATAATTAATTGATTTCTAAAAATGTACTATTGAGGGTGTGGATACATATTTAACAAAATCATTCATGTATGGCCATATCAGGATTCAAAAGATCAGGATACCTATGTTGGTGGTCATGAAAGGGTATCCCAATGAAGGTAACTACCATAAAAAATTTGGACATGCGATTGAGGAATACTTCATATTCTAATATTTAATCACAAATCAATTAGAAAACATCCATATATAGTTAGAGATTCTTGATACTCATGCCATATTCTTACAAGTAATTTTCAATCCACTATAGGATCTCCTTTATTGTTGAGTAATGTCACATAGTTCCATCTCTTATGGCCCAAAACTACATGAAGACATATCCCAGAATACATGAATTTAAGATTCCTATAACTTATTCTAGTCACATTATGGTAAAAAGTAGGACACTACAATTTTTCGAACATGTTACATTGAATTGTGCCCCATTATCTCTGTAGGATGTCAAACTATGTGTCTAACATCCTTTCCACATGATGTTAAATATAATTCTTCATATTCCTATCACGAGATGAAAAAATTAATGATTATATGGTCCTCCCATATGAATAATTTCCTATGGCACTGATATCCAATGAATCCCATTTTTATCACTTAATACAACTTGATTTCCAATTTCATGGGATATGTAGTGATGTCAAGACCCTCTATTTTGGACCAAACTAAACATTATTCCTTACAGGTGAGGTTGTCTTATCTAAAATTCAAATAGTGAGGATATTATTCACATTAAATTATTTATTACTATATGGTAAATCTATCTCACCATCACTATTGGTCAACGATATAGGATCCAAAACTATATAAACCATTCATCCTTGCTAAAAAATGTTAAGTAGTGTGTATAAAGTCCTAACTGCAAGGCATTAGATAGTATTTCTACCAATTAAATCCTATCCATTTTATTTTAAACTCCATGGTTCAGGAGTAGGATTTATGAAATAAATCTATAGCATGACACAATTCATTATTTCAAGATGTTAAATTGTAATACATTAAATCCCAGCCACATGAACATCAAACTATGTGGTGAACATTCAAACATGAATAACTATAAAATTCTCAATGGGATCACATAGTAATTATATTAGTCAAAAACCAAGATGACTGTCACTATCTCGACTTCAAGAACCCTTATTGGTGAGGTTTAAATGAACATTCCTTTAAATTGGGGTCTGTGTCTCCTACCAAAATGGCATGTTTAGAATGTTTTGGTATAATAATTGTAATTTTGTAAAACCATTAAACATACCTTCATCTAACCAATATAATTAATTATATTTAATGAATAAATCAACCAATTATTTAAGTGTATATACTACTCTAGTAATTCCAAAAACATCAATTTATCAATACTCTTGGATCAATCTTTCATAGAAAAATAGGTTGAAGGGATTTATCGATATGAAGGGGCCTCTCTATGATTTGGTGTTATATAGAAACATTTTCCCATAATCCTATTTAGTACCCCCTGGTAAATATTTTTTTCCTAGAAGAAATTACAACTTGAACCCCATATGTTATCCCAGGACCGAGTGTGGTAATGGACAGTCTACTCCCATAGGTCTCTATTTACATATTCTAGAATTATTTTTCCATAATTACTCACATTAATTCTAGTCCAACTTTCTTGCAATCTCTAATTTAGATCTGCGATGAAATTATTTTCATTATATATTTCCCTATGATCGAAGAGATTAAAATGTCTCTATACATTATTCCATAAATCATTTTAGCTACTATTAAGGAGAATTAATGATGAGTGAGCATAAGCTGGGTAATGCTTTGGTCCATTTTACAAGACCCTAAACAATGTAGAATGGTCTATTCCAGGAGACCCACATTCCTTATTTATGAGTCATATGTACACAATATCCCCAATCATATGGGTATTTATCTATAATATTATATTGGGATTAAAAACTCTGTAAAATTAAAACACCCCCAACCAATGAAATGTTTCTCTAAATAATCATAAAAAATATTCATGTTGGTTCACTGTGTCCTGGTCACATGATGTAAAATTATACAACCATTCTTCCCTACTACAAGATGTTAAACTGTATGGTCAATTCCCTTACCAAAAGACTCTATGTTTCATGGTCAACATCAACACCATATGATGTTAAACATTATTTTCAACATTTTTATAGAATTATCTAAAATAGTATGGTCATTGTCCTCACCTTATGATGTTAAATTGTATTTACATCATCCTCACCATATGATGTTAAACTGTGTTTCCAATGTCCTTACCAAAATATGTAAAATAATATTATCAATGTCCTTACTAGATGATATTAAATGTAATTTTTAAAAAACTCAATGTATGATTCTAAACTTATTGTTAAAATCCCTTATCAGGAGATGTTAAGCTACATGGTCAACATCCTCACCGTACAACAATAAACCATGGGTCTAACATCCTCACTATACGATGTTAAACTATGTGTCCAATTTCCTTGCTATAATATGTTAATTGCAATGTCAATTTACTTATCATATGATCTAAAATTTTATGCTGATAGAGTAATCTCTGGAGAGCACATCCACTACTAGTGTCAATATCAAACCACATAATTTTTTTAGAACTATGTGTGAAATTACTCCAATTTTTAGGATACATAGTTATTTCCATTCCCCCCATTATCTGGACGAGTCATGAACTTATCCCCAATTTTTGATATTTTATATGATGGAATTAGTTCCAACAAGGTCCCTCTATTCCCATTAGGTTTGTTTTTTATTTGGATAGCAGTCTCATCTCACTATGGTCTAAGTTGTATGACTTTAAATATGAGAATCCTATGGTCTTAGAAATAAGAACCTAAACCATGACACCACTAATTGTCTTGGTTGTAGGGAAGTAAAATGGAAAATAATTGTTGAAATCCATGTATCCATAAACTATAGCAACCATAAATCCATTTAATATGATTCTAAACTGGGTTTCCAATATCTCGGTGACATGATGTTAAATGGTATAAAATTCATCCTAGATTCATGACATTAAATTTTTGGGAAAGGGCTTATCATAAGACCCTAAAATATAAAACCTATGATTCCTTATACTAAGAAATTAAAATGATGAAAACATTCCATTATATGTGTTATATTACCGATATAAGTGTTATATCCTTTTAAAGGAAACTTGTTTATGATCCTAATTTTTTAATCAACAGTAAAGTTAAATTCTCTATTTCTAAGGAATCTCATGTCTCCTATATTGGTTACATTCTATGAAGATTCACTTTATTCCACTCCCATACTAGGATGAAATAGGAAAATATCCCAATCATGTTATTCATTATGTAGTATAATGTGGTTTAAATTATTTCTCATGTTTCCTCTTGTTTCTCATATTGAGCATGATTCATGTTATCTTAGGGGACATGAAGAGTTTCATTGACTAGTCTGATTGAGAATTATTTTTTTCAGAGATAGGTAACATGGTCCCCATATAATGACATTAAACTTTGATATAAAAGTCCATCCCACATGACTAAAAACTAACTAGTGTGTCCCAATTCATATGGTTTATTTCTTCCTAAAATGAGAGATCTATCTGTGTACAAGTATTTCGAATTAAAACCATATATTCCTTTGAGTATTAATACACACCTATAGTGTATGTTTCAAATATAAATAAGATATTATGATGAATTCTCTACCCTTTAGGGACTCGTTCTCAAAATGTTAAACCCCTTTCCCTACATATGATTCATATTTTTGTAGGAGATATTTTCATACCAAGGACTATGTGTGGATGAATTCACATTCTGAGGAGATATGAAGTGAAGATGATATTTACTAGACTTGTACCAAATGAAACCTTCATTTTCTAAGTTGTGTGACCTTAAAACTCATCAACATATGGTAAAATTGACAATTTCTAAAAATGTATCCCATTATGGTCCTATTTGTATGTCCTTAAAGTAACAAAAATTATTGAAAATTATCGATAGATTGATAAATTCTAAAGGGTAGACAATGTAAAATTAAATTCTTTTCTTTCTAATCCATTTAATTTTATGGTTTAGGAAACAATTTTGGAATTAAAAAGGCCAAAAGCTCATGTGGTTCACTAAGAGACCCTAGAAAATGCCAAGCTATTCTCTCTAGACACCTAATCTAAGAAAATGTTAAATTAGATATTTCTTTTCCCTTCACATGTTAATTTAATATGATTCATTGCTATCTTTTCCTTGTAAATAATGTTACTTCACAATTTTTTTATGACACATTTATGTAATGGTGTACTCAAGAATAAGAATTGGTATCCCTTCACTGTGAGAATGTGTTCAATACATGGTGGCATACCATTTATAGAGCTCAAACACATCATAAATATTCCCATTCTCCATGAACCCACTATTTATATAGGATGTTTAATTCAACACCAACCTATTCCAATATTTCATATAATACTATTGGAATACCACATCCTTGAGTCAACTAATCCTTTTAGTTCCCAATTTAATAGAAAAAATGTGTTCAGGGATTTATTCATTTAAAGGAAAGACTCAATGATTTGATGGTGAATAGTATTCTTTGGGATTGATCTTATGAAGTATCCCCTAGATAATTTTTTATTCCCTAATAATGGTCCAACTAAAACATATATATTATACTTGGACTGAGTGTGGTAATAACGAGCCTACTCCAACTAGTCATTATATACTGAGCATGGTATTAAGATTCCACCATTACTAAGGGTCATTCTACTCCCAGATGTGTCTATTTCAAATTTAATTATATATTCATATGGTAATATTTACACACTCCATGACCTAATTATTCAAGATAATTAAAATAAAATCACTATTACAAATTCATGAATTGTCACACTATCAAATCAAGAGTATGAGATAATATTCTAATGAATTATCCTATATTGGTGAACCTCTCCTTTAGAGACCTCAAAGCCATAATATGTGGTTATACATTTAGAAACTTATATCTACCACGTAGTTTAATATTTTTTATCATAAATGAAATTCCTCCACTTTTATCGGGTTTTTTATAATATCTTTATATCATTCATCACATTGTGGTTTTCTATTCCCTAATTATGTTGGTGTCCCCGCCCATTAGCTAAAATCATATCAACATAAAATTCCTACAACCATTTGTTTGAGCACTATGATATTAAAATAAGTATACATATCAATGAGATCATCAATTATGAAATTTAACTCTCCATTCATATTTTTATCTCACAGATCATGTATGACCTTAAAAAATATCATCTATGGTGTGGATTGAAAGGAATTAAATAGTAAATGAAAAATAAATTATACTCATTAGGTTGAAAACACAAAAAATGGAATCCTATGAAAAAATAAAGTCATTACTCACAGATCATGAACCCCACATTTCCAAAGGGAAACATGGGAATTCGAAACAAATAGATATGGTATAACATATTTCGAGATGAAAACCCACAATGAGAGGACTGAGTAAAATCTGAGTTCATAAACTCTAGGCCTCACCTTTAATTTCATAAGAAAATGTTCGGGTGAAAATAAGAAGATATAGAGAACATAGGGATGACCATTTGACCCTAGAAAAAATTTATTATTACTAGGTCCATTGACCACGGAAAAAATTAGAGTACATATTTTCCCCAAAATACCTCTTTGTGGGTAACAATTCTTCATTTCATAGAGAAAATATACAAGATATATGTGTATCCCATATGACCTTGAATGGAATAGATCATCATACAACCATTTCGCCCAAAATATTGGCATTAGAGTCGTATCCATGAAACTTCCCCATGGAGACATGGGTCCCAACCCATGAATCCAAGATAAAGTGATGATATCCACTCTATAATATACGAGATAGATCTACATTGTAGATTTCATCATAGTGTTCTGAATTAATGAACCTGTGTTGATAATATAACCCCCCCATGTTTGAGCATTATCAACATAGCACTCCCTTTATAAGAACTAAGTGTGGATTGATTCTTATTATCTTGAGATATGTAGGTATATATTTCTCATATCGTTGATTTAGCCATAATAAAACATTCTTTCCACTCCCTTTTTCTATACTAGAATCCGAATAGTTCCTGATTTAGAATATCCACACATTTATTTGATATTAATCATCTCGAAAACATCAGTATATTGTACCTCTTGCTAACTAAAATTCCTTAGGTGGATATTATCCTATTGGTGACATCAAAAAAACCTGAGTTGGGATCCTCCTCTCATAAATAATCCTCTAACCGGTGTGACAGCTGCAAATTTTACTATATGATATAATAATACATCAATGTTGCATAAAATTTAACATTGATTTAGATTATTTTTTATACTAATTTGTGGGGGGTGGATTTTCTATAAAAATATTCATGACATGAAATTTTCCACAAGAACTAGGATACTATCCTCACATAGAAAACACAAATCTAGTTTGACTAGAAATGTGTCTCTATTTAGGAAGAAGATGTATCTTCGAATTCTGTAGGCCACAAGACTACTCACACACCAAAGTATAGATATTCTCTAGAATCATTTCATGACTGGTGACATGGTGGTGAGAATTTAAATCCTGAATTAGTCCAGGTATTTCAAAAATAATTGATAAAAAGGTGTTTCCTCTTTAAAATCCAATTTTATGGGTCATTTGATAACTTTTTGTCATCATAAAACATGCTGATATTGTGTATACAATGTGAACTGAGGTCATAGTCTGATTCATAGGATTCTATTTGACTTCCCATGGATCCTAAAAGGAATTTTTAAACAAAAATTTATAACTGTTATAAGTTGGGATTCATTTTATCATGATTAAAAAAATAAAATGTCTAAAATACCACATAGAAATTTTCTTCGACCACATAACACTTCAATTATTTTGTAGATCCAATATTGTTTTGATCATGAACGTGGTGACTTTTTATGCCACATAGCACTTTACTATGACTATATGACACATTAATTAGTTTACTGATACATTTCATTTTCATCTAGAGGAAACAGATTTTTTTAATAGTGATTTTCTCTGACTTTGTAGTTAAAACATACTATTTAAAATGTTCATCCGAAAAATTGAAGTCTTTTGGTGTCCAAGGTAGTAAATTTTTGCCTCCATCATTGAGAAATAGGGTTCTATATGGACACATATTTTGATGAATCGAACTATTATTATGTAGTTAATTCAATGTGGATAACTATTTTATGATATTAATTATTCACCACTTCCCATAAATGTTAACACACACTTTGGGACAAAGGAGAAAGAAATGGGGGACCCCTGGGATGTGTAGTCTGGACTTACTATCCTGAAACCACTTAGGTAAAATTCATGTATTTCAAATAGGGTATGGCCTTTATGATGTAAACCCAAATATAAATCACATAACAAATAAAACTCTTCAATATGAAACATTGTGAAATTTTATGTAGCTATAAAAATGTAGCATTCCTTTTTGAGGACCCTATGTAGAAAAATCAAGGTGGATGACCTAATGCAGAGCTCCAATAAGGACCCCATTTATGAAGCACTATGCGAACACCATTTTTCGGAGATATTATACCCATCACCCAATATGGAAACCCCTTCCTAAAGGTCCCAGGAAGACAACCCATTTTGAAGTTACTATATGAGTTGTTTATGACTCATATACTTGAATTTTGGGCCTCCACATTAGTAGAAATCAAAAAAAATAACTATACCCCTTAACCATCCTGATACAAATATATATTCTAACATGAGAGGAAACTATTAATGTGCATCCTACTAACTGTATGACCAAACTATACTACATGTCCATCCTCATAGGTTTAATCCCCAAACAAACATTCAATTACCATTTATTGGAGACATTCCTCATTGTAATAATTATTCACCTTTAGTTAATATAATACTCGTGGTTCATAATACATGGGAATCCTCTAAGGTTTAAGCCCCAAAAAAACCATCAATTACCCCAGATTCGAGACACTCCTCATGGTTATCATTATTCACCTCCATCCAAGATAATTATCATGGTTCCAGAAATATGGACATCCTCCTAGATGTATTCCCTATCCAAACCTTCAATTACTATTGAGTCATGATACACCACATTTTTTTCATTATTCACCTTGAATTTAGTTATCCTCTTAGTTAACGATACAAGGGATTCCTCCAAGGTGGAAACCCTGAACAATCCTTTAATTACCATTGTGTTAAGATACTCATAATTATTATCATTATTTATTATAATTTGAGATAATCCTATTGGTTCTATTTATATTAGCATCTTCCTAGGTTTAAACCCCAGTAAACAATAAATAACCGTTCTTTTTAGATACTCCTTAGGGTAATTATTATTCACCTTGATTTGATATGATCCACTTCAATACACATAGATGTGAATACTCGTAGGGGTAAGACCTAACCAAACATTCAATTACCACTAAATTGATATACTTATCAAGGTTATAATTATCCACCTTGATTCGAAATATTCTTCTTAGTTTCAAATATAAATTAATCCTCCTAGGTTTAAGCCTTAAAACATAATATCACCTGACCCAAAAACTATGTCAAGTATATTTGGGAATCTCATCCATAACACCAACCTTATTTCCTATTTTAATTTCATTCTTATCATAAGAATATCTTTAGGTGGTCTCTAGTGAATAATCCCCCATTTTAAATATAATGTTATATTGTTATGCAATGTAACTGATCTTTTTTTATTTCGTATTTATTAAACTAAGCCTGATTCAAATGGCCATAGAAATCAATGAGGATCGTCCCATTGACATAGTTAAAGGCCTCTATTATGGGCCTCCATCTAAGGAGTAATTAGTGATAATTTAATCAAAATATATAGGTTTCTATTCCTTCTCTAACAAGATACATTGGATGCCTAGTTTTGGTTCAAAAAAAACTCCAAAACAACACCTATCTCCTTGGATGATTATAAATTATACAAATAACATCTAATAAAATTTAAACCAAATCATATTGAATTAATTATAGAAATATATGGAACCAAAAAATCATATAGAGGTTTATAAAATATACTTGGTCTCAAATTGGTCATTAGAAAAAGGGAAACAAGTCTTACACTATGATTTAGGATGGATTCATAAACATGACATAAATTTAAATGAGTGTCCTAGAGTACATAATAATCTAAACTTATGAATGTGATGATACCAACCACCCATCCTCTCGACTGACATGTTTTCTAATATTTCTCGAGAAACGTTTCAATAATCACCTTCCTTTTGAAAACAGATATACATTGACTCAGTATGAGTGAGAGTATAAAAAAATTTGGAGTATCAAATTTAGAAATAATGTCTCTCCTAGTAAATAATATTTTTCATTAATATTCTAAAATATATTAATTATAATTGTTTCATTTTCAGTTTCTTTAAGATTGTGCTTCTTGATATCATCAATATGTATGATTTCTTCTGGATTAGAGCCTATTTTCATCAAAAAAAATTGAGTTATTTTCCTTAAAAAATATTCACTTTTATTTATTATGATGTATAATTTCCACGACCTTTCCCCCCCAAGGCTCGTGCCATGACTACCCCAATCCGGACATCCATAGGCCAGGGGTGGGAGACAAGCACCGAAAGGCATATTCCCAAAAACCGAGAAGGAATTTCCTTTATAACCTGTAAACACACACAACCAAGCACACATCCAGATGCGAAAACAAGTAAAATATATAATATATAGGGTGTGTACAGTATGACAAAATGGGCCAGAATACTAGACCAACTGGAAATTACTAGAAAACTGATAAGTACAAGTAAACTGAAACAGCTCCTGTGAACAGCCGCCAAGGATCCTACGTAAAGGGTAGGTACAGCTCTCGAAGGGTCATCTCTGTGGTATGCCTCATCTAAGGTCCACCTCCAAGCTACCTCCTGAATTAGTACCCTCATCCTCAGTCAGCATTGTCTGTTGTCTACCCCAAAATCAACAAGGTGCTGGCATAGCCCGTGCAGGGGGGAGTATAACGATACTTAGTAGGGACCCTGAGACCCTCGAAGGTCTCACAAAACCCACAAAGGATAACCACAAAGAATGAAAACATATGACAACCCTACTTTGGTATATGCCTATAAATATACCTAAGTTATCATGTATACCCATCTCATTCATGAGGAAACACAATGCTCAACTCTTAGCCAACGTATAATTGTTCCACATAGGAAAGAATTCCACGAAGGTAACACCATAAGGGTAAGTACCACGAAGTTAACACCAAATAGATGAATACCATGAATGTATAACCAAGAAGGTAAGTACCACAAAGTTACGCCACATATAAGAATACCACAATGGTATCACCATAAATGTATGTATAACAAAGGTACGCCACACAGAAGAACACCACAATGGTATTACCATGAAGGTAAGGCCTCAGATCACACCAAGTATAACTTAGGTATATAAGCAAAGATTATTAGATGTAACTACTAAATCATCTTACTCTATTAAGAGGAAAACCCATGTTACATCCCAAATCATCAGACCCACATAGGATCCTAGTATAGCATACCAACGTAAGATCTTATCATAGCAGACCCACGTAGGATCTTAGAGTAGTCTCACATGGATTCCTAGAGTGGATCCAAGTGGGAATCTTTAACATAGTCCCACGTAGTATCCTAAAGCACAAACCCAAATTGGATCCAAAACCGTAGACCCACATAGGATCCTTTTCTCATGTTACATCCATCTTCAGGGTTCCTGCACTAAGCTTGCATCATTCCGAGGGGTCAGCTCTTCAAGGCACATGTCGATACTCCAAATTCTATGAAGTCCCATGAAGAATTATCCCAATGGACCACCACATGAGAGGGGTCTCAACACAACAGACTTTGCATCCATCGGACGCCCGGTCTATATGTTTTTGCCCTTTTAGTCCTAAAGGCACAGTTGGTTTCTTATCTGATCCCACCTATCCATACCCCATCATTATCCAAAACTCTAGTGGGGTATAACAAAAGGACCGTCTGTATCCAAGGTATTTGGTTCCACATACAGTTTGTCAAATAGATGCATGTAGCTTATGATATGGCTGAAAGAATGAAATTTGACGAAGTTCGTCGGGGTCTGGTCCGACCCAGCCCGGCCCTGCCTAGGCCGACCCAACCGGGTGCTCCAGGTCTGGCCCAGCCCACCGGTGCAGTGTGGCCTGGTCCACGGTGTGGTAGCATACTGAGATCGCATCTAGCCAGTCGGCCAGCCTCCTCCGCTGGACACTGTCATGCACCGCGCTGTCACCGGAAGCTGGCAGTGAGTCAGCCACCCTCGCCTCACCACCACGGCACATGACCGCGAATCATGCACGCCCGATAGTTCGGACGAATGCCGCCACCTCCCCTTCATGTGGTAAGCTTCCACCCTTGCTCCTCCACGGCCGGTAGGCTGTGACCCTTCTCCAGCAGCATGGTCACACCACTGCTCCTGAGCCATTGAGTTTCGGTCGCCATCACGGTCACCGAAGGTGTTCTTCGGGTCACTAGGTGTGCCCTGGTGGCCCGATCATCATTCCAAAAAATTTCTGTACTCGCCTCGGGATGTCGCCAATGACTCAAGACCACCAAAAATTTACATAGGTTGCGGAGTGGTCATGTCAGGTTTTTTTGGCCCGCACCCTCCATGTAAGAATGGTATCGAGCGGCATAAATGTTCTTGAATCCTGAAGAACGAAAAAATGGGGTATGAGAGTATACAGATAACAATAAACCCTACCATGATTTCATTTTATAAGTTTTGCGAGATGAAGTCGGTGAAGGTAATGAGGGTTCCAACAATCGTCGCTTCCGCAACACGCTTTCAATGTAGGGATCGTGCGTCATCCTCGTTCATGATTCTGAAGTGTGTTCTTTGTTGGTGAGAGTGTTCTTCATTGGAGAATAAGTTTATCCAAAGTTATCCCAACTCTCACTATTTTACAACACTTCCCCAATTCCACCTAAAATGAATAGTCAACATATTAAACTCAGTTTTATTAATTTAATTAGAGTTTTCCATTAATTAAGTTGATGTGGTCATAATTAATTAATGTATGGTGGCACAATTATAGTGGGAGAAGTCCAAGAGTTATCTCCCCTTAAAGGGGGAGTTCAATGGTCAGGTGGTCCCCACCATTGAATTCAAATTAGGGGTTTTCTAGTTCGGGTGGTCCCGACCTCCATAACTCAAATATAGAGGTTTAAAAATAAAAATAAAATGTTAAATGACTTTATTTTTCTTCTCCCTCAAAAAGTTAAAAGCTAACTTCCACCCTAGACCTACTACGGTCGAGGTGAAGGTCATTTTAAGCGAATATCAGTGCTGCGAATTCAATGGTGTCCTCAAATTTCTATTCTGAGAACCAGTTCAAAAGTTACAAAAACATGCTCACAAGTTTACTGAACATACTTAGAAAAAAGTTTAAAAATTCATTTCGAGCACTCTGGGCCTCAAAATAATTCACTATTAATTTTCGCAGACTTGTAAAATTACCTTATATTTAAAAAAAATACAAGAAATTTCCATGTGTTTACATTCTCCCCTCCTCCAGGCTTATCATCCCCAAAAGCCACAACACATAAACTAGGAAAACAAGGGGGGGGGGGTACTGAGCACGAATCTAAGCCTCCCGCTCCCGTGTGCTCTCTTAGAGGTTCTCGTGCTTCCAACGTATACGAACCAAAGGTATCGATCGTCCATGAAGGACTCTCTCATGTCAATCCTCAATATCTACTCCAAACACCATAAACATTGCCCCATCGTCAATTTCATTCTTTCCCCAGTCAAATATGTGTGAATGGTCATGCACACATCTCCTCAACTGGGATACGTGGAAGACCTCATTCACCTGGTGCAGCGGAGGTGGATGATCTAAGTGGTAATCCACCTCACCAACTCTGATAAGGAACTGAAAAGGTCAGTTAATACTCGAATATACCTTGTTGCCCCAGCCAAATCTCCACAAACCTCATCGAAGTGAGACCCATAGAAAGATGTGGTCACCATCCTTGAACTCCAGAGGTCTCTGTCTCCAATCGGCATAAGACTTCTGCCTCCTATATGTATTCATCATCTGCTCCTGGATGATCTGCACCTTTCAAACCCACAAGAACATGTTGTGTTCTTGCTTCCTCCACTTCAGTCATAGCTTGGAGGATCACTTTCCCTTGGTGGATTTTGCATACAACAATAGACATCACTCCACCATTGGGATGCCCCCTTTCGAGGCTTTGTACGACTGACCTTGCATATCTCCTTTGTGTTGGACTGACCTAGGAGAGTCAGCACTTATAGGACCAAAGATGTTACATGCTACAATGAAGAAAGTGCAGATCATCCAGGAGCAGATGATGACTACACAGAGCAAGTATAAGTCTTATCCTGATAGGATACGGAGACCTATGGAGTTCAAGGATGGTCACCACATATTTCTATGGGTCTCACTTCGACGAGGATTGTGGAGATTTGGCTGGGGTGACAAGTTATATCCGAGGATTATCGTACCTTTTCAGGTCCTTATCAGAGTTTTTGAGGTGTCTTACCACTTATATCTTCCAACTCCACTACACCAAGTGCATGAGGTCTTCCACATATCCCAGTTGAGGAGATGCGTGCATGACCCTTCACACATATTTGACTGGAGAAATCTAGAAATCAATGATGGGGCGACATTTACGGAGGTCAGAGTAGAGATTGAAGATCGACAAGAGAGAGTCCTTCATGGGAGATCGATACCTTTGGTTCGTATATGTTGGTAGCAGGGTAACCTCCAAGATAGAACATGGGAGAGGGAGTCATAGATTCGTGCTCAGTACCCCCACTTGTTTCCCTAGTTTATGTGTTGTGGATATGGGGGATGCTTATCCTGGAGGAGGGAAGAATGTAAACACATGGAAATTTCTTGTATTTCTTAAATTATATGGGAATTTTACGAGTCTTCGAAAATTAATGGCAAATGATTTTGAGTCCTGGAGTGCTCAAAATTAATTTCTAAACATTTTTCTATGTACGTTCAGTAAACTTTTGAGTAGGTTTCTGTAACTTTTGAACTGGTGCTTGGAATAGAAATTTGAGGACACCATTGAACTCACAGCACCGATATTTGCTTAAAATGACCTTCACCTCGACCGTAGTAGGTCGAGGGTGGAAGTTAGTTTTCACTTTTTGAGGGAGAAGAAAATAAAATTATTTAACATTTTATTTTTCTTTTTAAACCTCTCTATTTGAGTTATGGAGGTCGGGACCACCCGAACTACAAAACCCCAAATTTGAATTCAATGGTGGGGACCACCCGACCATTGAACTCCCCCTTTAAAGGGAGATAACTCTTGGACTTCCCCCACTATAATTGTTCCACCTTCCATTAATTAATTATGACAACATCAACATAATTAATGGCCAACTCTAATTAAATTAATAAAACTTATTTTAATATGTTGGCTATTCATTTTTGGTGGAATTGGGGAAGTGTAGGAAAATGGTGAGAGTTGGGAGAACTTTGGATAAACTTCTTCCCCAATGAAGAATGCTCACACCAACAAAGAACACACTTCAAAATCAAGAATGAGGATGATGCACAAGCCCGACTTCGAAAGCGTGTTGTGGAAGCGACGATTGTTGGCACCCTCATTTCTTTCACTGACTTCATCTCACAAAACGTATAACAAGAAATCAAGGTAGGTTTTATTGTTGTCTGTATATTCTCATTCCCCATTTTTTCGTTCTTTAGGATTCAAGAACACTTATTCCACTTGATACCATTCTTACATGGAGGGTGCGGGCCAAAAAAATCTGACCTGACCACTCTACAACCTATGTAAATTTTTGGTGGTCTTGAGTCATTAGAGACATCCCGAGGCGAGTGCAAAAATTTTTCGTAATGATGATCAGGCCACCAGGGAACACCTAGTGACCCAAAGAACATCTCCAATGACTGTGCTGGTGACCAAAACTGAATGGCTCGGGAGCAGCAGCATGACCGCGCCACTAGAGAAGGTTCACAGCCTATCGTCCGTGGTGGAGAAAGGGCGGAAGCTGACCACATAAAGGGGAGGTAGCGGCATGCATCTGCACTATTGGGCATGAAGGATTCGCGGTTGTGTGCCATGTTGGTGAGGCATGGGTGGCCAACTCAGTGCCAGCTTCCGGTGACAGCGTGGTGCATGATAGTTTCCTACGGAGGATGTTGGCCGACTAGCTGGCTGCAAACCCAGCAGGCTACCGCATCGTGGTCCTGGCCACGTTGCACCGGTGGGCTGGGCCGGACCAAGACCACCTGGTTGAGTCGGACCAGGCTGGGTCGGGTTGGGTTGGACCGGACCCCAACAAACTTCCACAAATTTCATTCTTTCAGCCATATCTTGAGCTACGGGCATCTATTTGAAAACATCATGCGTCACCGAATACCTTGTATATAGATGGTTTTTTTGGTATACCCCACTAGTGTTTTGGATAATGTTGGGGTTTGGCTAGGTTGGATCAGAAACGAAACCAACTGGGCCTTTAAGACAAAAAGGCCAAAAACATAAAGACCGGGAGTCCAATGGATGAAAAGTTTGTTGTGTTGAGACCCCTATCACGTGGTGGTCCTTTGGGATACTTCTTCATGAGACTTCATGGAAGTTGGAGTATCGACATGTGGCTTGAGGAGCGAACCCTCTTGGAACGATGCAAGCTTAGTGCTGGAACCATGAAGCTGGCTATAACATGAGAAAAGGATCCTATGTGGATCTATGGTTTTGGATCCTATGTGGGTCTGTGCTTTAGGATCCTACGTGGGACTTTGTTCATGATTCTCACTTGGATCCGCTCTAGGAATACATGTGAGACTACTCTAAGATCCTACGTGGGTCTGCTATAATAGGATCCTATGTGGGTCTAATGATTTGGGATCCTACATGGGTATGCTTCTTAATAGAGTAAGATGATTTAGTAGTTACATCTAATAATCTTTTCTTATATACGTAAGTTATACTTGGTGTGATCTGAGCCCTTACCTTCATGGTAATACCATTGTGGTATTCTTCTGTGTGGCGTACCTTTGTTTTACTAACATTCATGGTGATACCATTGTGGAGTTCTTATATGTGTCGTACCTTTGTGGTACTTACCTTCTTGATGATACCTTCATGGTATTCATCTATTTGGTGTTAACTTCGTGGTACTTACCCTTGTGGTGTTACCTTTGTGAAATTCTTTCCTATGTGGAACAATTATACTTTGGGTAAGAGTTGAGCATTGTGTTTCCTCATGAATGATATGGGTATACATGATAACTTAGGTATATGTATAGGCATATACCAAATTAGGGTTGTCATATGTTTTCATTCTTGGTGGTTATCCTTTGTGGGTTTTGTGAGACCTTCAAGTGTCTCAGGGTCCCTACTAAGTATCGTTATACTCCCCCCTGCATTGGTTATGCCAAGACCTTGTTGTTTTTGGTGTAGAAAACAACCAATGCTGACTGAGGATGAGGGTACTAGGTCTGGAGGCAGCATGGAGGTGGACCTTAGATGATTCATACCACAGAGATGACTGTTTGAGAGCTGTACCTACCCTTTAGGTAGGATCCTTGGCAGTTGTTCATAGGTGTTGTTTCAGTTTACTTGTACTTATCAGTTTTATTGTAATTTCTAGTTGGGCTGGTATTCTGGCCCATTTTCATACTATACACACCCTATTTATTATACAGTTTACTTGTGTTCGTATCTAGATGTGTTCTTGGTTGTGTTTGTTTACAGGTTATAAAGGAAATGCCTTCTCGGTTTTTGGGAACACACCTTTTGGTGCTAGTCGCCCACCCCTGTCCTATAGATGTCGGGTTTGGGTAGTCTTGGCATGGGCCTTGGGGGGAAAGGTCGTGGCAATTACACATCATAGTAAATAAAAGTGAATATTTTTTATGGAAAATATCTCAAATTTTTTGATGAAAATAGGCTCTGATCCAAAATAAATTGTACATATTAATGATATCAAGAAGAACAATCTTATATAAACTAAAACTAAAAAAATTATAATTAATATAGTTTAGAATATTAATGAAAAATATTAATTATTAGGAGAGACGTTATTTCTAAATTAGATACTCCAAAATTTTTTATACACTCACTCATATTGAGTCAATGTATATCTGTTTTCAAAAGGAAGGTGATTATTGAGACTTTTCTCGACAAATATTAGAAAACATGTCAGTCGATAGGATGGGTGGTAGGTCTCATCACATTCATAAGGTAATATTATTATGTACTCTAGGACACTCATATAAATTTATGTCATGTTTATGAATCCATCCCAAATCATAGTGCAAGACTTGTTAACCTTGTGCTAATGAATAGTTTGAGACCAAGTATATTTTATAAACATTTGTATGATTTTTTTGTTCCATATAGTTCTATAATTAATTCAAGATGATTTGGTTTAAATCTGATTAGATTTTATTTGTATAATTTATAGTCATCCAGGGAGATAGGTGTTGTTTTGGAGTTTGTTTTGAATCAAAACTAGGCATCCAATGAATCTTGTGAGAGAAGGAATACAAACAAATATATTTTGATTAAATGATCACTAATAACTCCTTAGAGGGAGGCACGTAATATAGGATTTTAACTATGTTAATGTGACAATCATAACTAATTTCTATGGCCATTCGAATCAGGCTTAGTTTAAGAAATATGAAACAAAAAAAAGAATAGTTACATTGCATAACAGTATAACATTATATTTAAAATGGGGGATTATTCACTAGAGACCACCTAAGGATATTCTTATTCCAAGAATGAAATGAAAATAGGAAATAAGGTTGGTATTATGGATGAGATTCCCAAAGATACTTGACATAGTTGTTGGGTCAGGTGAGATTATGTTTTAAGGATTAAACCTAGTGGGATTAATTTATATTTGAAACTAAGAAGAATATTTCGAATCAAGGTGAATAATGATAACCTTGAAAAGTATCTCAATTTAGTGGTAATTGAATGTTTGGTTAGGTCTTAACCCTAAGATTATTCCCATCTATGTGTATTGAATTGGATCATATCAAATAAAGGTGAATAATAATAACCTTGAGGAGTATCTAAAAACAATGGTTATTTATTTTTTACTAGGGCTTAAACCTAGGAAGATGCTCATATAAATAGAACCAATAGGATTATCTCAACTTATAATAAATAATGATAAAAATTATGAGTATCTTAACACAATGGTAATTAAAGGATTGGTAAGGGTTTACACCTTGGAGGAACCCCTTGTATCATTAACTAAGAGGATAACTAAATTCAAGGTGAATAATGACAAAAAATGTTGTGTATCTTGACGCAATAGTAATTGATTCTTTGTATGGATAATACATCTAAGAGGTGTTCATATTTCTGGAACAATGATAATTATCTTGGATGGAGGTGAATAATGATAACCATGAAGAGTGTCCCGAATCTGGGGTAATTGATGTTTTTTTTGGGGCTTAAACCTAGGAGGATTCCCATGTATTATGAACCATGAGTATTATATTAACTCAAGGTGAATAATTATTACAATGATGAGTGTCTCTAATCAATGGTAATTGAATTTTTAGTTGGGGATTAAACCTATGAGGATGGACATGTAGGATAGTTTGGTTATACAGTTAGTAGGATGCACATTAATAGTTTCCTCTCATGCTATAACATCTATTTTTATCAGGATGGTGAAGGGGTATAGTTATTTTTTGTGATTTCTACTAAGGTGTAGGCCCAAAATTCAAGTATATGAGTCATAAAAAACTCATATAGTAGCTTCAGAATGGGGTTTCTTCCTGGGACCTTTAGGAAGGGTTTTCCATATTGGGTGATGGTTATAATATCTTCATAAAAGGGTGTACGCATAGTGCTTCATAAATGGGATCCTTATAGGTGATCCACATTGGGTCATCCACCTTGATTTTTCTACATAGGGTCCTTAAAAATGAATGCTACATTTTTATCGCTACATAATATTTCACAATGCTTCATATTGAAGAGTTTTATTTGTTATGGGATTTATTTTTGGGTTTACATCATAAAGGCCATACCCTGTTTGAAATACAAGAATTTTACCTAAGTGGTTTCGGGAGAGTTAGTCCAGACTACACATCCCAGGGGTCCTCCAGTTCTTTCTCCTTAGTCCCAAAGTGTGTGTTAATATTTATGGGTAGTGGTGAATAATTAATTTCTTAAAATAGTTATCCACATTGAAATAATTGCATGATAGGAGTTCGATTCATCGAAATATGTGTACATATAGAACCCTATTTCTCAATGATGGAGGTAAAAATTTACTACCTTGGACTTCAAAAGACATCAATTTTTCGGATGAAAATTTTAAATGGTATGTTTGAACTACAAAGTCTGAGAAAATCACTATTCAAAAAAATATGTTTCCTCTAGATGAAAATGAAATGTATCTGTAATCTAATTAATGTTTTATATGGTCATAATAAAGTGCTACGTGGCATAAAAAGTCACCATGTTCATGATCAAAAAAATAGTTGTTCTATAAACTAATTGAAGTGTTATGTGGTCGAAGATAATTTCTATGTGGTATTTTAGACATTTTCATTTTTTAATCATGATAAAATTAATCCCAACTTATAAAAGTTATAAATTTTGATTGACAATTCCTTTTAGGATCCATGAGAAGTCAAATATAATCCTATGAAGCATACTACAACCTCGTTTGATGTTGTATACGCAATATCAGTATGATTTATGATGACAAAAAGTTGTCTAATGACCCATAAAAATGGAATTTAAAGAGGAAACACCTTTTTATATATCATTTTTGAAATACCTGGACTACTTCGGGATTTAAATTCTCACCACCATGTCCCCAATCTTGAAATGTTTCTGGAGAATATATATAGTTTGGTGTGTGAGTAGTCTTGTGGCCTACAGAATTGGAACATACTTCTTCTTCCTGAATAGAGACACATTTCTAGTCAAACTAGATATGTGTTGACTATGTGAGGATAGTATCCTAGTTCTTGTGGAAAAATTCATGTCATGAATTTTTTGATAGAAAATCCACCCCCCACAAATTAGTATAAAAAATAATCTAAATCAATGTTAAATGTTATGGAACATTGATGTATTTTTATATCATATAGTGAATTTTGGAGCTGTCTCACCAATTGGAGGATTATTTATGAGAGGAGGATCCCAACTCAGGGTATTTTGATGTCACCAATAGGATAATATCCACCCAAGTAATTTTCATTACCAACAGGTAGAATATACTGATGTTTTAGAGATGATTAATATTAAATCATTGTGTGGATATCCTAAATCAGGAACTATTTAGATTCTAGTATAGAAAAGGAAGTGGAATGAATGTTTTCTTATGGCTAAATCAATGATATGAAAAATATATACCTACATATCACATGATAATGAGAATCAATCCACACTTAGTTCTTATAAAGGGAGTCCCATGTTGATAATGCTCAAACATTGTGGGTTTATATTATCAACACAGGTTCATTAATTAAGAACACAATGATGAAATCTACGATGTAGATCTATCTCATATATAAGAGAGTGGATATCATCACTTTATCTTGGATTCATGGGTTGAGACCCATGTTTCCACGGGGAAGTTGCATGGATATGACTCTAATGCCAATATTTTGGGCCAAATGGTTGTAGGATGATCTATTCCATTCATGTTCATATGGGATACACATATAACTTGTATATTTTCTCTATGTAATGAAGATTTGTTACCCACATAGAGGTATTCTGGGAAAATATGTACTCTAATTTTTTCCTTGGTCAATGGACCTAGTAATAATAACATTTTTCTATGGTTAAATGCTTAGCCCTAAGTTCTCTATATCTTCTTATTTTCAGCCAAACATTTTCTTATGAAATTAAATTTGAGGCATAGAATTTATAAAATCAGATTTTACTCAGTCCTCTCATTGTGGGTTTTCATCCCGAAATATTTTATACCATATCTGTTTGTTTCAAATTCCCATGTTTTCCTTTGGAAATGTGGGGTTCCTGATCTGTGAGTAAACTCTTTATTTTTTCATAGGATTCCATTTTTTGGGTTTTCAACCTAATGAGTATAATTTCATCATCCATTTACTATTTAGTTCCATTCAATCCACACCATAGATGATATTTTTTATGTTCATACATGTCTAACTAATTGTTGTTGATGTTTAAGGTCACACAACTTGGATAAAAAGGTAGGTGGGATATCCTATACAATATTTAAAAAGAGGTAAAAATATGAATGGAGAGTTAAATTTAATAATTGAAGATCTCATTGATATGTATACTTATTTTAATATCATAGTACTCAAACAAATGGTTGTAGGAATTTTATGTTGATAAGATTTTAGCTAATGAGTGGGGACACCAACACAATTAGAGAAAGGAAAACCCCAACGTGATGAACGATATAAAGATATTATAAAAAACCTGTTAAAAGTGGAGGCATTTATTTTATTATTATAAATATTAAACTATGTGTTAGATATATGTTTCTAAAGGTATAACCACATATTATGGCTTTGAGGTCTCTAAAGGAGAGGTGCACCAATATAGGATAATTCATTAGAATATTATCTCATAATCTTGATTTGATAGTGGGACAATTCATGAATTTGTAACAATGATTGTATTTGAATCATCTTGAATTATTAGGTCATGGAGTGTGTAAATATTACCATATAAATATATAATTAAATTTGAAATAGACACATCTGGGAGTAGAATGACCATTAGTAATGATGTAATCCTAATACCATGCTCAGTATATAATGACTGGTTGGAGTAGGCTCGTTATTACCACACTCAGTCCAAGGATAATATATATGTTTTATGTGGACCATTCTTAGGGAATACAAAATTATCTAGGGGATACTTCATAAGATTAATCCCAAATAATATTATTTACCATCAAATCATTGAGTCTTTCCTTTAAATGAATAAATCCATTCAACCATTTTTTCTATTAAAATGGGTACCAATAGGATTAGTCGACTCAAGGATGTGGTATTCCAATAGGATAATATGAAATATTGGAATAGGTTGGGGTTGAATTAAACATCATATATAAAAAGTGGGTTCATGGAGAATGGGAATATTTATGAATTGTTTGAGCTCTATAAATGTTATGCCACCATGTTTTGAACACATTCTCATGGTGAAGGGATACAAATTCATATTCTTGAGTACACCATCACATAAACGTGTCATAAAAAAATTATTAAGTAACCTTATTTATGACAAAAATATAGCAATGAAACATATTAAATTAACATGTGAATGGAAAGGAAAATCTACTTTAACATTTTCTTAGATGAGGTGTCTAGAGAGAACAGCTTGGCATTTTCTAGGGTCTCTTAGTGAACCACATGAGATTTTGGGCTTTTTAATGCCCAAAATTGTTTCCTAAACCATAAAATTAAATGGATTAGAAATAAAAGAATTTAATTTTACATTTTCTACCCTTTAAAATTTATCAATCTGACAATACTTTTCGTTAATTTTTGTTACTTTAAGGACATAAAATTAGGACCATAAAGGGATACAGTTTTAGAAAATGTCAATTTTACCATATGTTGATGAGTTTTAAGGTCACCGAACATAGATAAAGAAGGTTTCATTTGGTCCAAGTCAAGTAAATATCAGCATCACTACATATCTCCTCAGAATGAGAATTGATCCACACATAGTCCTTGGAATGAAAATCTCTCCTACAAAAATATGATTCATATGTAGGGAATGGGGTATTACATTTTGAGCATGAGTCCCTAAAGGGTACAGAATTCATCATGATATCTTATGTATATTTGAAACATACACTAGAGGTGTGTATTAATGCTCAAAGGAAGATACGGGATTAATTCCAAATACTTTTATATAGATAGATCTCTAATTTCAAGAAGAAATAAACCATATGAATTGGGCCACACTAGTTAGTTTTTAGTCATGTGGGATGGACTTATATATCAAAGTTTAATGTCATTATATGGGGACCGGGTTACCTATCTCTGAAAATAATAATTCTCAATCAGGCTAGTCAATGCATCTCTTCATGTCCCCTAAGATCACATGAATCTTTCTCAACATGAGAAAGAAGAGGAAACATGAGAAATCATTTAAACAAAATTATAGTGCATGATGAATAACATTATTGGGATATTTTCCTATTTCATCATAGTATGGGAGTGGAATAAAGTGAATCTTAATGGAATTTAACCAATATAGGAGACATGAGATTCCTTAGAAATAGAAAATTTAACTTTACTATTGATTAAAAAATTAGGATCACAAACAAGTTTCCTTTAAAAGTATATAGCACTTATATCGGTAATATAACACATATAATGGAATGTTTTCATGATTTTAGTTTCATAGTATAAGAAATCATAGGTTTTATATTTTAGGTTCATATGATGAGTCCCTTTCCCAATAATTTAATGTCATGAATCTAGGATGAATTTTATACCATTTAACATCATGTCACCGAGGTATTAGAAACCCAGTTTAGAATCATATTCAATGGATGTATGGGTGTTATATATTATGGATGCATGGATTTCAACAATGATTTTCCATTTTATTTCCCTACAACCAAGTCCATTAGTGGTGTCATGGTTTAGGTTTTTATTTCTAAGACCATGGGATGCTCATATTTAAGGTCATACAACTTGGACCATAGGGAGATGAGACTACTATCCAAATCAAAAACAAACCTAATGGGAATAGAGGGACGTTGTTGGAACCAATTCCATCAAATAAAATATCACAAATTGGGGATAATTTCACGAATGGTGCAGATAAAGGGGGAATGGAAATCACTATGTATCCTAGAAATTAGAGTAATGTCACACATAGTTCTAAAAAATTATGTGGTTTGATATTGACACTAGTACTGGATGTCCTCTCTATAGATGACTATATCAGCAGAAAATTTTAGATCATATGATAAGGAAATTTATAATGAAATTAATATATTATTGCAAGGAAATTGGACACATAGTTTAACATCGTATAGTGAGGATGTTAGACCCACGGTTTATTGTTGTACGGTGAGGATGTTGAATATATAGTTTAACATCTGCTGATAAGGAATTTTAACAATAAGTTTAGAATCATACATTGAGTTTTTTAAACATGAAATTTAATATCTTGTGGTAAGGACATTGATAATATTGTTTTACATATTTTGGTAATGAAATTTCAAACACAGTTTAACATCATATGGTGAGGATGATGTAAATACAATTTAACATCATAAGGTGAGGACAATGACCATACTATTTAACATAATTCTATAAAAAAGTTAAAACTAATTTTTAACATCATATGGTGTTGATGTTGACCATGAAACATAGAGTCTTTTGGTAAGACAATTGACCATACATTTTAACATCTTGTAGTAGGGATGAAAGGTTGTATAATTTTACATCATGTGACCAGGACACAGTGAACCAACATGAATATTTTTTATGAATATTTATAGAGACAATTCATTGGTTGGGGGTGTTTTAATTTTGGAGAGTTTCTAATCCCAATATAATATTATGGATAAATACCCATATAATAGGGGATATTATGTACATATGACTCATAAATAAGGAATGTGGGTCTCTTGGACTAGACCATTCTACATTGTTTAGGGTCTTGTAAAATGGACCAAAGCATTACCCAGCTTATGCTCACTCATAATTAATTCTCTTTAATAGTAGCTAAAATGATTTATGGAATAATTTATAGACACATTTTAATCTCTTCGAACATAGGAAAATAGATAATGAAAATAATTTCATCGCAAATCTGAATTAGAGATTGCAAGAAAGTTGGACTAGAATTATTGTGAGTAATTATGGAAAACGAATTCTAGAATCTATAAATAGAGACCTATGGGAGTAGAATGTCCATTAATACACTCAGTCCTGGGATAGCATATGGGGTTCAGGTAGTAATTTCATCTAGGAACAAAATATCCACTAGGGGTTACTACATAAGATTATGGGAAAATGTTTCTATACAACACAAAATCATAGAGAGGCCCCTTCATATCAATAAATCCCTTCAACATATTTTTCTATGAAAGATAGATCCAAGAGTATGGATAAATTGATGTTTTTGGAATTACAAGAGTAGTATATACACTTAAATAATTGGTTGATTTGTTCGTCAAATATAATAAATTATATTGGGTAGATGAAGGGATGTTTAACGGTTTTACAAAATTACCATTATTATACCATAACATTCTAAACATTCCATTTTGGTAGGAGAAACGGACCCCAATTGAAATGAATGTGCATTTAAATATCAAAAATAAGAGTTCTTGAACTCGAGATAGTGACAGTCATCTTGGTTTTTGACTAATATAATTACTATGTGATCACTTTGAGAAGTTTATAGTTATTCATGATGGAATGTTCACCACATAGTTTGATATTCATGTGGCTGGGATTGAATGTATTACAATTTAACATCTGGAAATAGTGAATTGTGTCATGATATAGATTTATTTCATAAATCCAACTCCTGAACCATAGAGTTTAAAATACAATGGATAGGATTTCATTGGTAGAAATATTATCTAATGCCTTGCAGTTAGGACTTTATACACACTGCTTAACATTTCATAGAAAGGATTAATGGTTTATATAGTTTTGGATCCAATATCGTTGACCAATGGTGATGGTGAGATATATTTACCATATATTAATAAATAATTTAATGTGAATAATATCCTCACTATTTGAATTTTAGATAAGACAACCTCACCTATAAGGAATAATTTTTAGTTCGGTCAAAAATAGAGGGTCTTGACATCGCTACAAATCCCATGAAATTGTAAATCAAGTTGTATTAAGTGATAAAAATGGGATTCATTGGATATCAGTGCCATAGGGAAGTATTCATATGAGATTACCATATAATAATTAATTTTTTCATCTCATGATAGGAATGTGAAGAATTATATTTAACATCATGTGGAAAGGATGTTAG
Organism: Viscum album; assembly: GCA_963277665.1. Taxonomy (NCBI): domain Eukaryota; kingdom Viridiplantae; phylum Streptophyta; class Magnoliopsida; order Santalales; family Viscaceae; genus Viscum; species Viscum album. Next base: position 15,772,622 of record OY728128.1, read on the forward strand.
ACACATAGTGTGACATCCTATTGAGAGAATGGGGCACAATTCAATGTAACATGTTTGAAAAATTGTAGTGTACTACTTTTTATCATCATGTGACTAGGATAAGTTATAGGAATCTTAAATTCATGTATACTGTGATATTTTTTCATGTTGTTTTGGGCCATACGAGATTGACCTATGTGACATTACTCAACAAGAAAGGAGATCCTATGGTGGATTGATAATAAATTGTAAGAATATGGCTTGATTATCAAGATTCTCTAAGTATATATGGAAATTTTCTACTTTATTTGGGATTAAATATTAGAATATGAAGTATTCCTCAATCGCATATCCAAAATTTTTGTTGCAGTTACCTTCATTGGGATACCCTTTCATGACCACCAACTTAGGTATCCTGATCTTTGGAATCTTGATATGGCCCTACATGAATGATTTTGCGAAATATGTATCAACACCCTCAATAATACATTATTAGAAATAAATTAATTATATCTATAAAATTTGGGTCCCAAATTCATTGATACACATTGTGTGTTCTCCATTGTCTGTACATGTGGCTAAAGATGAATCTTGGGTGTCATTGGATCAAATATTGCCTCAATTATTTTCTTTTGAACCTATTCCTTGAAAAAAATAACATCTCAATTGTATGTCCAAATAATCATTTGTAGATACATCATTTTATATCTTCTATCTTATCTACATCTTCTAATATCTTAATCCCTGTGATCTTGATCCAATAATTTTCCATTGTATAGGGGAAATAATTGGGGACTTTTTCTAGTTGTAAAGAATACACTTTCCTTTTTCTATAATTAATAGATTGATGGAAAAAATACATAAATAGTATAATAAATATTCATCATTTGGTATTGAAACATTGTTGAATTGGTCATCTTAGAGGAAATTCCCTGATCTCAATCAAATTATTTATAGAAGTTGAAGCATTAGAGGCCCTGAATGCTGATCAGGTCTTCCCTGAATCAATAAACTTGGAGTTTCTCTTAATCTATTTGCAAATTACATAGTTCAAAAAACATCATAAATTCACCTTATTTTAATGTAAAATACGTACAAATTTATGCAACCTAGTGGTCTAGGGAACTATAAAATCTGAAAATTCCCTCAGTCATGTTTGGATGGGGTGAGGTGGAATGAGCTCTAGAATTCACTCAATGATAGGGTAAAATTTTTGAAAATCCCCCATCCCTATTGGATGGGGTATGTTAGTGTAGTGAAGGCCACTATAAAATGATCCTGGTATTACATGTGGAAATGATATATGAAGAATATTTGTAATTACTTCATTGATATCCTCATTTTATTTCATCAGATGAACAATTTGATCTTTATAAAACAATCCCCCTTCATTTTAAATGGGATGACATGTAGAATCCTTTTTCACATCCATTCCATTTTTAATGGTAAGATGATTGGAATATTATGGGATTCTCATCTTGGAACGTGATTATTGGATTTTATATTAAAATTATTCATATACTCATCTAACTATTCACTCTGATGAATAAACAGGGCTGATAATGACTTCTATATAGGTATATAGGGCATCATTAATCCCTTGTTCACCAATATTTGGAGTAGAGGATAAGACAACCTATTGGTACATAGAGTATTAAAATAATATATAATTATCTTCATCAAGAGTGAACTCATAATAATCAGGTGGAATGTCTTATGACATAGGATATACCATGTTGATTGAGGCATAAGTGAAAATGGGCCCATATTTAGTTGAATATACCGTTTTGTAGGTCTGTCATTCATTTAATGTTTCCTATGACTTGGAACACTGATTCAATTTGGTGGGATAGTGTCCCTGAAAATTATTCTTTTTCATTAGGTTTAATTAATTAAATATTTTCTACATGTTCCATAAAATTTTCCATCTCCATTTATCCTTTAAAAATATCATTTAAATCAAATGAATGAATATGAATCATTCATTGATCACATGGCCAAAGATACTAGAGTATGTGTAGAAATTTGGATGGTTTTCCTTACTTGCATCATCTAGATTCTTTATTTATTGAATTATTATTAGGTAATCTTATAGATATAAGGTGACCTACCCATAAAAGTTTTAGTTTTGGAATGTATAAATTTTATCCTTCCAATTATCATGGTCACGTCACATTTCCCTTTTTCAATTAAAGGAAATAATAACATCATAATATTTCCCTTAATTATTTAACATTAATAGTGCCTCTTAGTAAGATATTTCCTTTTTTAAGTATGTAAATTCCTATGAACATTGTTCTATAATCATAAACTCTCTAATCCACTGGGGAACTTCAAAAGGATAAGTATATTTTTCTACACATCCTATAATTCTTATAAAATAGATATCTACTAAATATACATGGTTTATAATTGTTTCCCTGTAATAAATCAAAACCATCAATATTTTAAGGAAATAATATACCATACATTTTTGTTGGACTTAAAATTTCATCGGTCATGGATTATCATTTTTCCTAGTGAAGAGATAAATCAGAAAATTAATTACATATAGAGATCTTCCATGCTTTAGAAAGAACCAATTACATGTTAATTATACCATGAAATGGTATGACATCTTAATTTTTGAAAAAGGTTGTAATTATGGTCACCTCCATTTATTTTAGGGTTCCCAGTAATGGGAAACACATGAAAGATAAATGGATTAGATTTTTTTGATCACCCATTCTAAAAAGTTTTGATAAATTAGGGTTACCAAATTTGGGAGTCTTAGGAGTAAAAATTTTTCAATCAGGATACAATTTAGTCTTTGGATTTACCAGTGTAAATTTTCCTTTTCAAGAATGAATTCAATAAATGAGATAATCTAGTAATTCCATGGATATCCACATCATAGGTAAACATTGATGAGTTTCTTAAACAGGTATATGAAGCATTAACAATTATGGTAACACTTGGTTATCAATTAAAACTATGGTGTAATGGTTTTGTTGATATAATCTCAGTTCATTGGGGTGGATAAATTATATAATTAAGTGATGAAAAGAATTATTTCATTGAAGATGATCTACTAAGGGAATCATAATATCTTCAATCTGATGACTATGCTCAATGTATTTTCTTACCCTATTAAAATTAGAATCTATTCACTGAAGTTATACTATTTTGGATTCATGACGATCAATACTTTCTACTAATAATATGGATTCACCATTTTCTAGGGTTGATTGGGTATTTAATGAGGCTAAATCTATCTCCATTTCAACTTTAACATGGTTATAATTATTAGTCGGTCTAATAATTTTGAAATTTACTAACATGATATATATGAAATTAAGTAAATATACCCTTGGAAAATAATCTTAAATAATTATACCTTATTGATAAATTGATGAAAGTAGTGGAGATTAAATTCTAAGAAAAAATAACAATTCCCCACATCATTTTTCATGGGGTTTTCCTTGTGATGTTATAATCACAGAGGCTAGATTCATGGATATGTGAAGCTTATGGAAAGCAATAACATGAAATTTTCCTCGATCCACTACAAAGGGGTGTTTATGGTCTTTAAACCTATTGGTAGTGGTAGGGACATGGGCTTAATCTATAGTTTTTGTGGCAGGATACCTCAAAAGGGATCTCTTACTAGATAATTGAATCTCATTGGCCAAAATAGGCACTATTACCATTAAAGTTTCTTATATAACTGAGTTCCCATGTCAATTATTATTTCTATGATGGATAAGGAACATATTGGGTAGCTCATGTGTGACTTACTTAGTATAGAGGACGTTATCCTCCACCTCAAAAATATAGGTAATAAATGGGTTTCCACCCTCCAGGGATAGGATCTAGAAACTATTGGATGTGGTGAAAGTAGAAATTGGATTCCCCACAACCCATCATTGATAGAAAAAAATGGGCCTTTATCCTTACGATGCATTTATGAGAAGATTCAAAAGTTTGGATAAATCCTTTTCAATGATACTAAGACACCATGGAATTCACAATATGGCTTAAGAGGTTTTGTGTATATGATACTATATGTCGAGGCCACAATTCTATGGTGATCATGGTTGTTAAAGAATTTGTTTCGTACTTACAATTGTTTAGTTCATTGTCTTGAGTTTTCCTATGGATATTAATATCTTATCTAATGTGTTTAGAAGTGATTGTCACATTTGGAAATTCCATATGGATAGTAATAAATATTTGATGTCCCTAAGAGGAAAAACAAACATGAAAATATTTATTGTAGCATCAGAAAATAAGAGGGCATGGTCGACTTATCCCATTCACATAACGAAATGACACATGGTCCTTTTCTTATGTGAGAGACTTGAAACTGTTAAAGGATTCATGTTAGGTTCACCGTTTTTTCCCAAAAAACACAGATTTCATTCGTGAATGTACTCATATTGATTTAATACAGACATGCATTCCAATGTTAGGTTATCACTGAGGCTCTACAAGTAAAAATATATAAAATTATTTGGTTGAAGGGAATAGATGTTGGAAAAATTAGACCCCTAAGGGGCAGGGGATTATATAATACTATGAGTCTCTCTTACAGTTTTTAGTCATATTCATGGATCCTTCCATAATAATAGTGTGGGACTGGTTACCCATATAAAAATGAACTGATCAAGACCTTGTATTTTATGTAAACATATCTATTTATTTTATGTTCCCCATATTTCCATTATAATTTCATGATTATTTGGTTTATTGTCGATAATATGAGTTATCTCGAATTTAATATCATCTGGTGATGTGGTTATTTTATTAGAGTAGGGATTGAACCTCAAAAAGGTGTTTTATGTATCTAGTGAGTATAAGAATCAAGACATACATAGTTACATTGATGGTTAGGACTTACACCTAAAATGGAATCTTGTAATGGGAGAAAATTCACTATACTTATTGAGTGATCAATACAAATATGTATTTCACTATGATTCATGATAACTCTGAGAAAGAAGAGACTACAAAAGATCAACCATGTTACATGAGGGCACACCATTAAAATTTAATGGAGGGATTATGCACTGAGGCAACCAACAAGGAGATTTTTATTCCATGATGGAGTGAAAATAGTAAATAAGGTAGTTATTATGCATGATCCACCCTGATATACCATGCTAAGTAGGTGGGTTGTGAGAGAGTATGTTTCGAGGAATACACGTAAGAGGATGACCATGTATTCGAAAGTGATAGGAGTATCTCAACTCAAGGGGAATAATGATAAACCTGAGGAGTATATCAACTCCATGATAATTTAATTTTTGGATGGGTGTTACACTAAGGAGGAGGCCCATGTATCTAGAACAAAGAGTAAAAATCTAAAATCAAGGTGAATAATGAAACCAATAATGAGTATCTAGACTCAATAGTAATTTAATGATTGGTTGTGGTTTTTAATCTAGGTTGACGACCATATATCTAGAACCAAATGTACTATCTTGACATAAGATTAATAATGATATCAATGAGGTGTATCATGAATAAATTTCAATTGAAGGTTAAGTTTTAGTTACACCTAGGATGATTCCCAAGTATCTATAACCAATAATAGTATCTCCACAAAAGGTGAATAAAGATAACCATGAGTGGAATCTCAAATCAATGGTAAATGATGTTTTTGTGGGGTATTACACCTTAGAGTATTTCCATTTATCTAGTGCCAAGAATAGTTTGTGGACACAAAGTGAATAATGATAACAATGAGGAGTATTTATACTCATTGGTAATTGAAGGAATTCTTGGGACATAAACCTTAGAGGATGCCTATATATTAGTATTGAAGAGGATTATCTCAAATCAAGGTGAATAATGATCACCATGAGGAGTATTTAAAATTATTGGTAATTGAATTTTTGGTTAGGTAATACAACTAATAGGATTTCCTTGTATTGTATTTGGGGATTACTCCTAGTAAGAGGACTATTAATAGTTTCCTCAACCCCAAAACATCTAATGGTAATTGGATGGGGGAAGTGAGATTGTTAAGGTTGAGGCTTCGACCAAATGAAGAGGCCTAAAAGGAGAGTCCACAAAACATCACAAGCTCACATAGTAACTTCACAAAGTTGTGTCTTCACAGGATCTCTATGAACGTGTTTCCACATAGGACCATCTTCATAGTAGCTCTACATAGGGGTGTCTTAATAGTTCTTCATACAAAAGGGTATGCATAGTATGTAGTACCCTTGGGTTCTTTTATGCAACCCCTTTCATTTTTTTCATGTTTATGATGTGTAAATGTTATGTTTAGGAAGGATTATATATCTTTCAGAAATTGTATTGGGTCTAAAGGGGATGCGCATGAGATGCACAGGGTTTTTCTAAACCACGAAGAATCCTTAGAGAAATTGTTCTGAGTTGAAAATGTTAGATAATATCATCAGAAAATAGGGTGAATGGTTAATTAGGTTATGTTAGGCAGACGTGTGAGGGATTTACCATGTTGTATCCAATGGTAGGTTAGCACACAATTTATCTTACTGTGTGGCTAATCTGTGCGCATAGTTAATGTGAGATTCTATAAAAGTGGATCTCATAACTTTTTTTACACTAACTCTATTTTTTCTTCACTTATATAGCCCTAATTATGGATTCTTTTCCATTTTAGGGAGTTTAACCTCTCTAAAGAAAATTGGAGTCAATATGGATCCCTCCCTTGGTGTTTTCAAGACATATTTTTGCAGTAAGTACCTTTCTTAATCGTTAATTCCATGGTTTAGTAGATATACTTCTACTATTTACTTGGTTTCATAGATATACACCCATGTGGTTAGATATAATATTTTAGATTCCAAATTATTCAATATTTGTTCTTTATAATGTTCGGTGAAGAGATATAAGGTGGTTTCCTTAAGAATCGACTCGGTTTCGTGAGCATTCTTTATCTGTTTTCAGTTTTCATCAAACTCGTTGAGGTATGTGGCTTCACTCTCAACTCATATTGATATAAATTATTAGAATGATAAAAAATTAGAAATATTTTTTAGAATTTAATATTAATTGGTTATTTATAAATTTTTGAAAACCCTCTTTAATGACGGTATTTTCAATTGTGGAAGTCTGGAAAAATTTGTGTTTATAAAAATGTGTTTTTTGTTCTTGGTTTAAAAATGTGGAATTTAAAATAGAAATTTTATGGAATTGTGGAAACCAATTTTGATCAAGATGTTTTCAATGAAATTTATTTTTATATTGAAAAAAATGTTTTCTTCAATTGGCATGGTTTATGATTTTCAATAAAATAATTAGTTTATTGAATTGGTTGAACACACCAGGTTTTATCATGGGTTGATGTGGGTTGTGGTGTGTGATTTCATATGAATTGGGATTTATAAGGGATTTATGGTTCTCCATAAAAGGGTTAGATATATATGGGCATGAAGTACCCCCGTCAAATTGGTCCCCTTAGTGATGGATTAGTGGGAGGATAACTCACTGCTCGTGAGAACAGGTAGTTTCACATGGCATGCATGGGTGTGTATTTTGTAAACCATTTAATGAGTATGAAAAAATGATACTGAGAAATGATTTTTAAATATTAGTTTTTTTGTTTTTATTGAATTGTGACTTTCGGGAAAATCTGTTTAAAATAGCAGTTGTCTACTCTTGGTAATAAGTGAAATAATCTTGTTTGGTCATTTCCTAACAAGTGGAATTCAATTTCTTAGTCTTGGAGTTTTATTAATCCTTTTATATTACATTGTTTGTGGTATTTTAATGAATTATGATTGTGAGAACTTCAAATTTATTGCATAAAATGATGTAGATAACCTTTTTATTCTGAACATCATGTTACCTGGGATTTGGGTACATAAGTGTTTTGGACACACTTATATGATACTGGAATATAATATTGAAGGGTTTATACAATGTGAGAAGAATGACATGCATTGGAGGAATGAATTCTTACAAGGATTACATATTTTATTTCGATAAATGATATATGGTCTAATGTATATGGCTGATTTTTTTAAGATGTAAGAATTTTTTCAAATGAAATACTTTGAAAATATAATGAAAATGTATTTTGAAAAAATGTAAGATTTTTAGAAGTATGAATGATATTATTTTCCAAAATAGATGAACATGGAAAAGGTTTTTTCAAAAAAAAATTCCTTGATAGTTGATTTTATATAATTTAAAAAGCCAAGCCATCTGTTACTAGAGTTTGAGAATTACAGTGTATGTTGTTTTTTTAGAAAATGGTACCTAGTAGGCATTGTAGAAACCAACTCTAAGATGGTGCACGTAACGACCCAAAGTTTTTCAAAGGAAATAACCTTCTTATATTTATGTCATAAAATAACCTGAAAAAACAAAATAACAAAATACTAAGTGATAAGTGACCTTTTAACAAAATTTTTTCACTTCTATGTTTTGAATTTTGAAAATATGACATACACCGTTGAGTTCAAGATGATTTTTGGAGTCTAATGAAACAAAAAAAAATTGGTGAATAGTGAACTAACCTTATGAATAGTAACAGACCCTTATGAATTGTAATATGAACTTTATGAATATTAAATCATCCAACATAAGAGTAACATTAACTATGAATAATTAAATAAAATTTAGACATCTTTGAAAGTGACAATTTGACCTTAGTAAACGTTTTCGAATTTTGTAAGTCATAAATAATTAATTTTAATTAATTAATTAATTTAAAAGAATATTTATTTCCATAAAATGTATTCATAAATTATTGAATCAATTTTTTATAGTTTTTAGATAATCTTATAAGACCCTACGTAATTTCTGAAAGCACTATAAATCAGTTTTAATCTTAAAAACTGTTTTTTAAGTAAATTATGATTTTAATTAAATATTAAATTAATAATATTTAGAAAATTATTTTTGAAAAATGGAGATCAGTTTTGGATTCTACACATCTAAAAATTTTAGGGGTAAATATTTGGTTTTTTTTCTGAAATACTTCAATTTTCGGGTGAATAGTAAAAAAATACAGTTTTTCGCATAATCGGTGTATAATTAATTGCATCATTAATGATGTAATGATGACATAAACATTCTATAACATTAGTTTCGGCCAAATTATATTAAATCTCATAAATGGTTCCTTAAAATACACAAAATCCAATTCTCAAACCTAAAAAGAACTTTCCAAAGTCTGAAGTCAAAAGGTGATTTCTTAAAGTGTCTTTTTCTCTTTCTTTCACATTCCTTTTAATAAATTAATGAATTCAGATTATAAAGTATAATTAAAGCCTAAAAATAATTATATAATATTAATATATTATTTAGGATGTCAAAAAACTACTATTAAAAGTCTAGATTTTGATATATTATTTTATTTTATATTTTATAGCAAAAACACCTCCCTCCTCATGTATAAATAAGCCCTCCCTCCTCTCGCCAAAACACACCTCTAAAGCTTCAATAATTGTCTAAGCTCTGCCCAATCATCTCCCATAGCCCCTACACCACGTCCAAGAGCTTTTGGTCTCATCAAAATACCAAGCTTAGGCCCTTAAGGAGGTTCTCAAGAGAATGATTTAAGAGGCAATTTCACCCCCTCTTCTCCTTGAATTTCCTTTCAAGTTCAAGTTCCTTTCTTGATCTATCCCCACCTATATTCATAAAAATTGTTTTTTAACTCTATTATTATATATATACTGTAATTTTATGGGATATTATATCACCCTACACCCTTTCCCTCTTCCTTTTATTTTATTAAAGAGAACGTTGTTCATGAGGTGTTAATTTATCACCTTCAAAAACGACATGCTCTCTTCCTCCATTTCTACCTTCATATCAGGTCATGAAACATTTTTTATGGTTGAACCAGAATATTTTATATGTATTATGTTCTATTTAAAGTTCTGGAAATAACCTATGGCCATATTACTAAGTGAAAAGTTGAAACAAGTTCGTTGTGATCCAAAAACCGCTCAAATTAACCCAAATAATCATCACTTAATTCTTATCTAATGATTCATCCACATGGATATAATATAATTCATTATAAGATAATTAAAACTCCTTTAATATCATTAATAACATTTAATATCATTTCTGGATGTTTACTCATGTTCTACCCAAACATCAATTTAAGAATACAAGTGAACCACCCAAGAAAAACCATAAAAACGAACATCACCGAACAATGTTTTTAAACTCTATAAGTCATCCAAAGGAACATAATATGACATGATTAGACTAGAATGAACCCTGTTAATGTAAAAGCGGTTCTAGATTTCTAATTAATGAATATAATTTCATTATACAGGACATTAAAGAGAAGGAAGCATTCAGGTATAAGGTAAGGGGAAATATCGAACCCAATTTCTTCCTTCGGGTTCTCCCTCTTTCACTCCATTTTTTGGTATGGTTACTCCTCAAATATCATTTGTTAATAATTTCCATTACTTTTATGGGATATAAATGTTTTTCACTAGTTTTTATGTCCAACAAAATGTTTTCCAAAATAACTCTTCCTTTTAGAACACCCCTTTTACTTCTCACTCAAAGTCAATGGTTATTGTACCATGTATTTTATTCCCTTTTTATTTTGGGAACACAAATCATATGAATATGTTATTATGAGATGAAACCAATTCCTTTTCATGGGTTCATTATGTTATATGTTCATTGTGGCAAGCATGATAAATGATAATGTTATGATGTGACGGGTGCGCCCGGAATTATATAGCGCAATATGAATGTTTAAATGTGACGGGTGCACCCGGAATTACACATCACTCTAATTCATTGGGTAAAGTGATGAATCTCATGAGTAAATCTGAAATGATGTGTGAACAAGATTCTATCTTGGTTCATAAGTATGTGTGGTAGTTAACCACTAAGACATGATGTTTCATTTTTATGCATTTCCATATTTCTAGTATTTTATTTATGCTCCTGTCATGTTTATGATCTTTTGCCTATGTTATGATTATGCTCACCCCATGATATATTGTTTTTATCTATCCACTTAGTGGGCTTCTCGCTCACCCCTTTTTATGTATATCCTCAGGTGGCTACATGTACTAAGGAGAGGACAAGTGCCACTTAGAATCTAGATAAGAAGAAATTAAATAGATGTTTATGGTTGATGATGTATTTGTTATATATGGTCCTAGTTTTCCCAATACACTAAACCTTTGGATCAAATATGTGTAATACTATTATGTTGTTTATATTTTAAATGATGTAATAGTAATGTAAGAAAAGTTCGGGATGCTATAGTTCATATCAGAGGCAAGGTTTAGTTAATATGGGAATCAGGATTCGTGAACCCTAGAGAAAACCTCTAGTAGGAGACTATGTAAAAATATGCACATAAGAATATTTACCTAAGGATCCCATATGTTATGTTTTTGGTATAGATTGTTTAAATTAATAATTTATTCATGACATGTTTACTTATGTTTTGTTCTAACCATTTCTATTTTAGAAAATGGTGGCAACCAGGAGAAATCAGGCCAACAACTCATGCGAGGGCCAATGCAATGATTGCCCGAACGACATCCCCAATGATTTGGGAGGTGGAGTTCAAAACTTCATGGTGATTCTTACCCAATTATCTCAGGTTATGGATAATAACCATAATAATCGGGAATGTCCTCCTTCACCAAAGAGAGAGCAACTGGCTATTGAATTTTTTATGTGGAAACGACCACCGTCATTTTGTGGATCTTCTGATCCACTAGTTGCGGAACAGTGGGTTAACTCCATGGAGAAGATATTTTCTGTACTTCACTATTTTGAGATGGAGAAGGTGACTCTAGCAGTCTATCCTCTAGATGGAGAAGTTGATCAATGGTGGGATTTGATTAAGAACACCAAGCCAAGGGAGAAAATTGAAGAGATGGAATGGGAATACTTTAAGATAATGTTTCTTAACAAGTATTTCCCAAGAACTCTTCGCACAAAAAATGGAGATAGAATTCATAGAGCTCAATAAAAAAGAAAGAGAATCTTTCACAACCTATGAAGTGAATTTCACAAGGCTAGCAAGGTACACTTCGAGTTTTGATATCAACAATGATAGCAAAATTGATAGATTCTTTAGTGGATTAAAAACAAACCTTCGAAAGGCTCTTGAAATTTGAGACTTTGGGAGTTATGTAGAAGTTGTTCTGTGTGATCATAAACTAGAGATGGAGTTTGGAGAATGGTCCCATGGCTTTGGTGATAAGAAACGAAAGATGGAGTTTCATGCCGGTGGATCTAGTGACAATGGTGGGAAGAAAAATCAACGACCCATATGCCAAAAATGTGGGAAGTTGCACCATGGGAACTGCCTCAAAGGGTCAGGGAAATGCTTTAAGTGTGAGAAATAAGGACACCATGCTCGAGAGTGTCGAAAAGACACGAAAAGGAAGGAGAATGTAGCTGATTAAAGGAGAGAACCACTCTTGGTTCAATGCTTGAACTGTAAGGTGCTAGGGAACTATGAAAACCAGTGCACTAAACCTCAACTTCTTGAGGGTAATCAATGTCATCAACCACAAAAGCCAAAGGAACAAGGAAATGCTTATTCCATCACTACTGTGGAGGTGGAGCAATATAATTAAGTTGTACAAGGTACACTTCCTATTCACTCAAGAATGGAAAAAGACTTATTTAATTCTGGTTCTACACATTTCTTTATATCTTTCATGTTTCCTAGAACTATCGAATCGAAGCCTCGAAACCTTGATGTAGAGATATATGTAAAAACACCAAGTGGTGCAATCATTACAACCCAAGTGTTTGACTCTTCTCCTGTTGGTGTATGTGGGAAGATTCTTTCAGCAAATCTCATAATACTTCCCTTGGTGAAATTTGATGCTATAATGGGAATGGGCTGGCTCTCATTATATAGAGCACATATCAACTGTGGGGAAACAAAAATATCATTTCATATTCCTAACCATCCCATGCTCCTTTACAAATTCAAGGAATATCATGAATATCCTTTGAAAAATCCTTCAATGGTGTGGGTGTTGATTCCCTATGAAGAAGCATACCTCGCCCAAATGGTTGAGTCGAAGGAAAGTTCCAACCTTGAGTAAATTCCCATCATAAGGGAATATGACAATGTATTTACCGAAGAGTTACCTAGAATTCCCCTGGATCGTGAGGTAGAGTTCTCAATTGAACTAATACCCTGAGCTACTCCTATCTCAAAGTGCCCCTATAGGATAGATACTATCAAACTAGAGGAGTTAAAGAAGCTGCTGCCAGAGCATCTGGACAAAGGGTTCATATTCCCTAGTGCATCACCTTGGGGTGCGCCAGTGCTCTTTGTGAAGAATAAGGATAGAACCATGCGGCTGTGTATCGATTATTGGGAACTCAACAAGATAACCATAAAGAACAAGTATCCTATCCCATGGATTGATGACTTGTTCGACCAGTTAAGAGGAGCTCAATACTTCTCAATGGTGGATATTCGTTCTGGATATCATCCAGTAAAGGTGAAGAAGGACAATATTTAGAAAACTGCCTTCCGTTCAATGTATGGGCACTATGAGTTTTTGTTGATGCCCTTTGGACTTACTAATTCCCCTGAAATCTTCATGGATTTGATGAATATGGTCTTTAGACATTACCTATACAAATTTTTGGTAGTGTTTATCAACGATATTCTCATCTACTCAAAGAGAAAGGAGGAACATGAAGAACATCTAAGACTTGTGTTGGCGACATTGAGAAAGGAGAAGTTGTATGCCACGTTCATAAAGTGTAACTTTTGGATATATCAAGTCACGTTCTTGGGGCATGTGATCACAGGTGAGGTAATTTCTGGGGATCCTTCAAAGACAAAGGTAATTGAGGAATGTCCCAAGCCCTCTAGTGTCATAGAAATCCGTATTTTTCTTGGATTAGCTGGGTACTATCGACGTTTTGTGAGAAAATTCTCACGATTGTCCAGCCCGCTAACTAAGTTAACAAGGAAAGGGGTAAAGTATGTATGGACGGAAGAATGTGAGGGAATCTTCAAGGATCTAAAGAGAAGGCTGATCACTACACCTGTACTCACACTACTGAAAAGTGGAGAAAGTTTTGTGATATACAGTGATGCTTCAAAGAAAGGCTTGGGTTGTGTACTCATGAAAAATGATAATGTGATAGCCTACGCCCCACGACAGTTGAAGATCCATGAGCAGAACTACCCGACACATGATCTAGAGCTGGAAGCTGTGCTTTTTGCCTTGAAAATATGGCAGAACTACCATTATGGTGAGAAGAGTGACATATACACCGACCACAATAGCCTAAAGTATATATTCACACAAAAGGATCTCAACATGCATCAAAGTAGATGGTTAGAGCTAATCACGGATTATGATTTCTCTATTCACTATCATCCTGGAAAGGAAAACAAGGTAGCTGATTCTCTAAGCAGAAAATAACCTGCTACTCTATCCATGTTGTGGATTGAGAAAGACCCTATCTTCTTGGATATGCAAAGAATGGATTTGGAAATCATAAGGGCAGGGGATACATCCTACCTTTCCCAAATGATTACACAACCATCCATACAAGATAAGATTAAGGAAGCACAAAGGGATGATGTGGAGATACAAAAGAGGTTGAATGCAGTAAAGGAAGGGAAGCTGCAAGAGTTCCATATCGATTATTATGGTGTGATTCGGTTTGGAACGCGGCTTTGTGTTCCTTCATCACCCGAGATTAAGAAGGAGCTATTGGATAATTCACATAGCTCGACTTTCTCTATCCATCCTCGGAGTACCAAGATGTACCGTGATCTCTGAGAACACTTCTAGTGGGATAACATGAAGAAGGAGATTGCGGAATATATATCAAGGTGCTTGGTATGTCAGAAAGTTATAGCTAAGCGAAAAAAGTCCAAGGGTATGATGTAGCCATTTCCTATACCCATTTGGAAAAGGGAAAATGTTACTATGGACTTTGTCACAGGGCTCCTGAAAATGGCAAATGGAAATAATGCGATATGGTTTGTGGTTGACTGACTCACCAAGACTGCACATTTTATTGCTATTTGGGAAGACCTCTCCCTTGAACAACTTTCAAGGATATATGTGAAGGAAGTAGTGAGACTACATGGTGTTCCACTCTCAATTGTCTTTGACTGTGATCCAAGGTTCACATATATGTTCTGGAGGAGCCTTCAACATGCTTTGAGTACTGAATTAAATTTCAGCATGGCCTATCACCCCCAAACTGATGGCTAGTCTGAAAGGACTATTCAGACGCTTGAAGATATGCTAAGAGCCTGATCTCGAGAATTCAAAGGAGGATGGGATCAGTATCTCCCATTGTTTGAGTTCTCATACAACAATAGCTTCCACTCGAGTATTCAGATGGCTTCGTATGAAGCTCTTTATGGGAAGTGATGTAGAACACCAAACTGTTGGGATGAAGTTAGAGAAAGGAAGCAACTTGGGCATGATCTTGTTCAAGAGATGATCGAGAAGGTTCAAGTCATCCAGAAACACATCAAAGCTAATCAAAGTCGGAAAAAGAATTATGCTGACAACCGTCGAAGGGACTTGGAGTTCAACGTTGGAGATAAATTCTTCCTTCGAATATCTCCATGGAAGAGAGTCATGTGTTTCAGGAAGAAATGGAAGCTAAGACCTAGGTATATTGGCCCCTTTTAAATCCTTGACCGCATAGGAGACGTGGCCTATCGTCTTGAACTTCCACCGAATATGGCTCAATTTCATGATGTTTTTCATGTATCACTACTGAGGAAGTACATACCAGACCCCTCACATGTACAAGACTCAGAGGTGGTGCAGCTGGAAGATGATCTCTCCTTTAAGGAGTAGCCGATAAAGATTCTGGACCGAAGTGATAAGGTTCTACACAACAAGACAACCGATCTTGTAAAAGTGTTGTGGAGGAACCATAAGTTTGAGGAAGCAACTTGGGAACCAGAAGAGGCAATGATGTAGAAGTACCCTCACCTGTATATGTCAAATGAAATTTTGAGGGAGAAATTTCTTAAGGGGGGAAGAATGTAACGACCCAAATTTTTTCAAAGGAAATACCCTTATTATATTTATGTCATAAAATAACATGAAAACCCAAAATAACGAACTAAAAAGTGATAAGTGACCTTTAAACATAAGTTTTTCACTTCTATGTCTTGAATTTTGAAAATCCGACATACACGGTTGTGTTCAAGATGTTTTTTGGAGTCTAATGAAACAAAAATATTTTTTGGAAAATAGTGACCTACCCTTATGAATAGTAACATACCCTTAAGAATAGTAATATGAACCTTATGAATAGTAAATCATCCAACATAAGAGTAACATTACCTATGAATAATTAAATAAAATTTAGACATCTTTGAAAGTGACAATTTGACCTTTGTAAACGTTTTGGTATTTTGTAACTCATAAATAATTAATTATAATTAATTAATTAAATTAAAAGAATATTTATTTCCATAAAATGTATTCATAAATTATTTAATCAATTTCTTATAGTTTTTAGATAATTTTATAAGACCCTACGTAATTTTTGAAAGCACTATAAATCATTTTTAATCTTAAAAACTGTTTTTTTAAGTACATTATGATTTTAATTAAATATTAAATTATTAATATTTAGAAAATTATTTTTGAAAAATGGACTTCATTTTTGGATTCTAAACATCAAAAAATGGTAGGGTTAAATATTTGGGTTTTTTTCTGAAATACTTCAATTTTCGGGTGAATAGTGAAAAAATACAGTTTTTTGCATAATCGGTGTATACTAAATTGCATCATTAATGATGTAATGATTACACAAACATTATAGAAAATCAGTTTCAGCCAAATTATATTAAATCTCATAAATGGTTCCTTAAAATACAATAAATCCAAATCTCAAACCTAAAAATAACTTTCTAAAGTCTAAAGTCAAAAGGTGATTTCATAGTGTCTTTTTCTCTTTCTTTCACATTCCTTTTAATAAATTAATGAATTCCGATTATAAAGAATAATTAAATCCTAAAAAGAATTATATTATATTAATATATGATTTAGCATTTCATAAAACTACTATTACAAGTCTAAATTTTGATATATTATTTTATTTAATATTTTGTACCAAAAACACCTCCCTCCTCATGTATAAATAAGCCCTCCCCCTCCTCTTGCCAAACCTCACCTCTCAAGCTTCAAGCATTGTCTAATCCCTGCCCAATCATCTCCCCTAGCCCCTCCCATGTAACACACTGAGATTTTATGAAAAATCTTCTTTTCATTTCATTGATGTCTTGTGTTGTAAGCTACAACAAGATTGCATTGCGCTATACGCAACACCGTATGAGCATGCAGTATACACAACACTATTCTTGGATCATGTTACACACAATTTTGATAGTTGTTATTCTATGAAACATTGAGTGTATATATATATTAAATGTATAAATTAAATATGGTTGTATTATTTTATATGAAACAACGGAGGAGTCTTGCACAACAGGCAACCCTGACTTGGCTTGCATTACAGGCAATCACGACCTTCCTCGAGAGCGTGTGTTGTACGCAATACCAGGTTTCACTAAACAATGATATATTGTTATAATATTATTATGGACTAGCCGTTATGAATATTATTAACTACATTTTGCATTTTATAACATTATTATTCATCTTAAACATTTTCTAGAATATGGTATGAGAATAAAATAAATTTTTCGTGTAAAATATGTATTTTTCAAAAATTGCAGTTTTCCCGCCTTTTGATGACACACCCACCTTAAATCTTGTTTTTTACATGTCTATAATTTCAGTTTGACAAAATAAAATTCTTCTTTGGATTCAGGATATAAAAATTTATTTTGGATAAATTTTTCATATTATACTGATAACTTTCATATTTTAAAAGAATAGTAAAAACACCCTATATTTTAATTACAAACAACTTTTTTCATCCCAATAATTGATATGGTTAGATTATCTTTTTAATTGGTTTTAAAGTTTAATTAGAATATATTTTTACCATTTAATCCAATTTTTTTCATTGGAATTAATTTCACTTTGAAATTGGATATAAACAAGTATCAATCTTTTGATTGTTTTTGTTTCTTAAAAACACGCTATTTGTTTTGATAACAGGAATTAAATTTAAAATTAATTAATACCACTTATATGTTATGAATTTCGAAAAATAGACATAAATTTTGAATTCTGAATATCAAATAATGCTTAGGCTGAATTTTTGGTATTTTTTTGAAAAACTTCAATTTTCGATGAATAGTGAAACCACTTAGTGGTAGTTAAAAACTGACTTTTTTTAATTTAAATTAAATTTTACCACTTCTGTGAATTGAATTTCAAAAATCCAGGAGACACGAATAATATCAAGGACTAAAATGTGGTTAAATGAGATGAAAATAATTTTTGTTGAATAGTAACTTTTTACTTTTATTTACCACGGTTAAAAGTAAATAGGATAATTAAGGGTAAAAATAATAATATTATTACCCTAACACATGACCTAACTCTATTTGATAAGTGTAGTTCGACCACAAACAACCTTAGGAAAACAATATGACCATTTAGGCCCACTTGCATTAGATTAGGACATTTAATATTAATTTATTTAAGGAAGGGTTAAAATAGTTACAATCAAAGTTTAATAAGTAAGTTATTTTTAATATAGGGTTATACATAAGATAAATTCGACTATAAATATTAATTATAAATAGAAAAATATTTCCTACGTAATGGTATTTTATTTATAATTTTTAGACATTAAATAATTTAATTTATTTATGACACAATGATGATGCAGTAATTATCTTATTAATGAAATATTGACATAATGGATGTTATAAATACGCAAATAAATGTAATTTGAGACTTTTTATAAATTTCACTAATTTTATAGGTTAATATGACATGTTAATTTTTATGTAATTAACGTTTTTCGAACTAATCAATTTGTTATTAATTTCACAAAAATAAATTACCAAATAGTTTCAAAATTGACATAAAATAGTTTTTAAAACAAATATTATATTATTAGTTGTTATTTTATTCCTAAAAATCTACAGTTTGTCCAAATGTCTTAGATAAGGTTATATATATTAATAATAAACAACTTGGGGTTCATGTGGCTTGTTATAGTAGGTTTATTAACCTTATAGTGTAAGAAAACAAGAAGACACAGTAAAAGTAAAATTATTCAACTTTAGGTTAAATCTAAATGATAGGGTTAAAATAGAAATCTAAACTTGTCTAAATTCTATTTTATGAGAGTATTTCAACTAATACCCACATTTGTTTCGAAATAAATCAATTTGGAACTATTAAAAACTGAATATGACTTGATAATAAAATAATATTTTTAGTTTTTCCAAAGGTGCCCCTCTCCTCCCTTATAAAAGGGCACCTCCTCCCTCTGTTCCTCACACCACTTTGAGCCTTAAATCTCGGCCAAACCCTGAAAAATTATCTTATCCACTTCCATAGAAACATCCTAGAGGTTCTGGTCTTCTTCAAAGACCAATTTTAGTGCCCTAAGAGGAGGTCTCAAAGAGGCGCTTCAAAGAAGAGGTAATGTCCGTTACCGATTCTTTCAACATTATTTCTTCTTCCAATTCTTCTTCTTTAGTGTTTCATTATGAAGTAATAACATCATTATATCTCATATACTGATATTTTATTATAATTATGAAACAACCCTATTTAACCTTCTATTCATCCTACGGAAAACGAAATAACCACGCGTGCGTACGTACGGAATACCGTCTCCACGCTGTGGTGAAATCTGTTTTCCCCCCAACACCATACATAGATGGGTATAATGGTGTAAAGAATAACTATATATGGTTATTATAACATCATACAAATTCTGATATATTATACCATCCACTCCAATTCTATTCAATAATTATGGGAACGATATCATTGCTCGTGCGTACGTACGGACTACCGTCTCCACGACGCGATGAGATTCATTCTCCATGTTAACCATACATGAATGATCATAAAGTTTATATAATGAATAATAATTAAATATATGAAATAATAATGCTACTGGATTTATGTATATATATATGTATGTCATCTATTTAGTTTCATTCAATTCAATAAGAAAACGAAAACATTATTCATGCGTACGTACGGACTACCGTCTCCATGAACTGTGTATTTCATTCCTTTTATCGATCTATAATATATATATGTATATGATGAATATATATTATATATAAATCATTTTTTACATTCTGTAATTATGTAAATCAGGATATAACTAATAATATAAATAACAAAAAATCCATACATGTACGATAAATAAAACGATTTTACCCAAAACGCTACTTTAACATGGAACTTACAAAAGAACGGGTAATATAAAGCCATAATTGAACCATATATGATATCATAACAATGAATATGATTCTGTAAGAATACAATGACATGATTTAAATCATTATACAGGAGGTTCGGATACATATGAATCATATCAGACCTATGGTAAGGGATAACTATTCCAATCTCGTTCTTATCTGAGATTGTTTATTCGTAAGTATTTACCGGGGTTATTGTTATCATCCATATCCATGTTTTCTAAAAGTGTTTTTATGTATTTGTAATTTCCTTTTTACCCATTTTGACTTTTTCTACATGGTATGTAAGGAATCTTTCTTTTGTTTATGTTACGAGGTACTTTTTGACTTTTTCGGCAAAAGTACGAGAAGAATGTTTTTTTAACTTATACGGCATGAAAGGATTTTTACGGTTTTATAAAGCCTTATTTTCATGAAGATTCCTCCACAATATTTCATGACTATTTTCAAAAAAATCTCTTTCTTTTAAAATTTTCATGAAATTTTTGATTTTGAAGAAGAAACTATATTTTCCTCAAAAAATCATTTCATGTGTTTTATCAAAACCATTTTTCCATCTAAGATGACATTAATTCATATGTGTATGTTTCAAGTATAATGTATCTATGATTTACATTGTTTCAATTTTATTATTATGAAATTATATCCATTACTTTTATATGGATTATGTGATGATGGGATGATGTTTATGAAACCCATTTTATTCTTTGGGTTATGTTGAATGATTTATGTTTATGTTGTAGAACAAGTAAGAATGATTTCATTATGAGATGGGTGGGACCTATATCTCCCTCCAATGCATTGGGTAAAGATTTATATCTCATGAGATAGACATGGCTGGAACGGTAAGTTAATCTGGTTCAGTGTTGCAAGACTGAAACGAGGAGTGAACTCAATTCAGAAAGGGACTTTCTCCACTAAGATGGCTGTGGTAGCAATGTCTTGGCTACTATGGAAATCATAAAATGTGCTGAATGGTTTCCACAATAACATTTTTTATTCCAATTATATTTTATCATGGTTGATGTTCCATTATGATATATTCCTTACGTACTTCCATGATTTATGTCGTTTCTCAAGATTTTGATGTTTAAATTTCGTGTTCATGTTTTTGCTTTCAAATGTTTATGGATTGTTTTATGTTCACTATGTTTTCCCTTACTGAGAATTTGATCTCACCCTTTTTTATGTTTTCCTTTCCCCAGGATATAAGGAGAGGATTTAGGAATGAAAAACAAAAGAAGATATTTATGGGATATTTTGAGAATCTTTCACAAATATTAGAAGATTATATTCCGAGTTTCCAAAGACACTAAACTATTACGGTCCTTTGGTGTCTGTTTTTGTTATGTATTAAATATTCCGCAAAAGTAATGTAATTTCCATGTATGTTAAGCTTTTGGTCTCTACACTTGGTATCAGAGGAAAGTTTTAGTCAACCTTTGGAAACTAGGATGCGAAAACATTAGTGAGATCCCTAGAGATATTTCTATGGTATGTCTAGGGATGTCCCTGAGGATATGTATACGTATAGGATATAGTCCTAGAACTACGGTAACGATCATAGAATTAAACCTCAGATGTTAGATATTGAAGGTACTCTCCCTTTATTATGTTGTTTTCCCTATCATGTTTTTTGCCTCTCACACTATTCTTTTTGGTTTTTAGACGATGGTTGGAACCCAAAGGAAGCATGTTTATCAATGCAATGGACAATGCAATGATTTTCCTCCTAAACAAACAAATGTTTTGGGAGATGGAGTGAAAATCTTATTGCTATACTTACACAAGCTATGAATCATTTTGGACTTACAAATGAGCAGAGAAGGGAACAATATTCTAATGAGTCCTTCATGAGGCACCATCCACCTTCTTTCAGTGGGTCTTATGATCCACTTGTTTCTGAACAATGGATCTGTACCACTGAAAAGATATTTTCAGTTTTTAAATGTTCTGAACATGATAAAGTCATCTTAGCAGTATATCGTTTAGAAGCTGAAGCTAATCAATGGTGGAATCTTATCAATAATATGAGGCCAAGAGATTAAATTGAGTCTATCGAATGGGACGAGTTCAAGAACTTATTTTTCAATAAGTAATTCCCTCGTATTATTCGAACAAATATGGAGAAGGAGTTTCTTGAACTAAATAAAAAGGATGATGAAGCTGTTGGTGTATACGAAGCCAATTTTACAAGGCTTGCAAGGTATGCATCTGGCTTTATCATCCAACCTAAAAGTAAATTTGATCGATTCTTCAGTGGCTTAAAACCAAGTCTTCAAAGGGCATTAGCTATTAGAGACTTTAGTAGCTATGAATAAATTGTGCGTTGTCCTACAAAGGTAGAAATGGATGTTGTTATTACTTATCCATCTCATGGTTTTTACAAGAAATGAAACATGGAGTTTAAGGATAAATCTCAGAATAATGGTGAAAAGAAGATGAATGTTTCCTTATGCTCAAAGTGTGGAAAGAATCATGGGGGAAATTTTCTTAAAGGGACTAGAAAATGTTTTAAGTGTGGAAAAGAAGGTCATCGAGCAGCTGAGTGTCGAATTAATGGAAAAATGGTTCTAATGATGTGAATAAAGAAAAGACTACAGAGAACGAACCACCAACACTTCAATGCTTCAAGTGCAAGGAAGTGGGGCATTATGCTAATAAATGCCCTAATCCAAGGGTTAGTGATGATAGACATGAGCAACCACTTAAGGAAAAGGACAAAGGGAAGTCACATGCGATCACCATTGGCGATGTTGAATATGACAACAATGTGGTGGAATGATTAAGTGTTTATGTAATGGGATTCCAAAATAATTTTGTATATAGTATCATGGAATATTGGAATATTTATGTATTGGTCTGTTATGGGTTTAAATAACTTTATGGTACCGGTAACCATGGAAAGTGATTGATATATTTTTGGAAAAAAGGTGATATGTGCATAATGAAGCGATAAGGAGAAAATGAAATGTTTGAAAGTATTCGTGAGCTCATTACTGATATATGGAAATAGTTGTATCATGGTTTGAGTATATAGAATTTTGGGGTTTTGGTATGTGGAAAGAGTTAACTTTTGACACCACTCATGTTTTTACTAAGATTCAATGGGTATTCATTTTTCTATAGAATACATGATTAAGGCCTTTGAATGTTTGGAATGCGACCAACAAGACATATCTTATGATATATGGGGATCAATGATGGTATTAACATGCTTGTAATACAAAATATCTTGTAATCGTTTTCACTATAATATGAGAGTGGACTGCAGTATTATGGATAAGCCTAAAGATTGGAATGGATTATGTTGGACATAAGTTATTATTGTTTAAGGATAGAAGTTTTTTCTATATTATCGATGGGATGTTATAGTAATGTAGTTTTAAGAAACGGACAACCTGCAGGATGGGCGACAACCCATCGTGTCGGACAAGGCTGTGGGAATCGAACCCACAACCGAAGTGCGATTGGCCTTTATCGCCTACCATTGGCCTAAAAAAAGTCCATGTTTAGTATAAACTAGTTTTATTATATTAAGCAGTATGATATGTGAAGTATAAGTCCATTTTAGGAACCATATATGATTAATCTCACTATAGATGGACTTATGTATTTTTCATAACTTTTCTAACCTTTTGTTTGAGACAGATGGAATGACCCATCATTCTATAACAAGATCTGCTAACACTCCATGAATGACAAATTCAACTTCACTTCTTTAAGAGATGAAGTGGGAATTTTCCAAAGAATGACCAACACTGAGACTGTACCAAAATCACAAAAGTATTTCTTCTAATTCCAATTTCATCAACTTTAGGGAAATGAACTTGAAAACCAAAAAATTTTTCCTAGTTCCCTTATATCCGATGAATCAGATGGTACCTTAGATCATCACAAATCTATGTATTTGTGATTGATGGCTTTTTCATAGCCATGTTCTCTACCACTCTCCATCAGAACTTGATGTTTAGATTTCTCTTCCATATCCATATTTTCACCTATATTCTCTAATATGGAAACCCGTTGATGAGTTACTATGGGTAATCGTTGCGTTTCATAATTTAGTTTTGAAAATTAAGTTTTTTATTCTTTTTTACGATGTGGGTTTCTATGAATAGTAAATGATTTATAACCCCGACAAAATTCGAGGGCGAAATTCATTTTAAGGGGGGTATAATGTAACACCCCAAGATTTTATGAAAAATATTCTTTTAATTTCATTGATGTCTTGTGTTGTAAGCTACAACAAGATTGCCTTGCACTATATGCAACACCGTATGAGCTTGCAGTATACACAACACTATTCTTGGATCATGTTACACACAATTTTGATAGTAATTATTCTACGAAACATTGAGTGTATATATATATATATATATTCAATGTATAAATGAAATATGGTTGTATTATGTTATATGAAACAACGGAGGAGTCTTGCACAACACGCAACCCTGACTTGGCTTGCATTACACGCAATCGCGACCTTCCTCGATAGCGTGTGTTGTACGCAATACCAGGTTTCACTAAACAACGATATATTGTTATAATATTATTATGGACTAGCTGTTATGAATCGTATTAACTACATTTTGGATTTTATAACATTATCATTAATCTTACAAATTTTCTAGAATATGGTATGAGAACAAAATAAATTTTTTGTGTAAAATATGTATTTTTAAAAAATTGCAGTTTTCCCGCCTTTTGATGACGCACCCACCTTACATCTTGTTTTTGACATGTATATAAGTTCAATTTGACAAAATAAAATTCTTCTTTGGAATCAGGATATAAAAATTTACTTTGGATAAATTTTTCATATTATTCTGATAACTTTCATATTTTAAAAGAATAGTAAAAACACCCTATATTTTAATTAAAAATATCTTTTTTCATCGCAATAATTTATATGGTTAGATTATCTTTTTAATTGGTTTTAAAGTGTAATTAGAATATATTTTTACCATTTAATCCAATATTGTTCATTGGAATTAATTTCACTTTGAAATTGGATATAAACAAGTATCAATCTTTTGATTGTTTTTGTTTCTTAAAAACACGCTATTTGTTTTGATAACCGGAATTAAATTTAAAATTGATTAATGTCACTTATATGTTATGAATTTGAAAAAAATAGACATCAATTTTGAACTCGGAATATCAAATAATTCTTAGGCTGAATTTTTGGTATTTTTCTGAAAAACATCAATTTTCGATGAATAGTGAAACCACTTAGTGGTAGTTAAAAAACTGATTTTTTTAATTTCAATTAAATTTTACCACTTCTGTAAATTGAATTTTAAAAATCCGAGATACATGGTTAATATCAAGGACTAAAATGTGGTTCAATGAGATGAAAATAATTTTTGGTGAATAGTAACTTTTTAATTTTATTTACCACGGTTAAAAGTAAATAGGATAATTAAGGGTAAAAATGATATTATTATTACCCTAAAACATGTTCTAATTCTATTGGATAAGTGTAATTCGACCAAATATAAACTTAGGAATAAAATATGACTATTTATTCTCTCTTGAATTAGATTAGGACATTTAATATTAATTTATTTAAAGAAGGGTTAAAATAGTTAAAATCAAAGTTTAATAAGTAAATCATTTTTAATATTTGGTTATACATAAGATAAATTAGACTATAAATATTAATTAGAAATCTAAAAATATTTCCTACATAATGGTATTTTATTTATAATTTTTAGACATTAAATAATTTAATTTATTTGTGACACAATGATGATATAGTAATTATCTTATTAATGAAATATTGACATAATTGGTGTTATAAATACCCAAATAATTGTAATTTGAGACTTTTTATGAATTTCACTAATTTTCTCGGTAAATAAGACATGTTAGTTTATATTTAATTAACTTTTTTAGAACTAATCATTCTGTTATAAGTTTCACAAAAATAAATTACCAAATAGTGTCAAAGTTGACATAAAATAGTTTTTAAAACAAATATTATATTATTAATTGTTCTTCTGTTCCTAAAAATCTACTTTTCGGCCAAATGACTTAGATAAGGTTATATATATTAATAATAAAAAAACTTTGGGTTCGTTTGGCTTGTTATTGTAAGTTTATTAACCTTATAGTGTAAGAAAACAAGAAGGCACAGAAAAAGTAAAATTATTTAACTTTAAGTTAAATCTAAATGATAAGGTTAAAAAAGAAACCTAAACTTGTCTAAATTCTATTGGATGAGAGGATTTCTACCCATACCTACATTGGATTCGAAATAAATAAATTTGGAGCTATTCAAAACTGAATATGACTTTATAATAAAATAATATTTTTAGTTTTTTCAAAGGTGCCCCTCACCTCCCTTATAAAAGGGCATCTCCTCCCTCTCTTCCTCACACCACTTTGAGCCTTCAAGATCGGCCAACCCCTACCAAATTCATCTATCCACTTCCATATAAACATCCTAGAGGTTTTGGTTTTCTTCAAAGACCAATTTTAGTGCCTTAAGAGGAGGTCTCAAAGAGGCGCTTCAAAGAAGAGGTGATGTCTGTTACCGATTCATTCAACTTTATTTCTTCTTCCACTTATTCTTCTTTAGTTGTTTCATTATGAAGTAAGAACATCAGTATAACTCATATACTGATATTTTATTATAAGTATTAAACAACCCTATTTCACCATCTATCCATCCTACGGAAATCGAAATCACCACGCGTGCGTACGTACGGAATACCGTCTCCACACCGTGGTGAAATCTGTTTTCCACCAACACCTTACATTGATGGGTATAATGGTGTAAATATTAACTATATATGGTTATTATAATATCATACTGATTCTTATATATTATACCATCCACTCCAATTCTATACAATAATTATGGGAATGATATCATCGCTCTTGCGTATGTACGGACTACCATCTCCACGATGCGATGAGATTCATTCTCCATGTTAACCATACATGAATGATAATAAAGCTTATATAATGAATAATAATGAAATATATGAAATAATAATTCTACTTGATTTATGTATATATATATATATGTCATCTATTTAGTTTCATTCAATTCAATAAGGAAACAAAAACAGCGTTCATGCGTACGTACGACCTACCGTCTCCATGAACGGTGTATTTCATTCCTTTTATCGATCTATAATATATATATATATATGATTAATTTATATTACATATAAATCATGTTTTACATTCTGGAATTATTTAAATCAGGATATAAGTATTAATATCAAGAACAACAAGTCCAAACATGTACGATAAATAAAACGATTTTACCCAAAACGCTGCTTTAACATGGAACTTACAAAACAACAGGTAATATAAAGTCACAATTGAACAATATATGATGTCATAACAATAAATATGATTCTGTAAAAATAAAATCACATTATTTAAATCATTATATAGGAGGTTCGGATACGTACGAAGCATATCGTACCTAAGGTAAGGGATAACTATTCCAATCTCGTTCTTATCCGAGATTGTTTATTCATAAGTATTTACTGGGGTTATTGTTTACATCCATGTCCATGTTTTCTAAAAGTTTTTTTTATGTATTTTTAATTTCCTTTTTACCCATATTTACTTTTACTACATGGTATGTAAGGAATATTTCTTTTGTTTATGTTACGAGGTACTTTTTTACTTTTCCGGAAAAAGTAAAAGAAGAATTATTTTTTAACTTATACGGCATGAAAGGATTTTTACAGTTTTATAAAGCCTAATTTTCATGAAGATTCCTACAAAAGATTTCATGACTATTTCCAAAAAAATCTCTTTATTTTAAAATTTTCATGACGTTTTTGATTTTGAAGAAGAAAGGATATTTTCCTCAAGAATTCATTTCAAGTATTTTATCAAAACCATTTTTACATCTAAGATGAAATTAATTAATATATGTGTGTTTCAAGTATAATTTATATATGATTTACATGGTTTCAATTTTATTATTATTAAATGATATCCATTACTTTTATATGGATTATGTGATGATGGGATGATGTTTACGAAACCCATTTTATTCTTTGGGTTATGTTGAATGATTTATGTTTATTTTGTCGCACAAGTAAGAATGATTTCATTATGAGATGGGTGGGACCTATGTATCCCTATAATTCATTAGGTAAAGATTTATATCTCATGAGATAGACATGGCTGGAACGGTAAGTCAATCCGGTTCAGTGTTGCAAGACTGAAACGAGGAGTGAACTTGATTCAGAAAGGGACTTTGTCCACTAAGATGGTCTTGGCAGCAATGCCTTGGATACTATGGAAATAATAACATATGATGAATGGTTGCAACAATAACATGTTTTATTCCCATTATATTTTATCTTGGTTGATGTTCCATTATGATATATGCCTTACGTGCTTCCACGATTTATATCTTTGCTCAAGATTTTGATGTTAAAATTTCGTGTTCATGTTTTTGCTTTCAAATGTTTATGGATTGTTTTATGTTCACTATGTTTTCCCTTATTGAGCATTTGAGCTCACCCTTTTTTATTTTTTCTTTTCCCCTGGTTATAAGGAAAGGTTTTAGGTAAGAAAAAAAAAGAAGATCTTTATGGGAGATTTTGAGGATATTTCACAATGGTTAGAAGATTATATTCTGAGTTTCCAAAGACACTAAACTATTACGGTCCTTTGGTGTTTGTTTTTGTTATGTATTAAGTATTCTGAAAAGGTAATGTAATGTCCATGTATGTAAAGATTTGGGTCTCTACAGTTGGTATCAGAGGAAAGGTTTAGTCAAACTTTGGAAACTAAGATGCGAAAAAGTTAGTGAGATCCCTAGAGATATTTCTAAGGTATGTCTTGGGATGTCCCTAAGGATAAGTATACATATATGATATAGTCCTAGAACTATGGTAACGATCTTAGAATTAAACCTAATATGTTAGATATTGAAGGTACTCCCCCTATATTATGTTGTTTTCCCTAGCATGTTTTTTCCTCTCACACTATTCTTTTTGTGTTTTAGATGATAGCTAGAACCCGAAGGAACCGTGTTTATCAATGCAATGGGCAATTCAATGATTTTCCTCCTGAACAAACAAATGTTATGGGAGATGGAGTGAAAAATCTTATTTCTATACTTACACAATCTATGAATCATTTTGGACTTCAAAATGAGAAAAGAAGGGAACAATATTCTATTGAGTCCTTCATGAGGCAACGTCCACCTTCTTTCAGTGGGTCTTCTGATCCACTTGTTTCTGGACAATGGATTAGTACCACTGAAAAGATATTTTCAGTTCTTCAATGTTCTGAACATGATAAAGTAATCTTAGCTGTATATCGTTTAGAAGGTGAAGCTGATCAATGGTGGAATCTTATCAAGAATACGAGGCCAAGAGATGAAATTGAGTCAAAGGAATGGGACGAGTTCAAGAACTTATTTTTCAATAAGTACTTCCCTTGTATTCTTTGAACAAAGATGGAGAAGGAGTTTCTTGAACTAAAGCAAAATTATGATGAATCATTTGGTGTTTACGAAGCGAATTTTACAAGGCTTGCAAGGTATGCATCTGGATTTATCATCCAACCTGAAAGTAATGTTGATCGATTCTTCAGTGGCTTAAAACCAAGTCTTAGAATGGCATTAGCTATTAGAGACATTAGTAGCTATGAAGAAATTGTGTGTTGTGATATCAACGTAGAAATGGATGTTTGTATTACTTATCCATCTCATGGTTTTGACAAGAAACGAAAGATGGAGTTCAAGGAGAAATCTCAGAATAATGGTGAAAAGAAGATGAATGTTTCCTTATGCTCAAAGTGTGGAAAGAAGCAAGGTGGAGATTGTCTTAAAGGGACTAGAAAATGTTTTAAGTGTGGAAAATAAGTTCATCGAGCAGTTGAGTGTCGAAGTAATGGAAAAAGGGTTTTAATGATGTGAATAAAGAAAAGACTGCAGAGAACGCACCACCGACACTTCAAAGATTCAAGTGCAAGGAAATGGGGCATTATGATAATAAATTCCCTAATACAAGGGTTAGTGATGATCAACATGAGCAACCACTTAAGGAAAAGGACAAAGGGAAGTCACATGCGATCAATATTGGTGATGTTGAATATGACAATGATGTGGTTGAATGATTAAGTTTTTATGTAATGGGATTCCAAAATAATGTTGTATATATTATCGTGGAATATTGGAATATTTATGTATTGGTCTATTGTGGTTTTCAATAATTTTATGGTACCGGTAACCATGGAAAGTGATTGATATATTTTTGGAAAAAAGTTGTTATGTGTATAATGAAGGGATAAGGAGAAAATGTAATGTTTTACAGTATTCATGAGATCATGACTGATATAAGGAAATAGTTATATAATGGTTTGAGTATATAGAATTTTGGGGTTTTGGTATGTGGAAAGAGTTAACTTTTGATAGCACTCATGTTTTCACTAAGATTCAATGGGTATTCATTTTTTCTAGAGAATACATTATTAAGGCCTACGAATGTTTGGAATGTGACCAACAAGACATATCTTATGATATATGGGGATCAAAAATGGTATTAACATGCTTGTTATATGAAATCTCTTGTAATTTTTTTCACTATAATATGAGAGTGGACTACAGTATTATGGATAAGCCTAAAGATTGGAATGGATTATGTTGGACATAAGTTAGTACTTCTTAAGGATAGAAGTTTTTTCGATATTATTGATGGGATGTTATAGAAATGTAGTTTTAGGAAAAGGACAACCTGCAGGATGGGCGACAGCCCATCGCGTAGGACAAGGCTGTGTGAATCGAACCCACAACTGAAGTGTGACTAGCCTTTATCGCCTACCACTGGCCTACAGGAAGTCCCTATTTAGTAGAAAGTAGTTTTATTATATTAAGCAGTATGATATATGAAGTATAATCCATTTTAGGATCCATATATGATTAATCTCACAATAGATGGACTTATGTATTTTTCATAACTTTTATAACCTTTTGTTTGAGACAGATGTAATGATCCATCATTCTATCACATGATCTGCTAACACTTCACGAATGACAGATTCAACTTCATTTCTTTAAGAGATGAAGTGGGAATAGTCCAAAGAACGAACAACGGTGAGACTGTACCAAAATCATGAAAGTATTTCTTCTAATTCCAATTTCATCAACTTTAGGGAAATGAACATGAAAACCAAAAATGTTTTCCTAGTGCCCTTATGTCTGATGAATCATATGGTACCTTAGATCATCACAAATCTATGGCTTTGTGATTGATGGATTTTTCATAGCCATGTTCGCTACCACTCTCCATCAGAACTTGATGTTTAGATTTCTCTTCCATATCCATATTTTCACCTATGTTCTCTTATATGGAAACCCATTGATGAGTTACATTGGGTAATCATTAAGTTTCACACTTTAGTTTTTAAAATTAAGTTTTAGTATTTCTTTTTACGATGTGGGTTTCTATGAATAGTAAACGATTTATAACCCCAATGAATTTCGAGGGTGAAATTCATTTTAAGGGGGGTATAATATAACACCCCAAGATTTTATGAAAAATATTCTTTTAATTTCATTGTTGTCTTCTGTTGTAATATACAACAAGATTTCCTTGCGCTATACGCAACACCGTATGAGCTTGCAGTATTCAAAACACTATTCTTGGATCATGTTACACACAATTTTGATAGTAGTTATTCTAAGAAACATTGAGTGTATATATATATATATATTCAATGTATAAATGAAATATGGTTGTATTCTGTTATATTAAACAACGGAGGAGTCTTGCACAACACGCAACCCTGACTTGGCTTGCATTACATGTAATCGTGACCTTCCTCGATAGCGTGTGTTGTACGTAATACCATGTTTCACTAAAAAACAATATATTGTTATAATATTATTATGGACTAGATGTTATGAATATTATTAACTAAATTTTGGATTTTATAATATTATTATTCATCTTACACATTTTCTAGAATATGGTATGAGAACAAAATAAATTTTTCGTGTAAAATATGTATTTTTCAAAAATTGCAGTTTTCCCACCTTTTGATGACACACCCACCTTAAATCTTGTTTTTGACATGTCTATAAGTTCAATTTGACAAAATAAAATTCTTCTATGGAATCAGGATATACAAATTTACTTTGGATAAATTTTTCATATTATTCTGATAACTTTTATATTTTAAAAGAATAGTAAAAACACGCTATATTTTAATTAAAAACAACTTTTTTCATCACAATAATTGATATGGTTAGATTATATTTTTAATTGGTTTTAAAGTGTAATTAGAATATATTTTTACCATTTAATCCAATGTTGTTCATTGGAATTAATTTCACTTTGAAATTAGATATAAACAATTATCAATCTTTTGATTGTTTTTGTTTCTTAAAAACACGCTATTTGTTTTGATAACGGGAATTAAATTTAAAATTAATTAATTCCAAATATATGTTATGAATATGGAAAAATAGGCATCAATTTTGAATTCAGAATATCAAATAATGCTTAGGCTTAATTGTTGGTATTTTTCTGAAAAACATCAATTTTCGATGAATAGTGAAATCACTTAGTGGTAGTTAAAAAACTGACTTTTTTTAATTTAATTTAAATTTTACCACTTCTGTGAATTTAATTTCAAAAATCCAAGAGACATGGTTAATATCAAGGACTAAAATTTGGTTCAATGAGATGAAAATAATTTTTGGTGAATAGTAACTTTTACATTTATTTACCACGCTTAAAAGTAAATAGGATAATTAAGGGTAAAAATGATATTATTATTACCCTAACACATGTCATAATTCTATTGGATAAGTTTTATTCGACCAAAAACAACCTTAGTAATAAAATATAACCATTTACGCCCACTTGGATTAGATTAGGACATTTAATATTAATTTATTTAAAGAAGGGTTAAAATAGTTAAAATCAAAGTTTAATAAGTAAATAATTTTTAATATAGGGTTATACATAAGATACATTCGACTATAAATATTCATTAGAAATCTAAAAGGATTTCCTACATAATGGTAGTTTATTTATAATTTTTAGACTTTATATATATTAATTTAATAATGACACAATGATGATGTAGTAATTATCTTATTAATGAAATATTAACATAATTGATGTTATAAATACCCAAATAAATGTAATTTGAGACTTTTTATGAATTTAAATAATTTTCTAGGTTAATATGACATTTTAGTTTTTATTTAATTAACTTTTTTAGAACTAATCATTCTTTTGTGATTTTCACAAAAATCAAATACCAAATAGTGTAAAAATTGACATAAAATAGTTTTTAAAATAAATATTATATTATTAATTGTTATTTTATTCCTAAAAATATAAGGATTGGTCAAATGAATTATATAATATTATATATATTAATAATAAACAACTTGGGGTTCGTTTGGCTTGTTATAGTAAGTTTATTAACCACATAGTGTAAGAAAACAAGAAGACACGGTAAAAGTAAAATTATTTAACTTTAGGTTAAATCTAAATGATAAGGTCAAAATAGAAACCTAAACATGTCTAAATTCTATTTTATTAGATTATTTCGACCCATCCCCACATTTTCTTCAAAATAAATCAATTTGTAACTATTGAAAATTGAATATGACTTTATAATAAAATAATATTTTTAGTTTTTCCAAAGGTGCACCTCTCCTCCCTTATAAAAGGGCACCTCCTCCCTCTCTTCCTCACACCACTTTGAGCCTTCAAGCTCGGCCAACCCCTGAAAAATTCTCTTATCCACTTCCATATAAACATCCTAGAGGTTCTGGTCTTCTTCAAAGACCAATTTTAGTGCCCTAAGAGGAGGTCTCAAAGAGGCGCTTTAAAGAAGAGGTAATGTCTGTTACCGATTCTTTCAACTTTATTTCTTCTTCCACTTCTTCTTCATTAGTTGTTTTATTATGAAGTAATAACATCAGTATAACTCATATACTGATGTGTTATTATAATTATGAAACAACCCTATTTCACCATCTATCCATCCTACGGAAAACGAAATCACCATGCGTGCGTACGTACGGAATACTATCTCCACGGCATGGTGAAATCTGTTTTTCCACCAACACCTTACATGGATGGGTATAATGGTGTAAAGAATAACTATATTTGGTTATTATAACATCATACTGATTCTGATATATTATACCATCCACTCCAATTCAATTCAATAATTATGGGAACGATATCACCGCTCGTGCGTACGTACGGACTACCGTCTCCACGACGCGATGAGATTCATTCTCCATGTTAACCATACATGAATGATCATAAAGTTTATATAATGAATAATAATTAAATATATGAAATAATAATTCTACTGTATTTATATATATATATATATGTGTGTGTGTGTATGTCATCTATTTAGTTTCATTCAATTTAATAAGGAAACGAAAATAGCGTTCATGTGTACGTACGACCTACCATCTCCATGAACGGTGTATTTCATTCCTTTTATCGATCTATAATATATATGTGTATATGATAAATATATATTATATATAAATCATGTTTTACATTCTGGAATTATGTAAATCAGGATATAAGTAATAATATCAAGAACAACAATTCCAAACAAGTACGATAAATAAAACGATTTTACGCAAAACGCTGCATTAACATGGAACTTACAAAATAACGGGTAATATAAAGTCATAATTTAACCATATATGATATCATAACAATGAATATGATTCTGTAATAATACAATTACATTATTTAAATCATTATAGAGGAGGTTCAGATACGTACGAAGCATATCAGACCTAAGGTAAGGGATAACTATTCCAATCTCGTTCTTATCCACGATTCTTTATTCGTAAGTATTTACTGGGGTTATTGTTATCATCCATGTACATGTTTTATAAAAGTGTTTTTATGTATGTTTAATATCCTTTTTACCCATTTTTACTTTTACTGCATGGTATGTAAGGAATCTTTCTTTTGTTTATGTTACAAGGTACTTTTTGACTTTTCCTGCAAAAGTATGAGAAGAATGTTTTTTTAACTTATACGGCATGAAAGGATTTTTACTTTTTTATAAAGCCTTATTTTCCTGAAGCTTCCTCCAAAATATTTCATGACTATTTCAAACAAAATCTCTTTCTTTTAAAATTTGCATGGCGTTTTTGATTTGGAAGAAGAAAGGATATGTTCCTCAAGAATTCATTTCAAGTGTTTTATCAAAACCATTTTTCCATCTAAGATGACATTAATTCATATGTGTATGTTTCAACTATAATGTCTCTATGATTTACATGGTTTCAATTTTATTGTTATTAAATGATATCCATTACTTTTATATGGATTATGTGATGATTGGATGATGTTTATGAAACACATTTTATTCTTTGGGTTATGTTGAATGATTTATGTTTATGTTGTGGCACAAGTAAGAATGATTTTATTATGATATGGGTAGGACCTATATCTCCCTCCAATGCATTGGGTAAAGATTTATATCTCATGAGATAGACATGGCTGGAAGGGTAAGTTAATCCGGTTCAGTGTTGCAGGACTAAAACGAGGAGTGAACTCGATTCAGAAAGGGACTTTGTCCACTATGATGGTCTTGGCAGCAATGCCTTGGCTACTATGGAAATCATAACATGTGCTGAATGGTTGCCACAATAACATGTCTCATTCCCATTATATTTTATCATGGTGAAGTTCCATTATGATATATTCCTTACGTACTTCCACAATTTATGTCTTTTCTCAAGATTTTAATGTTTAAATTTCGTGTTCATGTTTTTGCTTTCAAATGTTCATGGATTGTTTTATGTTCACTATGTTTTCCCTTACTGAGCATTTGAGCTCACCCTTTTTTATGTTTTCTTTTTATAATAACCCGGATTTTTTTGTGAAAGACTTTTGAATATTCTTGATGATATTCCAGTGCAGTGCCCTCAGACGGCGTGCGATTCTAAGCCCCGGGGTGGCCATAATTAAATTTTCAGTGCTTTCACACTAGAAACTCCAATTAAATGGGGTAAATCCTAAACAGTGATCCCGATCAGATATCCGAGTGTACAGATAGGACCAGAATGGGTTTTTTACCCTAGTAACGACATAAAGTATATCGGTGTGGGATGTTTGGACCACTCGCTCGCTTTCGGAATGTTAAACGGATAAATTAATTTGTTTATTTATTCATTTAATGGTTAAACATGAGTATCTCTTAAATGGTGGCTCATATTGGAAAACTGAGTGCACCGTTGAGTTCAGAAGGTGTCGTTTAACCTAGGAGGGGTATATGTTTTGCGGGCGCGGGTCATTTGTGAAAAATGGCCCCAAGGGTGTTTTCGTAATTTGGCAGCCTCAGACGTTCAGTTTTATGACTTTTGAAAGGGCTCTCGGATTAAAATTCGGAGACTGCCATTGTGGTCGGAGTGTGGTTTTTATCTTAGGGTAGGCTTAACCTTGTCCCCGCCAAATTTTTGGGTTCGGGGCTGTCGGGCGGGCATTTAAGTGATTTCTACTTAAACACCCCCACCCCCTTTATTCTTCTTTTTCTTCTTCTTCTTCTTCCTCAAACCCTCCCCTATCCTCCACCTCTGGTGAGGCAGATCCGGCGTGGCGATCTCCGGCAAGGTGCAGTGGTTCCGA
Organism: Viscum album; assembly: GCA_963277665.1. Taxonomy (NCBI): domain Eukaryota; kingdom Viridiplantae; phylum Streptophyta; class Magnoliopsida; order Santalales; family Viscaceae; genus Viscum; species Viscum album. Next base: position 15,809,537 of record OY728128.1, read on the forward strand.
CGGTCCGCACACGAAGCTTCGGGCTACACCCTTCGAGGTAGGGTGTTGTTGCAATTTTCATTCCCGCACCTCCTTGGAACCTTAATTTTATGCTCGAATTGTTGTTGGATTTTCGAACGAACCACTTGAATGCGTAGTAGAGTTTTTCCCCTTTACATCACTTTTTTCTGTTCGCAAAATCGAGTTCCGAGGACCCCGCAGACGTCTGCCGATGGTTGTGGGTTTTTGAAGGTGCCGGCAGTGGTCTGGCAGGCAGCGGGCACCGCGGGTGTTCGGCGCAAGGCGGCGGCGCGGTGAGCCGGATGGCGGCGGAGCAGCTCCAGGCTGAGGTGGCATCTCGGCAACGGGCAACGTGGGCGGTCGGCTACTGGCGCTGAGGCGGACCTGCCGCGGAGGAGGCCGACTGGGGGCGCCGGTCGCGTTCGGCGGAGGAGGAAGGACCCGCGCTTTGCGAGTCTTCCTGGGGTCAACGAAGACCGGCTTCATCCGGTCTGTTTCAGAGGAGGCAAGGACCCGCCTCATGCGGGTCTTGTGTTGCAACGGCGACCGGCCATTTGGCCGGTCGGATGAGGAGGGTCGGACCCACTCGCATCTGGCGGTTTGAGGCGGGCCGCAGCGGACTGGGCTGGACCCGTGGCTGGGGCGCGGGCCGGCGGGTCGGACCGGGCCGTCCGGGGTGGATCGGCCCGGCTACGCCCCCTTGCATTCGGGGGGGGGGGGGTGTAACTCTTAAACGGCGCGTCCGATTGACGCACCGTCTACAGTTGTACGACCGTGTTGACAAGGTGGTCCCTTTAAGGTGGGTCTTGGGGTATTTCGGCTATGCGCTCGAAGGTGGGTGACCCGAGAGTTTTAATTTAATAATATTAATTTATTATTAAAGTTGCGACGGACGTGGCTCGCGAGCCAGACACCCATTTGACATGCCGTCGGAGGCGTTGTGGCCCTGAGGATGAGACGGTCCTTCTAATGTGGTTCGGAACCTTTGCGGGTTGGTTTTGTTGCTCTATGACATGAAAAACAATTTGAATAATTAATTAATTATTTCATTAATTAATTATTCTCGTGTCACAACTTATTCCCGCTTGGGATGTCCGATTGACGGGCCATCAGCGGCAGCATGATCCCAGTCCTCGTGCGGACTTTTGGAGGAGCTTTCCAATGCGTTCGGGGTGGAGATGAGTTGTGGGCCCCACGGGGCCTAGTTCGCACGTATTACTGTGAAACGCCACTTTTTAACCCATCATCCGTTTGGGGTGTTTTAGTATCCTTTTTTGGATGTTTTTCCAAGGGGATTACAATGGTGCAATCCGCCCGCTCTAATTCGGCATGATGGTGCGGGCCCCATGAGGACCATTTGGGCGCCGACGGTGATTTTCCATCTCTATCACCGGGAGACCGTTTTGGAAAAGTGAATAGTCCATCTTGTGTGTTTTTTTTCGAGAGGATCGCAACGGTGTGATCCGTTCGTTGTGTTTTGGGACCGGGTTGCGGGTCCCATGAAGCATCGCTCGTGTGCGGTGCGCCGGGATGCACCTTTTTCTCCGGATATCCGTTGCACTCATCTGAGTAGTTCTTTTGACGTGTTTTCCCAAGGGGATCACATTGGTGCGATGCGCTCGACTATTTTTGGGGCCGAGTCTCGGGATCACGGGACGTCGTTCGGGCGTAAAGCGACGTGGGACGACTTTTTCGTCGGATGAACGTTGGAGGCGTGCAAGTAGTCAATCTAACATGTTTTTTCACGAGGATTACAATGGTGTAATCTATTCAGGCGAGCGGATCCTCATACGTTATCTTCTTAAATGTGGAAATGTGAAGGTGCCCTAGGGGCAGTTCTTCTACTATGTTCATAGCGGACCCTTGGTTTGTGATCGTGTGCACTCCCGTGTGAGTGAAGTAATGCTTGAATAGATGTGGTTGGTCGTGCCCTAGTCGTTGATCCAGCAAGTTAGAGATGTTTCATCACGCCTTCACGTTGACGTTGGGTGTCGTGCGCCCAATATCCCTTGGGCTGAATGTGAGGTATACTCTGGGAGTATACGAGAGCACTTGGAGGTACGTGTAGTTTGTATCTGAGACGTTTGTGTGCTTGGTTGGGGTTAACATGGGACCACACGTCGTGTGGGCCCTAGGTGCGTGACATGCTCTGATTTGCATACATTGACCTCTCGCGGCGTAGAGTGTCCCTTTGTACTCGTTTGTTTGACCAGTAGGGTTGAGTGGTCTCCCCCTGGTTTGGTTATCGATGGATCGGCCGGTAGCGGTGCTAGTGACACCCAGTGATGGAACAGGCGCTGAACCTCTTTTGGGTGAGTTGTTCTGGAGTTGGGTGGTTGCACGATACCCACTCTGTGTTTGGTTTTCCATTGTCGTACCCTCCGGTAGATATTGACAGAGTAGTTCTGAGTTTTACCCTCCAGCGGGGCTGGGCAGTGGGTTACTCATCGACTTCTAGGGTTTACCCTCGAGCAGTGACTGGGCAGTGGGTCACCCAACGCTATTAGGGTCTACCCTCTAGCAGATACTGGGTAGTGGGTCACCCGACACTATTAGGGTCTACCGTCTAGCAGAGACCGGGCAGTGGGTCACCTGATGACCTTTTAGGGTCTACCCTCCAGCAGGGCTGGGCAGTGGGTCGCCCGTCGTCTAGTTCCAGGTCTTCCCTCCAACAAGGCTAGGTAGTGGGTCGCATGTCAACTTATTCCAGGTCTACCCTCCAGTGGGGCTGGGTAGTGGGTCTCCTGATGATGTATTAAGGTCTACCCTCTACCAGGGATGGATAGTGGGTCGCCTGATGATGTACTAAGGTCTACCCTCCAGCGGGGCTGGGCAGTGGGTCGCCTGATGATGTATTAAGGTCTACCCTCTAGCGGGGCTAGGCAATGGGTCGTCTGATGATGTATTAGGTTTTACCCTCCAGCCGGGTTGGGCAGTGGGTCATCCGATATCTGGTTATGAATTACCCTCCAGCAGGGTTGGGCAGTGGGACACCTGTTGGCATTCCAGGCTCAGTCCTTTCTACTAGGCTAGTCTGTGGCTTTCCTCCGTGCCTACCAGAGTGGGACCCTTGTTTGTATAGTTCAGTGACGTGAGGACTTTGACTTTGAGGAGACCTCTCGACTGCGGGGCAGTGACAAGGTGTGGTTTGACTTAACCCGAAACTCTCAAGTACGAGGGGTGTTTCCCCCCACCGAGATGCGTCCTTGTGACGCGACCTAAAACTGTGCGGGTGAGTCAGTGCCGCCCAAAGCGGATAGTGTTGAGGTGCGGTGGTTTGATCCCCTTGACTTGTAGTTCGGGGCAGACGTGCGGGATGTTGGGAATCGATGATGGTGTTACATCTGGGATTGTTGGCTACTCTTTTTCTTGGGCTGAGCTACGATACGGAGATCCCCTTTCGGTCTTGTTCGGGCTTCTTGACAGAGCATATGGATTTGTATATACCATGTTCCGGTACCCACTTCATGGGTTTGGTTGGTCTCCTTCCAGGAGAGGCGAAGACACGTGGGGTATGCCACGTGCTTTCCGCGTCTAGCTTCTCGTGGTTGAATGAGTCAACTCTTCTGCTATAGGCAGTGAAAGCTCGATGAGAAGTTCATCTTCTCACCGTTCCTAGCTCATTGTGTTAGGACGAGTCTTCTACCTTTCTCTTGTTGGGTTGAGCTGTTACTCTTACTGCACTTTCAGTTTTACTCCTCTACTTTTCTTGTTTGCTCTAATGCTCACCCTTCAGTACCTCCTTTGTTTCTCCCTTGAGCCTTCGGGGTATCCTACTAAGTATTTTTATACTCACCCCTGCTTGGGATTTTCCCTCACTTGATGTGCCCTTGCAGATGACAGACAGGTTGGTCATGACCTCAGTAGAGCATAGGAGTTTGGGAGCTTAGACCACGTGCGGTGGTCGTAGCCGGGTTCAAGGTGGGAGACCCTTCAGTTGTTTCTTTTTGTTTACCTGTTGCCGGGTTGTGGCACCTTTTCTGGTTGGGCGCGTGTTTTTTCCCTTTTTCCTTTTCAGCACTTTTCTTGTACTGTTTAGAGGTCGATGCACATTTTTAGTATATATAGCACTTTCCCTTTCCTTTACTTTTCTTTTCTTTTACTCTGCACTGCTGCATTAACTGTGTTGTGTGCGTGTGTACAGGTACTTAGGCAAAGGCCTCCCCGAGTTGTTGTGCCATCGGCGCTGGTTGCCAGCCCTTGGCCTATGGAGGAGGGCTTGGGGTAGTTGTGGATCGAGCCCGGGTAGGGTTGGTTTGTGACACTTTTCCCCAAGATATAAGGAAATGTTTTAGGGAAGGAAAAAAAAAATAAGATCTTTATGGGAGATGTTGAGGATCTTTCACCAAGATTAGAAGATTATATTCCAAGTTTCCAAAGACACTAAACTATTACGGTCCTTTGGTATATGTTTTTTGTTATGTATTAAGTATTTTGCAAAATTAATGTAATGGCCATGTACTTAAAGCTTTTGGTCTCTACATCCCCCACGTCCAAGAGCTTCTGGTCTCATCAAAAGACCATGCTTCGGCCCTTAAGGAGGTTCTCAAGAGAAGGATTTAAGAGGTAATTTCCCACCCTCTTCTCCTTTAATTTCCTTTCAAGTTCAAGTTCCTTTATTGATCTCTCCCCACCTATATTCATCCAAATAGTTTTGTAACTATATTATTATATATATTATATAGTTTTATGGGATTTTATATCACCCCACACCCTTTCCCTCTTCCTTTTATTTTATTAAAGAGAACGTTGTTCACGAGGTGTTAATTTATCACCTTCAAAAACGACATGCTCTCTTCCTCCATTTCTACCTTATGATCTGGTCATGAAACCATTTTTATGGTTGAACCAGAATATTTTATATGTATTATATTCTATTTAAAGTGTTGAAAATAACCTATGTCCATATTACTAAGTGAAAAGTTAAAACAAGTTCGTTGTGATTCAAAAACCGCTCAAATTAACCCAAATAATCATCACTTTATTATTATATAATGATTCATCCACAAGGATCTAATATAATTCATTATATGAAAATTAAAAATCTTGTAATATCATTAATAACATGTAATATCCTTTCTGGATGTTTACTCATGTTCTACCCAAACATCAATTTAAGAATACAAGTGAACCACCCAAGAAAAACCATAAAAATGAACATCCCCGAACAATGTTTTTAAACTCTATAAGTCATTCAAAGGAACATAATATGACATAATGAAACCAGAATGAACCCTATCAATGTAAACATGGTTATATATTTCTAATTAATGAATATAATGTCATTATACAGGACATTAAAGAGATAGAATCATTAATGTACAAGGTAAGGGGAAATCTTGAACCCAATTTTCTTCCTTCGGGTTCTCCCTCTTTCACTCCATATTTGATATGGTTACTCCTCAAAGATCATTTTTTCATCATTTCCTTTACTTTTCTAGGATATACTTGTTTGTCAGTGGTTTTTATGTCCAACAAAATGTTTTCCAAAAGAACTCTTCCTTTAAGAACACCCCTTTTACTTCTCACTCAAAGTGAACGGTTATTGTAACATGTATTTTATTACCTCTTTTTTTGGGAACCCAAGGCTTATGAATATGTTATTATTAGATGAAACCAATTCCTTTTCATGGGTTCATTATGTTATATGTTCGTTGTGGAAATCATGATAAATGATAATGTTATGATGTGACGGGTGCGCCCGGAATTATATAGTGCAATATGAATCTTTAAATGTGACGGGTGCACCCGGAATTATACAGCGCTCCAATGCATTGTGTAAAGTGATGAATCTCATGAGTAAATGTGAAATGATGTGTGAACAAGATTCTAGCTTCGTTCACAAGTATTTGTGGTAGTTAAACACTAAGACGTGATGGTTCATTTTTATGCATTGCCACATTTCAAGTATTTTATTTATGCTCCTCTCATGTTCCTGATCTTTTTACTATGTTATGATTATGATCACCCCATGATATATTATTTTTATCTATCCTCTTATTGGGCTTCTTGGTCACACCTTTTGATGTATATCCTCATGTGGCTACATGTACTAAAGAGAGGAAAAGTGCCACTTAGAAGCTAGAGAAGAAGAAACTAAATAAATGTTTACGGTTGATGATGTATTTGTTATGAATGGTCCTAGTTTTCCCAAGACACTAAACCTTTGGATCCTATATGTGTAATACTATTATTATTTTTATCTTTGAAATGATTTAATAGTAATGTAAGAAAAGGTCTGGATGCTATAGTGCAAAGAATGTGGTTTCTCCTGAAACACATGGGAACCAAGAATTTGTTTAGACTATCATCCCAAAATTCCAATATGATGACATGGTAAACAAGATGCATCATCAAAGGAATGTGGAACATTACACACAATTCAAGATACTAAATCCACCCATTTAACAGGGGTGATTCTGAACCCGAAAAGGTAGAGGTGTTGATGAATATGATGAATTGTATATTTTATTTCTTGATCAGACCAGTAGAGCTAAGAGATAAGATGGAGAATTATAAGCATGATGATCGTGCAGGCGAGTGGTGGGATCTAGTGGTGTAGGAAAATCTAGATCACACTCTTAGTTTACAGGATTTTGAGGAATTTTTCACCAAAAAATTATACCCTCGCACATTCAATATATAAAAAAGTGTATATTTATTCATCCTAAAGTAGGAAAATATCATTGACACCGAGTATGCGGTTCAATTCATGTGTTTAGTTAACTTTTCACCAGACATTGTGGTGAGTGAATCCTTAAAGGCACGTATCATTGAGTCAGATATAAGGAAGGAGATTTGTTGATGATCACGATGCTCTGTATTATAAATTATACAGAGATGGTAAATATAGGGAATACATATGAATGAGATAACTGATGATCCATAAAAGGTTGATGTGTGTTGATACCAACGGGAAATGGTGGGAACATGAATTCTGGGAGAAAACAGAAGAGGGACACATGTTTCTAAGGTGGCAGTATGACCCAAAATATTATAGTCAGATCAGTTAACCTTTCTCGATGCTCCACAGGAAATGTAAGTTGTTTAAAATGGGGTTTTCTTGAACCCATAAAGTGAGAGTGTACCAAAAAACCTAGATCATTCCATAACTAAAATATAATGGGGCATCTTCAATGTTATTATCATAGTGGTCTGAGGTCAGGTTCTCGAGACATTTTCCAGCTGTCGAAATCATTGTATACTTCAAAAGGATGAGGCTAATATAATTAGACACTTTAGTATAATACATATTGTAATGGTAATTATAGGATTACCATGACTCCTCAATAAGGAAAATCATATCTAAGAAATAAGTAATAGAGTTCAGCGATGAAGTAGTTGTATAGAGATGACCATGTGTCTTTAAATGATCATGCTGGACCATTCATGGGGAAAGATGGAATTAATTTGAATTCTACCATTTTGAATGTGTTTTTTATACCGGTGCATCACATTCCTTCATTTATTCTAGTAATTTTAATCTCAATGTATAAAACATGAGATGACACATTTTATGTTAAAATAAATAACCACTCTCAGTGAATGTTAATGTCAAGCCCTTGCGTGTAGTTCATGTTCTATAACTATTTATGGAGTTGAGTTGAAATATTAATTCTTAGTGTTTTTGATGGATATCTATGATGGAATATTTAATGTGGATTAACTGAAAACGCTCAAGACTCACATCGATGGTTATTGCAAAATGGGTTGATACATAATTTATAATGGAATCAAGTATCTCTTTATAGGATAGAGGGTTGTAAATATGGGTTTAGTATACTTTTTGTAGCCAATGGTGGGAATTATCTCTTATCATATGGTAGCATTGACTTCTGTATCAATACAAGATATCAAGGATATTTGTTTTCTAGAATTTGTGGATAAATTTACTAATGTTTTCACAATTAATTCTCTTGCTTACCACTTATAAGGGAAGTGGATTTAACAATTTATCTCCTTCTGGGTACTAGTCCTATGTCAATTCTTTCTTATAGGACGGACCAAAAAAATTAAGGTAATTTAAATTATATTTAGGAGAGATATAAATAAAAGCTTTCATCCTGCCAAGTATGTCTCTATGGGCACCACTGGTCTTGATTGTAAAGAATGCAGATGGAAATCTAAGGTTGTGTGTGGATTATTGTAACCTTAATCATGTTATGATCAAGAATAGTAATCTATTTTAAGGAATTGATGATCTATTTGATCAATTTAAGAGATCTCAATGGTTCTCTAAAAATGAATTGTGATCAAGATATAATCAATTACGAGTTCAGAAGGAGGATATTTTGAAGATATATTTCAGAAGTATATATGGATACTATAAACATATAGTCGTGTCTTTTGATATTATGAATTAACTAGTGGTCTTTATAGAATTGATGAATTAGATATTCCAGATATATCTAGAATATTTTTTTGGTGTTTATGGATGACATATCGGTGTACTCAAGGACAAAGTCTGAGCATGATACACACTTGGCAACAGTGTTGGGAATCTTGAGAAAAAACTATTAGAATGCCAAATTATCAATGTGTGGTTTTTTGATACAAGGGGTGTCCTTTATTTGACATATAATTTTTAAAATTATGTTTTTTTGTTGATCTAGAGAAGATATAAGTTGTTATCTCCTTGAAACCCCATAATATTATCTTTGATATACGATGTTCTCTTAATCTTGCTGGTTATCATCCATACTACGTTTGGGACTTATAATAGCTATATTTTATTATTATAGCTTTGATGAAAAATAATTTTTCCTTCCAATATAGTGAGGAATTCCATAATTCTTATCTAGAGTTGAAAGTTCATCTTACATTAGCACCCATCTTGATTTTTCCAGAATCTGGATAGGACTATGTGGTGCACACTGATGTTTCAGGAGCTGGGTTGGGATGTGTTCTCATTCAAGAAGACCATTTTGTTTCTTATGGTTCATGGAAGTTTAGATTACATGAGAAGAACTACCCAAAAATGATTTGGAGTTATTTTCAGTCATCTTTGATTTGATGACTTGTATTCACTGTCACTTTGGTGAGAAATTTACTATGATCATGGATCATAAAATAATGAAACACATTTTATCATAGTAATATTTGAATATGAGGAAAATGGGTTGTATATAGTATCTCTAGATGTTTGAATTAGACTTGATGTATACACCAGGAAAATGGAATTTCGTAGTAGATGCATTGAGTAGAATGTCTTGTGCATAGTTGGAAAAAGAATCTTCAATTTAATGGCAGTTCATGTTGGTCCTAGATGATATGAATATGGAATGTGAAGACTATGGTGATGTTAAAGTTTTTTTTTTCATTCCACATTGTTCCTGATTTAGTAATGATGGTCAAAGTGGAACAAACATCTGATATAGAATTCCTGGTTATGAGTTCAAAAATCAATGGTGGGAAGACAATTGAGGGTTGGAACTTGATTGGAGTTTCGTTTTGGGTTTCAGATATTAGATGGTTTTACGTAATACATTTTTGGAAAACATTCTTCATGATTTCATCCATTGAAAATGGGGTGAACATCTGGGAACACATATGATGTAGAAGGTTTTAAAGGCATGGTTTTGGTGGGGCATGATGAAAATGAATGTGGTAGAGTTTTTTTCAAAGTTATTATATTGTTGGAATGTTATGGAAGAGCAACAATTACCAGTGGGTACATTGTAGTCTTTACTTATTATAGTGTGAAAACGGGAGTAGATAAATATTGATTTTGTTACAATTCTCCCATGAATGGTTCGAAAACCTAATTCCATATGGGTGACATTGGATCAACACACAATATCAGCCCATTTCACACCTATTCATGAAACTCATACGGTGGAGGGTATGTCCAAAATCTATATCCAAGTAATGGTAGAGAGACATGGAATACTAGTATCAATTATGTATGAAATAGATTTAAGGTTCACATCTCATTTCTAGAAATCCATAAATAAATCCCCTAGGACTCAATTGGCTATGAGTATGGTGAATCATCCTCAGATGGATTGGAAATTTGAAATGATGATACAAAAATTTGAGGACATGTTGAGAGATTTTGTAATGTATTTTGGTGGCTGATGAGTGGATTATATACCCTTACTGTATTTCTTTTATAATAACATCTCTTAGGCCTTGATAAATATTTCTCCAATTGAAGGATTGTATGGGCACCCTTATCATTCTCAACTTTTTGGGTGGAAACCTGAAGGACTTCACTGTTTGGGCAGAGCCTTTTCTAGAAAATAATGGAGAATAATCATTTGATTAGGAAATAGATATTTATGGATGAGAGTCATAAGAAATCATATGTGGATCATTGTCAAAGTCCATTGTCATTTGCGGTGAGTGATCATGTGTTCTTAAGGATCTCTCCAAGGATAGGACATTATCATTTCGGAAATTATGGAAAGTTGTATCCTCAATACATTGGCCATTTCATGATACTAGAGGGAGTCTGAGAGGTGTCATATTAGCTAGCATTACCACCACAGTTATGTTCGGTATATAATGTGTTCCACATATTTTAGCTGAAAAGGTATCATCCTAATCCAGATCATGAGATTAGATGGGATCACATTGACTTAGAGTTGGATGCTTTGTCGGTACATATATCGATGAGAACTGTGGATAAGAAAGATAAAGTATTTTATGGAAAAAATCATTGGTCTATTTTGGGTTTTATGGAAACATAGTCAGATTCAAGAAAAGAATTGGGAACATGAAATGGAGATGAAAGATCCATGACTGTAACTCTATTCTGAAAGTAATGGGTTTCTATATTCCAAGGGTGGAAATACCAATGGTGGGAAGATTGTATGACCACCACTTTCTGGTATGTAACCCCATTATTTTTTATTTCCGCATATTTTTTGTATAAAGGTGATAGTTAAGAGGGTTTGTAGATATTTTGGAATGTTATTTGGGGATACAGTGGAGGTGCACAAGATACTCACTATTTTTGTAAACCATATGGAATCCAAGGAGAAATCATGCAGAGTTATAGATGATAGATAGTAGATTTGGAATGGCAGCTGTATGGTTAAATATTTCATGCGAGTGTTTTCCCTGGAAGTAGTCAACACATAGTTAGTGCATGGTTTTTATAACCATGCAACTGAACTGTGCACAAGGTTAAAGTGAGGTCCTAAAAATTGATCTCACATGTTTTTGAATCCAACTCCATAATTATAAATCCTATTGAGCCCTAATTCTGTATTCTTCTCTATTTAATTAATTATAACCTATCTTTAGTGATTTCGAGTTAGTTTGGAGCCGCTTATTGGTTTTTTCAAGGCTGATTCTTGTATTAAGTGCCATTAATCATCGTTATTACCGCAGTTTCATAGATCTAAATATTTTATTTTCTCATTTTCATAGTTATACACCTTCGGTGGTTAGATATAATATTTTGGATTCCAAATATGTTGAGATTTAGACTTGATCCTGTTAGGGGAATAGATCAAATGGGGTTTCATCGAGAATCGACCTTGTTTCATGAGCGTTCTTCTTCATATTTCAGTTTTGGATAAAACATTTGAGGTAGGTGGCTTCACTAACAACTCCTATAGATAGAACCAATTTGAATTATTTCAAATTGAATATATTGTGTTTAATTGATTGTGAATTTTATATTTGTAAATTCGTTTAAACCCTCTTTAGTGACGGTTTGAGAAATTGTCGAAATCTAGAAAAATGGGTGTTCATAAAAATGTTCTTCTGTTATTGGTTTTAAAATGTGGATTTTAAAATAGGTTTTTTTGGAAATTTTTGAACTTGGATTCGATCAAGATGTTTTCTATAAATTTGGTGTTTTATTTAAATGAAATTTATTGTTTTAATTGGCTTGCTTTATGATTTTAAATAAAATAATTGGTTCACTGAATTAGTTGAACACACATGGTTTTGACATGGGTTGACATGGTTTGTGTTGTTTGTGTTCACAGGAATTAGGATGGAGAAGGGTGTGATGGACGTCTATAAAAATGTTGGGATGGATATGGGTGTGAAGTACCCCCATCAATGTCCTCCACTATGTGATGTCTTACTGGGAGGATAACTCACTGCTCATGAGTATAAGGAGTTTCAGGTTTCATGAAAGGGTGTGTGCATTTTGAACTATGTAATGGTTATGTAAAAATTATATTGATAAATGTTTTTTTATATCTATTTTTTTTTATTTTTTTGTGAAATATGACTTGCTGGAAATTTGGTTGAAAATAGAGAATTTTTATTCTTGGTTAAAAATGGCTGGGAACTTGTTAATATTTTAGTATATAATTTTTTTTGAATTTTTTTATATTAACTATTATATATAAATTTTGGAAACCATTTTATCATATTGGTGTGAGTAGGGATGTCATTTGAGAAAATATACTATGTTTTATACTTACCCCTTCATTGGAACTTTGGTGCTTTTTTAGATGTTATCTTCTGGTACATGGGTAATGGTAAAGTATCACATGTTTTTAACACCACATCATGATAACTAGGCTGTTTGGTGATTGGGTCATGTAGATTGTGGATCATGGAGTCTTGTTTCTGTATTTATGTTAATTAGTGTCCCTTCCACTATTTACTGTGATAGTTTTTTTTCTTCCATTGTAATACATTGTGGTTTGGTTTTGATAAAAATTAAGAGGTTCATTTTTCTTAAATTTATTCATGTATCATATAATGAGTTGATTGGTTATGGTTTCCTATGATACTGGTTTTATTTATTAAATATTAAATCATCTCCCACTTGAATTTCAATCCCATCGTCCTTTATTTCGATCCTTTGGCTTCTTAGTGATGTTTCTTAAGGCCAAATAATGATTCAATGAATTATCAAGCCAATGAGAATAAGTGGGTCATTGCATAGTACATTTGAATAGGAATGTCTTTATGGAATTTGTTGCATAGGGTCCTCATAATAGACCTCCACAAAGGAATGTCCTCATAAAATTTCATTAAGTGTCCTTTCAAAGGGGTTTCTTTATAGAGGGAATTCCTTATAGGATTACATCAAAAATTCATTCAATATTTTTAAAGTCATGAGTTTTTACTAAGTGTTTAATAGATATCAATCCTAGTCTGAGCATCCTAGGAAGTCCTCCATTGATCTCTCCCTAGTCCCGAAGTGGGTGTTGATATTTATAGGTAGTGGTAAATAACTTCTTTCTAGAAATAGTTATCTCCTTTAAAATGTTAATATACATCCACAAATAAATAGGATTTCCTATAATGTTTTTTTCTCTATGAGGGGTTAAAATTTACTAACTTGGGCTATAAATGACATCAAATTATGGGATGAATATTTTTCATGCCTTTTTTAGTGATACATGGTTGAATAAAATTGATATGTTCCTTAAAACATAAAATCATACAATCCATAAATGAAAATGGATTCCTGAACTAATTAGTGTGATATGTTGTCAGATCAAAGTGCATTGTGATAGAAAAAATCATTGTCTCTATGAAAAAAACGATAGTGGATTCAGAAACTAATTGAAGTGCAATGCAGAAACAGAAAAGAGTTACGTGGGATCTAAGACTATGTACATTTTTGTTTTGGGTGAAATGAAACTTGACTAAGAATGATCATAAATTTTGAACCATTAGTCAGTTTGGATTTTATATGGAGGAAAAGTGATCCCTAAAAAGAGAAATAAACTCCCATTATATGGTTTATAAAACCCCTAAAAAGGATTATTTAATCCAAAAACTTCCCAAAATACCTTCAAGAAATGTTTATAAGGATGAAACTAATTTTTATTAGTAATATTTCAAATCCAGGGCCTACTTATGGAATAATGTTATCACCATCACATCATCGGGTAATTAAATTCTTGTGAGGAATTTCCATCATTCTCAAGGTGAAATATTTTATGGTGCTTGAAATGCCTATATACTTCTTCTAACATGGTGACAAATTTCCATAAAAACTAATATGTTTTGTATTAGTGAGGATAAAATCATGTGTCATGTATCAAAGTGAATGGATTTAATTTTTTTAGATAAAAATATTCAATATGAATATTCATTCAAAATGAGAAAAAAGGGAATAATTGATCATTTATGATAAGGTTAATTGTGAATATTTCCATGTTGGTGAGAATAGGGGTTTTTTAGGTAGATAAAATCCATACATAATCATTCTTGTGTTAACAATTTCGTCACTAACAATACATGTGAAAACACAAGGAAGAATATGTTTAAACAAAGATGAAGCACTAGATATACTATTCCCTATCATGGGGATAATGAAGTCCAATAAGGCCAGTCCCCCTACAAAATACTAGAGGCTTTCAGGTATCAATGTCACACATAAAGAAATTATTTTGATTATATTGAATTCAACTATTTATGGGGATATTTTTTATATAAAATGATCAGAAAATGGGCTATTTTTTTCATTCAAAAGAATTTAATTGGGGTGTTTCTTTAGTTTTTTATTGTATATATATTTCATTTGGTATATATTAATAAAATAGCCTCTAAAAATTATTTGGCGAATGTTATCCCATTCATGGACATATATGAACTACATATAAAACTATAGTTATATCCCTTTTGTTTTATACACCAGAAAATCCCATGTAGAAAAAGAGTAGACCAACTAATGGCCTTTTTATAAAAGAAATATGTTGTTTCATCATTCTAAATAATAAATAAAATTGTGAAGAGAATTTTTATAACTTGAAAAGATTAAGTAATGTTGAAATAAATTTTACAATGACCATTTCATTTATTATCAAAAAGGGGGAGATAAAAGAATCCATCTATGAATACATGTTGAAATGGATGATTTGAATTAATATTATTTTTGAATGGGATGATTGAAGTTCCCATTTAATCATTTAATTATTGATCAATTTATAAATATATTTCTAGTGAAGCTGGGGATGATTCATGGAGGATTGTTATGGATTTCAACTCCAAGAATATATCTAAATATTGATGGTGGGATATTCTTAATGTTTAAACTCTTGTGTTAATTGTGTTTCAAAGAACATTATTTACATTTATGAAAATGTGAAGAAGATATTAGTGTTATTTATAATTCCTAGATAAAATATATTATTTTTTCAGGAATTACATTTGAAGAACTTTCTCTTAAGGAGGAAAAATTAGTTGCCAAGAATATTTTTTAGGACATAAATTTAAAACAATATTAGAATAATGGATAATTAATTTTATATAATTTACCCAAAATCATTGAGCCATTTCCTAGGATAGTCATATGGAGAATAGGTGAACTTGGAATAGAGTCAATGAATTGGTCAGGAAGTAGAATGTACAGATCTTGTATAGTGAACATAGAGCACCCATAGGTGGATTGTAAGGAGTATCATGCATGAAAGTTTCATTTATATGAGGCTGGTGAATCATTTAGATTTATAAATTAGTATGAGTTAAAATTGAATTTGGATGTGGTAAAATTAATTAAATAGTCATTTTACCTCTGTGTTAGAAATTATAATTTAATCTGGAGTATTCCTATTTTCCAAATTAATACATCATCCTATAGGATATCTGAAATATTTTTAATTCATTGTGATTAACCAAAATAATTGGGATCGATTTCATGAATAGAATCAAAGTGATTAATGATGCGGTATTCAATGGATTGACTAGGAGCGAGATGATTTATCACATGAGTGATGTCCTAACAAAACAACTATGAGTAACTAAAGGGTGATACCATGAATATGATAACTAAACTCATGGGGTAAGAACCTATTATGAGTGAAAATAAACTACCATTAGGTATAGCCTATCATATGTTGAAATATAAAATAACAATATAATGTGATGATTAATCATGAATACTAAGTTACCATTAGGTTGATGAACAAACCAAATGTCATGGTCAACCAATAGAGTCTCAAAGCATAAAAGATAAAGCTATCACAAGAACAATCCCTGGAGCTACCATGAGTGTGGTCGAACTAACATGTGTATTCAAACAATACACACATTCTGAGACCCAATGTGATGTGTAATGGATGCACGAGTTTTATATGATTATATCGATACATGAATGAGTGAAAATTCATATTCATTTAACAGGGATTTCATAGATTCTTGAGGTCTATAAACCGGGATACACTCATTTAGATACACTTTAGTACATGTAAATCTAAATAAGAGGGACATAAACATATGAAATGACTTTAAATTTTTCCAAAAGATTGATCTATGTTTAATGATACATGAAAAATATCATACATACTATAAGTTCAAAGATTAAAAATTAGTGGAGACTTCATGTTATTAATTAATTAGGAGATAAGCTCAAAATTAAAGTGAGAAGATGAGGTTATTTACGAACTATGTGAGAAGTTTGAAAACCCAAACCTTTTAGGTATTTTAGTTTCATTTAAATGTGATGTTGATATTGTGTTGATTAGAATACTACATGTGATAATATTCCATGATTAACAGTTATTTAATTAAATATATCCTTTTTTAATTTAAATAAGGATTTTAAATTTAAATATCATATGGAATGTGTAAAGACTGAGTCTCTAGGAGGATGTTTAAATGAGAAGGTTTTTCAATTATGTAATATATTCAAATGATATCGAAAAATAGAGAAATATTATTAGGTTTTAAATATGAATATTACATGAATCCATGATTCATGGAACTTATATGTTTTAAATATAAATAATTTCATTAAAGATATATTTTTATGTGATTATAAATATAATAATTAAATACCAAGGAAGGGTGATGAGAATTATTTTTTTATGTTTTTATAAGTATTTACAAACATTAAATAGCCTAATAAAATTCATTTCAAAGAGATATAAGAGTGTTATCTGGAGAGATCAGTCACTACAAAGGAAGAAAAATTACCTAAGTATTGTGAAAAACGTGGATGATGTAGATCATTCATGTTCTAGCTATGGTTTAAAAAAATATTTTGAATCACTATTAACTTATACTAATGTTATGAAACTTGTACATGTGAAGAAAAATTGATCAGTATACTCATAGTGGAGGACTATCATCATGTGTCGAAATATTTTCTCTATTGAATAGTTATTGAATAAGTATTGTTTCTTCGAGTGGATTCAGGAAATAATGGGAATATACTTTATTCTATGTTGGGAGGAAATTATTAAAGGGAAAACGGGGGAGTATTTTTTGAATAAACTGTACTAACCATGAATATAAATAATTTTTGAAGATAGCGTGGAATCTATGTAAGAGACTATAAAATCATAGAACGTATTGGGCCTTTTAGTCAAACCATTTAAATACAAAGTGTTTATTTATTTCATTTAATTACTGAACACTAGTTGAAGATGTGATAAATCAATGAGTGGATTAATAAACTTATCATGTTTTAAAGTTTTAATTTAAAATAATTTGAATTCATAAAAATATTTCCATATATTTACCTCTACCTCATTGATCCATAGAGCCTAGGGAGCTATGGAAGACAAATATGTAACATATGCTAAAGAGATAAAAATTGACTACATCATTATTTTAGATTATAGGCTTGGAAATGGGGTGTTATTTTTAAATTGAACCCATCACATATGGTTAATTTATGTTAGGTCATAACATACTCTCACCATCCATGGGATAGGTTCGGTATTCCCCCATTTATTGAGTGTTATCTTAGCATGAGGGATCCGCTACATGCAATTTAGAAGGGTTAGTATTCCCCCACATACTTTGGATATATAATCATATAGCTTCATAGTTGTTATTACTCTATCTAAAGATCCCATAATGGGTATAAGATCCACCAATAGAGTCTATATTCCTTGAAAATGAATAATGGTATGGGATTATTTTCTAAAGCTATAGAGAAGTTATGTAGGTTCATGGTTCTGTTTACTCTATGATAATGGAATGTATAAAAATTCTTTTTGTCTAGATTCAATAAATTAAACCATGTATTGATACTTGAGTCCTTTGAAGATCATATCTGGTTTCTTATTCCTTTATCATCATAATTGATATTTTGATATGACACTTATTTTTATGATTTATTTATTTTGTGTTTTTAGTGTGTCCTATTGATTTTTATATACTAACCCCAAATTGAGATATAACTATATGTGCTATGTCTTATGTAGAATAAATTATGTTCAATAATTTTATAGGGTGTCTAGGTGAGGGTAGTGCATATATGTTCCAAATTGTTATTTACTTTCATACTCTATTATGGTTTGTTAGAAGATATGGATCCAGATAATGTTCTATTATCACTTTTTTTATACCTCTTATACATATATTTATTGGTTTTTTTATGCATACATAATGATATGAAATCCAATATGTTTGATATGTAAACTCGGTGATATTCATTAGCTTTTGGAATATTTGAGGTAGAATTATGGTGGAAGGTTAAGCTTACTATCAGACCGAGTGAATCCCTGATGAGTCATGTCATGTCAAATTTCAATTCAGTTAATTATCATATAACCAATCAAGATATTAATTTCTCTATGGAATAAATATATTAGTCCATATCAATTATATTTCTTTGTGAGGTAAGTATAACTATTTTTATATAATAGGAACAGTCTTGTGTAAAATGTGTTAATGATTTTTGGAGAACATGAGTTGGGAAAGGAACACTAAAATCCAAAATTTATGCAGTAGGATTTGTTCTAGAGGCAAATTCTGCATTTGAAAGTTGAAATTGAAGAGGTTTTTTTATATTTATGAATACAAGTGATATTTTATTTTATAAGGACCATAAGTATTATAAGGAAGTAATAAATTGCAATATGGTATTATTTTAATGTTCATAAGAATTATAATAAGGATTCCATGTACAAAAGTCTCATTCGGTATTTCAGTAATTTATCTAGTTGAAATAAATTTGATTGTGGGTATTAAAGAATAATCTTAACATGAATTGTAAAATTTGTTACCAAAAAATATATTGGATACTGAAGGTTAATGATTTTTCCAGAGCATAGTCTAAAACAATTATTACACCATTCATCATACTGAAATACCATAGATTCCAATATGTCAAAGTAAAAACATTTGATCATATAATTGGAAAATTGGATTTTTAGACCATGTTTATTGAAATAATCCCTTAGGATGATTTATATGTGGCATTAACTTAATGATTAAGGGAACCAAAAAATACAATAAGGAATAAATTTTTCAGAAATCAATTTATTTACTCAATCAATAATCATGGTCATATAATTATTTTTAATAAACCTAGAAGATATTTTTTTATTAAAAAATGTCATTGCGGTGTTTATAATATCTTATTTGATGTTCTATAGTTTTATATAGAAAATATATTTATAATATAAAGAAAATGGATATAAATTCATACTATTAGTTAATAAATAAAGAATAATATTTATCCAAGACTTAATATATGAAATAATTCTTTTTCATGAGAATAATACATATAAATATAGATTTAGGGGGTCTCATAGATATCGCCATAATATATACTTTGTAAAGGAAATGAAGAATAGAATATGTAACAATTAAATATTTATTTGATTTATTATTTCATATGGAATAAAACATTTCCAATTTGATATGTGAAATAGTAGGAGGATATTTTTATGATGACTAAAATTCCCTATTCCTATGAGAAAATTGGTATCCCTATCATATTCCATTATTATATTACCTGTACATTAAACATAGTGATAAAATATCTTACCAAACCTAAAAAACTACAAGGGGTTGTAGTTATAACTATTTGATAGTACTTTAGAAATTAAAAATTTATGTGTTTCTGATAATTTTAGAAATGATAATTATTGTAATCTATGTGATTAAAAACTATCCTTCCACAAATCAACTTCTTTTTGTACAATATTAAATATAAGGTAAAAAGGAAGACAATATTTTTAAGATAATGGATTCCATATCAAAAAATAATCGAGTGTATTTTTTCCTTCTAATAAAGATTAATAAGTGATTTATAAAATATTCATTCAGGATTTTAGAATGGTACCAAGATATTAAATTTGTATCAATATTAACAACTGCATACAATTTTATTATCTAATATGTCAATAATGATAGAGGAAAATATTCAAATACTTTATGACATCACTTTTTGAAGTAATTCCTCAAAGGATTGAAGTAATAATAAGTATAATAACCCCAAAAGAACATTTTTGGCCAACAATATAACTACCCTGATCTTTATTACACATTTAACAATTATTTATTACATGAACATGCACTTTATACAACCCAGAAGATCGAGAGGTCTGGTGTCTTTGGGGCTTAGGAACATTAAATGACATCCTAATACATAAAAAACTTATTTATTGAAAACTTATTTTACATGACCATTACATTCTCTCATACTTAGTATTGCATGGGATAACCTAAGGGAATACATAATAAAAGGGTAAGCTATCAATCCCAGTAAAAGATTAAATAAGGCATAACATGAAAAAGGAAATTCATGTTAGGAAATAGGAATATCAATGGAGAACAAAAGAAACATGAACATAAAGGCATAATATAGAATGATTATCATAACACATAAATGTGGAAAAAACATACAATGTGATATTATCATGATCCAAGGCTTATTTCACATGGATTAGCCTGGGCAAACCACATTGCACATGATTTATCATGACTAAAACCACATTTCACATGAATAAGAATTATTAACCCTCATTTCACATGAATTATCATGATTATACCCTTATTTGACATGGATTATTATGATTAAACCCTCCTGGTACATGGAATATCATGATATTATACATTACCCAATGTATTGGATCACTTTTGGGGTTCACCCATTATAAACATTTGATTTCATGCATAAGTGTGCCACATGTATCATATAATGTCGAATCATTCAACATCATAAGTTATTACAAAATTGTGTAATGTGGAATAAATACATGTAAGTACTATTAAATATGTATATGTTAATAATTTGAATTCCCTTTATAGAGAAATCGTTATGGTATTCAGTACAAAACGATTTTATCTTGGAAAATCACGGCGCAGTTTTGACAGCATAACACAGTGATAAAAATTTTTATAAAAACGGTTGATGATAGATAAAGGGCTATCTAATAATATGTACATGAAATTTATAGTAAGGGATTAATATAGATAAATTTCCCAACACAAGGAATTTTGAAATAGAAGGCATAACATAATAATGAAACTTTAAGAAAGTGGAGAAATGGAATAACTCTTACGAAATTTTGGCATGATAATGAGTGTACATGGGAAAGGATAATGAGAGAAAAATAGTTCTATAATCATTAATAAATAAGTATGGTAGTATGGGGGATGAGTGAAATAATTCACCAACATTTTTAATTCAAAAAGAAATGGTATAACAACATATTGAAACATGGAAACAAATGAGAAATGAGGAATCCTTTACGAAAATTTGGCTTGGTAACAGGTGTGCATAAGGGTCCAAAAGAGGGATAAATGAAATTCAAATGGTATATCATTATTTGTACATGAAATTTGAAGTATTGATGTTATTTAATAGAATATCCTTACATATGGATAAAATAAATTAAAATAAATAACATGAATAGAATGCATGATAAAATAAAAGGGTGGAAGATACCATACAAAATTTCGGCATAGTAACATCTTAGGTAAGTGTAAAATGGGGGTGGATAAATAATACCTCATTAAAATAACATAAAATGGAGTGTAATATAACTATTATAAAGTAATTACATTATAACCATTCGAAATTACAAGAACTACTTTCAAATAAGATGCTTGAATTTGAAAGGAGGAGAGGAAAGTGAGGATACCTTACTTGTGTGTGAGATCCCAAAGGCTTGGGAGAGGCTTGGGAGAAGCTTAATGGGAGATTTAGGAGACATGGGAGGATTATAGAGTTAATAGGGATGATTTTGGTAATTCTATAATTGGTTTTAGTGAAGAGAAATGAGATATTGGGTGAGTTTATATAGGAAAGTTGGAAGAATTCGTTATTATTTAGGTTTTGGACGTTACACACTAAAATATTCAAAATAAAAAATAATCACATGATATTTTCCCATGTTTTTTGAAATAGGGGAGTGGTATAAAATGTTTTATAAGGCCATGTTCCAAACACATTATTATATTAGTCCAGCTTATGTAGAGGTGAATGACACTCTCAATGAAATCATTTTAAAATGATAAATTATTTTATAAGTATTGGAGGGTCCAATAAGGCTTTATAAAATTAATAAAAAATAAAAAATATTATTATTTTTAGGGTAAAATATATATTGGATGAAAATCCCTTTCATTTTATTTTATTAAATCACCCTTTCATCATTATGATATCATAAAACACATTATATATTTAGTCGGTATTTAATTTTTACCCAAAAATTCGACACTCAGAAAATTATGAACAATTCACCATTGGATTTTTTCAAAGTACTTATTAAAAAAAAATTATCTAAATAATTTTATAAATATGTTAATTTCCACTTTTATAATAAGAACATATATTTATTAAAAATTTATGGGATATTACATAAAACATTTGGTAAACATAATAAAAATTACATTTGACTCCATAAAAATTATACACAACTTTATTATTCACAAAAGTCAATTTATAATAATTTTATATTAAATTATTAAATATTTTAATAATTCATTAATTCATCAAAATAATATCATTAATTAAAAAGAAAAATTTTGTCTTATTGTTTAAAATTGTAATTCTTATCAAACTGAATACTCAATATTTTGTAGAGTAGAAACTATAAATATAATCATAATCTATAATAAGAAAAAAATTTATTACAAAACTATTATAATAACATTATTAATAAAAAATTAGTTTAAAATAATAATTTAAATATTTTTGAAAAGTGCCATTTTACCCAAAAAATCAATATATCTAATTCATTATATTTTTAATAAAAACTCTTATCATAAAGTAAGTGATGGAAAAATAATTTTATTTATAAAAGGGATTATAAAAATGTAACTAATTCATTGTTAGGTAATCCCTTATAACTTCCATATATGACCTAATTGTAAGGTGTGCGATGTTGAAAGATGTTTGGGGAAACTCAGATAACATCGCCCAGGTGGTAATCTCTATTAACTTGGACATCTCCCATAGGCGATTTTGTTCATGCTTTACATGTTAAAGCTAATATTGGTATTGGTCAAGAGTGAAGTCTTGTGAAGCTACCTCCTTTTTGATCTCTAACAAATTAGCTTCGCATTTCTTGAGTTTGTGGTATGAGGCCATCACCTCCTTTGTTTATGTTGAAAGGATTTTTTAAAACCTAATATTTATTCTAGTCAT
Organism: Viscum album; assembly: GCA_963277665.1. NCBI lineage: Eukaryota > Viridiplantae > Streptophyta > Magnoliopsida > Santalales > Viscaceae > Viscum > Viscum album. Next base: position 15,832,797 of record OY728128.1, read on the forward strand.
GTGATCACTGTTAAATGGATATATAATCAATTTTAATGATAATTAATTTTTATTTAAACCCAATTGAGTAAAATAAATAAAAAATTCCTTTTTTTGTATCAATTAGACATTTAATTAAATAAAATAATGGTAATTTTTTTCATCAATGTTTGGGTCATTACAACCTTCCCTCATTAAGAAAATTCCCCCTAAAAATTTCATTTTCCCAAAATAAAATAGATGAGGGTATCTATGCCTCATCCTTTCCTATGGTTCCCACATTTCTTCTTAAAATGTTTTGTTTTTCCACAACACTTTTTAGTGGGGTATTGCCTTATTTCGTAGAATGATTCCCTATGATCTACGATCTTCATTGGATTATATTTATAGGAGTGGTAATTCACCAATGTTTCCTCCTCTATATTGAATACATGATATGGTTCAGGTATGTACTTCCCCAATAGTGGTACATGGAATAAACCATATACTTTAGATAGGTTCGATGGGAGTGTTAGTCGATAGGCCACTACTCCAATGTGATCAATGATCTCAAAATGGATGATTTACCTTGGACTAAGGTTTCCCTTCTTCCCAAATCTAATAAATCTCTTGTATAGTGATATACGGAGGAATACCATGTCTCCAACATTAAACACTATGTCTCATCGATGATTATAAACATAACTCTTTAGTCAAAATTGAGTATTTTTAATGTGTCTCTGAATGGTCTTAACCTTCTCCATAATTTCTTCAACCATTTATAGTCCTAGGAGTTGTAGCTCCCCAACATTATCTCATCTTGTTGGTTTTACGTACATCTAACAATAAAGGGCTTCATCATGATCATTTTGGATGCTTAAGTGGAAACTATTATTTTAAGAGGACTAAACTAGAGGAAGATGCTGATCCCAACCTCCTTTGAAGACCATTGATCTTTCTCTAAACATTTCCTCAAGTGTTTGGATAGTCTGCTTAGAATGTCAATCAGTTTGAAGATGATAAGTCATACTAATGTTCATCTCAGTATTCATAGCGTGTTGGAGACTCTTCCAGAATGTAGAGGTGAATCTTGAATCTCAATCAGATATAATTAATATTTGTACTCCATAAAGCATTACCACTTATCTGATATATATCCATTCTAGTTGATCTAATTATAAATCCCCCCAAATTACAATGAAATGTGTTTTACTTGTAATAAAATCCAAAAAAACCCTAATATAATGGTTTCCTTTGGATGTATTCAAAATTATAATGACAAAGTTCATGGTAATGTTTTCCAATTTCCATGTTGGTATGGGTAATGGTTGTATCAACCCCTTAGACTTCTTCCTCTCAGCCTTCACCTTATGACATACCAGGAACATTGATGTATATTAGTGATCTCATTCTTCATGTTATCCCAATAATAATTTTCTCAGATATCTCAATACATATTTTTGTTTCCTAGGTGAATGGTGAAATTAAAACTATGTGCTTCATCCAAATGTTATTTATTTAACTCTAGACTTGATGGAACACAAATCCTTTTCCCAAATATCATAATTCCTCCTTCATTAACATTAAACTATAAGGAGTTCCCTTTTCAGGTAGTTTCTACTTTCTTCTGAATTCCCATATATTTTTTTGATAATCCATTAACCTTTCTAAAACGTTCAGTTTAGTAACAATTTGTGAAAGGATTGATGATCTTCCATTATTTATGATTACCATGTCCATTTTCATCATATATAAGATGATTGGATCTTTTTCAATTCTCTTAAATGATATAATCTATGGGTAATTTCTACGTAATCCACCACCTTGTTCACATTATTAGGGGGTATTAGATTGAGTAGTCATAGCCTTTGATCAGATCTAACCATATATGTCATAGCACATTTAACCCTTTTTGTGTGAATATGTACTTGATAAATTTTTTATCAATATATATTTGACACTTCTCCACAAAGAGATAATCCTGCTTGATTTTTAATGCATTGATCACTACCACCAATTCCAGATCATGTGTGAGATATTTTTAATCATGAATTTTCAACTTCTTTATGGGATAGGCAAAGACTTTATCATTTTCCATCAAGTTACATCTAATTCAGACATTTAAAATTTTAACGAATAACATTCCCACAAACTTCAACATGTGATGCAACACTTATAGAAGTTTTTCCCTAATTATTTAATATCATTTTTGTTGGACAATAAATGTTCATAAAAACCATAAAATATATACTAATAGGACATGAATTGAAATACATTACAATATACAATACTTTGAAGTAGTGGTTACATGTACTTAATTCATTGTTATTTGTCTTCACATTGGAATTCCAGTTCTCCATTAATCATAGATGTTGTTGGTGTTCCTCATGCTTCTCATGACATTCAATAGAGCATCTTCCTGGATAATGCCCGACTACTTCACATTAATGACATAAAACCGTGTAAGATATTTTAAATGGAATTTTGTTTCCATCCATCACATTATCCATTCGTTAATGGAAATTAGATACTTTGTGTCCTTCCTTTCCATATTTAAAATATCTCCCGGCCCCTTTGTGAAATTTCCCATGTTCCCTCTTTCCTCATATTTTTGGATGAAGGAAATTGGGCTTCTTTCCCTTATAAACTTTATATATGGATTTAATGAGATGTCATCTTCCTCTTCCTTGATGATCTTGTGAATTCAAAAAAGTACCAATTTTTAATTGTGATTTTTGATAGCTGGTTTTGTGTAATAACTATATGTCTTATTTGAGATCCCATTTCAGTCAGAATCTCATTGGCACATTCAACAAATTTCCTTTCACAACAGTTGTGATCTCGCTTCCCCATATTACCTACCATCATCCGGAATAAATTGATAAGTAATGATTATTGCATTTAATAGTTTAACACATAAAGGGGAATCCAATGAAACTAAACAAATTACTTATAAATAACATTTATTTCCTTAACATAGCATTTTTAGGCTTTAATAAATGTTATCCATGAGCTACTTCCCAACATATATTCTTAGAGGCATTATTTTTATTCCGTTAATAATGGTTCATACTAAGCTTATGAATTTACCAAATCATATCCCCCAAGAGTGTCAATCCAAGATTGCAGCAAGGCACATTTTTGTGCACCATTTCCCATTAATGTCTAGCTATATGTGGTGTTTTTGGGTTTTATCCATATACATGTCAATGCTAGATCCATCTCTACTTTTTTGTATCCATACATGGATGTATTTTATTGATAAACCACTTAGTCTATACTCACCAAAATTTATGGATGTTTTTCTAATACATAGTTATATCCCTTAGGATTTCACTAGGGTTTTCTAATAAAAATATAAGAAATAACTAAACCTATCTATTGATACCAACTATAACAACCCTTCTCTTTATTACACATATAAACATTCATTATTACATATACATACACTAAATAGAACCTAGATTATTGAGAGATCTAGTGTATTTGGGGCGTAGGAATATTACATGAAAACTTAATACCTAAAAAAACTTTACTGAATACTTATTTTATACTACCACAACATTCCCTCATATATATAATTACATGGGATAACATGAGGACATACATAAGAAAAGGGTCAAATACAAAGAACATTAAGGGAGTAAACAAGGCATAATATGAATAATACAATACATGTTAGGAAATAACATTATTAGTGGAGAAAAAGAGAAAAATGAACATAAATTATTGATATAGAATAATTATTAGAACATGGAAATGTGAAAACAATGTACAACATGATATTATCATGATCCAAGGCTTATTTCACATGGATTATCATGAGTAAACCCTCATTAAACATGATTTAGCATGAGTAAACCCTCATTTAACATGAATTGGCATGAGTAAACCCTCATTGCACATAAATTAGTATTACTAAACCCTCATTGCACAAGAAGTTCCAAGAGTAATCCATCCTTTCACATGTATTATCACGATAAAAAACAATTCCCCCTGAATTATAGCACTATTAGGGTACACCATTTATAAACATTTCATTTCATGAATAGGTGTCCCACATGGTTAATATAACATGGAACAACTAAACATTATAAGTAATTACAAGATTACGTAATGTGGAATACATAAATTTATATAAAATTAAATATGTATATGTTCATAATGTTGAATATCCATGATAGTGAAATGGGTATGGTATTCATTACACAATGATTTTGGCTTGGAAAATCACTGTACAATTTTGGTAGCATAATGGTGTGACATGAAAATTCAAAAAAAATGGTTGAAGAGAGAGAAATGGGTATATTATAATATGTATTTGAAATGGAAAGTAAGTTGTAATATATATACATGTCCCAAAACATGTAATTTGGAAATAGATTTTGTAACTAAATAAATAAACTTGAAGAAAGGGGAGAAATTGAATAACTATTACGAAATTTGGGCATAGTAACGGGTGTACATGGGAGGGATTAAAGAAAGAGAAATTTGTCTCTAACCATTCAAACATAAGGAGGGAAGTATGGTGTAGATGAAAAATAATTCATCAATATTTTTAATTAAAAATAAACTGGTATAAGAACAAAAATAAACTTGGGAAAAAATGAGAAACAAATGAATCCCTTATGAAAATTTGGCATTGTAACAGGTGTTAATAAGGGTTTATAAGAGGGATAAATGAGAGTTAAAGTGTATATAAAGATTAATAAATAAAATTTCAAGTAAATATTAAATTTAATAATATATTCAAACATATTAATAAAATAAATCAAAATAAATTACATGAAAATAATGCTTCATAAAAGAGGAGGGTGGAAGATCCCCAGCGAAATTCCAGCATAATAACAGCTTAGGTAAGCTTCAAAATGAGGTAGGATAAATAATACTTCATTCAAATAAAAACAAATTTGTATTAATATAATTATTATAATATAATGAAATTATAACCATTATAAATTAAGAGAACTACTTTCATATAAGATACTTGAATTTCAAAGGAGGAGAGGAAAGTGAGGATCCCTTACATGGGTGCGTGATCCCAAAGGCTATGGAGTGGCTTGAGAGAGAATTATTTTGAGAATGGAGTGACTTTTGAGGATTATAGAGAGATGAGGTTAGTTTTTGGTAGATATAAAAATGTATTTAGTGAGTAGGAATGGGATATTGGGTCGGTTTATATAATAAAGGTGGAGGAACTCTTTATTGTTATGGTTTTGGACACTATAGACTAAAATATTAAAAACCAAAAAAAATCCCATGGTATATGCACATGTCTTTTGAAAAAGGAAAGTTTTATACATTATTTTACATGGATATGGTATGAACACATTGAAATATTTGGCATGCTTATGCGGACGTGAGTCACACACTCAAGGAAATCATTTTAACATGTTTAAATATTTTATAAGTACTGGAGGATCCACCAACGCATTATAAAATTAATAAATCAAATCTAAAATAACATTATTTTAAAGTTAAAACATATATTGTAACATAATAAACATTTATTGTATTTTATTAGATCTCTATTTGGTCATTCTGATGTCATAAAACACCTTATATATTTATTCGTTATTTAATTTGTCCCAAAAATTTGATTATCACAAAAAATTATGAAAAAATCACCATTGGATAATTTTGACAACTTGATTCCAAAAATAATATTTCTTTATCTAAATAATTCTATAAATATGTGAATTTTTTCTTTTAAAATAAAAACCAAATTTAACAGAAAATTGTTGGGTTTTGAAATAATTTTTTTTAACCATAATAAAATTACATTTAACCACATAAAAATTATAAACTCTTTTATTATTGATAAAAGTAATTTGATAATAATATTTTATTAAAATATTAATTACTTAAAGAACTCATTAATTCATCAAAATAAATTATTTAGTCAAAAATTTAATTTCTCTTTTATCATAAAAAAATATAATTTTTATTAAACAGAATACGTATTCTTTTATAGAATAAAAATAATAAATATAGTAATTATTTTAAATTAAAATGATTGTTCATATAAAACAATTATAATAACATTATTAATGAAAATTTAATCTAATATAATTATTTCTATATTTTTTAAAAGTACCATTTTACCAGAATTTTTTTTATCTAATTCAATATATTTTTAAGGAAAAAAATTCTCATAAAGGAATTGATAGAATAATAATTTTATTTACATAATGGATTACAAAAATAATTAACTAATTCCTTGTTACATAACCCCTTATAACACCAGCATAAGACCTAAGGGTAAGTTGTTCGATGGTGAGAGACTCCTGGGGCGGCTCGGATGACATCACTGGGGTGTAATCTCTATTAACTTGAACTTCTCATGTAGGTGATTCCGTTCAAGCTTAAAGTGTTGAACCTCAGCTTGGGATTGGTCAAGAGAGAAGCCCAGTGATGATTCCTCCTTTTTAACCTCCAAAAAATGAACTTCATATGGCTTGAGCCAACTCGATGAGGCCATCACCTCCTATATGTGTGTTGAATGGATTTTTTAAAACCTTTTATTTGTACTAGTCTTATTATCACTGTTCAATGGCTATATAATCAATGGTAATTATACTTAACATTAATTTAAACACAATTGCATAAAATAAATAAATAAATTACATGTTTTTTCTATATCCATCAGAAATTTAATTAAATAAAAGAAAGGAAATTTTATTCAGGAATGTTCATGTTGTTACACAACAACTATAGTCACACATCTGTAGAAAAATGATTATAACATGGGTTATAAAATTATAGTTAGTAGTTTTCTCTAGTGAAATTGATATTCTATTGGAGACAGTTCCCATTAACTCAAATAAATATAAATTTTAATTATCCTAATATTTCAATACATAAATGTTAATAAATATATTATAACTTGATAACTTTTATTATCCATAAAAGTAATGAGATGATGTCCTTATAGTTTTTTCCCCAAAAAATTTATATATAAGTTCCCTATTATAATTATAAATGAAAATGCATTAACAATATTCTAAAACATATCTCCTATAATCTAGATGACATATATCTCTTGGTAAATTCATGTTTTTTAATATTTAGTGTAATATTCTTATATGCATATGAGGATTCTTCTCAGGAACATTCATAATCAGTAATATATCAGATAATAGGTTATGAGGTAAGACATTCCAATATAAAATCTACATGCTATGTTTCATTGAATATTGTTGTCTTTAGATGTATATATTTTTCCTTTTAAATGATATTATTATTAATTTTTAACATAAATCACACACTTTGATGTATTTATTAAAACCCTGAGGATATATTCTAAAAACAAGGTTTGATACATTTGGTGCATTATAAGTGATATGATCATAGTAATATAAGTCAATAAATGATTTTCCCATTTTGAGATAGAAAATATGATGCCTATGGCTATTTTATTGAAATAGAACTATAAAATTAAATCCATAACCTTTCTAGTTTATCAAATAGTAAATTTTAGGGAGTCAAATAAAGATAAGTCAAGAATATAGCTTGATTATAATAATTTTCAAACATGTTTGATGATATATCAATTCAATGAGATTATATTACATAGTATGTGTTTTATGATATTTTTCTCATTGTAACACTAAAATATTTCCATGTAATTGCTTTAATGTGTATATAAAAGGCAATCTTGGACTTTATGTATTATATCATAATTACAATGAGATATAGATATAGAGGATCACACACAACTATATCCATAATCATAGTCACATTATATTTGTTGTTTAAATTTAGAATAAATATTATTTATAACTTGTGGTTTAATAACTATTCGAGTTAATATGATCAAATAAATTCAATCCTCAGTTATTCATGTTTTGAATATATTTGAGTTTAATATTACATGAGTATTATTATCGATCTAGAGAATATATAAAATTTAAATATTTTTGGATTATTATTCAAAAGGTAATAATTATCATTTATTTATAAAATAATTTAATATTTAGGTAGGGGAATATTTAAAATAAATTTTTATTCACATGTTCTGTGAATGTAATATTTATTTGTTTGTTAAATATAAAACTCAATTATATTTGTTTAATTTAAAAATAATTTATTATTCAATATCTTATAAATATTGTGGTGGATTGAGTGGCTGAGTTAATGTCTAGATGAAAATGATAACTATTTTTTAATATCATTCAAATGTTAATTAATTTATTTATGATATGATATTTAAATTTTTTTACTCTATTCATGGAATATAATAATAATAATAATAATTGATATGGGGGAAAAATTATAGAGAATATTTATTTAGGGTCCTTGGTGAAATTATCAATTAATTAACATTAATTTTATATTCTTTATTATATAATTTTATAGGCTTAAAATAATTTTTGATCTCAAAATTTCTTATCATTATAATTATATTATAATAAATATAACATCTTAATAATTATATAAATAATGGGTGGAAACAATCATCCTTCATTTTAAGACCAAAAGAAAAGGAGATAAATTAATTCAAGGTAGATAGCCTACTTATTGTGATCAATGATGATTGATGAAAGACAATTGTTTCCTTATCTAGAATCCAAAAATACCAATTTTGGTAGTCCAATATTTATGGAACACATATGGATACAACTAGAGGAATTGTAGTTTGGATTATTCCCCCGAAATGGCGATTTAACTTCACAAAAATTGATTGATATCAAATAATGAGTTTTAATGACGAGTTAATCCAAATTTAAATTAATTATAATCTTTATGGGAAAATATCATATCAATAGATATTAAAGAGTTTTTTTTCTCTTGTTATTATTATTTTTTTATTGAAATATATTGAAAAAAAAATTAGTATGGGCCTGACCACTTATTTTATAACGTACAACATGCACAAAGGATCATGCACTAGAACATATAACCACTATGAGGAGAACCCAAGAAATTTTTTTTGTTGATATAAAAATCAAGAATGGATAAAAAATGAGAGGTAAACAATTATAATTAAAATTCTTGTGACGTAAATGATGTTTTGATAGTAGTAATCATAACACGATGAAGTTGGGTCAAACAGATCTTTGAGAATAATGGAAAATCCTTTCCCAACACCTCCATTTTATGAGGGTAAAATATTCCATAAATCAATGACATGAATGAAGATAATTACAAAAAGACACATTAGTATGCCACAATGCTCAAAATCATAATAAAAATGGTGTATACCACCCACCCACACCTTGAACCTAATAATTCACAAACCAATATTACAATGAAACACAACCTTCATAATGGAATGATATCAATAATAACCAAACCATGAATTTTTTTTATCCAATGATTAAATAACAAAAAAAATTCACCAATGTTGTAATCTAAAAACCATGACATCATAGTCCTCATGTAAAATTAACTAATAATACATGAAATATTTTCTACACTACTACACAATAGACCACACCACAACAATATCCATTCACTTTATTAGAGAGACCCTAAAATATTAAAGCCTATGATCCCAATTAAAACATGAATTCTTATTATAAAAGATTTCATATCAAAGTGAAAAATATTTGACTATTAAGAACATCCTTTCCTCTAACCATCTATTCATGGGAAAAAATTGTACAAGTCCTAATCTCTTATTCTAGTATCATTTTTTGCTAAAACTATAAATTTATTTTATCACTCATCCCAAAACACACCCTTGACACCTTCAACACCCTAATATGATAAATTAAATAATTAGGGGAAATACATATAATTCTTTTATATGCATCCTAGAAGATTCTCATCCATTTTAATACATACAAAACCTAAATAAGGAATCATTTAACCACTATTGATAGATACCTCAAAAATAGAAAGGATATACTAAAAACACATACAAGGGATGTACCCTACTATATCCCAATATTTACTCTATCAACACATATCAAAAACCATCCTACCACATATGACACTTATCCATATAGAATATCAATACCAAGGGATTCATCTAAATAGATATTATCAACTATGTTTACTCTTAACTGGCCTCTGATTGACTACACCATTCAAAATCTAATTATGCTTTAAAATAATCACTTGTTGAAATAATAATTAATCACTTAAGACCATTAATCTAATTTATTGGAAAAGAGTCATACTAATAAAACCCTTTAGATAACAAGTTTTGGTATAAATCCTTTAATTTTTTCATTTAAATCACAAACTAATAAATTATTTTATGATATAGGTGAAATTTATATTTATAAACAACATAGAGGTATTAATGGAAGGTTTTTTTTATAATCCTAATACATGAATCACTCCTAAAACATAAATAAATACTTATCAAAGATTTATAAATTGACTAGACCTTAGTTAATTCATATAGACTATTCCATAATAAATTAAAAGGAAAATAGATTAATACACCTCGTATTGGAGACCTCAAATGACTCAAACCCAAATCCTATAGATAAACACAAACTCTAGGAGATTCCTTCACTCTGTTCTTTCATGGTCCCTAATACATAAAAAATATATCATTAAACTCATCCTTCTCTGAAACTCTATAAGGACCTTTAATGAACCACCAAATGTGGTTAAAACACTCAAATTGAGATTTTATTGATCCCCTATATTTTACCAAGACATCAACAAAATTAGAGGAAGGGTCATTAAATACCAATCCTCAATGTTGACTTCAAATGATGCACTATCTCTTCTTCAGAGGATAAAAATTAAAAAAATTGATTATTCAATTTCAAGATATGAATCTGAATGAAATTTATATTATCTCCCCATCAAGGATTTATTTAATCTCTTTCATATGACCATACATCTATATATGATATACAAAATAATTGTTATAAAATTCATGAATCCCTTGTCATAAAATAACTGCATGGACACCATGCATTATCCTATAGAATATTCAAGACACGTTCAAAAACATTACTACCACCAAAGAATCATAGAATCAATCTCGGGTCTTTAATAAGTAAAATTCAACATTAATTTTTCCAAACTATTCCTCGTCCTTAGGAATCAATGAAATACTATGGAACATAGACAATTCGTTACACTGAGATAGTAACCACACTTTATCCCCAGATTAATTTTATTCTTTCCATGCACAAAATAAAAAATATGGTTTGATGGAATGTCTTCATTTCTTTTAAAAATTCTGAATTTTTCATAAGAATAAAATTTTAAAAAAACATACCAATATCATAGAGAACTACACATATTAAAATAAATTCATCATATCTCAAAATGTTTACCAATCTTATCATCCAACACATCTGTAAAACTATTCATTTCACCTAAAAATCACATCATCACATACCATACCATCCTTCCATGATCATACAACATCAGTGAAAATTTCAACCAGAAATATCCAGCGATCCCCATTAATCACATCCATTACATAAAAATTACGTCAAGATTTCCCCCGAAATGTTATCATCAATAATTTAGAAATTAGAATAATTCACATTACAAAGACCTAACATAAAAATATAAGGATTTCACTAATGACTACCATTAATAAAAACATAACATTAATCATCTTTTATGATATCTAACTTTTTTCTCATAGAACATGTTCTCAACATAATACATAGATAATTTGATGGAAAAATCCCATTTTAAACCATTTTATTGAAAAAAACTAAAAATCATTAAATTTTACACAATAGAAATCCTCATAAGAAATATATTAATAACATTACATAAAATTTCATTCATATTATTCAAATAGCACTAGAAATTATTTTTATTATCATGAATATTTCTTAATAATCATTATGTAAACATAATATTATGAATGAAACATGATTCTACATTATAAATATATAAAAAATTTGCATATGTGGAACATAATAAACACAAAAAATGATTTAGGGGATACATATAAATAATCTAATTATAAGGTGTAATGAAATAATTATCTAAATTAGAAGAATTAATAATATATTATATTAACACTATTATTCTTTCACAAAAATCCCTTAAAATTTACTTTCAACTTTATAAATTATATCTATAATATGTTTTCTATTTTATTATTTTTATATAACATTATTTATCCCAATTTAATAAAAATTGACCTTTATAAATGCATTCCATCATTTCATAAAACAATACATTCAATGTTAAATTAATCAAGAAACTCAAAAAACCTAACTCATAATTCGATAATAATTATTTATAATTTGTTAATGGGTAATTTTTTATTATTTTCACACTTAATTTAGAATCCAATAAAACTTGGAAGACAACCAAGAATATTTAAAAATGAAATACCAATAATTATGAACATCATTAGAACATATTTTCAGGGTACAAATTTCAAAAAAATATTAATAATTAATAAAAATTAAAGGTATAATATTGAACTAATAATGAAAACAGACTATTATGAATAATTAATCATTTAACAAGAGAACTCCTTGAATGAATAAGGAATTATAGAATCTAATTATACTTATAAAAACCATTTTACTTTACCATGAGGAAAAATAATTATTTTAATCAGATATCTTTAAATAATCAACAACTATAACTCATAATTATAAAATTCTAATGTTACTAATTATATTTATATATGTACTTTCCAAATGAATATACATATAAATGGTTGAAATTTTCACATAAACATGTCTATTTTGTTATCATGATCTAGTATTAGATCATATAATCACTAAAAATGTGTCATATATATCCCCCTTAAACTAAATAAAATATAGTATCATAAAGTTTTTTTACCTACTAAACCTATGAAATCCTCATATATACCTAACTCTATATTCCATACCAACATTGAAAAAAAAGCTCGAATACCACTTTTTTATCACCCATCTTCCCTATAAACCCTCTTGGGGATGGAAATAAAGTAATATGCGACCCCTAAACCCTTATTTGATTATTCCAACAGATAAAGACTAATAAGATATTCAGAAAACTCATCTATTGCAAGAATTACCCTCATAAGACCCTAGAAAGATAAAATTAAACAACCATTCAATTCAAAAATTATCATTAAATAAGCATTTCCCCACAACCCAAATGATACCAAAAAGATGTTATATAAAATCTTAACAATGTAATAAGAATGTATGAACCCCTTCAACTCTCCCAATCCACTTAATCAATAACTCCCAAACTCCCTTGAACTACCCTATTAAAACCCATGAATCTATTGAGCGGTGGGCACTAGGGACTAATCTATTGAACCATATTCCTAGTAATTCAACATCCTTGTGCAATATATATAAAAATATAGAAATTATTAAGTTATATAAAAGGGAAAAATAATTAAAAATAGGAAAAACATAATGACTTGAGAAATAAATTCATGTAACTCTACTTTCCATCGTAATAATCACAACTCCTCAATCCCTTGAATCTCTTACAAGTCGAGTATTCTAACCACCAATCAATAACATTATCCAATTAATAATGAAAAATAATAATCTTTATAAATTTAAGTTATTAAATATATGAAAAATTATAAAAAAAAACAAGTAAATTAAAGAATTAAAAGGGTGTGGACAATTCTTTATTGTCTCAACTATTAGTTCAAAGGCCATTCCAACTCACAACTGGGTAGTGAGGCCCAGAAGAAAAATCCCTTCATCAAATGATTTAGAAGGATGAAGTGGAATAAAGTTAATAACACTTACAATTTCACACCTTTCTCAAACCACTGCCCTATATGTCACCATACATCATCATCAACACCACTAAAGAAATCCCTAACAAAATACCACATCACCACCTATCCATATATCACATCATAATAACCACATATCTATACATGATAACAATATATTTTTAGTCTAACATAAATATGAAGAAAACCCACTTTGTGGACTCCTCCTTTCATTAATTCCCCACCATACAAAAATTTCATCTCACAGTCACAATCACTACAAATAAATAAAACTTGTGAATCATAACCTTTGACCATAACAGCCCATGGAGCACCACTCTTCATGCACTATCAAATTTTTTTAAGAATATCACGTCCAAAAAATTAGATAAACCAAATGGATAATAAAACTACATAATAACCATCATTTAATAGTTTATTATATAAAAAGGGAAACAATCAAACCCCACAACATTCCCCATATGTTATTGTTTACATGTAAAAATAAGGAAAAACACTAAAATTAACTTATTAAATATCCATCTATTATTTCATTCTATTATTTTCACACCTTATAACTAAGAGACCCACTTCCCATTATAACCCTTTATAGTCCACTCAAAACATGAAAAACCCCACATAAATTCTATACACCATTAATATTAAAACCCTTTAATCCTATTCCTACTCAATTATCTTAATTAAATATTCAACCACATGATTATTCCGCTTATATTATTTAGAAAAGTATTATATAAACTCTAACACCCAAATAATTACGACATCCTAAAAATACTAGACTCATGAATGCCACCTCTTCTCAATGCCACCACTAATTACCGACTCAAAACAAAGAAATAATTACATCCTAAGGGAAGGGAGATGTAGTAATACAAAGAAACACTTAGAAGATAACTTGAATCAATGGAAAAAACATCCCAAGGAATGAAGGACTTAATGAGGGGACAAACATACCTTAAAAGATGATAAGAGTGAGAACACCCCTATCTTATTAGAAGGATGAAATAGAGTCTAACGTCATTAACCATTTAAATATTTAGAATTAAGAGACTCTTAGATCTAATATTACCAAATTACAATCTAAACCCAAGATTTATACCCCCATTTAACCACAAAAATATCCCAATAACCACATTTCATCCATACTCATAAATATTAGAAGGGAAACTATATAAATGTTAAAATTGTCAATAAATCACTATAATCCATTCCTACCAAAATGAACCAACCCATATTGGATAATATTTAATATAATATAAATAATTTATAACAACAAAAATTATAACAAAAATATCAATAATAAAATATTATGAATATTACCTTAATTCATATAAAATAATTCATACATAAATGAAAAAAAAATTAAATTTCTAGATTTTAAATTCTTCCATTTGTTACCATATTTTTTTGATTATAAAACAAATTAAATAGAAAATAAAAAAATAATAGCAAACAAGATAATCATTATTGAATCTAATAAACCCAACCATATCCCATCTATTATCATTATTTAGGTTGAGAATATCTTTTTACTTAAAAGGTTAATCTATTATTCCCTATTTTTTGAATAATAAAACCTTTAAGTCAATAAATAGTAATGTTATGATATAATTAGGATGAAAAAGATAGGTACACTTGAATAAATAAAAAACCCAAGAATATAATTCTAGGTGAAAAAAAGATGTCATAAATATCCTACATTAATATAGAATCAATAATTAAAACACTAGAATAATAAAACTAATAATAAATATATGTAAAACCTTAAAAAACATATTCCAAATTATCCTTTATAATCCTAATGAACAAATTAGTCTAATAAAAATTGCATGTGTTTTCTATAACTTCTTTGTTTAAGTGTATAAGAATATAAAAGTAGGTGGAGAGTGAGTTCCTTGGTTTAGGTAGAATTATCCATATAATGAAAAAAGAGAACACCATTTGGAATTTAGAACCACTAAAAATAGAACCCAAGATCCCCCAGGTAAAAATATATACAATGGGTTTTGAATAAAACATTACAAGTCATTCTGAATTTATAATTAAAATATTGGTGTATAAAATCAAAGTGTAAATAAAATCATCACAATGTAACATGTTTGGATAAAATGATTCCTCAATAAACATCGTGAAACCTTCCCCCACACTCCCCATTTACTTGTGCTCAGTAATCATTATAATCAAGGATATAAAATAATTACATAGTGTAATGATTCATCACTATTATACAATGCTCAATAAAAAAATATGAAGTGGAGTATATTCCCTCAAATAAAACCTAATGACCAAAAATAAAGACTTCATCACGACACAACTATGATAATATGGTGACCCAAAAAATTTAGAAACAAAAACAATCTATTGCGTAAGATTTGATAGTACAATGAATTCACATATTTTATAATTTGAAGATGATACAAAAATTATCCTAATATGTGGTCAACCTAGAGGGAACCTAAACTCCCAACACCATGATGCAATATACTATGATTTAATAGAATTACCTCAACTAAATAGAGTGGTATCAATATTTTATGGCCTAATAAATATATCACAGAACATATCCCCCACAAGGAACTCACAGATCATGGGAAAACATATTAGAATATAATAACACCCTTTACATTGACTGAAAAAATTATAACACTACACTATTTTCCATAACATAATTATATATTTCAGTATAAATTTCATCTAAAAATAAATATTTCTTATAAAACTCATCCCCAAATACACCCTCAACACTTTAAAATCAAGAAAACAAAAAATTAGAGGGATAAATAAATTTAACCATTTATATTAAACATAAATATATATTTAATATAAAAATTTCTAAAATTTCTCACATGTATGGTTGTTTAATTTGTGTTATTATTATTATTATTAATGTTGTTATTATTATCATTATTGTTGTCTTTAAATAGAGAAGGATAATTTTATATTTTTTATTATAAAAGTAAAAGTAAAATTATATTTATATTTATAATATAAAATAACGTATATTATTTAGTTGATATTTGTTATAGGTGATAATGAATCATAAGTGGATTATTATATATTTAATAAGTGATGAATATGAGAAATGGATTGATGGTTTTTATGAAATTGATGAAAAACTGTTGCAAACAATGACCAATTTTTTTCCAAGATTCAAGTGATTAACTATATGAAAACTAGGATCAATTTAAATCATACATCATATATTTTTTAATAATTTTAAATCGAGTTATAGTCCTCATAGAAAACATAGTGAATTATAAAAAAATCCATAATCTAATAAAGATAGAGAATTTGAAATTTATAAATTTAATCAAACTGAGGAAGTGATTTTATATATTAATGTGGAAGAAATTAAGAAAACAACAATGATTGAGTGAAAATATTGTGATGATAAAAACCCACTATATTGAGGTTGTATCAAAATTATTATTTTATCAATGTTATTGAGATTGTTTAACATTAAAGACAAAAATATTTTGAGTGAACATTATTTTATAGAATTTATTAATTTATTGAAATAAATATATACAGAAGAAAATAATATACCATATTCACATTTTTATACAAAAATCTATTTTATTTGATGACAATGGGGTATTAGAAGATTCATGAAGGCATCAATGACTATATGTTTTATAGAAAGGAATAATGATTACAATAAATTTCTAAATATAGGACATTATGGTATAAGTTGAATGAAAAAAATATATTATTAATTCTTCTAATTTTCAAATAATCAAAAATACAACCTTGTAAATTTGGTTTCTTCATATAATTACTTTTTTTGAGGAATTTATTTTCAAATTAAAATTATTTAAAAAACATAAGATGACTGGTATATGAGTAAATATCTAAATAGAATATATGTCATCTAGTATAATGTATAAATATAAAAAAATGATTAATTTTTTCTTCTATGGTATTGTTTGAATTATTATTCATGGAATATATAAATAATAAATTAATATATAACCTAGAATAATAGAAAAAGATTTTAATGAATTGTTATATTGGTAATTTAAAACACGACCATAAAATTTTTTATGATGAGAAAATATTTTACTTTGATTTTAATAATTCATTTAAAAAAATATCATGGAAGTGAAATTGATGATTATTTTTATGAATACATATATGACATCTTGGGGATCACTATTATCACCCAAATTATGAACGAGATCACTAACATTACTCAAATTATTTTCCTCATCCCACCACTTCCTGGAAGGTTGTCACACTGACCACCTTTAAGAAAATCATATCCAGTGCATGAGGTATCATATAAATAGTACACCATTGAAATTAATATATCAAAATAAACAATTTCATCTAGCGGAAGTGATGAATATAACTCTTTAATATCATTCATGAATGGTTAAAATATCTTTTTTTCTTTCATCAAACTTCTGTATGGATTATTTTTTCTCCATTTCCTATTGTATGGGCCTCCGGCAACTCAGTGCCAGCATAATTATTTGAATTACATAGTGTAAGATAATTAACTATGTGAATGAAAGTATTTTCATGATGATAATGAACTCTTCCATGGTGATCATCACAATTAATAGAACTACCATATTTATTATTCTTTTATCAAGTGAGATATTTTTTCTTGAGTTACATTCCATTAAATATTCAACATCACCTATAAATAATATAAATTTATATGGGGAAAAAATATTTCATAATGTTATATTAATGAAAAAAATATAATTAAATTAAATTACTTATATGATATATGTTTCTTATTTATTTACAACAAAACTCCAATAAGACATAATTGAACTTTGTTATACATGAAAAGTATATGGGATCTCTCATATTTAGTCACAAAAAATCAACATAAATTTTTGACATACTTTATAATAGTTTTTTTATTTCATTGAGAAAAATTAGGATAATGAAAATTAAATATTGAGAAACAAATTATTAATTAAAATAAAAAAATGTCCATAATAGCCACTAAATTTTTTTAATACCTTAAAATAATTACTCTTATAATAGTAAATCATCATATTTTACAATGTAAGTGGAAAATCATCATGATTTTTTACCCAATTATTGTGTATATTTCTCTATTAAATATATAAATTATGGATATATATGATCCTTATATGCCCAAATTCGATAAACTATGCTACCCTTGTAGCTTGAACTTCAGGAAAGATAAAGTGAAACTATTATAAAACTATTTATTTATGTAAATAAAATAACATTGATCATTTTAATTTATCAATTCTGTGTACCCATTTATCAAATAGTTCAATATCATTTATTTGGTCCTTGTTGTGTCCCTATGATATTGTTTACACTAGAGTGATATATTTTTATATTTCTTTAATCACTATAACACTTCTATATTCTATAACATGTTTACCAATAAATTGGTTATCATCATTTTACTCTAATGAAATTTTTATTTGGAGGTTCTATACAGAACACATATGAGTAAACCATCATTGAATATTAGTACATCCATCTGAAAAGGAAATATATAAAATATTTAATAAATAAAAATTAAAACTATAGTAAAACTAATGTGACAGAATTTGATTCACTTGTAAACATATACCAAATACAAGAAGATCAAAGGAATCTGATGGATGTATAGATTTAATGGATTTATAGCCTATGACGAATGTAAACTCCCTAATCCATGTTTTAGATGATCATAATGATCTAAAGAAGAAGTCATAAGAGCATGAATATAAAACTCCGTAGAGATAATAAAAGATAGTAGTATTTGAAGAATAAAAGTGTGTGGAAATTACATAAGGTAACACAATCTTCCATGGGATCTTGAAAGGATATACGATAAGTTTATCTTATCAAGAATAATCGTAAAATCATAAGTGATATGATCATTATCGGTTCCTCAAGTATAATAGATTAATGAGAAAGTGTGGTACATGGGATAATCAGTTGTGGGTTAGGGTATAATCAGGTATCGTGTGTGCTTTGAGTAGTTATAGTACCACCACTACAAAATCATAAATTCTTTTTTACCACTGTCGATTTTCTAACTATATAATGGTAGTCTATTATATTTTTACTTCCAAAACAAATTTAAAAATGAATGTTAAAATTTGATTTAATGTTTTAGATTTGATATATTTTAGATATAATAGACTCACTGAGATCACTATAGGATACAATCCAATATATCACATTCATATATTATTCTTAAAAAATCTATTCCTATGAATTGAATTAATATTTTTCATATTTTTTCAATGATTAAAATGCACAGTTTATAATAAATAAATTAATAATGGTGAATATAAATATTCCATTAAAGATGGAATGAAAAAATTAATACATTCTGATTTGGAAAATAAAAACTAAAAAAGAGGTGATACATAAAAAACAAAGGTATATTAATTATTAAGGAAACATGGAATAAAATATGCAATAATATAATAAAGGCATACAAATTAAAATTCTAAATAATTTATATTTTACTTCATAACAAAAAAAAGTCAAAAACTTTATGATGTATCTATAAAAAATTTTATAGTTTGCTTGAAAATCATGATCTTACCAAATAATATATCTAAACATAAATATATAATAAAAAAATTAATAGTTTACTTTGATTTAATTTATTTTTTTAACTATTCTCACCATTATAATTATATAAGCAGCCTTAATTATAAATGTTATATCACATAGACATAATTTTATATTATATTATGTATTTGTTTATCAATATTAAATTAAAAAAAATGTTTTACCCTTTAATATTATGTTCTTTTTATTTGGGAGAGTTTTAATATTTGATTCTTGATTAATTTTGATGTTGTAGATATAAAAACTATGTAATTATTATTATATGGAAAATATGATAAAAATATATAAAAATCATTCAAAGAAATAAAAATCTAATTTAAATATCTATTTACTAAAAAAATTGTCAAAAATCATGGCAATTATTGGGTTAAATGTATAATTTTCAATATTAGAAAACTTATGTGTTTGAAAATATCTGTAATTATATATATTATAATTGGTTGGATCATTTTATGTTTAAAATATAAAAGAAATAATAAATTCATTCAATTACATCCAAACATGTTGAAACCATTTATATACTATAAAATTGACTGGAACTCACTAAAACTATTGGGTAAAAACAACAGTTTTATATATTTGTTAACTTATATTTTTTAATGATATTTAAAGTTATAGCTACTGAAATTTAGTTATTATTATCAGGAATAAATGATAATGAAATTTCATAAAAAATAATTCCACTATATCCAATCTTATTTAGGTATTAATATATTATAAAATTGACCAAGAATCACCAAAACTATTGGGTAAAAA
The DNA here is from genome assembly GCA_963277665.1 of Viscum album. Classification (NCBI taxonomy): domain Eukaryota; kingdom Viridiplantae; phylum Streptophyta; class Magnoliopsida; order Santalales; family Viscaceae; genus Viscum; species Viscum album. The sequence continues at coordinate 15,853,726 of OY728128.1, forward strand.
CCATAGTATCCCATTTTTGGTTAAATTTTATTTTTAACGATGTCTATAGTTATTTCTACATGTATTTTCTGATTCATATCAAATTATAATTACAAAAAAAATTTAAATTCATTCAAATACACTAAAACTATGTATAACCATTTACATATTATAAAATTGACCCAACCTCACAACAAATGGTTAATCAAAACTATTGTTTTTAATTTTCTGTTAACTATTCTATTTTATGGTATCTATAGTTATAGTAGATGGAATTGAATGATACTTACCAGGTTGGAAATTTAAGAATAATTTATGAAAATTATTCAAATATAGTGAAACCCAGTTTATCTATTTAATTTTAAAATAAATTGCTTGAACTCACAATAATAGTTTGATCAAAACAAATGTTTTCTACTTTTTTTAACATTTATATTTTGAAAATATCTAAAGTTATAAAATCTAGAATTGAGTGATTATTGGTTTTTTGAAATATAAAGAAAATATATAGAATTCATTAAAGTACCCCCAATCCTGGTTTTACCCTCTATATATTAAAAAGTATATTCAAACCCAATGAAAATGTTAGATCAAAGCTATTGTTTTCAATTTTGGTTTATTTCCTGTTTTTCTGATATATATAGTAATAGTTTTCAAAATTTAGTTATTCTTATAATTTTTTAAGTATAATGTTAATACATAAAACTAATTCAACTATACACAAACCAATTTTATCCTTTTATACATAAAAAAAATTAGTGTAACTTTTGGGTCAAAAAATATTTTGAATTTAATTTAATTTACATGTTTTATTTTATATAGTGACAACTACCGATTTTTATTTATTCATATCATGTAGAAAATATACTCAGTATATATAAAAATCATTCTACTATAAAAAAAGTTTTTATAATTTATATATTAGAATGTTGAACAAAATTCAATGAATTAATATATTATAAGCAATATATAGGGTCTTGACCACATACCATTACTTCAATAAATTATACACCACTACATTAGCTTCTATAAAAACACAAAAATTCAACTTTATTTTAATAATTGAATTAATTCCTTATAATTACTTTATTATATTAATAGAACATATAAATACTATTAAATTCCATCAAAACATTACACATTATGAAATAATATTAACAATATCCACTTGAAATTATATAGTAAGAAATGAAAAGAAAAATGAAAACACTAATACAACCTCCATAGGCATGAATTTTCTAACAAATTGCTCAAATTATTATAATAATAAAATCTAATATGAGGTTTTGAAATATAATAGAAATTACAAATGAAATTTCAAACCCATTGCAGAAAATGATGAAATATGAGAATGGAGAAATATATATATTTCATGTAACAAGAAAAGTAACCATTAATATTTGATAGTTTCCAAAAACTAAATCAATATGGTCATTGTTCAGCATGACCATTTTTTAGAATTACCATTGGGAATTATGATCATTAGTAAAATGTTACATTTTGAATCACAGTATATAATGGGTAATGATGAGAGATAATTGAAGTATATGAAAAAAATTATATCCTAAAATAGTAGGATCGTTCCTCTTGAAGTTATAGAAAGTGATTCTTGAGTGTAATTTCATATAATAAAAGTTCATGTAAGTTGAGATCACCATTAGTTCAATGTTAGTTGAGCGAATCCATGAAAGTACCAACATCGTACATTGAAACCTTCATCTTATACCTATGTAATATGGGATTTGGTATCTATACGATAGTATTATAAATTTCTTATTTTCTTTTTAAAAATGAAATAGTGGTATATTCGGACAAATTTTAATTATCAATTTATTTAAAAATTTACATATGAGAATAAGATGAATATGATTAGAAGATTTTTTATACAAACAATACATAAATTTTCTTTAGAAAATATTTAATTTTAACTAATAATATAAATAAAATTAATTTCACTAAAATAGACATAAAATAGTATTTATTTAAATATAACAGATAATTAAATTATATATTTTTGAGGTAATATTTATGAGGCTCAGAAAGGAAATTATGTCCAAAAACTACTGTTTTAAATAAATAATGATTTTTATTTTAATTTTTAAATGATCATATTAATAACATTATTTTAATTAAATAAATATCAATTTTGAAATCATTATGAAAAAATTATCTAATGGTGAATCTTTCACAATTTTTCAATATAGTAAATGTTTTGGTAAAAACTAAATATTATTTAAACAAATAATAATTATAATGATATCATAATAACCTAAAAGTGATGTAATAAATTTTATATTGTGTTTACTTGAGGAAATATACTGTCTATCAATAAAATAATAAAATCTAAAGTGATAAAAAAAATTAAAAACCTATAAGGAACCAACTAAATTTGAAAATATATTTTAGTTTTTTAAATGAAATTCATTATAAACATGACTAAGTTCATCATTATAAATGATATTATTTAAATTTGTTTGGTTATTAATATAATAAAATATTAAAAAACACTCTTAATTATAAAATATAGTCTGAAACCCTTCTAAGTGGAATAGTTTTTTATTTTTTATCAATTATCTGTCCATGTCCTATATTTGGAAATTAATAAAAAAAATCATCCATATTTTACTATAAAAACCCCATTCTCACATTCCTCCCCAATCCAAATACATTAATAAATAACTTCTTTACATATTATATTTATATAACCATATCAATGATGTTATAATGTTTTATGGAGATCCTTCCAAATTTTAATAAGAAACCACTCAAGGTAATGGACCTATCATTCTTCTTTTCAATTCAAGTACTTCATTTGTTATATTCCTTTTAATTTTTAAAATTATTTTCTTTATGTAAGTTTTTATTAATCCATTACTACATAAATAATTTAATATTAATAGAATGTTATCCCTATATTTCATTAAACCCCTCTATGAAATTTAATATACACAGGTAATGTAGTTGCAATTATTAAGTAATTTATTATGTTGTAATTTTATATTATAAGTACCTACCACTATTTTTGTTCATGTGTATTCGAAATCATACAACTTTCTATAATTGATTCTTTAAATCCATATATCATAAAACTTTTTATTATAATGGCTATAAAATAAATAATATTACATGCCTTTTAGAACTTATGAAATCAATTACTTTAATAGGATACCAGTTTGTTATTTTCAATAGGTTGTTGATGGAATGATTTCTCATGAGAAGTTTTCTTTTTGGAACACATAAATTAAGAGATATGAAGGGTTCAATGTAATATCTCTCTAATTTATTTGGTAAGTAATTATTCTCTGTAGTTATCATTCTTATGATACCATGGTAATATGTTTTACAAAACCTTGTTGATGAACCTTACTGATATGTTATTAATGTATCTCTTTTTGTTGTATATAAAATTGAATGTTATAACTCATGTACTTATGATCATGATATTTTTTTTACTCATCATGTTTTTATGATCATTCTTTATTTTATGCCATGTGGATTATCGATGGAAAAAACATCATATTTCATTTTTTATTCATTACTAGGTTTTATGCTCTCTATTCTATATTGATGTGTGTCCCCTATAAATTATATATATTGATATGATCTTGGATAAAAATAAAGAAGTCTTTGAAGAGGGTTAAATAAATTTTACATATTTCATGTATTTTATTATTAGCTTCCAAGACACTAAAAATAAAAATATCCTATATATTTTGTTATAGAAATATTATGTAATATAATTATGTTAGGAGATTCATATAAAAAAGGTGGGTCCCCATAGTTGGAATTAGTTCATGATTTAGTTAATTATCCAAATTTGGACTAGATGACATTATACTCAAAGGGATATATATAAATATAGGAAACCATTATATATTTTGGTAAATTAAAGAATATATGGTTTAATATCAATTATATCGATCTATAAATAATGTCACGTGGATGTGGTTATTGTTGAGATGGACCTAGAGATAATAATACCAAAAAAAATATGATTGATAATTGAATCAATATTCACATAGTTCACTATGTGTAAACACCAAAACATTTATTAAATAAAATTCATCTTTATCTAATTAAATGTCTTATTATGTAAAAAGGTTATATAAAACATATGTACTTCCTTGCTTTTATGTTTTTGGATTTTAAAATACCGTTATGAATTGGTTCCATTGCAAATATTGTCAATGAACAGTGATCACATTATTAGTATAAATATAAGTATTTAACAAATCTAATTTACTTAGAAAAAGGATATGATGGCCACGTCTAGTATAATTTCTCCATACGAACCCATCTTTCCATTTTTAGAAAGAAGGTAGTGTCACTGGGATTTTCTCTTCACCAACCCCAAGCCGAGATTCATCACATTACTCTTGAATAGAATTGCCTATGGGAGAAGGGGAATTTAATATAGATTAGAACTCGAGTAATGTTATCTGAAACACCCCAGGATTTTTTAATCATCACACACCTCACCCTTAGGTATTATAAAGGTGTTATAATGGGTTATTTAACAAGACCATAGCACTATGATTTTGTGGATTATTTTTTATAAATAATATATATTCATTTTATTATTTTTACGTTGTAAATGGTTTTCAATGAACAAATATTATTTTTCGTTAATATTAAATTAAGAAATCTATTTTTATGAATTAATAAATTTTTTAATTAAATAGTATTGTTAAAAAAATATTATTACTAAATTAATTTTTATTAAATAAAAATGATTGTGTAATTTTTTATGAATACTGTTGTAATTTTTTTATGGTTTGAAAGTTGTTTTTGTCAAAACCCATGCATTTTTGATAAATATTGGTTTTTATATTAAAATAAAAAATTAACATATTTATAAAACTATTTAGATAAAATGAATATTATTTTTGGTTTCAAGTCTTCGAAATTATCTTACAGTCATTTTTTCATAATTTTCTGTCACAGTAAAATTTTTGTGAAAAAATTAAATACTATTTAAATATATAATGTGTTTCATGAAATCATAATGACCCAATAGTAATGTTATAAAATAAAATAAAAGGTATATTCGTCCAGTATTTTTTTCACATTTAAAATAATGAGATTTTTTATTTTTTTGGTTTAATGTTTTGGTGCCTTAGTGGACTCTACAAGACTTATAAAATATTTTAGCTTTTTAAAATGTTTTCCTTGATATTGTGACTCACCTCCACATAAGATAGCCTAATATTTTTATAAGTTAATCAATGTTCCTTATAAAATTATTTTTTCAATCCAATATAGAAAAAACAATGGGAAAACCCATTGGACGTTTTGTGGTTTTGATTAGTTTAATGTGTAGTGTCCAAAACCATAATAGTGAAGAATTCCCTCTTCTTTCCTTTATAAACCAACTAAATCTCCCATTCCTCTTCACTAAAACGATTTCTAGCTCAACTAAAATCTTCCCTCGTCTCTCTATAATCATTACAAGGCCACCCAGTCTCCCAAGAATCCTCTCTCAAACCTCTCCTAAGGCTTTGGGATCACACTTCCAACAAAGGGATCCTCACTTTCATTCATTCCTTATTTATATCAATGACACCTTATAATGTTATGCCCTATTATTTTAAATTAAAAATGATGGGGTATTATTTTTTACCATCCTTATACTTTGATATTTATTTTTTATTAATGAGAGACCCTTTCTATCTCACTCTTTCCTCCCATGCACACACGTTTCGTTGCTAGAATTCCATATAGTATTTCTCACTCCTCATTTACATTCAAGAAATTATTTTATATTATGCATATAAATTCCATTAAATATGTTGGTATATTATGTTCCATGACCCCATTACTATCCATTTAATGTTTAAATTATGAGATACCACTTTCATTCCCCTTAACCCATTTTACAATTTCTATGTGACATTATTATAGTGCTGATGTTAAACCATAATTTCCCAGGCCAAATCACTGTGTAAGTGATTACCATACCCATTTATCAATGAAGGTTATTCACCATTATGCACATGTAACTGTATATTAAGGTCATACATATATTTTTCCATATCTCGTATTTGTGTGATTATGTAATAATGTTTAATGAATCCATGTTTATGATCTATGTGGCACACTTATGCATAAAAATGAAATGATTAAGAAGGGTGTGCCCTGATAGCGCTCAAATACATTGGGTAAATAATAGTATCATGATATGTCATGTACGATGAGTGTTGAATCATTCTAATTCATGTTTAATTAGGGGTTTAACATTCAAATTCATTTACAATGAGGGTTTACCCATGCTTCATGTGTAATGAGCTTGGATCATGCTAATATCATCTTAAATGTTGTTTCCACATTTCCATGTTATGATAATCATGATATATCTTGCCTTTATGTTCATGTTTCTCTTATTCTCCATTGATATGCATATTACCAAACATGTATTGTGTTATTCATGTTATTCCATTTTTACTCCATTACTTGGCTTTATAGCTCATACATTTCTTATGTATATCCCCAGGTTATCCCATGTAATGCTATATACAAATGAATATTATGGTCTTGTAAAAGAATTTTTCAATAAAGATGTTGCATTTTATGTCTTAGGTTGTCATGAAATGTACCTAATTTCCCAATACAGTAGACCTCTTGAACCATAGCGTTTTCTTAAGTGGAAATTTATGTAACAAATTTTGTTAAAGTGTGTAATAAAGAGTGGGGTTGTCATACTATGAGTGGGACTAATACTATGGACCAACCTACACATCCCCAAGGGACATGCTTAGATTTGTCACACACTTCAAACGAACCCTTATGAAGGATTTATAGCTAATGTAATTAATTTTTAGGAAGTATTATTGAACTATATGATCTTAGAATCCTAATATTAGAAGAAATTAAGTGTAAAATTCCCCTTAAAAATTATCATCCTGAATTTAACCACAGTAACAATTTTCTCATTTATGTTTTATTTTTTATAAAAATAGAGGAAAATAAAAGGACCCTAGAAAATAATATACATAATAGGAAATGAAATGATGGAATTTCAAATATGATGATTTATTATGCTGGAAATATCATAAGGATTCTAAATAAGGTTATATACAACAACCATAAACAAATAGATCATCTAACTTCACAAAGGAGAAAATAAATGTTGAATACTTCATGATTAAATGAATACCTATGTTCACTACCCGAATATTACCATATACCCATGGTTCTAAACGATATTTATTGTCCAGAAAACCATTTATATAGTCTATTACCTTGATTCTATGAACCTTTGGAACTTAAGTTGACCATATAGGGTTATACCCATGGTTTCTATATAAATCATGGGTACAACCTTTGAGGATTTATTAATACCCACTATTTACTTGAAACTATGGTTAAATATCTAAACCCTTGATTCTAGAAACCATGGGTATAGATAGTTCTAAAGAATTCATGTATACCCACCGTTTTGCGAACCATTATTATGTAGACCTACCCCCATTGGAAAATAGCAACACCATCTGTCACCTCTCCGATAACCTGCAAATAAATTATAATTCATTGTACACATTTAATGACATAAACATATTATATATTTAGAATTAAATTTTCATGTTATAGATATTTTTAAAACCATTTAAAATACAACATCATATATATACAATCCACATTGTAAATTAGTTTTAGTCATACTTGCATGTATCTTTACCTAAAAAAAGTGATCAATATCTCCATTATGACCACCAGTTCCATAATAATAACAAAAAACAATGGATCCTAGAGAACCGTAAACACCACCATCATCATCATCATCATCACCACCACCACCAGCAGTACTATTTGGTCGACCACTATTAGGACCCTCCTTGACATCACTCTGGAAATAATATAATGATGGAATTGATGCCATACATGATTAAAAAAAGTAGCATCCTCTAATGGATTTGATGGAAATATAGTTGATATAGATTCCATGATCAATTTAGTCATTAGATTATATATTTCATTCTATGTATATCAATTTTCTTCACTGGATTCTTCTTCATGATCATTCTTTAGCTAAGTGGTGTGAGAATTTTGATTGGGTCCTAATAATGGACAATACCTAGTGGGGGCAATGTTTTTCCTAGGTCAACATCAGACTCTCCCCTAGTTGTCCTTATCGAAATCATCTATCTAATAATAAAATTTCACAAAGTTTTTATTTTTTCCCATTGACGCCATCTAGGAAAAAATATATAAAATATAAACAAGATATTTAATTATGAATTCGATATCAAAACTAGAAATATCAATAAAGGGAATAATAATCATTTCTTGTGTCTCAGAATTTATAGAACTTCTATCATTTTTCTTCCTACTTGATAAATATAATTTCACTCAAGGCACATGACCATAGATTACCAATGCCTCTTGCATAAAATTACATTCATTACTATAATATTTCATTATTGAATAATTAATAATTTATAAACTATTCATGAATTTAAATTTTTACTGATAAATAAATTCATAAAATGAAGATGCATCTAAATATAGGTTCAATAATTAATTTAATACCAGTGACATATAATAATCTATACATAAAAATTTTTATTCTAAACATTGGTATGATATAAATTCCTCTTGTAAGTTCATTTAGATCAAATTCTATTTGCGTTACATTAATTAGTTATTTAGTAACATGGTAATTTTGATCATTTGGTCAATATGATCACTTATCAGTTACAATATTTAGTAATTTGGTCATTTGGACATTTTGGAATTTCACCGTTAGGAAATTTTGAAATTTGACTGATTCTATTTTGACAATCAGCCATTTTGGCTGATTACCATTTTGTTCATTTTCATATTTCACTTTTTTGGCTATTTAGCCATTTTTTCATTTAGAAAATTAATTTTTTGTTATTTCATTTGGTTGTTTAATCACCTATTAATTTTGATCATTTTGTCACTAGTTTTTTTTAGTTATTTTGTTTGATTATTTGGACATTTTAAAATTTGGACAATTGACCATTTTTGGATTTAGTAATTTTGACCCTTTGTCCATTTTAGAATTTTTCAATTTAGCCAATTGGGAATTTGGATAATTGGTCATTTTCTCATTGGACAATTTTTCCAATTGGGATTTTGGATATTTTATGATTTTGGAATTTGGGAATTTGGTTATTTGGAAAATTTTACTTATTTCCATTTCTATGTTTTTTTATTTTAACATTTTCCTATTTTCCCAATTTTCCATGTTGACCACTTGGGCATTTTCTCATTTTTTTCATTTTCAAATTTGTCTAGCTAGGAATGTTTCCATTTGGGAATTTATGAAATAATCTAATTAAAAAATTAATTAATTGGGTAATTGTAAAATTAGGAAATTAGGAAATTCAGTAAATGAGAAATTGGGAAGTTGGGAAATTGGGAAAATGGGCAGTTTGCCATTTGATAATTGGGAAAATTGGGAAATTAAAAAATTGGGAAATAAGAAATTTGGTACATTTGGGAATTTCAAAATTGAAAAATTCTCCCTTTTCCCATGTTTCCCATTTGGAAAATTGTGTATTTTTCCTTTTTTCATTTTCATATTTTGTCATTTTACTATTTCATCATTTTCTCATTTGGTCATTTTCTCATTCAACCATTTGGTCATTTGTCTAATGATTCATATGGTCATTTTTCCATTTGGTGATTTAGTGATTTGGACATTTAGTTTATCAAATATAAATACACATTAAAATAGTTGCACCAGAAGAACATTACTATTTAAAATCCCCAAAATATTTTGGAAAAACAATTTTTGCTATTAAATTACAAAATGTTAGGTTTTAAAAATACCTACCCCTTTTAAAAACTGCTTCTCATTCAAATAATAATTTTTTAAGATAGTTTTCTTTCTTAAAAAGTGACTAATTAATGGTATTGATCCCATGTCAATACCTGTACCCCATTAAAAAACAAAAAAAATTGTTATTAGTTTAAAGGGGTATTTACAGCCATATATTAATGGGATTCATGAGAAAAAAACACAACTTTAAGTGTAACAATTTTTCTGTATAGGAGAATTTTCATCTTTCTATATTAAATTTTAGCAGGAAAATCTAACTATTTATTTTTGTACAATTTTTGAAAATACAAATAATGTGAAATGAATATATTATTAATAATATATAAATTTTAATTATTTATATTCATATTAAAGTACCTAGTTATCCTCATGCTCTGGAACTGCAGTGCACCCCACAATGTGTCAATAAATCATATCATATTTGTTCTATTTTTTTTCCGGCGTCTCCTAAACTGAAAAGATCAATAAAATAAATAAAAATTAAATTTTGATGAAAAATATAAATATTTAAGAATACCTTAAAGTCATTACTCTTCTAATATGTGATCATTTTAGGATATTGTATAGTTGAATAGTCAGGGAATATTATTACATCATTTAATTTAGAACTGACCCTACTCTTCCATAAAACATATAAATCATTCTTATATAATCCCCATAACTCACCAAGATTCATAAACCAGGTAACCTTGCCAGCTTTACCTTTTATAAAGTTAAACTGATGCTACAATAAGCATGTTAAATAATATAAATACTATAATAATATAGATATAAATTTAACAATTTTTCTTTTCCAAATATCCACTAATGATTTTCCTTGATTTCTTTATTAATATACCCGCATGAGACTGGTTTCACCTGAATGATATTGGTGTACTTGGGTAAAGTCCGTATAAAACTTCTACAGATCCTGGTGGTTTTACCGATCATTATTATCTTTATTGTAATCAACCACTATTATTGATTGAATATTCTAGGATTCACAATTACGGGAGAACCCACATCTCTTATATGAATATTACACTAAATATGAAAAAATAAAATAGAATTAATTCACACTAAAATTGAAATATTATTATGTTATATAATTTCACAGATATTTCATACTTCTCATTATGATCTCATGGATCCATGGGGTTTCCTATATCGGTAAACTTTAGGGGGTGTTCTTGTTCCAATTAATAAACCTGATCATCTACAGGCACTGGAGTCGAATCTAATGGAACAAAATCCTCAGACCCTATGTGGATAAAATGAAATGGAAGCAGTGTAGACATGGTAGGATAAGGCAAGAAGTGTTGGGGGTACAAAATAGGATATGAATATAGTATAGGTGGTAATATCATTGGAGGTGGAGTAGACATGATATGTGAATAATAGGATAAATAATATAATAATGTGGGAATCGGCGGCAACATCCCTGGAGGATTTTGTAGAGGATGAAAATGTGTGGAACATGGGGTGTATACAAGAGGGACATGATGTGGATGAGTTTGACAGGTTCTTTGTGTATTTATAGGGACACCCCCATTTGGACCCATAATAGTATGATGGGAAGACATAATATATACTCCAAATTTATGTCCTTGAATAAAATTTGAAAAAGAATAAAAACATGAAATTAAATTTAATTTAACAAAAAAAATTAAAATTATTATACTCACTATGGGAACTAAAGGTGGCATCCCAAGCTCATGAATGTGTTGATCATTTCGTTATAATCTCTTCCTTTCAACATATTCAATATATTTCATAATCATTAAAAGAATGAAATTTAAAAATTTTACAAATATTTTCTAAAAACTATTCATACAACTTAGAAGTCAATAAAGTCATAAACAATGTCATAACATGTTTTTGGAACTACAATTTAAATTCATGTCATTCATCTATTAAGACCCAAATATACAACTGAATTTGTGAGTTAAAATAAATAAAATCAAATTAAATGAAAACAAACCATACTAATACAAACATATTATTCCAAAAAAACAAAATTAAATTAATTATATTATTACATTCCTGATAAACCTACATGATGTAAATTGAATGAAATGTGAACAAATATTATTTCATTTTTATATTACCCACTACCAATTTAGGTTCAAAATTAATTCATATATTGCATAGTGTAAGTGACCATTATAGAATTCAAATTTCCAAAAATAAATAGGACAAGTAATGTCAAAAAAACTTACCATGGAATAATCATATAAATATCCACAAGGTACATGTATTGTAATATATAATCATTATTTAATTATAGTAGAAAAATGTGTATTTCTTATCCAGAGTGGTCTAATCATTTTAAAATATAGCTGAGGGTAACATTTATTCCTGAAATTATTTAATTTAAGTTTAAATTTAATTATATTATTCAAACACGTGGAAAATAGATTTTATATGATTATATTTTAATTTGAGAATTATTTAATTTGGGGAAAATCCATCAAGACTAAATAATTAATCCATTCCACCCCACTTTATGAAAAGCGTTCATTACTTCACCACTAAATGAAACCTCTTGATTGAGGTAATGTGTGGGTATATGGATCTAAATTCAATTATCATTTGTTGAAAAAAAATTGGATAACTACTCAAAACAAGATAAATTAACTATGGAATATTTTTCAATAGTGAACTATGTTATACTAAATAGTTAATCAAAATAGGTAAGAATATGGTTTAAACAATTTATTTTTTCTTGTTGAACTAAATTCCAATGTAAAATGTTATCAATAGAAAAAATGTTTCATAAAAGGAATATTATCAAAAAAGATTTAAATTTTAACTTATATATTTAATTAATGTCATTTACAAAATTATTATATAAATAATTTTACATAATATATTTTTAAAATTTCTTAAACATTTTATATATAAATATTTTATTACTTGAAGGAATATTTTTCAATCATTCATATCTAAATAATAATAATTATTTCTACAAAACATGCTTATCAAGTACACAATAGTGAAATATAGAAGAACCTACCTTCATAGATAAAGAAGCATTATAGATTTACTTATAATAGTATAATAATGTACATCATCATACATTTACTTATTTTTAGGTTTAAAATCTAATAAATAGTTTATCCTTGATTTATGATATAACACTTTTTAATAATTGCTTAATCATTCCTGAAAAATAATTAACTATTTTATATAATAAATACATAATAACAAAAAAATAGTTAACGAATAACCAAATATCTCATAATAATAATATAAAAGACATAATTTAACATCTTTAAAAAATTTATATAATTCCTCAATAAAACCTCCAAATAAATAATTTATTTAAATGTAACCCAATATTTTCTAATAAATAAAATCCATAGAGAAATATGTTTATTGTGAAAAAAAATGGATAAACAATTGAAACATATAAAACATATATAACATTTTCATGGAAATATTTTTAAATTACCTTATTAATTATTCCATGAAAAATCCTCTTTCATTTTATAAAATAAAAATTTAAATTTTATTGGTATTTATTATCTCAATTAACAAAACAATTCCAAACATAGGTGATGTAATGTGGTAAGGAGTTTTAACACCACTTACCAATATTAACCATTAGCGAACTCTACATAATTCTAATGATAATAAAAAAGTCATGAAAATTAAAAAAAAATTATAAGAAATTATAATTCAAAAATTAAATACTATAACTCAATTATAATGAAAACCTACATTAAAACATATAGGTAACTAAAATATGATTCCCAAAACTAAAAATATAAAAATCACTAAAAAATTCCTCCAAAATATTATCAGATTTAATTTAAATTCATAATAATCCAAAGGATTGATTTCAAAATGAAGAAACTATAATTAAAACACTACATATATTAATAAAATAGAAAATAATTGATCTCTGTTAGACTAGAAACTTAAAAACATGATGGTAAAAAGTTAATCAATAATTATTCAGTTGAATCAAATATATAGATAATAATGAAAATAATAGCCAACAAAAGATAAAAAATTATTCTAAACACACTAATATGAAGTAAAAATGATCGAAATAAAAAAAATGCATGAATTAGGGTAGGAGAACACAAGAGTAGAAGAGGAGTCTACCAATTTCTTGATAGGTGGAGAGACCATGTCTTGTGGATGATATAGGTATGGGGAGGTCAATATTTATATTAATCCTCTATAATGCTAGTTTTCAAAAAACCACTGGTGTAGCTCAAACTATAAAAATAGTTTTTATAAATCGTATGTATAGAATTTTCTAGAAAATCTATACCCAGACTTTAGAAATGTCTTAGGTATAGATGAATATAGATAACCACAATTTACAATATTGTTTTAGAGTACCCTCTCAAAAATTTATTATAGTATAACAGGTCAACACTATAGAAAATGATATTTTATATACTAAATCATTCTAAGAAAGAGAATTTTAATTTATTATTATATTTCTAATTTGGATAAAATGATAAATGGTAGAAATTAATCTATAAAAAAATTATAAGGATGAGTTTGAAACTCGGGAGTGGGAATTTATAAAATATTGTTTTTAACATGTATTTTCCACACACACTCCTAAAAAAATTGATACGAACCCCCTTGATCTGAAGAAAATAAAGAATAAATCCATTGGAAGTTATAAAATGAACATTATAAGGCTTATGAGATATTAGTTTGTCATTGTAATGGATTATAAGGGGAATATTGATCAATTAATTGGTGTAATAAGACCTCATATATGGAAGGTTATAGAAATATGTGATGTTTAAAATTATTATTATATAATATAGTCTGATATCAAAGATGAAATAGAGTTTAGAGACTCATAATGGTATTAAGGACTAAATTATAATAAACTATGTAGGGATCTACAAATTGGGAATGATTTTGACCATTAAAGAGAAGGGATGAAACCAAAATGAACCCTGTGAAATGTTTTGGGAAAATTATTTTTATGAAATATTTTAAAATTTCATAAAGTATGATCATATAACTTGTAATAGTTCCAGGGATTCAAGAACTCAGAATGTAAATTCAAATGAAAATCAAAAAGTGTTGAAAGAATATTCTTTAGTGAAATTATTTAATTTTGTGTAGTATGAAAATTATGAAAACCAATGTCAAAATCAAATGATAATATATGGAAAAAATCATCAACCCCAATAACATCCTAGTGAGAAAGTTCCCTATTTTCTAATCATAGTGGATTAATTCAAGGATATAAATGATGTTTTGGTATGTAAACTCATAATTACCTCAAAAATAAAAATTATATTGTTTAAGTCCAATACAACACATTCAATTATTTCACATATGATTTTAAAAAACAAAAAATTAAACCCTAAAAAAATAGTGGTAGTTTTTTTAGTTAAAATCAATAGAGGAACTATTAATGAATCAAGGATTTATAGAGATTCACATAATCACTTTGGTTTGTCCATTCTATTCGCAATCCTATTAGTCATTCCAATGGTTAAATTTTACATAGTATTAGGGATATATTAGCTATCAAAATATAATCTCAAGATCAATTAAAGATGAAATAAATCATTTGTCATATTAAAGGGGAAAACTATTTTTATTTTCAAATGAGAGATATCCCATCAAGAGTGTTGTTAAGAACCACATTATACAGAATTATTTATAAAAATGGATCATAAAGTAATGGAAGAATGTAAAAGTTTAAAGATATAATATATACATATTTTTAGTTATATATTGATTTATTTCCTAAATAATTACCAATATCTCACCATAAAAGTGATTTAGAGAAATTAATTGAGTTAATATATTGGGAACCAACAAAATATTAAAGACCGCATATAGAATGTAATTTGTTGAGTTAGTCGAATTGAAGAAGAAAATTAAATATCTTTCTGACAAAGGATTTATTTAATAGTGTTTGTCTTTTTGATGATAATTTTTTTATCTTTATAATTATGACAGATTGATCAATGTGGCTAACTATTTATTAATGATAAATTTATAACATCATAGTGAAAAATAAATAACATATTCTATGGAAGGATGATATATTCAACCAGATTCATGGGGTTTAATAATTATCTATTCTGGACCTTTGTTCCAGGTATCATCAACTAATAATAATGGAAGATGATATTCCAATGACTTCCTTCTGAGCAAGATATAGAAACTATTGTTTTCTTTGTTATTCTCTTCATCTGGACAAATCATCATGCTTTAATAATAAGTATTATAAATATATTCACTATGGAATACATTTAGAAACTCATAGTGGTATTTATTGATGATACTGTGATTTACTCAAAAATTTCTCGGGGTCTTGAGTATCATACAATTGTATTAATAAAAAAATTTAGGAAAGATATTATTATTGGTAAATTAAGTAAATGTGATTTTAATTTAAACAAGCTGCATTATAGTGAAAAAAATGATAAATGATGGAATATTTGTTGACGCAAAAAAGGAAAAGTCCATAAGTGTGTGGCCTCATCCTATAACAGTTACTGAGATTCATAGTTTCCTTATATTTAGAAGGATATTATATAAGGTTGGAGAACCCATTCATATATTTCAACTCCACTAACTAGGTTAAATCAAATTGATGATTAGTTTATCTTGAAAAGGGAGTGCGGCGAATATTTCCAAGAACTAAAAAATAATATTCTAAGTGAACCTATGTTAAAATTACTCTCTAATGGTGACTAATTAGTAATTCATAGCGATTCATCCTTAAATGAAATTGGGAGTGTACTCATATAATACAGGGTGATTTTATATGCATCTATATAATTGAATACTCATGATTATTATTATCTTACAAATAATTTTGAGTTAGTTAAAATTATATTTTGATTAAATATATGGAGACTCTAACATATTGAGGAGAGGTGTGATATTTACACTGACCACCAGTATGAAAAATATATATTCAAAAATAGAGGAAATAAACATGAAAAATATAAAATTGTTTGAGCTTTTATAGAAAATTAAAATTCTATTCATTATCTTCATAGAAAAGAAATTGAATTTTCTAATGTGTTTCATAGAAAGGACTTTGGAGTTATTCAAATATTGTGTATTAAAGGGGGGGTACATTAATCAAGGATATGGTAAATGTAGACATTTGAGCCATAAGGGATGGGTTTTCATCAAACTTTTCCAAAAATATTTCATAACGATAATTACTAGATAAGATCAAGAATAAACAAATAAATGATCCTAAGTTAAAAAATATGATTTTAAATATAAAAATGGAATGTTTTTATAGTTTAATATCAATCAAAATGGAGTGATGAGGTTCTGTAAAAGGCTACGTATCCCTTCTTTACTGTTGTTAAAAAAATTAATGGATGAATCTCTAAATGTTGTGTGATATAAAAATTTAATATGGAGAAAAATGAAGAGAGAATATAGGTATTATTATTTTTAGGATAACATCAAATTATATATTTATGGATATAATTCCAGATTTTTGGCATAATAGAAACTAAAGGGGGTGATAACAACCCAAAAGAGTGTAATAGCCACTACAAATAACTGTATGTAAGTGGGAAAACATAATAATGGAACTTATTAATGGGGTTCCTAAGATATCCAAGGGAAAAAATAACATATGGATAATTATTTATAGATTATCAAATTCTACTCATATTATTTATATATTAGAGGATCTCACCATTGTGATATTTTATCACCTTCATGCATAAGAAGTGTTGAGTCTTTATTGGTAACCATTGTAAATTATTTAATGCCATGATCCTAGATTTACATCATTGTTCTTGAGGAACGTTCAAAATGCTATGAATATTGACTTAAACTATAGTAAAAGCAATTATTTTTAAATTTTTAGGAACTCGAATAGGATTACCCAATCATAAGAGAACTTGTTAAGGAAAAACAAAGATGATTTTTATGGGAGATAGGATCAACATCTTACTCCAGTGTAATTATACTACAAAGAAAATTTCAACTTCACCATTAAAATTAATCCTTATAAAGAAATATGTACAAAAATATAGATAAATATAATTTTTTGGGATGAAGGTAGATAAAGAAAAATGGTTTGGACCTTATATTATAAAAAACACTATAGAGAATAAACAAGTGATCTAGAAATATATCAAAGCTACACAAAAAGTGAAATTATTAAGGAAAATATATAGAATTATTAATAATTTCATGTTGTGTATCATGTATTCCTTGAAATATCTCCATGTAAAGGTTTCATTATATTTGGAAAGAAATAGAAACTGAGTCCAAGATAAATTCAAACATTATATATTCTAGAGAATGTTAGAGTCGTTTCACATCGATTATGACTACCACAGAATCTTTACATCGTCTATGATGTCTTCAACATGTAAATTTTAATAATGAATATAATAGAAAAAATACATATATTACACATACATGATGTGTAAATGGAACCTGACATGTCATATGAAGAAGAAAAAATAAAAAAAACTATGAAAAATAATATGTTTTTATGATTAAGAAAACATGACTCATGAAATTATTAAGGATAAATCAAATGTTCAAAGAAGAAACCTCAGATCATGCAGAGGAGAGGAAGGATAAAAACCACAATTTGTTATCGGAGAGGACATAAATTTAAAGGGTGAAACTTTATAAAGATTATAATATAAAAACTTGAAATATCATTCTCTTTTTATTTAAAAAACTTATACAAATTCATAAATTCTTTATTATATGAAGATAAAATGCCATAATTATTACATTTCTTAGGAACATTAAACTTAATTAAATAATATTTACAATAACAAATAGTAATAATTTTTGGAGATAAAAAAAGAAAAATCTGCACACAAATTCAAACTCCATAGGAATGAATTCTCCATAGAAGATCTACCCTATTATATAAAAAGTAAAATGAAATAGAATACATAAGAATATTTCAAAAATTACCAAAGGTATGTATGGAACCATATTATTGAATGATTTTTTATGAGAATTATATAGTATATATATAGTGTGTAATGGGAAAAGTGTCCATTAGGTTCATTCCATTACCCAACACATGGTCAATATGACCATTAGTCATTATGAGTGTTTGTAATATGTTGTAGTTAGAATTATTATATATAATGGGTAATGGTAAGATATAGTTGATGAAAATGAAATAATGCACTTAAATTATTGGATCATATATTTTTAATATCATTTAGTATAACATCTATAGGGGATACATACCAATATTTTCCCTTGAAAAATAAAAAATGGGGCTACAACAAGTGAGGCTCAAGAAGAATTTACTATTAGAGATATTCAAGTTAGTGGAGATCACCCAAAGTTAAATTTTAGTTGAGAGGCCATATGAAAGAACCAACATTACACACCATACCCTTAGGCATGTGACAATGTATTACAATGTTATGTATATAAACATTTGAATTATAAGGGAGTGATTTTATTTTTATAAATGAAACTTTTTTTATTCAATAAAATTTTTCTAAATATTTTTTTATAAAAAATTAATTAATATAAGATAAATATGAAAAATATTTTTTTAGATACAAATAAAATATATTTTTAATCTTTGGAAATATATAATTTCATTTAATATTCTATATAATTTTTTTTAAATAGACTTAAAGAACAATATTTATTAAAATATATGTTTGAGAAATTTTGTTATCTAATATAAATTGAAATTAACAATAAATAATTATTTTTTACATGTATAAAATATCCATGATTATAAAATTATTTTTGATAAAAAATATCATTATTGAAATTATCACAGAAAAATTATACAATTGTGAATTTTTCCTAATTTTCTAAAGAAAATAAAATGTTTTTGTAAATTTATATATGTCATGGATATACACGAAGCATTATGAAATCATGATAATCCAAAAATTGGTGTAATAAATGTATTGAATGATTTTATCAATCAAAAATGTGTTTTCATTAAAATAATGTGTCTTAATGAGATAATATTATCATTATAAACATATAATGTACCTTCTGGAATGTAAGGTATATTTTATTATTTTAAAAAAATCATTACGATCATGACTCACTTCCTCATCACAAATGAAATTATTTAAATTTTTTAGATTCTTAAATTAATAAAATATTAAATAATACAACTCCTTTACAAAATAATATGGGAAACCAAATGGTTTTATATTTTTTAACTATGTGTCCATGGCTAGTGTTCTTAAATTAAAAAATAATCCATATTTTTTAATATAAACAAACCCATTCTTCCATTCATCTCTAGGACTATTGCACCCTATTATAATAAAAAAACACCACGTTTGATAAATTATACAACATATAAAAATAATCTTCAATAACCATGAAATATTATTATGACCTTTAAAAAGTAGTTATTGAATTAATGTATATGAATATTAATATCCACATTATGAAATACATATAATGGTATTATTGAATTTTAATTTTTTGATTAATTATTAGGACATAAAAATTCATTTTTTAATAAATTCATATTTTTATCCCTATATGTTACCTTCTAAATTTTTTTTAATAACTTTTCATTGGAAATATTAGTTTTTATTTTTACCACCTTTAGAAAAAATATCTTAAACAACATATTTTATAAATAATAATTTAAAATTTATGATATAATGAATTTTTTAAGAGTATCTAATTTTTTCAATGAATTGTAAAATTATATTTATTTATTGAATTGAAGAATTTAAAATATTTTATATTATTTAAAATGATTTCACTGAAAAAATAGTTCTCTTATATTTTGAATAATTTAATTAAGGTCATTGAAATCGATTTTATATTATAATGTTTTATAAAAATTTGATACTAAAAATGGAATATTTTATAAAAAATCTTTTTCCTTATATTATGTCTTTCTATCTTAAATAAATTTCTAACACTTCTTTAAAATGAATCTTGTAAAATTGTTTCCATATTTTTAATTTGGAAGTTAAAATTTGGTAAATATGCCCCATGTATTTTCAGGTATTATTAATAATAATTGGGAAAATTTTATCACATCGGTAAAGGGTAAATCAGGTGATTAAGGTCAAAAATATTGTGACAATGAATTAAAAATAAACCCAAAACATGACTTTATTTAATTTTATGGATTTAATTTAGACATATGAATTAAAAGTTTGAATATATTTCCTTTTGGATACATTTTTCATTAGTAATAAATTTATATTATTTTATGTAAATAAAATTATAAAATATACATCTCTTGATTTTAATTTATTTTATATATTCAGATTGGGATAACAATATGTTATGAATGAATATAAAATATTATTTTGAACATTATTTATTTTTATTATTTTAACTTATTATTAATTTCTTTGTGGACGAAAAATTATTTTAGAATCTTACGCAACACTAA
The DNA here is from genome assembly GCA_963277665.1 of Viscum album. NCBI lineage: Eukaryota > Viridiplantae > Streptophyta > Magnoliopsida > Santalales > Viscaceae > Viscum > Viscum album. The sequence goes on from OY728128.1 coordinate 15,874,848, forward strand.
TTCCATTCTAATTCAAATAATATGAAAATAAAATATATTATAGTAAAAATTGTAAAGTTAATATTTTTTGGGTGAGTTACAATGAACCTGGAATTTTACTGTTATATATGACATATTTGAGATGTTTTAAATGTCAATATTAGAAATACATATTATTCTTGTTCTTCTTAATGTAAAATTAAATGAATAATATCAAAATTAATTTAATAATATTTTCTGAAAAAAATATATTGTATTAAAATATTTAAAAATAATAAAAATCTAAAAAAATTTGAAATTGGAATGTATATGTTCTAAAATGTCATACCTTGGCCATTAATGGTCTAATTAGTTCCCTATATATAATATTGTATCCCTTTTAGAGTGAAAAAGACACAACCCTAGTTATTGTAAAAAAAGGATAACTGAGTGTTTAAACAAACAGAGAATGATTTAAATAAAAATTATAAATATTAAATTTCTATTTTTGATGGTATTTAAAACATATAAAACATTATATTATAATATAATGAAATTCTGAATTACATATACTAATAATAACCTTATTTATTTATTATTATTATTTTAAAATCCAAGGTTACCCTCTCCTTGTAAAAGGAAACCCCATTATCTTAATTATTTACTCCACATTGGGATATATAGATCAATATAAACCTGAAAATTTCTATTATCACAATTACTATCCACATTCTATAGTTATATTCTCCTAAAATACAAACCCTTAGGTCCATATGAGGATATCTAAAATAGATCTTTCAAGGAAGAGGTAACAGCCTTAAGTAACCACATTAATTTTTTTAGTATTTATTTTACATCATTTTAATCAATTAAATTTATCATAAAATAATAAATGATGTATAATAAATATAAATTAAGTTTTAATGATTTTTAAAATACTATAATCCACCAACTTTTCCATCAAATTGGAAGTGAATGTATCGTTTGTGCATACATATGGAATACCATATCCACGTACTCATAAAATTCAATTTTCATTTCCATATTTCTTGGTTAGGTATTTAGATAGGTTTATTTTTTATAAATTATAATTATGAAATAACTATTCATATGGAATTATTATTTAATGTCTACTTTCATACCTTCTAATCAATTAGAAAATGACAATGTCACTCCTGCAAACATGTGGACTATCATCTCTACAAAGAAATGTGGTTCGTTCTTTATTTCTATTTATATTGATGGTAATATGGATGGATTTAATGAATATATCTGATTTAAATTATATAATTATTTTAATAAGTATTAATTATTATTTACCTATCTGTCATTCAATCAATTGGAAATTGAAAAATAGTGTTCATGCATACATATGACCAACCATCTCCATTACTGGTGTAATTAATTTTTATATCCATACATTTTATGAATTAATATAAATAAATATATTATTATTATTATTTATGATATTTATATCACTATTAAAAAAATATTATATTATGTAACCATGATAAATTTACATTAACCAAAACTACAAAGCCAAAACATACATGAAAAACAAAGCACTAATCACCCAAAAAAGGATTTCAATAATGAATTGTTAATAAATGAGTAAAAAATGATATAAGTAATAATAAATGGTATGATATATATGAGTATGAATTTGGAATATATGTATAATAAATATATATTTATTATATAAGAGGATTGAACCCATATAAAGGAAGTCATACCCTAGGTAAGGGATTTCATAACATAAATTCTTTTCTTCTGGTTATGTGACTTCTCTAGGATTATTTCAAGAAAAAGATTAGGTTTGGAATTAGATAATGTCATTTTAAATTTTTTTTCAGTTTTATAATGTGGGTTTACATTTTTTACACATAATTAATTCATTTATTAATTATCACATCAATATTATGGAATTTATAATGCATTTCAACTCAATTTTTCTTCTTCAAGGTATAATTAATTAATATACAGCTAATTTCATTCATATGGTGTATAAACTGATAATTTGAAATGTTATATCATGATTATACTTATTTTAATTATATATTATGTTTTATTTGAAGTTAATTTTTTTTTGAAATATGATTCAAAAGTTACCATAATGGTAAGGGTTTATTTTTCAATGTTATCATTATTCATGATTATTTATATTTAAGAATCTAACGGGAGAATTATTCGAAATTTCATTCTTATACCCAGTCTATTTAATTATAATATTTAAATTCATAAAAAATAACAATTCTATTTTCATTTTTCTATTTTAAATAATCAAGATACGAAAAAGATATTATTTATGTAAAAGTGACCTTTTTTCAATTTGGCAGTGAATGCTTTTGTTCTAGGTCATTATTTTGATTAAAATGTGATAAAGAATATTTATACTATTATTAAATGATTAACTAAATAAATTTTCACCCATGTATAATGTTTTTCCAAAAAATTTAAATATAATCTTCTTATCTCTTTCCAAATGATATACTTTTTGACTTTAATGGTAAAATTTTGAATTTATTATTTGTTTTATCACACTCAATATGAACGGAATTTATCAAAATCATGACTACTCAATTTTTTATATATTTTCATAAATGTTTTCATGGTTAAATTCAATGAAAATGTTTTTACTAATATTCTATAAATTAATAGTTTTTAAAAGTGGATTTCACTATGAATAGTGTATTTT